>OX387431.1:31679821-32879821 GCA_947563755.1 Lochmaea crataegi
CACACATACACACATACACACATACACACATACACACATACACACATACACACATACACACATACACACATACACACATACACACATACACACATACACACATACACACATACACACATACACACATACACACATACACACATACACACATACACACATACACACATACACACATACACACATACACACATACACACATACACACATACACACATACACACATACACACATACACACATACACACATACACACATACACACATACACACATACACACATACACACATACACACATACACACATACACACATACACACATACACACATACACACATACACACATACACACATACACACATACACACATACACACATACACACATACACACATACACACATACACACATACACACATACACACATACACACATACACACATACACACATACACACATACACACATACACACATACACACATACACACATACACACATACACACATACACACATACACACATACACACATACACACATACACACATACACACATACACACATACACACATACACACATACACACATACACACATACACACATACACACATACACACATACACACATACACACATACACACATACACACATACACACATACACACATACACACATACACACATACACACATACACACATACACACATACACACATACACACATACACACATACACACATACACACATACACACATACACACATACACACATACACACATACACACATACACACATACACACATACACACATACACACATACACACATACACACATACACACATACACACATACACACATACACACATACACACATACACACATACACACATACACACATACACACATACACACATACACACACACACATACACACATACACACATACACACATACACACATACACACATACACACATACACACATACACACATACACACATACACACATACACACATACACACATACACACATACACACATACACACATATAGTAAATTTTATACCCATTTAGAATAAGACCATCCTTATTTATTATTAATAAATCGGTTGAAACAAAAAATTACCAACAAAAATGAACGTCGTAACTAATTTATTAGATGTCACGTTTTTGAAGTTACGTCAAATTTTGATTTCATGTTAATGTCATAACCCAAAATAAGATATAAAAATGCGATATTCTGATGAATCCAAAAAACTTATGCTTAATGTAGTAAACTATTTTCAAAACGATTTAGGATCTCGATTTAAGGCAATTCAAAAAGCGTCCGAAGCACTAAAAGTTCCAGAAAGCACATTATATAATCTTGAAAAACCAAACAGAGCTACAGATTTCGAATTTAGAAGAAATATGTCTGCAAGCGTTTCCCGGAGCAAAACCCGAATTACAAAAAATACCCTGCATTGTTTGAGGGAAGTAATAATTTATAAAATGTATCCGCGAAAGGATAAAATCACAGTAGGAACTATTTTACGGCAATTTATCGAAGAGTCTCCAGAAACTAAGATTTCCAAAGGTTCGTTATATTTGGGAATTAAAAAAATGGGTTTTCATTTCAAAAAACAGGATGGAAGAAAACATTTATTGGAGATGCCTGCAGTCAGATTAAAAAGAATATTATTTTTGAACAAATACCATGCTGCTAGAAGCGAAAAGCTCTTTACACCTGTTTTTCTGGATGAGACATGGGTTTTTAGTAAAAGCGGGGACAGAAGAATGTGGCAAGATGGTACTAAACACAGTGATTTAAAAATAACTGGAAGTGGGACACGATATGTAATTGTTCATGCCGGTAATAAAAAAGGTTTTGTGGCAAATGCATCGCTTATTTTTAAATGCAATAAAAAAACAGGCGATTACCATGATAACATGAACACCGAAAATTTTAAAAATTGGTTTAAACAGCAACTAATTGTAAACTTGGAAGAACCATCGTTAATTATAATGGATAACGCAACGTATCACAGTCGCCTGGATGAAGAAATCCCAAGAAAAAGTTGGAGTAAATCACGCATGTTAGAATGGCTCAAAAAAAAAGAATATTCCTTTTCCAGATAACATTTTAAATGATGCTGTTTGGAATATAATTGAAAAGCAAGTTTTGCCAGAAAAAAATTATCATTTAGACAAATACGCTGCCGAGCATGGTCATTGTGTTCTCAGGCTACCACCCTATCATTGCCATTTTAATGCCATCGAAATGGTATGGTCAGAAACTAAAAGGCATTATGACCAAGCTATTACGAAAACTGCAAGGTCACCTACTGAAGTCTTAAAAGTATGGAATGACGTTGTAAAAAATGTACCGGAGCAACACTGGCAGAATTACATAAATCATACAGAGAAAATTATTTCTGAAGCATGGGAAGTAGAAAACAAACTGGACCTACTAAACATCGAACCTATGGTGATCTCTGTATCCAATGAATCCGATGATGAACTATCACTTTCCGAAAGTTATTCTGATTTAGAAACTAATTAAACTTTGCCTTGAAGATAACGTTGTCATTTTTTTTAAATCTAGAATTTGTACTTAATCGAACTCTGAATTGCCATATTTTTTTAAGAAAACTATGTATCTAGTTAATAAAACAATGTTTTTAAAATTAGTGCGCTTCTTTTATATTCTTTTATTATGTCAACATCTTTAGAATTTTATGAATTTCATAAAATTAATTTGTATTATTACAAACCGCCACTGATAATATGAAATTTCAAGTCACTACGCCAATGCAATAAGAAATATGTCAAGCATTTGACATGACAAAGGTCATAACCTAATTTTTTTCATGCGGGTTCAGATGGTTCAAGAAGCCGCATACGTTAAGTTACTAAAACGGCTGGTACCTCTAAATGGGTATTAATTTTACTATACACACATACACACATACACACATACACACATACACACATACACACATACACACATACACACATACACACATACACACATACACACATACACACATACACACATACACACATACACACATACACACATACACACATACACACATACACACATACACACATACACACATACACACATACACACATACACACATACACACATACACACATACACACATACACACATACACACATACACACATACACACATACACACATACACACATACACACATACACACATACACACATACACACATACACACATACACACATACACACATACACACATACACACATACACACATACACACATACACACATACACACATACACACATACACACATACACACATACACACATACACACATACACACATACACACATACACACATACACACATACACACATACACACATACACACATACACACATACACTCATACACACATACACACATACACACATACACACATACACACACACACATACACACATACACACATACACACATACACACATACACACATACACACATACACACATACACACATACACACATACACACATACACACATACACACATACACACATACACACATACACACATACACACATACACACATACACACATACACACATACACACATACACACATACACACATACACACATACACACATACACACATACACACATACACACATACACACATACACACATACACACACACACATACACACATACACACATACACACATACACACATACACACATACACACATACACACATACACACATACACACATACACACATACACACATACACACATACACACATACACACATACACACATACACACATACACACATACACACATACACACATACACACATACACACATACACACATACACACATACACACATACACACATACACACATACACACATACACACATACACACATACACACATACACACATACACACATACACACATACACACATACACACATACACACATACACACATACACACATACACACACACACATACACACATACACACATACACACATACACACATACACACATACACACATACACACATACACACATACACACATACACACATACACACATACACACATACACACATACACACATACACACATACACACATACACACATACACACATACACACATACACACATACACACATACACACATACACACATACACACATACACACATACACACATACACACATACACACATACACACATACACACATACACACATACACACATACACACATACACACATACACACATACACACATACACACATACACACATACACACATACACACATACACACATACACACATACACACATACACACATACACACATACACACATACACACATACACACATACACACATACACACATACACACATACACACATACACACATACACACATACACACATACACACATACACACATACACACATACACACATACACACATACACACATACACACATACACACATACACACATACACACATACACACATACACACATACACACATACACACATACACACATACACACATACACACATACACACATACACACATACACACATTCACACATTCACACATACACACATACACACATACACACATACACACATACACACATACACACATACACACATACACACATACACACATACACACATACACACATACACACATACACACATACACACATACACACATACACACATACACACACACACATACACACATACACACATACACACATACACACATACACACATACACACATACACACATACACACATACACACATACACACATACACACATACACACATACACACATACACACATACACACATACACACATACACACATACACACATACACACACACACATACACACATACACACATACACACATACACACATACACACATACACACATACACACATACACACATACACACATACACACATACACACATACACACATACACACATACACACATACACACATACACACATACACACATACACACATACACACATACACACATACACACATACACACATACACACATACACACATACACACATACACACATACACACATACACACATACACACATACACACATACACACATACACACATACACACATACACACATACACATACACACATACACACATACACACATACACACATACACACATACACACATACACACATACACACATACACACATACACACATACACACATACACACATACACACATACACATACACACATACACACATACACACATACACACATACACACATACACATACACATACACACATACACACATACACACATACACATACACACATACACATACACACATACACATACACACATACACATACACACATACACATACACATACACATACACATACACATACACATACACATACACATACACATACACATACACATACACATACACATACACATACACATACACATACACATACACATACACATACGCATACACATACGCATACACATACGCATACACATACGCATACACATACGCATACACATACGCATACACATACGCATACACATACACATACACATACACATACGCATACACATACACATACACATACACATTGTAACGAGCTATTTTTTTTTGCAAGTTTAATTTTTATTTTTTTTTCGTAATATATTTTATTTTACCACTAGGGTGTATATAACTCGTTACTTTACAACCCTTTCTACTACCGCATTGATTTTTTTTTTGTTATTACCGTTATATATTTTAGTATAAGTCCGAGTTACGCAAATCCAAATTCTACCATACACAATTTATTCCTTTCCGATATTTAAATTTTTCAACTGAAGGGACGCCCGGTACATACACCATTTTAGTAGATGAATTTCACGTTTAATTCCCTTACCACGAAAAAGGCCAAAAACTTTAGGTAGGAGTTTGGATATAAATTAGCGAAGAATGGATAGAAGACTCTCTCTGATTCATTCCGGCTCTCAATTAGTATTTCGTGATTCTTCGCTCAACTTTCTTCCGAAAACCGATAAACCGTATTGTGAAAATATAGTGCATTAAGATTGTGTGTGGAAACTGTATTTTATAAGGTAAATCATTTTTACAAATAAACTGTGTATTCGAAACTTTCCGTACCGCCGCTTAATATTAAATTGTTAAATGTATGGTTTTGAAAATTTTCCGACCAGCTATTTTTTTTCTTTTGTTGTTGGATTGAAATTGGGTTTTTTTTTATTTGTTTCTTTTATGTGGAAATAAAGATTTGTGAACTGTAATTTGATTTCGAATTTTATTTACATCGTTTATTAAATAGTAATTAACTGATATAAATTATTAGTGGATTCTCGAATTATTTTATGCTTTTGGTTCTCAGTAGTTTTATATTAAATTGATATTCAAGTGGATTATAATATTTTAGTTTTATGCTAGTACAAATATTTTTACTCTGTGTGTCGATAGCTGGGTACCGTTTAACTCGTGGGAAAATTTTTTTTTTTGGAATAATAGTTTGCAACGTTAAACGCCCCTGGCTAGAGCACTCTCCTCAGGGAGTGGAATTCGGCAACAATTAAGTTATTAAGTTATTTTATATGCTATCACTGGGATGGGGTGTACAATTAATATTAAATTGGACGCCACCAGCTTTTTATCGAAACAAAAACAAAGAAAAACGAAAGCAAAAGGTGGAAAGCTGGAAACACCTTGTAAAAATTAACGTTAATTTAAATAAAAAATAAAATCAAATTATTTATTTCTGAACCCGTTTATCCAATTTAATAATTATTGAATAATCAATACAAAGAATGAAAACAATAATTATTTATTGAAATTTAAAAATTCAACATAAATTGGATATCATAAAACCAAACGAGGAGAACAACAAGTTATAATAACACGCCAAATTCAAATCTTGTAAACGCTAAAGATAAGACGAAGGAACTTATCTTAAAGGGCTGGGTTGTTTGCAGCTCTTAGCGATGGCGGTGATGACTCCAACGGCACAGGAACAGGAACGAAACTTGACTGGATCTTGCCGGAAACTTGAGGTGGTAAACTGAAGTGCCGAACTTGAGGGCTGCAGAGCTGCGGAAAAAAAGAAAAACAGGGAAAAGGAACTAGAAAAAACATTAGGGAAGGAACGAATAAATAGAACAGATCAGGTAAAAAGGAGCTTATGCTATAGCGCATACAAAATCCGAACTCCACGTGTTAAAATGCAACTTAACAGTGATCTGTTTAATTCTATTCGTTTTCTTCCTTAAATATACAAAAAATGCAAATTATCAAATAAGCAATAAACATAAATAAGCTGTAATCACTACACAAGAAAATAACCTGAGGGAAAATACAAGAATTAACTTACCAACCAGACGATATAAATTTTTCACCAACAAATTAAAATTAAAATATTTTGGACTGTTGCCTTTATGGTGGCAGTTAGAGGAAAGAAAGAGTTCCAATCGACAATTTGGAATTCCGAATATCGAAAGACAAAAATGGAAGGGGAATTCGATAAAAATGAATGTTAATTTGGAGTGGCTAATGCGACAAGGAAACGGCATAATAATAATAATAATAATGTTTATTCAAGGAATATAATACAATATAATAAATAATTTAAAAAGTAATTATTGTTAAAAATACATGAATAAACATAAAATCACTGAAGCGCCAAAGACGCTTGTACGTTTAGAAATATATTAGAAATTTAGGAGGAAGTGACTAATGAGCCACAAAAATTAACTAAATAAAATAGTTTAAAAACAAAAAACGTAACAAGCTGAACAGCATGTTACAAGTTACCGGCTTTATTTAGATTCAAGGGTTAATCAGACTTGGAAGAGGCTTAGCCACAAATTGTTTGATTTCCCGGCAGATCTAATTCGTTCTTAAATTTTTTTTTTTTGGAATAATAGTTACCGGCTTTATTAAGATTCAAGGGTTAATCAGACTTGGAAGAGGCTTAGCCACAATTTGTTTGATTGCCCGGCAGATCTAATTCGTTCTTGAATTTTATTTTTTTTCCGGAATAATAGTTACCGGTTTCCTTTAGATTCAAGGGTTAATCAGACTTGGAAGAGGCTTCGCCACAATTTGTTTGATTTCCCGGCAGATCTAATTCGTTCTTAAATCTCATTTTTTTCGGAATAATAGTTACCGGCTTTATTTAGATTCAAGGGTTAATCAGACTTCATTTCCCGGCAGATCTAAATCGTTCTTTTCCCGTTTCGTAGAATCATTATTTATATTTTGTTTTTTTCTTATTGCCGGAATAATAGTTGCCGGTTTCATTTGGATTCAAGGGTTAATTAGACTTGGAAGAGGCTTAGCCACAATTTGTCTGATTACCCGGCAGATCTAAATCGTGCATTAGGGACCCCGTTAAATCCGGTAGATTTGAACCGTATTGGATAACCTGTGTTGACTGTTTTTTTACCGTATTATTGCAGAGAGTTGATTATTGATTAGAGCAGGAACCGTTATTCCGTTTCCGTTATTTTACTGTATTGTTAAAGAGACCTGATTATAGCAGGAACTGAAATACCGCTGTGGATATTTTTTTTAGCGTATTGTTGCTGGACCGTTTATACAGTTTTACGGTTTTTTTTTGCCCATTGTTGATTTGAACAGGGACCGTTATTTCAGTATAATATACAATTTTTTTCCGTATTGTAAATTTCAATAGTGACCGTTTTGCCGGTGCTAGTTTTTCCTTCTTTCCGCCTTTGTTGTTTTTTTTTTGGAAGAAGAAGAAGACGTCTGAGCTGGAGTTAAAAGGCTAATGTCCAGAAGAAACTCCGAAGATCTTGACTTATCCGTTTTGTTTGAGCAAGAAAAAGCTGAAGAAACCGAATCCGTTCCTCGAGTACCGACTGTACGTTCCTTGGGAGAAATAACCGACAATCGAGTAAGCTGGGTATACTTGCTAAAGAACGAGGGACTTAATACCGAGCTGGTAAAGAGGAATTTATCGGTTGCTGGAACCGTTCCTATCAAACGGAAAAGACTCGTCAACTTTCTGAGAAGAAGAAATATTGCTCCGCAATCCGCCATAGACCAAAAAGAATATCCGACCGCTATGGCAACTACACCAATAAACGTGCACGATTGGAAGGTGTCTTTTGGAAACCGGGGAGATCCTGCTGCATTCATCGAACGAATTGAAGAAATCTGTACCGCAAGGAATGTCCAGAAAGACAATCTGCTTCCTGTGTTACCTGAACTACTGTCAGGTGAACCGGCATTTTGGTACCGCAACAACCGGAGTAGGTACACGACCTGGGATGAATTTGAGGCAGACTTCCGAATTTTCTTCTATCCCGTTAACTACGAGGTTGACTTAGAAGCCGAGATAGGTCGTCGTCTACAAAGAAGGAATGAGTCCGCCGCCACATACATCACCGAACTCCAGACTTTGATGCGGAGACATGGAAAGCTAACTCCCGAACAGCAGTTAGCATGGCTGTACCGTAACCTGTTGCCCGAATACCGTCTGCAAATCCGAAAAGGGGACTTTGACGACTTTTCCTCCTTTTGTCAGGTGGTCAGGGAATATGAGCCCCTCAGGAAGGAGCTCCAGTCTGTACCCAACCACAATGGACCGAACCGGGGACCAAATCCCCGTCCGCAGCCAATGAATTCGCCGAGGTATGGACCTTCCCACAACACGATTCCTGGGCCATCCAGAGAGCCCATCGCCGGTCCCAGCCAACAGTCACCGACCGATACTCCTCGCCGTCCGCCGTCTGATACTACCCAGCAACCTTCAAGACAATCTTCCCGTCAACTCATCTGTTTCCGTTGTGGTGAGTCTGGACATTATAGGAATAACTGTCAAAACCCGCCGAAAATATTCTGTTCTCGTTGCCAGAAGGAAGGAGTATTTTCCCGAGACTGTTCCTGCAGGAGGCAGGAAAACTAAACCGAAGTTGTACCGAAGAGAGGCCGACACAGCTTCCGCAAATCTTTGCCTCTCACACCGAACCGCCAGCAGAAATGAACGACCCCCGACCGCACATAGACGTCGAAATAGGAAATCATGTGTTTAGAGCATTATTAGATACAGGAGCCGCAAAGTCATATATTGGTGATCAAGTAGCTAAGACTTTTTCCCAAAGAAAGCAAACTACCTCTCGTCAAGCTACGAAGGCCCGTTTAGCTAATGGAAATCTAGTCTCCATCACCGACATATATGAGCTGAAATGGAAAATCGATGACGTTACAATGGAGGGTTCGTTGGAGCATTTCCCTGGTCTAATAACCGACATTGAATTAGGTCATGATGTCCTCCGAAAGTATAATTTCCGGCTGGAGTTAGGAACCGGAGAAATATACGTGAAAAATGAACTCGTGAGGCGTTCACAATTGGCCAGTCCTGTTGGAATATTGGAGGCCGTGAAGGGGCCTATGAAAAAAGTAAATTCTGCTGTACCGATAATATGAAGAGAAGAAACCACCCATCGTCTTAGCGAAGACCGCCGTTCTGTAAATCTGTCTGTTTCCGAAGTCTCTGCGTCCTCCCTGGAGTTAGGGGTCATCAAGGAGCAAACTGTTTCTGAAGTCTCTGCGTCCTTCCTGGAGATAGGGGTTGACAAAGAGCAGTCCGTTCATGAAGTCTCCGCGTCCTCCCTGGAGTTAGGGGTCGACAAGGAGCAAATTCGTTCCGAAGCCTCTGCGTCTTCCCTGGTGTTAGGGGTTGACAAAGAGCAATCTGTTTCCGAAGTCTCTGCGTCTTCCCTGGTTTTAGGGGTTGACAAGGAGCAATCTGTTTCCGAAGTCTCTGCGTCTTCCCTGGAGTTAGGGGTTGACAAGGAACAATCTATTTCCGAAGTCTCTGCGTCTTCCCTGGTGTTAGGGGTGGACAAGGAGCAAACTAGTTCCGAAGTCTCTGCATCTTCCCTGGTGTTGTTAGGGGTTGATAAGGAGCAATCTGTGTCCGAAGTCTCTGAATCTTCCCTGGTGTTAGGGGTTGACAAGGAGCAAACCGTTTCTGAAGTCTCTGCGTCTTTTCTGGTGTTAGGGGTTGACAAAGAGCAATCTGTTTCCGAAGTCTCTGAGTCTTCCCTGGTGTTAGGGGTTGGCAAGGAGCAATCTGTTACCGAAGTCTGTTCATCGTTTCTCGTAGAGCTGGGAGATAGTAATGCATCCCCGAGAAATATCCGAGAGTTGAGAAGGTTTTTGGGAGTTGCATCCTGGTATAGGAGATTTGTGCCATCATTTTCAGAAAAGGTAGCTCCGTTAACGAAATTACTCCGCAAATCTCAGCGATGGAAGTGGGCCGAAGAACAAGAAGCCGCTTTCGCTAGAATCAAAACATGTCTATCAGAAGCACTCGTTTTGAGCTGTCCTGATTTCTCCGTACCGTTCACTCTGCAGACCGATGCCTCCGAATATGGTTTGGGAATAGCCCTTACCCAGCAGAAGGAGGGCCACGAGCACGTAGTAGCGTATGCAAGCCGCACCCCGAGTCCCACCGAGAAAAGTTACTCCGTCACCGAGAAAGAATGTCTTGCCATTGTTTGCGGGATTGAAAAGATGCGTCCTTATTTAGAGGGCTATCATTTCACGGTTGTTACCGATCATCAATCTCTTAGATGGCTGAATTCCATATCTAGTCCGTCCGGACGTTTAGCAAGGTGGAGTATTTTTCTACAACAGTATGATTTCGAGATACAGTACCGTAAAGGTGCTCTAAATCGTGTGGCCGACGCTTTGTCCAGAAATCCGCTACCAATGACAGCCGAGACCGATTCACCGTCCGCAATCTGTTTGACCGATGTAACCGCCGAATGTTCGTGGTACCGGAACAGGAAGGAAGAGGTCCTGAAGGATCCAGAGAAGTTTCCGGACTATTGCATTAAAGAAGACCGTCTATACCGTCATTTCTGGGATATCAATGATTTCAGAGAGCCAGAAGTGTCCGATCCCTGGAAACTGTGTATAGCAAAGCCCGACCGAACCCGGGTGTTGCAAGAAAACCAGAATAATCCGAATGCTGGTCATCTGGGAATTGCTAAAACCATCACCCGGATTGCAAAATTGTACTATTGGCCAGGAATGTTCAGGGACATCACCAAGTCCGTAAAGAGGTATCTGCGATGTCAACAGTACAAACCGTCACAGCAAAAACTGCCAGAGACCCATCTGCCACGAGAACGAATGGTAACCGGCAAGTTCATCACCCTGACGGATGATCTCTGTTGGAGATGTGGAATCTCCGGACACCGCCGAGAGAACTGCAACAGGCCGTCTATTTTGTTTTGTTCCCGATGTGGACAAGTGAGACGGATTTCCCGAGAATGCCCGTGTGATCGACGCGGCCCCCGTACCCGATCGGTGGCAGTACAAGCGCACCTGGTCTCCCGTAGCGACGAACCCCGACGATTGCAGGATGCTTCCAGCCAGTGTAGCATCGGCACCGAACGACCCCACCCCGCTCTGGAAACAGCCGGACGCTGCTCCAGGTCATACCGAAGACAGGCGTCCCGTGGAAGAGGACCGCCCCATCCACACCAAGCGACCCTACGCCGACGTTCCAGGCTGTGAGACGCTACACCCTGGATCACCGTTTTGTTTTCTCACCTTTTTTATAGTTAGGTATAAGTTGTTGTTTAAAAAAAAATGTAATGTCCGAAAGTTGCACTTTCGCTCATTCATTTTTTTTTACCGAAGTAAAGGGGGTGTGTAACGAGTTATTTTTTTTGCAAGTTTAATTTTTATTTTGTTCCGTAATATATTTTATTTTACCACTAGGGTGTATATAACTCGTTACTTTACAACCCTTTCTACTACCGCATTGATTTATTTTTTTTGTTATTACCGTTGTATATTTTAGTATAAGTCCGAGTTACGCAAATCCAAATTCTACCATACACAATTTATTCATTTCCGATATTTAAATTTTTCAACTGAATGGACGCCCGGTATATACAACATTTTAATTAAAACCAAAGCCGTCTAGTATAGGTACAAGTTTTTGTCGAGACTAGATAAATTTCACGTTTAATTCCCTCACCTCGACGACGGCCGAAAAATGTGACTAAAAATTTTGGATATAAATTCTCAAGCAATTCATTTTTCGAGCTGATTCATTCGCGCTCTGATTTATTCCTGCTCTAAATTAGTCTTTCGTGATTCTCCGTTCAACTTTCTTCCGAAAACCGAAAAACCGTAGTGTGAAAAATTTAGTGTATACCGTATTCCGATTGTGTGTAAGCTGTATTTAATAAGGTAAATCATTTTTACAAATAAACTGTGTATTCGAAACTTTCCGTATCGCCGCTTATTATTAAATTGTTGAATGTATTCTTTGAAAATTTTCCGACCGGCTATTTTTTTCTTATGTTGTTGAATTGAAATTGGTTTTTTTATTTGTTTCTTTTATTTGGAAATAAAGATTTGTCAACTGTAATTTGATTTCGAATTTTATTTACAGCGTTTATTAATTATCTGATAAATTATTAGTGGATTCTCGAATTATTTTATGCTTTTGGTTCTAGATAGTTTTATATTAAAGTGATATCCAAGTGGATTATAATATTTGAATTTTATGCTAGTACAAATATTTTTACTCTGTGTGTCGATAGTTGGGTACCGTTTAACTCGTGGGAAAATATTTTTTTTGGAATAATTGTTACCGGCTTTAGTTAGATTCAAGGGTTAATCAGACTTGGAAGAGGCTTAGCCACCATTTGTTTGATTTCCCGGCAGATCTAATTAGTTCTTAAATTTTATTTTTTTCGGAATAATTGTTACCGGCTTTAGTTAGATTCAAGGGTTAATCAGACTTGGAAGAGGCGTAGCAACAATTTGTTTAATTTCCCGGCAGATCTAATTCGTTCTTAAATTTTATTTTTTTCCGGAATAATAGTTACCAGCTTTAGTTAGATTCAAGGGTTAATCAGACTTGGAAGAGGCTTAGCCACAATTTGTTTGATTTCCCGGCAGATCTATTTAGTTCTTAAATTTTATTTTTTCGGAATAATTGTTACCGGCTTTATTTAGATTCAAGGGTTAATCAGACTTGGAAGAGGCTTAGCCACAATTTGTTTGATTTCCCGGCAGATCTAATTCGTTCTTGAATTTTATTTTTTTTCGGAATAATAGTTACCGGTTTCCTTTAGATTCAAGGGTTAATCAGACTTGGAAGAGGCTTAGCCACAATTTGTTTGATATCCCGGCAGATCTAATTCGTTCTTAAATTTTATTTTTTTCCGGAATAATAGTTACCAGCTTTAGTTAGATTCAAGGGTTAATCAGACTTGGAAGAGGCTTAGCCACAATTTGTTTGATTTCCCGGCAGATCTATTTAGTTCTTAAATTTTATTTTTTCGGAATAATTGTTACCGGCTTTAGTTAGATTCAAGGGTTAATCAGACTTGGAAGAGGCGTAGCCACAATTTGTTTAATTTCCCGGCAGATCTAATTCGTTCTTAAATTTTATTTTTTTCCGGAATAATAGTTACCAGCTTTAGTTAGATTCAAGGGTTAATCAGACTTGGAAGAGGCTTAGCCACAATTTGTTTGATTTCCCGGCAGATCTATTTAGTTCTTAAATTTTATTTTTTCGGAATAATTGTTACCGGCTTTATTTAGATTCAAGGGTTAATCAGACTTGGAAGAGGCTTAGCCACAATTTGTTTGATTTCCCGGCAGATCTAATTCGTTCTTGAATTTTATTTTTTTTCGGAATAATAGTTACCGGTTTCCTTTAGATTCAAGGGTTAATCAGACTTGGAAGAGGCTTAGCCACAATTTGTTTGATTTCCCGGCAGATCTAATTCGTTCTTGAATTTTATTTTTTTTCGGAATAATAGTTGCCGGTTTCATTTGGATTCAAGGGTTAATCAGACTTGGAAGAGGCTTAGCCACAATTTGTCTGATTACCCGGCAGATCTACCGTTAAACCCGGTAGATTTAAACCGTATTTGATAACCTGACCGTTATGTCCGTCAAAGTACCAAGTATATGGTAAAGATAGCTTATTTCCTTTTCCCTGTGAATTTGCTTGTCACCAAAGAATTATTCGTAAAATAGACCACAGAGTATTAATAGACTAAAAGTTTCTTTTTGATTATTTTGTTAAATACCGACCTATTGTGTGGTGGTAGGTATACCCTAAACCGTAGATAGTATACAATTCTGCTGAACCCCTGTTTCCTTCATTAACCCGTGATTTATAAATCGGAGAATCCATATTTGATTGTAATCAGGTAAATAAAGTTAATTCAACAAGACCCCTGGAATTTTCCGTAACCTCCATCTGAGGCTATCTGGAACTCTTGACGCTAAGGGTCAAGGGGCCGTGGAGCAAACCACGTTAATAATCTGGCGCCCGAGATTTAAAAACTCGAATTTTGCAACAAGGGTGTCCATAGTGACGTGTTCTTGTGACAGGAGCCACGTGTAAGAAGGTAGGCACGTTACAACAGACATATACAGACATATACAGACATATACAGACATATACAGACATATACAGACATATACAGACATATACAGACATATACAGACATATACAGACATATACAGACATATACAGACATATACAGACATATACAGACATATACAGACATATACAGACATATACAGACATATACAGACATATACAGACATATACAGACATATACAGACATAGACAGACATATACAGACATATACAGACATATACAGACATATACAGACATATACAGACATATACAGACATACACAGACATATACAGACATATACAGACATATACAGACATATACAGACATATATAGACATATAGACATATAGACATATAGACATATAGACATATAGACATATAGACATACATACATACATACATACAGATATACAGACATACATACATACATACATACATACATACATACATACATACATACATACATACATACATACATACATACATACATACATACATACATACATACATACATACATACATACTGTAACGTGCCTCCCTTCTTACACGTGGCTCCTGCCACAAGAACACGTCACTATGGACACCCTTGATGCAAAATTCGGGTTTTTAAATCTCGGGCGCCAGATTATTAACGTGGTTTGCTCCACGGCCCCTTGACCCTTAGCGTCAAGAGTTCCAGATAGCCTCAGATGGAGGTTACGGAAAATTCCAGGGGTCTGGTTGAATTAAATTTAACTAACTAGTGAAAATCCGGAAAAGCCAAATCTTGGTTCTCCAATCAATAAATTGCGGTTAAAAATGAAAATAATAGGAATTCAAAACTTTAATCTATTAATACTCTGTGGTCTATTTTACGAATAATTCTTTAGTGACAAACAAATTAACAGGGAAAATAAAATGAGGTATGTATTACCTATATCTGGGATTTTAACGGACTTAACGGTCAGGTTATCAAATACGGTTCAAATCTACCGGGTTTTACGGGGTCCCTAAAGCACGATTTAGATCTGCCGGGTAATCAGACAAATTGTGGCTAAGCCTCTTCCAAGTCTGATTAACCCTTGAATCCAAATGAAACCGGCAACTGTTATTCCGACGGGGAAAAAAAATATAAATAATGATCCTACGAAACGGGAAAAGAACGATTTAGATCTGCCGGGAAATCAAACAAATTGTGGCTAAGCCTCTTCCAAGTCTGATTAACCCTTGAATCCAAATGAAACCGGCAACTATTATTCCGACGGGGAGAAAAAAATATAAATGATGATTCTACGAAACGGGAAAAGAACGATTTAGATCTGCCGGGAAATCAAACAAATTGTGGCTAAGCCTCTTCCAAGTCTGATTAACCCTTGAATCTACTAAAGCCGGTAACTATTATTCCAAAAAAAAATAAAATTTAAGAACGAGTTAGATCTGCCGGGAAATCAAACAAATTGTGGCTAAGCCTCTTCCAAGTCTGATTAACCCTTGAATCTAACTAAAGCCGGTAACTATTATTCCGACGGGGAGAAAAAAAATATAAATAATGATTCTACGGAACGGGAAAAGAACGATTTAGATCTGCCGGGAAATCAAACAAATTGTGGCTAAGCCTCTTCCAAGTCTGATTAACCCTTGAATCTACTAAAGCCGGTAACTATTATTCCAAAAAAAAATAAAATTTAAGAACGAGTTAGATCTGCCGGGAAATCAAACAAATTGTGGCTAAGCCTCTTCCAAGTCTGATTAACCCTTGAATCTAACTAAAGCCGGTAACAATTAAAAAAAAAATATTTTCCCTCGAGTTAAACGGTACCCAACTATCGACACACAGAGTAAAAATATTCGTACTAGCATAAACTTTAAACTATTATACCTAATCCACTTGGGTATCAATTTAATTTCAAACTACTGACAACCAAAAGCATAAAATAATTCGAGAATCCACTAACAATTCATATCAGTTAATTAAAACGCAGTAAATAAAAATTCGAAATCAAATTACGGTTGACAAATCTTTATTTTCAGATAAGAGAAACAAAATAAAAAAACGAATTTCAGTTCAACAACAAAAGAAAAAAATAGCCGGTCGGAAAATTTTCAAAAAAAAATATATTCAACAATTTAATAATAAGCGGCGATACGGAAAGTTTCGAATACACAGTTTATTTGTTAAAATTTATTTACCTTAATAAATACAGCCCACACACAATCGGAATATGGAATCACAAAATTTTCACACTACGGTTTTTTGGTTTTTTTTTTCGGAAGAACGTTTAACGGACAATGCTTAGAGCCGTAGAAGGAACTGATTCTTTTTCGACAGAGAGCTAGACGGAATGAAGTTCGGAGCGCGAATAAGAAGCAAACCAAAAATGAATTGTTTCCGAATTTATATCCAAAATTTTAGTTACATTCTTCGGTGTGGGAATTAAAACGTGAAATCTATCTAGTTTCGACAAAAACTTGTAAGTATACTAGACGGCTCTCGATTAAATTAAAATGTTGTATATACCGGGCGTCCTTTCAGTTGAAAAATTTAAATATCGGAAATGAATAAATTGTGTATGGTAGAAGTGGGATTTGCGTAACTCGGACTTATACTAAAATATACACCGGTAATAGCAAAAAAAAATAAATCACTGCGGTAGTCGAAAGGGTTGTAAAGTAACGAGTTATATACACCCTAGTGGTAAAATAAAATATATTACGGAATAAATAAAAAAAATAAAAAATTAAACTTGCAAAAAGCAGAAAAAAAAATAACTCGTTACACACCCCCTTTACTTCGGTAAAAAAAAAATGAATGAGCGAAAGTGCAACTTTCGGACATTACATTTTTTTTTTAAACAACAACTTACACCTAATAATAAAAAAGGTGAGAAAACAAAACGGTGATCCAGGGTGTAGCGTCTCACAGCCTGGAACGTCGGCGTAGGGTCGCTTGGTGTGGATGGGGCGGTCCTCTTCCACGGGACGCCTGTCTTCGGTATGACCTGGAACAGCGTCCGGCTGTTTCCAGAGCGGGGTGGGGTCGTTCGGTGCCGATGCTACACTGGATGGAAGCATCCTGCATTCGTCGGGGTTCGTCGCTACGGGAGACCAGGTGCGCTTGTACTGCCACCGATCGGGTACGGGGGCCGCGTCGATCACACGGGCATTCTCGGGACATCCGTCCCACTTGTCCACATCGGGAACAAAACAGAATAGACGGCCTGCTGCAGCTCTCTCGGCGATGTCCGGAGATTCCACACCTCCAACAGAGATCATCCGTCAGGGTGATGAACTTCCCGGATATCCTTTGTTGTCGTGGCAGATGGGTCTCTGCTGGTTTTTGCTGTGACGGTTTGTACTGTTGACATCGCAGACACCTCTTTACGTACTTGGTGATGTCCCTGAACATTCCTGGCCAATAGTACAATTTTGCAATCCGGGTGATGGTTTTAGCAATTCCCAGATGACCAGCATTCGGATTATCATGGTTTTCTTGCAACACCCGGATTCGGTCGGGCTTTGCTATACAGAGTTTCCATGGATCGGACATTTCTGGCTCTCGGAAATCATTGATATCCCAGAAATGACGGTATAGACGGTCTTCTTTTATGCAGTAGTCCGGAAACTTCTCTGGATCCTTCAGGACCTCTTCCTTCCTGTTCCGGTACCACGAACATTCGGCGGTTACATCGGTCAAACAGAGTGCAGACGGTGAATCGGTCTCGGCTGTCATTGGTAGCGGATTTCTGGACAAAGCGTCGGCCACACGATTTAGAGCACCTTTACGATACTGTATCTCGAAATCATACTGTTGTAGAAAAATACTCCACCTGGCTAAACGTCCGGACGGACTAGATATGGAATGCAGCCATCTAAGAGATTGATGATCGGTAACAACCGTGAAATGGTAGCCCTCTAAATAAGGACGCATCTTTTCAATCCCCCAAACAATGGCAAGACATTCTTTTTCGGTTACGGAGTAATTTTTCTCGGTAGGACTCAGGGTGCGACTTGCATACGCTACCACGTGTTCATAACCATCCTTCTGCTGGGTAAGGGCTATTCCCAAACCATATTCGGAGGCATCGGTCTGCAGAGTGAACGGTACGGTAAAATCAGGACAGCTCAAAACGGGTGCTTCCGACAGACAGGTTTTAATCTTAGTGAAAGCAGCTTCTTGTTCTCCAGCCCATTTCCATCGCTGAGACTTACGGAGTAACTTTGTTAACGGAGCCACCTTTTGTGAAAATGATGGCACAAATCTCCTATACCAGGATGCAACTCCCAAAAACCTTCTCAGCTCTCGGAGATTTCTCGGTGCTGTTTTACTATCTCCCAACTCTACGAGAGACGATGAACAGACTTCGGTAACAGATTGCTCCTTGTCAACCCCTAACACCAGGGAAGACTCAGAGACTTCGGAAACAGATTGCTCCTTGTTCACCCCTAACACCAGGGAAGACGCAGAGACTTCGGAAACAGACTGCTCCTTATCAACCCCTAACAACACCGGGGAAGACTCAGAGACTTCGGAAACAGATTGCTCTTTGTCAACCCCTAACACCAGGGAAGACGCAGAGACTTCGGAAACAGATTGCTCCTTATCAACCCCTAACAACACCGGGGAAGACGCAGAGACTTCGGAACTAGTTTGCTCCTTGTCCACCCCTAACACCAGGGAAGACTCAGAGACTTCGGAAATAGATTGCTCCTTATCAACCCCTAGCAACACCGGGGAAGACTCAGGGACTTCGGAAACAGATTGCTCCTTGTCAACCCCTAACTCCAGGGAAGACGCAGAGACTTCGGAAACAGATTGCTCCTTGTCAACCCCTAACTCCAGGGAAGACGCAGAGACTTCAGAAACGGTTTGCTCCTTGTCAACCCCTAACACCAGGGAAGATTCAGAGACTTCGGACACAGGTTGCTCCGTGTCGACCCCTAACTCCAGGGAAGACGCAGAGACTTCGGAAACAGCTTGCTCCTTGTCAACCGCTAACACCAGGGAAGACGCAGAGACTTCGGAAACAGATTGCTCTTTGTCAACCCCTAACACCAGGGAAGACGCAGAGACTTCGGAAACAGATTGCTCTTTGTCAACCCCTAACACCAGGGAAGACGCAGAGACTTCGGAAACAGACAGATTTACAGAACGGCGGTCTTCACTAAGACGATGGGTGGTTTCTTCTCTACATATTATCGGTACAGCAGAATTGACTTCTTTCATAGGCCGGTTCACGGCCTCCAATATTCCAACAGGACTGGCCACTTGTGAACGCCTCACTAACTCATCATTCACGTATATTTCTCCGGTTCCTAACTCCAGCCGGAAATTATACTTGCGGAGGACATCATGTCCTAATACAATGTCGGTTATTAGACCAGGGAAATGCTCCAACGAACCCTCCATTGTGACGTCATTGATTTTCCATTTCAGCTCATATATGTCGGTGATGGAGACTAGATTTCCATTAGCTAAACGGGCCTTCGCAGCTTGACGAGAGGTAGTTTGCTTTCTTTGGGAAAAAGTCTTAGCTACCTGATCACCAATATACGACTTTGCTGCTCCGGTATCCAATAATGCTCTAAACATATGATTTCCTATTTCAACGTCTATGTGCGGTCGGGGGTCGTTCATTTCTGCTGGCGGTTCGGTATGAGAGGCAAAGATTTGCGGAAGCTGTGTCGGCCTCTCCTCGGTACAGCTTCGTTTTAGTTTTCCTGCCTCCTGCAGGAACAGTCTCGGGAAAATACTCCTTCCTTCTGGCAACGAGAACAGAATATTTTTGGCGGGTTTTGACAGTTATTCCTATAATGTCCAGACTCACCACAACGGAAACAGATGAGTTGACGGGAATATTGTCCTGAAGGTTGACGAGTAGTATCAGGCGGCGGCGGAGTATCGGTCGGTGACGGTTGGCTGGGACCGGCGATGGGCTCTCTGGATGGCCCAGGCATCGTATTGTGAGAAGGTCCATATCTCGGCGAACTCATTGACTGCGGACGGGGATTTGGTCCCCGGTTCGGTCCAGTGTGGTTGGGTATAGACTGGAGTTCCTTCCTGAGGAGCTCATATTCCCTGACCACCTGACAAAAGGAGGAGAAATCGTCAAAGTCCCCTTTTCGGACTTGCAGACGGTATTCCGGCAACAGGTTACGGTACAGCCATGCTAACTGCTGTTCGGGAGTTAGCTTACCATGCCTTCGCATCAAAGTCTGGAGTTCGGTGATGTATGTGGCGGCGGACTCATTCCTTCTTTGCAGACGACGGCCTATCTCAGCTTCTAAGTCAACTTCGTAGTTAACGGGATAGAAGAAAATTCGGAAGTCTGCCTCAAATTCATCCCAGGTCGTGTACCTACTCCGGTTGTTGCGGTACCAACATGCCGGTTCACCTGACAGTAATTCAGGTAGCAAAGGAAGCAAATCATCTTTTTGAACATTCCTTGCGGTGCATATTTCTTCGATTCTTTCGATGAATCCGACCGGATCTCCTCGACTTCCAAAGCACACCTTCCAGTCATGCACATTCGGCGGAGGGTTGGCCATAACGGTTGGAACGGTTCCGGTATCGGATCGGTCAAAAACCGGTCGTGGAGAAATATGTCTTCTTGAAATTGGCCTTTTGGCCCTAGGCTCAGCAATCCCTTCTGACAAGCTTTTAAACTCAAGCGGAAAGAAAAATTTTCGTAAATACCAAAGGAACAAGATCAGGGACAGGCAAAACGGTCCATTCAAACAACATGTCCACAGGTTACTCTCAATCATCGAGTCGGTGGTCTTCTTAACAATCCGGAACAATAAAAAAAAAATCGAAAACGGAATACGGTCCCTGTTCAAATCAACAATGGGCAAAAAAAAAACCCTAAAACAGTATAAACGGTCCAGCAACAATACGCTAAAAAAAAAATATCCACAGCTGTATTTCAGTTCCTGCTATAATCAGGTCTCTCCAACAATACGGTAAAATAACGGAAACGGAATAACGGTTCCAGCTCTAACAAATAATCAACTCTCTGCAATAATACGGTAAACAGTCAACACAGACTTAACCGGTCCAAGCGAAAAAACGCTTCAAAAAAAAATAAAAATTTAAAACGGTATTAAACTGATCCTATTGTAATCAACAATCAGGTCCCTGCTCTAAAAAAAAAATACGGCAGAAAATAGACAAACAGACTTAAACGGTCTAAGCACAAATAAACGCTAAAAAAATGGAAAACGGTATTAAACTGATTCTACTGTTATCAACAATTAGGTCCCTGCTCGGGCGCCATTTTGTAACGTGCCTCCCTTCTTACACGTGGCTCCTGCCACAAGAACACGTCACTATGGACACCCTTGATGCAAAATTCGGGTTTTTAAATCTCGGGCGCCAGATTATTAACGTGGTTTGCTCCACGGCCCCTTGACCCTTAGCGTCAAGAGTTCCAGATAGCCTCAGATGGAGGTTACGGAAAATTCCAGGGGTCTGGTTGAATTAAATTTAACTAACTAGTGAAAATCCGGAAAAGCCAAATCTTGGTTCTCCAATCAATAAATTGCGGTTAAAAATGAAAATAATAGGAATTCAAAACTTTAATCTATTAATACTCTGTGGTCTATTTTACGAATAATTCTTTAGTGACAAACAAATTAACAGGGAAAATAAAATGAGGTATGTATTACCTATATCTGGGATTTTAACGGACTTAACGGTCAGGTTATCAAATACGGTTCAAATCTACCGGGTTTTACGGGGTCCCTAATGCACGATTTAGATCTGCCGGGTAATCAGACAAATTGTGGCTAAGCCTCTTCCAAGTCTGATTAACCCTTGAATCCAAATGAAACCGGCAACTGTTATTCCGACGGGGAAAAAAAATATAAATAATGATCCTACGAAACGGGAAAAGAACGATTTAGATCTGCCGGGAAATCAAACAAATTGTGGCTAAGCCTCTTCCAAGTCTGATTAACCCTTGAATCCAAATGAAACCGGCAACTATTATTCCGACGGGGAGAAAAAAATATAAATGATGATTCTACGAAACGGGAAAAGAACGATTTAGATCTGCCGGGAATTCAAACAAATTGTGGCTAAGCCTCTTCCAAGTCTGATTAACCCTTGAATCTACTAAAGCCGGTAACTATTATTCCAAAAAAAAAAAAAATTTAAGAACGAGTTAGATCTGCCGGGAAATCAAACAAATTGTGGCTAAGCCTCTTCCAAGTCTGATTAACCCTTGAATCTAACTAAAGCCGGTAACTATTATTCCGACGGGGAGAAAAAAAATATAAATAATGATTCTACGGAACGGGAAAAGAACGATTTAGATCTGCCGGGAAATCAAACAAATTGTGGCTAAGCCTCTTCCAAGTCTGATTAACCCTTGAATCTACTAAAGCCGGTAACTATTATTCCAAAAAAAAATAAAATTTAAGAACGAGTTAGATCTGCCGGGAAATCAAACAAATTGTGGCTAAGCCTCTTCCAAGTCTGATTAACCCTTGAATCTAACTAAAGCCGGTAACAATTAAAAAAAAAATATTTTCCCTCGAGTTAAACGGTACCCAACTATCGACACACAGAGTAAAAATATTCGTACTAGCATAAACTTTAAACTATTATACCTAATCCACTTGGGTATCAATTTAATTTCAAACTACTGACAACCAAAAGCATAAAATAATTCGAGAATCCACTAACAATTCATATCAGTTAATTAAAACGCAGTAAATAAAAATTCGAAATCAAATTACGGTTGACAAATCTTTATTTTCAGATAAGAGAAACAATAAAAAAACGAATTTCAGTTCAACAACAAAAGAAAAAAATAGCCGGTCGGAAAATTTTCAAAAAAAAATATATTCAACAATTTAATAATAAGCGGCGATACGGAAAGTTTCGAATACACAGTTTATTTGTTAAAATTCATTTACCTTAATAAATACAGCCCACACACAATCGGAATATGGAATCACAAAATTTTCACACTACGGTTTTTTGGTTTTTTTTTTCGGAAGAACGTTTAACGGACAATGCTTAGAGCCGTAGAAGGAACTGATTCTTTTTCGACAGAGAGCTAGACGGAATGAAGTTCGGAGCGCGAATAAGAAGCAAACCAAAAATGAATTGTTTCCGAATTTATATCCAAAATTTTAGTTACATTCTTCGGTGTGGGAATTAAAACGTGAAATCTATCTAGTTTCGACAAAAACTTGTAAGTATACTAGACGGCTCTCGATTAAATTAAAATGTTGTATATACCGGGCGTCCTTTCAGTTGAAAAATTTAAATATCGGAAATGAATAAATTGTGTATGGTAGAAGTGGGATTTGCGTAACTCGGACTTATACTAAAATATACACCGGTAATAGCAAAAAAAAATAAATCACTGCGGTAGTCGAAAGGGTTGTAAAGTAACGAGTTATATACACCCTAGTGGTAAAATAAAATATATTACGGAATAAATAATAAAAATAAAAAATTAAACTTGCAAAAAGCAGAAAAAAAAATAACTCGTTACAATACATACATACATACATACATACATACATACATACATACATACATACATACATACATACATACATACATACATACATACATACATACATACATACATACATACATACATACATACATACATACATACATACATACATACATACATACATACATACATACATACATACATACATACATACATACATACATACATACATAAATACATAAATACATTTTAAGTTAAGATTGTATATAACCCATTATACCCTCTGACTGTGTGTAAAAATAATATTTTCTCCGATTCATTGTAATCAAAATTGTACGTTCACCGCGCTGCGGTTCGAAAATTCATGTTTCCCCACTGCCACTAGATATAGAGTAGGTAGCGCGCAGATCAGGCTGATCGAGAGAGGGGGATAGCGAGACGAAGCCCTGAGAGTCAGGGAGTCGAAAGTAAAGTTTTACCTGGCCACGGCTGAAACAAGCTAGCTACCGTTCAACGTTCCGTCTGCCGTTTTTTTATTGTTGTTGTTTTGATATTTCTAATTTTTTTTTGCAGTTTGCATTTTGATTTTTCTGTTTTAGTAATTTACTTTTATTTGATAAAAGTTGAAACCGTTGCTGCGAAGGTAAGAATTAATTGGAAACTATTTACATTTAAAATAGGTGGTCTTTTCAATCCTTAATAAATAAAGTTTATTCCATTGTATTAAAATTATATTTTACAGTAAGAGTCAGTATTTCCGTTTTCTAACAAATATTTCCCAACTCAAGTATAATTTCCTCTTGAAAATCCTCTGATATTTATTCCCGATTTCCAATCCCGTCCCGATTGAAATAATGAGGAGTGCCAGGCGTCTGGCCAGGGCTCCTTGATCTTTTAATTCGTAAAGCCGTTCTTAATTGAAATCTTGAGGGGTGCCAGGCGTCTGGCCAGGGCCCTTCGATATTTTAGTTTAAGAACAAACCCCTTTGATATTTATTCCCGATTTCCAATCCCGTCCCGATTGAAATATTGAGGAGTGCCAGGCGTCTGGCCAGGGCTCCTTGATCTTTTAATTCGTAAAGCCGTTCTAATTGAAATCTTGAGGGGTGCCAGGCGTCTGGCCAGGGCTCCTTGATATTTTAATTCAAGGACCGGATCCTGTAGTATTCCCGAATAAAACTTCTTTGACATTTTTATAATTCCCGAATCAGAAAACCTTTCGTATTCTTTTTCCCGATCCCACCGAATGTAAAGTTTTAGTATTACTAGTTATTCTACCCACCGGGTGCATCAAAAGTGATGACACATCTAATAACATATTATCCGGTGTATTTATTTAATTATCAACCTGTTTAGCGAAAAGACCCCTAACATTTAAGTTTGATTTCACCGTTTATTTTCTGTATAAAACCATTATTAAGCTTATAAACCTCTCTTGCTTATGTCCTGCCCGCTTCGTCTCTAACTTGCGCATGTTAATTGTACCTCTAGTTTGCTTATATATTTGTGCTTTTGGATACCAGAGTATTGACGCTTTTTCTTGTATAATAGTGTTTTTTTATTATTAATATTATAACGGCTTCAGGCAGCCACAACCATTGTATATACTATTGAGGGTAGGTGTAATAAAACTTAACTGAACCTGTGTGTTTTTCTGACCTGCTGTAGAGTGTAGAGTTTCCCTATAAGTAGAGTAGGCGCATAGCTGCACGAATTTAGCTTTCCCGCATCGTGGGCCAGGAGGGTAAACTTTTGTTTCAGGAACAACAAAGACCACTACCCCGGCCGGATTGGGATATAACTAGACCCCTGGAAATTACCGTACCTCCATCTGAGGCTACCTGGAACTCTTGACGATTGAAGTCAAGGGGCCGTGGAGTTAACCACGCTAAAAATCTGGCGCCCGAGAAAGTGTAAGTTGTCGAGGGTGTCAAAAGTGGCGTGCCCTGTTGGTAAAATCCAAAGGGTAGGTAAAACGCGTCACAAATTTGGCGCCCGAGCAGGTACCTCATTGTTATATTTATAGCTTGTTTATTTGTATTTTTTTTGTTTTTTTTAAGAGTAAGGACTATTGTAAACTGTTTTCTTGTGCTGTGAAGACTGGTTTGCGAAGCTGCGGAGGTTGAAGAAGAAGAGGAGAGCTGAGTTAGACATACAGACCGAACTAGTTACCACTGTCTAGCCTAAATAGCCTTTTATGTCTGGAGAAAACTCTGAAAATATTGACTTGACCCATCTGTTTGATCAAGAAGGAGCGGAAAACTCCGAATCTGATATTTTGGTACCGTCCCAACTACCGACCGTAAGTTCCGTGGAAGAAGTCACAGACCATCGAGTAAGTTGGGTATATTTGCTGAAAAACGAGGGTCTAACTATCCAATTAAAAGAGAGAAATTTATCGGTTGCTGGAACCGTTCCTAACAAACGAAAAAGACTCGTCAACTTTTTGAGACGAAGAAATATTGCTCCCCGATCCGCTATAGACCAGGAGGAGCCTGTTGGAAACTCGACCGCTATGACAAATCCACCGATAAACGTACACGATTGGAAGGTGTCTTTTGGAAACCGGGGAGATCCAGCTGCATTCATCGAAAGGATTGAAGAAATATGTACGGCAAAGAATGTCCAGAAAGACAATTTGCTTCCTGTTTTGCCGGAATTGCTGTCCGGCGAACCCGCATTATGGTACCGAAACAACCGAAGTAGATATACCAGCTGGAACGATTTTGAAAGCGATTTCCGAATTTTCTTTTATCCCGTCAACTATGAAGTAGACTTAGAAGCCGAGATAGGTAAACGTCTACAAAGGAGAAATGAGTCCGTGGCTACCTACATGACCGAACTACAAACTCTCATGCGAAGACACCGTAACCTTTTGCCCGAATATCGTCTGCAAATTCGAAAAGGGGACTTTGATGACTTCTCCACATTTTGTCAAGTGGTAAGGGAGTATGAGCTTCTTAGAAAAGAACTCCAGAATGTACCCAGCCTCAGTGGACCGAACCGTGGATCAACCCGTCCGCAGCCGATGAATACACCCAGATATGGACCGTCCCCTAACTCGAATCCTGGTCCGTACAGAGAGCCCATTCCCGGTACTAGTCATCCGACAGCAGCCGATACTCCTTGCCGTCCGCCACAGGATCCTACTCAACAACCGTCTGGCTCATCTTCCCGGCAACCAATCTGTTTCCGCTGCGGAGAATCTGGTCACTACCGAAACAATTGTCAGAACCCTCAGAAGATATTCTGTTCTCGTTGCCATAAGGAAGGAATATTTTCCAGAGATTGTTCCTGCAGGAGGCAGGAAAACTAATCCGAAGCTGTCCCGAGGAGAGGCCGACACAGCTTCCGCAAATATTTGCCTCTCATGCTGAAATACCAGAAGAAATGACCGATTTCCGACCGCACATCGACGTCGAAATTGAGAATCACAAGTACAAAGGCCTGTTAGATACTGGAGCTGCGAAATCATACATCGGTGATCAGATAGCTAAGACATTTTCCCAAAGAAAGCAAACTACCCCCCGTCAAGAAACGAAGGCCCGTTTAGCTAATGGAAATTTGGTCTCTATCACCGACTCTTATGAGCTAAAATTGGAGACCCATGACGTCATTATGGAAGGACCGTTCGAACATTTCCCTGGTCTGATAACCGATATTGTTTTAGGACACGATGTTCTCCGAAAATATAATTTCCGTTTGGAGTTAGGAACTGGAAATATATATATCAATAATGAACTAGTAAGACGTTCATCATTAGCAAGTCCTGTTGGAATATCGGAGAAAGTGAACACAGCCATGAAAGAAATCGATGCCGCTGTACCGATAATATATAAGGAAAAAGCCAACCATCGTTTTGCTGAAGACCGCTGTTCTCGAAACCTGTCTGTTTCTGAAGTCTCCGCGTCTTCCCCGGTGTTAGGGGTTGACAAGGAGCAACTTGTTTCTGAAGTCTCGACGTCTTCCCTGGTGTTAGGGGAAGAGAAAGAGCAATCTATGTCTGAAGTCTCTGCGTCTTTCCCGGAGTTGTTAGGGGTGGACAAGGAGCAATCTATTGTTAAAACTTCTAAGTTTTCCCCGGTGCTGTTAGGGGTTAATGAAGAAAAATCTGTTGTTGAAGTCTCTGCGTCTTCCCCGGAGTTGTTAGGGGTTGACAAGGAGCAGTCCGTTGTCGAAACTTCTGATTCCTCCCCGGTGTTGTTAGGGGTTGATGAAGAAAACACTATTTTTGAAGTCTCTGCGTCTTCCCTGGTGTTAGGGGATGACAAGGAGCAACTTGTTTCCGAAGTCTCTGCGTTTTCGCTGGAGTTAGGGGTTAACAAGGAGCAATTTGTTACTGAAGTCTCCGCGTCCTCCCTGGAGTTAGGGGTCGATGAGGAGCAACCCGTTTCTGAATTATCTGCGTTCTCCCTGAAAGATTTAGGGGATGACGAGAATTTTGGTTATATAGGATGTCCATTGGAAACCATAATTCCACTTACTGAAAGAAATTTATCGAAAGAACAGACAGACAGACTGAATACCTTTTTGAACCAAGAGTTACCGCAATTTGAGAAGATTCAAGGTCCAACGACACTGGTTGAGCATGAAATACGTCTGCTACAACCCCGTCCGATCAAACAGAGATACCGACCTCAGAATCCGAAAATGCAAGAAATTTGCAATACTGAAATAGACGCCATGTTGAAAGAAGGAGTAATAGAACCCTCTACAAGTCCGTGGAGTTCTCCGATTGTAATCGTGAAGAAAAAGGATGGGAAAAACCGCTTCTGCATTGATTTTCGTAAGGTCAATGAGGTAACAATGAAGGATGCCTACCCTCTTCCATTTATCAATGCTATACTGGACAAACTGCGAAAAGCCAAGTACATTTCCAGTTTAGATCTGAAGAGTGGGTATTGGCAAGTTCCGTTAACACCCAAAAGCAAACCCATCACCGCCTTCACCGCACCGGGACGTGGATTGTTTCAATTCACGGTTCTTCCATTTGGCTTACACTCCGCACCAGCCACATTCCAGAGACTGTTTGATCAGTTAATAGGTCCGGATTTGGACCCTTACGCATTTGCATATCTGGATGACATCATCGTTCTGGGGGAAACGTTTGATCAACACTTGGAAAATTTATCTGAAGTGTTCCGTCGATTACGAGGAGCACAACTAAAATTGAATCCGGAAAAATGTCATTTCTGTTTACCATCTATGAAGTATTTGGGCCATGTCATTACTGGAGATGGAATCCGTACCGATCCCGAAAAGGTAGAAAGCATAGTAAAGTTTGCTGCCCCAAAGAATGTCCGGGAATTGAGGAGATTTTTGGGAGTTGCCTCATGGTATAGAAGATTTGTTCCGTCCTTTTCACATGTTGCTCCGTTAACAAAGTTGCTTCGCAAATCTCAGCGATGGAAATGGACTGAAGGTCAAGAAACCGCTTTCACTAAAATTAAAACTTGCTTGTCGGAAGCTCCTGTATTAAGCTGTCCCGATTTCAGTATACCATTCACTCTACAGACCGATGCCTCCGAGTATGGGTTAGGAATAGCCCTTACCCAGCAGAAGGATGGACATGAACACGTCGTAGCGTATGCAAGCCGCACTTTGAGTCCTGCCGAGAAAAATTACTCCGTCACAGAAAAAGAATGTCTTGCCATTGTATGGGGGATTGAAAAGATGCGTCCTTATCTAGAGGGCTACCATTTCACGGTTGTTACCGATCATCAGTCCCTTAGATGGTTACATTCCATAGCTAGTCCGTTCGGACGTTTAGCGCGATGGAGTATCTTTCTGCAACAATATGACTTCGAGATACAGTATCGTAAAGGTGCTCTGAACCGTGTGGCTGACGCTCTATCGAGAAATCCACTACCCGCTAGACTTGAAGTCGATCAATCTTCTGCACTTTGCTTGGCCGATTCACCTATCGAATGTTCATGGTACCGAAATAAAAAGGAAGAAGTCCTGAAGGAACCAGACAAGTTCCCCGACTACTGCATCAAAGAAGGCCGTTTGTACCGTCATTTTTGGGATATAAATGATTTAAGAGAACCTGAGATGAGTGATCCATGGAAACTGTGCATAGCAAAATCCGACAGAACTCGAGTCCTCCAAGAGAATCATGACGCTCCTAATGCAGGGCATCTGGGAATTGCTAAGACTATCACCCGTATTGCTAAGTCGTACTATTGGCCTGGAATGTTTCGAGACATCACCAAGTACGTTCGCCGGTGTTTACAATGCCAGAAGTACAAACCGTCACAACAGACCGGAACTCCCAAAAGGAAAATGGATCCCGAGTCAGAGTCATCCTATGAAGTGTTGAGTTTTTACGACACCGCCGATAGTCTATCAGATGATGCGGAGGGTTTATCCACGCGTATCACAAATTTGGCGCCCGTGAAAAGGGTCTCAGAAGAAATTAACGAAACAGTTGAAGTTCCCCGAATACAGCAGCAGCAGAAAGCTTGCTATTCCCAGTCCGATGTTCCTTCTCCGCGAACCAAAAGGAAGCGAAACCACCCGGAATCGGAGAGTTTCATACGCATCACCACTGACCTTTGTTGGAGGTGTGGAACCTCTGGCCACAACCGGCATGCTTGCACCCGTCAAGCTGTCCTGTTTTGCTCCCGATGTGGGAGAGTGGGAAAAATGTCCCGAGACTGTCCATGTGACCGGACTACCGACCGTTCCCGAACTATGAAACCGATGAAGTCCGTAGCCGTTCAGGCTCACTTAGTATCCCGTTCTAATTCCCGTCCACGACGGGCAACCCAGGAGAAGGGTGTACAATGCGACCTATGCGAATGTTCCATGTCACCACTACCGGCAACCAACCGCCTACACGAAAGATACTCCCGCCTGCACCAAAATATCAGAGTCCGAGGATTTGGACCAAGCTCCGGAGTTCGTAGCAGAAGCTACCGACTCTAAACACCACTACATCAAATAAAGTCCGGATTATTCCGGCACATAGACTGCTTTTAGTTTTAGGAAATTTTGTAATATTATTATATTTGTTTCTTAGGTAGTAGGTTATAGAAAAAAATGTAAAGCACGAAAGCGATGCTTGCGTCCTTTAATTTTTTTTTACCGAAGTAAGGGGGGGATGTAACGAGGTTTTTTTTTAGTTATTAAGAATTATTTTGTTTAAAATACATTTTAAGTTAAGATTGTATATAACCCATTATACCCTCTGACTGTGTGTAAAAATAATATTTTCTCCGATTTATTGTAATCAAAATTGTACGTTCACCGCGCTGCGGTTCGAAAATTCATGTTTCCCCACTGCCACTAGATATAGAGTAGGTAGCGCGCAGGTCAGGCTGATCGAGAGAGGGGGATAGCGAGACGAAGCCCTGAGAGTCAGGGAGTCGAAAGTAAAGTTCTACCTGGCCACGGCTGAAACAAGCTAGCTACCGTTCAACGTTCCGTCTGCCGTTTTTTTATTGTTGTTGTTTTGATATTTCTAATTTTTTTTTGCAGTTTGCATTTTGATTTTTCTGTTTTAGTAATTTACTTTTATTTGATAAAAGTTGAAACCATTGCTGCGAAGGTAAGAATTAATTGGAAACTATTTACATTTAAAATAGGTGGTCTTTTAAATCCTTAATAAATAAAGTTTATTCCATTGTATTAAAATTATATTTTACAGTAAGAGTCAGTATTTCCGTTTCCTAACAAATATTTCCCAACTCAAGTATAATTTCCTCTTGAAAATCCTCTGATATTTATTCCCGATTTCCAATCCCGTCCCGATTGAAATATTGAGGAGTGCCAGGCGTCTGGCCAGGGCCCTTTGATCTTTTAATTCGTAAAGCCGTTCTAAATTGAAATCTTGAGGGGTGCCAGGCGTCTGGCCAGGGCCCTTCGATATTTTAGTTTAAGAACAAACCCCTTTGATATTTATTCCCGATTTCCAATCCCGTCCCGATTGAAATATTGAGGAGTGCCAGGCGGCTGGCCAGGGCTCCTTGATCTTTTAATTCGTAAAGCCGTTCTAATTGAAATCTTGAGGGGTGCCAGGCGTCTGGCCAGGGCCCCTTGATATTTTAATTCAAGGACCGGATCCTGTAGTATTCCCGAATAAAACTTCTTTGACATTTTTATAATTCCCGAACCAGAAAACCTTTCGTATTCTTTTTCCCGATCCCACCGAATGTAAAGTTTTAGTATTACTAGTTATTCTACCCACCGGGTGCATCAAAAGTGATGACACATCTAATAACATATTATCCGGTGTATTTATTTAATTATCAACCTGTTTAGCGAAAAGACCCCTAACATTTAAGTTTGATTTCACCGTTTATTTTCTGTATAAAACCATTATTAAGCTTATAAACCTCTCTTGCTTATGTCCTGCCCGCTTCGTCTCTAACTTGCGCATGTTAATTGTACCTCTAGTTTGCTTATATATTTGTGCTTTTGGATACCAGAGTATTGACGCTTTTTCTTGTATAATAGTGTTTTTTTATTATTAATATTATAACGGCTTCAGGCAGCCACAACCATTGTATATACTATTGAGGGTAGGTGTAATAAAACTTAACTGAACCTGTGTGTTTTTCTGACCTGCTGTAGAGTGTAGAGTTTCCCTATAAGTAGAGTAGGCGCATAGCTGCACGAATTTAGCTTTCCCGCATCGTGGGCCAGGAGGGTAAACTTTTGTTTCAGGAACAACAAAGACCACTACCCCGGCCGGATTGGGATATAACTAGACCCCTGGAAATTACCGTACCTCCATCTGAGGCTACCTGGAACTCTTGACGATTGAAGTCAAGGGGCCGTGGAGTTAACCACGCTAAAAATCTGGCGCCCGAGAAAGTGTAAGTTGTCGAGGGTGTCAAAAGTGGCGTGCCCTGTTGGTAAAATCCAAAGGGTAGGTAAAACGCGTCACAACATAAAGCTAGAATAATATCGTCAACATACTTTTTTATGAATATTAAATTGAAAGGCAATATTTGTATAACTGAGTCTAACAAATTATCCATAACGTAACATGCTATAATTGGCGAGATTGTTGCTCCCATTGGAGTACCAAAAGTTTGTTTATATGTTTGATTATCAAAAGTGAAATAGGTATTTTCAAATAGAAATGTTATGATATCTTGGAAATATTTCTTATTTATTTGACATTGTTGACTAATTTTTTCCCAATTTTTATCGATTGCCTTCAGAGCTGAATCTAAATATACATTACTAAACAAAGATACAACATCTAAACTACAAATAACATGGTTGTTTGGTAATTCAAATTTATTGAAATGTTTATATACTTCAAAAGAGTCTTTGATGTAGTATTTTGTATTAAGATCATAAGCTTTTGTTAAAATTTTCGCAGGTATACCGTTATAACAAGTAAGTTTTTCTTTCGTAATTTGATCTATTTGTTTAGTATTATATAGTTTTTTAATAATAGTTGTTCGGTTTACCCTCCACGTTACGCCCATGTCAGGACCTTTTTCGGTTATACCGGTAACGGCGCGAGTTGGCGCCAGTATGAGACAATGATACCTACAAGTGACACGTTTTTTACTCGTTATGTTCACATTTTTAACAACAAATGTATTATTGTTTAATAAAAAAGGTTAAGGTTAGAACCAGTGCCTTTTTACTTCCAAGTTTTCTTCAACTTTTCTTCATGGTCCTTCGTAGTCGGATAATTTGATAATTATCAAAATCACAAGTTCGCAACACGTGGTGCCGGAGAGCAGTTCGCTATGGGTGAACTTCTGCCGTACATGTGTGATTCCAGTCGCCCATAGCAAGTGCCAAGTCAGTCGGAGTGTATTGCCTGAAGTCTGCGTTCACAATTCAGTTGGACCACCATTTTGGATCATCAGCGACCTCCCAGGTACTTGTGAAATTTCCTACAATTATCCTAATTCGTTTTCGTGAATAAATTGCTTTCATTTGCACATTTTTCAAAAGTTTATCGGTTTAGAAATTTAACTGTAAAATTTACAACTTATAAATAATCAAAGTAATTTGTTTACTACTAATTACTAGTTATTCGTTGTTTCGTTTCGATTTCACTTAAAATTATTGTTAACATTTATTTCTTGATTTGAGTACATAATTATTATGCTATTTTGAATTTGCATGCTTTGAGGTTATTTCGTTCATTATTGTTATAAATCTCACTCAGTAAATTTATTATTGTTGCTTTGCCCAATTAAACACCTTAATAAATAAGTGGATATTATACATAACAGATATTTGAGCCATTATTTCTTTAAAATGTCTGATAACGAAGACATACAAGATGCCTTTCATGAAAAGAACAAAAGGAAAAGAGCATCTTTAAAATCTAGGTTAACAATTTTCAAAAACTATGTAAACACCATTGAAATCAGCTCCGGTTGCCCAGAATTTGTTTTTCCTTTGTGTGAATTTAAATTAAGGCTGTCCAAAGCAAAACTTCTTTTAGATAATTTCGATGAAATTCAACTCGACATCGAGTGCCAGACAGGTGATATACAGGTTGAAATTATTCAGAGAGAACAATTTGAAAATGAATTTTACGGCGTTATTTCAAAGGCAGAAAATATTATGCATGCGTTTAATATCGAAGAAAGGGAATCGTCACGGGAAAATAGTGTACACGGTTCGCGACAACGTAGCAATTCGAGTTCTAGCAATGAAAGTCAAAGTAATCAAACTTCGTCAAATATAAAACTGCCAACAATTCAATTACCCAAATTTACAGGCAATTACGAAAACTGGCTGGAGTTTCATGACTCTTTTCATTCAATGATTATTCAAAATACTAGCATAAACATGATTCAAAAATTTTATTATTTGAAATCCTCCGTCAGCGGCATAGCAGAGAGGGTTATTAATAGCATACCAGTGTCGGCCGATAATTTTTTAGTCGCGTGGAAAATGTTATGTGAGCGGTTTGCAAATAATGAGCTATTGGTTTACAACCACACTAAATGCATTTTTAATTTACAAAAAATAACAAAGCAGTCGTCGTTCAATATCAGAAAATTAACTGATGGTTTACAAAGTAATTTACGATCTCTGCAATAATTAAATGAGCCCGTTGATAAGTGGGATACATTATTGATATTTTTACTGGTCGAAAGGCTTGATTCTGATACCGCAAGCGAGTGGGAATCTAAAAAACCTTCAGAAGCGAGCCTAAATCATCTATTAGCATTTCTAAAAAATAAGGCTGACATTTTGGAAAAAATTGAAGCCAACAAAAGGTGTTCTGTTCCCAACAAGGAGCGCGATCGGTATGAAAGAAATCCGTTAGTCAAATCTTTGGTAAGCACTCGTTTTCACTGTCTGTTGTGCAAATCTTCTGATCATAAGATCAATAATTGTACGGAATTTTTAAATCTAAGTATTTCGGATAGAATTGAGCAAACAAAGAAATTGCGGGTATGTCACAATTGCTTGCATCCAGGACATCACAGTAGCACTTGTAAATACGGTAAATGCACCAAGTGCAGCAAAAAACATCACACGCTTATCCACATTGATAATCCGAGATCTAAGGGGCAGGAGACACCAATTAATTCAAATCCTTCAAACTCGAACGCCTTGTCCACGCAGGCATTGTCTGGTAGTGTATGCAATAATAATGTGGTACTTTTGTCAACTGTGGTAGTCCAGGTATTTGATCACTACGGAGTTGAGCATGAATGTAGGGCCCTCCTAGACAGCGGATCAGAATCTAATTTCATTTCAACCAATCTTGTTGATAAATTGCGTCTCTCAAAGGAGCGCACCGATATTTCTGTGATCGGAATTACACAAACAAGTTCGAATGTCAGCTACAAATGCAATGTTTCAATTAAATCTCTTCAATCTTCATTTTCGCTATCACTCACCTGTTTAGTAGCAGACGTTATTTGCGGGAAACTTCCAGGTTGTCATATTGATTTATCCACTTTACCAATTCCCCCAAATATCCAATTATCAGATAAAAACTTCAATGTTCCTTCAAGAGTCGATCTTCTTATTGGAGCAAGTCTTTTCTATGAGCTTCTTTGCGTGGGCCAGATAAGGCTGGGACCGCGCATGCCCATTCTACAAAAAACTAAATTTGGTTGGGTTATTTCAGGACCGTTGTCCCATAAACCCACTCACATGGTTTCTTGCAATGTTGCCACGTCCTCTCAAGGTGACGAGCTTTCAAGGTTCTGGGAGATGGAGGAGCTGCCGAATTCTCGAATTTTATCCAGAGAGGAACAAGAATGTGAAAACCATTTCAAACAGACAAGTACGAGAAATTTTGATGGCAGATTTGTAGTTTCAATTCCCTTGAAGGACTCCCTTCAAAAATTGGGTGAATCAAAGGCCATAGCTGAAAAAAGATTCTATTCCGTTGAGCGCAAGCTGCAACAAAACCCAACAATGAAGGAGAGATATATAGCATTTCTGAATGAGTATGTTTCGATGAACCACATGTCAAAGGTCGACGATCCTAAAAACACGATTAGTTATTATCTTCCTCATCACGGAATTTTAAAGGAGGACAGTCTCACCACGCAACTTCGCGTGGTGTTCGACGGATCCTCACCTACCACTTCTGGTATTTCTCTTAACGACATCCAAATGGTTGGACCAGTCGTTCAAAACGATCTTTTGTCAATTCTTTTGCGATTTCGAGAGCATCTTTATGTAGTATCTGCCGACATCGAAAAGATGTATCGCCAAGTCTTAATTTGCCCTTCTCAAAGGAATCTGCAGCAAATCCTGTGGAGATCTGATGCTTCGGAACCCCTTCATACCTATGTTCTGAACACCGTTACCTATGGCACAGCCGCGGCTAGCTTTCTTGCTACGCGCTGCTTGGTCGAGCTGTCTCATGAAAATTCCATGGCCTACCCACAGGCTTCTAAGGTCATATCAAATGACTTTTATGTTGATGACTTGATCACTGGGTCAGATTCTATACCAGAACTTATTTTATTGTGTCAGCAAATCATTGAAATATTGTCTAAAGGTTGTTTTCCTCTTCGCAAGTGGGTATCCAATGAGCCGTTAGTTTTGGACGGCATTCAGGAATCCATCAGTAATTCAAATATTGCTCATGCTTTTGGACCAAATGAGAACAGTAAAACATTGGGACTCAATTGGTATCCGCAAGCCGATTGTCTTACGTACCTTATTCCTTCTGAGCAACTACCAAAAACCATAACCAAACGAACTATTCTCTCAGGAATAGCTAGAATTTTCGACCCGTTAGGTCTTCTCAGTCCCGCAACAATACAGGCTAAAATTATGCTGCAGCAGCTTTGGCTGGAAAGGCTAGGATGGGATCAATCAGTACCACTACATATTCATACCGAATGGCTAAACTTCAGGCACCAGCTACCTCAACTCAATAATCTTCAAATCAGTCGCAAGGTAAAGCTGTATAATGCCGTCTGTATCGAGTTACATGGTTTCTGCGATGCCTCTGAGCTAGCCTACGGCGCTTGCCTTTATGTCCGCAATATTAATGACTCCGGTAGAGTTCAAATAAGTTTATTGTGCGCTAAGTCCAAGGTCGCTCCGCTTAAGAAAATAACAATTCCCCGTCTTGAGCTTTGTGCTGCTCTAATTCTCAGCAGACTTGTCACCAAGGTTTTGGCCTCTTCTTCTTTAACATTCACTAAACAATTTTACTGGTCTGACTCCACGGTGGTCCTTGGTTGGCTTAAGCTCTCTCCCCATTTATTAAAAACCTTTGTTGCAAACAGAGTATCGGAAATTCAGGAATTGACTGAAACTTCTTGTTGGAATCATGTCAGATCGGCGGATAATCCCGCTGACCTTATATCCCGAGGGATCAACCCATCAAAATTGAAGTCATCTCTCTTTTGGTGGCATGGCCCCAGTTTTTTGGAACAAACCGTGGATGCCTGGCCTCCTCATTTACCCAGCATTAATAGTGATGATCTTCCCGACATAAAGCAATCTAAATCTACAACTCTCGTGTCTAGCACCGGGCCTAAATTTCATTTTGAAAAATTTTCGCAGTTTTCTCGCTTGAAACGCGCTCTAGCGTTTTGTTTTCGTTTAATTAGTAACTCACTAGCTCGTATTAAAAATACAGAGAAAATAGTAGGTCCAATTTCTGTCGTTGAATTAGAACGCTCCGTTCTTTGCCTAGTCAAACTTGCTCAAGCTGAATCTTTCCCGGCGGAGCTAAGCAATTTGTCCAAAGGTCAATCTCTTCGCCCCCAAAGCAAGCTTTTGTCTCTCAACCCATTTATTGACCAAGAAGGTATCCTCAGGGTGGGGGGCAGACTTGAAAACTCTTCCTACAGCTACTCCAAAAAACATCCTATACTCCTTTCGTCAAAGCATCATTTAACAAAGTTATTATTTGAGCATGAACACATAAGACTTTTCCATGCTGGACCTCAGCAGCTGCTTGCGAGAAAAACAGTACACAAATGCATATCATGTTTTAAAGCTCGGCCGACATCCCAACACCCTCTTATGGGAAATCTTCCGACGCCGCGAGTCATGCCTTCCTTTCCGTTCATAAATACCGGAGTCGATTACGCTGGTCCCTTTACCTTAAAGGACAGACGAAGCCGTGGTTTTAAAAAATATAAGGCTTACGTAAGCCTGTTCATATGCCTCAGTACGAAAGCTGTGCACCTCGAGCTGGTAACAGAGTTGTCGAGCGACGCCTTTATTGCCGCGTTAAAGCGATTTGCTTCTAGAAGAGGCAAACCAGCACACTTGTTTTCAGATAACGGAACAAACTTTGTTGGGACAAACAACCACTTAAAGGATTTAGGCAATTTCTTGAGACATCACAATGATGAAATTTCTACCTCTAGTTCTTTTCAAGAGATTCAATGGCATTTTATACCGGCTTACTCACCTCATTTTGGGGGTCTTTGGGAGGCGGGAGTCAAATCCATTAAAGGCCATTTAAAACGCATTTTATCCGAGGCATTGCTTACATATGAGGATTTCCAAACAATTTTAGTGCAGGTGGAAGCAATTTTAAATTCCAGGCCGTTGAGTCCCTTAAGTCCTGACCCTTCAGACCTTAATCCCCTCACACCCTCGCACTTCCTCATCGGTCGCACACTTTCGTCAGTTCCTGAGCCCAACCAACTGGAGGTGAAAATTAACCGCCTTAATAATTTTGAGAGACTCCAACAATTACGCCAGCAGCTCTGGAAACGATGGTCCCTCGAGTACATTTCAGAACTTCAAGGTCCTCAGAAGTGGAAACAAAATGCTTCCAGTTTGCAAGTGGATCACTTGGTCTTAATCAAAGAGCCAAATCTTAGCCCTCTACAATGGCGCCTCGGAAGAGTCATCACGCTTCATCAAGGTCAAGATGGAATTCCCAGGGTCGCCACCTTAAGAACTACCAAAGGTGTAGTGCAAAGGGCAATTTCAAATTTGTGCCCACTACCCCTAACCAGTGACATTGAACAATAATCTATTAAAGTTTGAAAGCTCACTCTTTCAAGGCGGGGGGCATGTTCGGTTTACCCGCCACGTTACGCCCATGTCAGGACCTTTTTCGGTTATACCGGTAACGGCGCGAGTTGGCGCCAGTATGAGACAATGATACCTACAAGTGACACGTTTTTTACTCGTTATGTTCACATTTTTAACAACAAATGTATTATTGTTTAATAAAAAAGGTTAAGGTTAGAACCAGTGCCTTTTTACTTCCAAGTTTTCTTCAACTTTTCTTCAATAGTGTTACATTTATTTTGTGTTGATAATCTAGGATCTCTTTTCAATCTGATATAAGAAGAACTATTATCAATAATTTCTAAGGAAAGTTCGATATAGTTATCTTTTAACATGATCACAGTACAATTACCTTTATCACTGTTAGTAACAACTATATTAGGGTGCAACTTAAGAAATTTTTTTGTTTTGTAATATAAATTACGGAAAAAAGGACTACTCGATTTTTGGTGTATATGATTCGTGATAATGTTAGTGGATTTTGGAATTAATGTTGACGATATTATTCTAGCTTTACCAGATAATAAAGTAGATTAAGTTCTTTCCATATTCAACAACTATTATCAACACATTCAGTTTACAATAGAGAAGGAAGACGAATTACAAAGTATACCTTTTTTAGATACTTGAATGATAAGAAATTCTAATAACACTTTATCTATTGATTGGTATAGGAAACCAATGAGTCCTGGAAGATTCATGAACTTTTGGTCATATCATAAGTATTCTATGAAAATTAATTTGATCAAGCAAATGAAAAATAGAATAACTAATATTTCAGATCCTGTATTTCATGAAAAAAACATAAAAATCCTTCATCAATTATTTATAGATAATTGATATCCAAACAAGTTGATAAAAAACATATTTTATAATAACTCTCCAAATTTGGACATTATTTCAGAACATGCTGAAATTCCCTATTACTATATTTCTTTGCCATACATTAGAGAAATTACACCAAAATTAATTAGAACTTTCAAACCACTTACTAACATAAAAATTGCAAATAAAACATGTTCAACGATCAAATCAATTTATACAAGAGTTAAAGATAAAACTAATTTTCTTAATCTTTCAAATGTATTATAATTGTATACTATTTCTTATTCTATAAGCAAACGATTTTGTTTGACATCATTTTGACATTTATTTTAAAAAAAATTCAAATCAAAATTATTATTAGATGTATTTACCATTAAAAATAACTTTTAATACAATCTCGAATGCAATCCTTGAAAATGGAAATAAAGATATTCCGAAAGCTTGGAAAATGGTGTAAAGAGTACTCATTTTACAATTTTGCCGCTTCCCCAATATTCCTGTCCTTGTACATTATTATTCGGCAAATATCTACTATAACTATATATATATATATTGTTGCGTTTAGGTATTGTGGATGTGTAATTGTTAGATATTATATTTCAAATTTCCAGCTGGGCGCCAGTCCTTGACAATAAATGTGTCAAGTACCAAAGACAATATTTATTTATCGTTCACAAGTACTTGCATTGTTATCTTAAGAAACAAACTATGACAATTCCCTTATTACAACAATCTTACGATCTCATTTTGGGTCGTGTTTCAGTTTTGTCATCCTGTAGCATGAGTTCTTTACCCTCCATAGTTCCTCGAAAAAGGTTTGACCTTGACCGAAATTTGTGGTTAGCTGTTCTATGGTTATGGTGTAATGTTTATTAGTGAGACAAAAAAGAAGAAAAGACAAGTTATTTATAGAAAAACAAATCTAGTGTTTCAAAGAAAGTTATATATTAATGGTGATTAATGGTGTGATTTTATATGTTCTTGGAATACATAAGAAATAACATAAAATACATTTATAAATAATGATTATTAAATTCACACGATATTATGTCACCTACACAAATTGCACTTGTTGTGTGACTTCAAACATCAGGTAAGTCTGTTAAGTTTTATCATGTAAAACTATTTAGAAAGTAACAGAAAACCATCTTATGAGTTTAAAACAGTGATGATTTTGAAATGTGTGTTGTATTTTCAAACCTTTTTCAGAGGTTATGTTAATAATTTAATTTACAAAATGAAAATACAACAACACGTATTTCGAAATCAAATAATACATACTAATTATATTACAAATAAATATCTAACTAAATTAATAATAATTTTCGGAATTAATAATTTAAAGCCTTTCTTTAAATATTGACAGCCTTTCATCAGCTGTTGAGAAAGTCTCAAAAATGTTAGGTGAATTTACTTAATGTTCATGTTTATCATATACTTTGGCCAAAATATCAAAATTGTACGTACTTATGGTGAATATTTTGCAAAATATTTTATAGTTGATACCTGTTAATCTTGTGTGTGTGTGTTTTCTTTCAGGTATGCCTCATGATCGTCAAATATTGAGGTTTCAGCTACTGGATAATCTAAATCATTCTTAGATTATGTATGTTAAAATCTGGATTCACAAATTATCATAGGACTAGTAAATTGGTATTAGAAATAATCTATTCTCAGGACTTCATAATCTGCATCTGCTCATTTCAAGCAAAAACTGAAAAACCTCCATCTATCATTTTCAATTTTTTCAACATTTTCCGTCTCCTAGCAACCAGAGATAATCTAGCAACAATGGAATGGTTTTTTTCTATGATCACCCTACTAGGGTTAAAACCAAACTACTCCGAACAATTCTGTTCCTATTTTATAGAACAGGTAAGTTGATGTCCATTATATTTTGACATTTGTCAAAATATTCAAAAGTTTATTTTTTTTTTCTTTTAGGATTTTGACCTTTCATAGTTCACTTAAAAAAAATTCACTATTTGATTAGAAATCCACAATAATCATTTTGGTACCACTTACACATCTTAAAGCTAATTACAAACAATCTAATGAACTAATAAATGTATCACTCATATTCTGGTTTTACTGTACTATTTCTATAAATATGGATTAAACAGACTTAAAATCCACTTATTTACATATCTCTTTGAGTTTTGAATGGAAGAAAGCATCTACCTATAAATATTGAACTTCTTATTTATAAAACAAGTCTCATTATTGTGAATCGATAAGACTTTCATATTAAATAACTTGTTTTACCATAGATATAACTTGTTATGTGCCAACATTGAGGCTATTCCATAACATTACAACATACCCCAAATTTTTTTGTAAACATTCTAACTTCTTGAAGTCTAGAATTTTGCAAATAAAATTTCCTACATTAATCATCAAATTTTTGAATATTTTTATAAATCATACTTTCTCATAAATTCACTATTTTCTTAAGATTTAATTATTATACTAATTGATACTAATATTTCAAATTTTTATTCATTTTAGTTAGTTGCTAATGGAAGGTAGCCATCTATACAGTACGTCCACATTAAAGATACCCCTGATGTTTCCATTATCAGGATGGACTAAAAGATAGCTGTTTACCCCGTTTTGAGTTTCAACCCTATATGGTCCTTCGAAAGGTAATTGCAATTTTGCACAAATATTTTGTTTTCTATTAGGAACCCTTAGAGCTTTAACTATTACTAAGTCCCCTTGCATAAAAGTTATTCCCTTTTTAATTTGTTTGTTGCGTTTTAACTTATATTTTTCAGCTCTTTTGACTATCTTGTTATATGTTTCTTTAACTAAAAAGCTGTGCTTCAAATCTAATTTGGTAAATATTTTCGTCTTCGAAATTCTACCTAAGATAGCTTCTATCGTTAAAGGTGCTTCGTATTCAGGTACACATCTTTTATTAAGTTCCCTAGAATCTAAACAAATACGTATATCACCGTCTTTTTTCTTGACAATTATTATTGGATTTATAAAAAAAATAGTACTGTGTTCAATAATTTTATCTTTCAATAGTTTACTGATGGCTTCTTGCACATCATCTTTGGACTTGTAGGGTATAGGGTAGTTTTTGACTTTGAATGTTTCCATACTTTTAACTTTTAGACTATGCACATAATTGTGTGCGACTCTGGGCATTTCATTGTATAAATCTTTATATTTTTCCAGCAATCTTTTAACTTTCAATCTATTTTCATCATCACAATTCAAATACAATCCATTCCATTTATTATCTTCTTTAAGATCCAATTCATACTCATAAAATTCATTCCTATCCATTACTTCTTTGTCCATCCCATTAATATCATTAATAACTTCTTCATTAAAATTATCTTCATCATACTTTCCATTTTCCCCAGATGCCTCATAATCTGTTTTCTTTTCATTTATCTTCATTTTGATATTCATCATTTTCTTTACCCCTTCATGTTCTTCTTGTTCATTAAACTTCACACTTATACCCTTCAAAGTCACTTTCCTATTTTCATAATTGATGTCACCATTATTTCTATTTAATTCATCTGAACCCAATAAAATATCAAATTCCATATTATTTACAATTAATAATTGTACTTCAACATCAGTACTGTCCAATTTTAATTGAAGTATTATTGATCTGTTTACTTCACTTATTTTCTTTAAGTTTAAACCTATTAGATTTACTTTAGGAACCTTAATTATGTGTTCTTGCAAATTCAATTTATTTATAATATTTTCATTTATCAAAGATGTTTCTGAGCCACTATCTATTAAAATGTTGACCTTTGTATCATTTATTTTACCATTTATTGAAACTAAAATATTTTTATTATTATCATTAATGCAATCTCTTGTTTTTAGAAACTCTCTGGGGTGAACGTAACTGTATAGATTGCTGATTACTTCACCCGTTAATGAAAATTCTGTGAATTTCCAACACCATCAAGATTGGGATTGGAATTTTCAGCATTAGAAGAAGAGTTAGAATCTTCACTGGGAACATTATCTCTATTGATAGAAATTGGTGAGGAATTTCTACTACCTAGCCTTTCTACACTGCTAGACCTTTGAAAATGAACTCTGCGGTTATCATTACATGTATTCTGAGCATTTTGCATGTTTTGCGATAGGTCGCAATCAGAGTTCCTTCTTGTGAAGGCGCGATCATTATCACTATTGGTTTTGTTTCCTTGATTATTATATCTATCATTGTTAAACTGTCTATTATTGTAATTATTGTTAGAGTTATAACAGTTATTACCATTATTATAGTTTTGATTTGAATTATGGTAATTTCTTTTATAATTACTTTGATAATTGTGATCATTATTGATTTTATTGTTCATACTGTTGGGATAATTACTTACTCCTGTATACTGCGGTATATTTCCATTACAGTTATTGTTATTAAAGTTTTGTCTCTTGTTGTTGTTATTAAAATTGTTATTATTTCTAGTATTAGTATTGAATTTGTTTTGGTAGTTAGAATTGTTAAAATTTCTGTTGTTATTCTGTTACTGTTGGAATTATTAGATGTATTTTTATTAAAATTATTGGCATTATTATTAATAAATCTTTTATTGCTGACCAGATTTCGCTCTATACGCATCAAATAGTTAGTTAATTGCTGAAAACTTTTTATATTTTGTACCGCTATTGTTTCCGATATTTGTGACTTGAAATGACGAGAAATAAACATAATTATCTCCTCTTCTTTGATAATAGGTTCTAAATGTTGAGCCTGAGAATATAATAGCAGTGCGTAATTGTACATTGAGTTCCCTCGCATTTCATCAAACTGACCAAAATAGAGTTTTTCTCTTACTTCTCCTTGTACAATTTCTCCCCAATATAATTTTACAAAGCTGTTCTCAAAATCATTAAAATCATTAAAATTGGCCTCTTGACTGGTATACCACAAAAGTGCTTGACCTATCAAGTGTTTTATAATAACTTCTTTGATGTCATCAAAGTTATCAAGATGTTTCATTTTATTCTGCAGAATTTTAAGGAAAACTTTAGGATGTACCTTTCTAATGCTTCCATCCAATCTCAAGGTCTCGTCTGAAGAACTTTGTATATAAGTGTTATTTATTACTCCTGACCTGTTCACCTGTCTTCTCATATTCTCAACATCATTTTTTATTTCCTGGTGAATATCTTCTAGTCGCTTCTTCACGTTCCACTCCATTTGACTCGTTATTTTTGGTCCTTCCATTTCCCTAGATATCTGCTCTATTTCTTTTTGTAGATCATCTTGATTCTCCTTTCTATTCTTTAAACCCCCATTTTGGATCTTCTCATTGTTAAACAATGTTCCTTCTAAGTTATTTAACACTCAGTATATGCTAAATCCCCATATTTTGGTAGAACCATCCTGTATAAGTGCATAAATATAATGGAATGCACTGTGTGTGTGTGTACAAAGTATAGGAAACAAGCCCGCCCAAGGCTATTATGCATTAATTATATACGAATGAATATATTTTCAATGGGATAGTCTATGATGCATGTATAATACTTTGCTATGACCATCCTGTTATTAAAAATCCACCAGAGACAACTAATGCAGTCGGGAGTCTTACATAATAGTGCAAAGTATGCAATCATTATTAAGGTCATTTTAGATAGTTTATTATTAAAAAAAATCTTAAATCTGTATATATGTATACCGATAGGAGGCTGTTTGTTTCTAATAAAGTATCACTACCTGAAAACGTAAGAAGAACATGAATAGGATGAAACCAGAAAATGCGGTAAGATTGAAATTTCGTTTTATTTATTTTTTATTAATTTTCAAATATTTAAGGTTTTAAAAGTGTTGAGAACAAGTCCAAACGCTTTTATTCCAACAAGAGCTACATCGCAATCTGCGGGATGTGATTTACAAACACCTATAAATTTTACTATAGGTTCAAGAGAAAGATTCCTGGTGGATAGTGGGTTAAAATTAGAACTACCACAGGGAGTTTATGGAAGGATAGCACCACGATCTGGCATAGCGCTTAAAAATGGAATAGAAGTGTTTGCAGGTGTAATTGATGCTGATTATAGAGGTACAATTAAAATATTATTATATAATTCATCAACAAACATAGTTAAATTTGGGAGAGGAGACAAAGTCGCCCAGCTTATTTGTGAAAAATGTTCTATTCCGATTATTGAAGAGGTGGATAATTTAAGTTTTACAGAGAGAGGTGAAAATGGTTTTGGATCTTCATCTTGAATTCATATAATTAATATTGTATTGGTTTTAGAGTGATATAGTAATTTACGTTATTTTTAAGTGTATGTAAGTAGTGAAGGAAATCATTGAAATTGTAAACATACTGTTGAAAAAATTGTTAGTATAATAGTTTGCAGAATGAATAATCTATTTGATCCACCTAAGTGTAGAATTTTTGAAACAATAGTTTGTTTAGTTTGTAGAAAAGTGTTACGTAAAACTTTTAAACTTGAAAAAATTTGGAGTTGTAAACAAAAATTAATAATTGGTTTGTGTACGGCTGAATGTAATCAAACAAGACCACTGAGAAAATTTCCTGAATATATAGATAATAATTGGTTTTATGAATTAGACCCATTAGATGAAAGGGAGATATATTGCAGATATTTTTTACCTCCACGACAACGAGATTCGAATATTAGAAGAAAATAATTATAAAACCGTCAGTCTTACAACATCCTCAGAATAAGAAGAAGGTAACATAAATCTAAAAAGAATGACTTCCTTAAATTTAAACTTTATTATTTTGGTTGCTGTTTCAAATAATATGCTGTACACAAATGTACCAGAGAATGTAAAACATGTTGCAATATGTTTTGATATGAAAAATATAAGGGAAGACTGTAATCGAACAACATGGAGTTTGTTAAGTATAACAAAAACAAATAATGGTCACCTCTCTGTATACCATATTGAAATTCCAGAAACGAATTTATCATATTTTAGTTACAAATTAAAAATAATATTTAATGACAATTCCGAAGGTGATCAAACCCAATGGCAGAATGTGATTATAGATGATATTTCTATGGAGAAGATAAACATAAGTGAAAAAGTTGATAAATTGTACATTTTAACATATATAGTATTGATTTTATTAATTATAATTGTTATATATAACTTACTTAAAATGGTAAGAGTATTTACACAATATAAGTTTTACTCAACAGTTTGTAGTAAATAAAACAAGTTAATTAAATAATATTCTTTTATTTTTCATCCATTATAAAATGTTCATATAAAGTATAAGCATTTTTTAAAGCGCAAATAGATGGATTAATCTTATGATAAAAACATTTTGGTGTCGAGGCTGCTAATGGTGGATTTTCATCTAATTCATATACAGGTGCAGTGGAATATTTTTGAATGAAATTAGTTTTTTCTTTTCCTTTCACGAAAACCATGTCAGCATTTTCAGTAATGTCTTTTACGATATTTTTGAATTTGTGTAAATGTGTATAACCAATATTCCAATCGATTCCATGATGATTTTTCATTAACCAAGTTGCTTGTCTATGTAAGTCTGGAGGTAACATATGTAGAGGAAATGGTGATTTGAAAATATAGTGACATACTTGATGACCATCATAAGCTGCAAACTCTTTAACGATGAACTTATTATTTTCAATCTTAAAACCTTGAACATCTAAAACAACTTTCATATTTGTAATTGTTGCAATTTAGTTACCGCACCTTTATATTGTTCATAATATTTTATGTCACGTTTAAGACGTATTAATTTAAAAAGAAACTGACTAAGAGCAATTTGATACTCATGGGTATTCATATTTAATGAAGAATATGTAGTAACCCTACTTTTATATTGCATGTCAATCATGCGCGCTATGAAATGTTTTTTCCACATCAGTATTGCTTAACAATTTTAGTTAATGGATTATAGGAAAATTGTTTTTCATGAAAGATCAAACAATATGCAGAAATATCACTCGTAATGGGAGCATTTAACTCAAATTCTATACGAAGAACTACAGATCCAGACTGTATTAGTTCCTTCTGCCTTGAGCAATCTATATGAATTAAGGGAGCTGTATCTCTAAATTCGTCGGGTGTGAAAATAGGTTCACTGTTCGAACGGCTGTAATAAGAAGTTTGAAAATCAGCAAACATTTTATATAACGTAGCAAAACTATTGTTTGTAAAATCTAAAAGTAAATCATTGTATGGATACTTCTCAGAATTGAGAAATACCTTAATATTTTTCAAATTCAGATGTTTAAATTGACTCATATTTTCTTTTATGTTACCCCTAGCATTATTTTGAAATCCAATTACAATGTGTCTAGGTGTCTCTACTTTTGTACTAGTTTTTACAGCCCAAGTGTGGCGAGACGTTTTCGGTAAGCTGGGATACTCAATCAATTGCCAAGATCTGAATTTTATTGGTAGTTCCTTGTTACTTTGAATAATTTTGTTTAGATGTAATTCATGTTTTATGTTCGGTTTCACGTGAGGAATTCTCCAACTGATGTGAGTTAATTCAATTTTAGGTTTTTCCGTTTCATCTGTATGTGTGACTGAGTCTCTATCATCACTAGATCTCACCAATATTAGCTCTTGTTTCATGTTTAAGATTATTTTATTGAAATCTTCAAAGAATCCTGACCATAATTTCAAGGGTATACACACGTTAAAATTTCCATGTTTGTCTGACAACTTGACGTCCTCCTTAGGAAACCAACCAGAATTATTTAGAAAAATACTTTCATTTGAATTATAAGATAAATAATTTTTCATTGTTGAAACAAGACCAATATCTCTTACTGAATCAACTACAACACCGTTCAGTTCATATCGAATTTCGCGGAATAAAAAAGCTATTGCATTATTAATGAATTTCAATTTTGTAGGTACTGTGTTGGTTTCAGTTAAAATTTTCCCCGTAATCTCAAGATAACTGTCAGCCGGATATGTTATACAATCTAAATCTTGCACTACAATACGAATCTCATCATTATAATTCAACTTTCCGGTAATATATGGTTGGTATGTGTGATATTCATAATCCTCCACAGCCATGTCATTGAAGGGCTCATGAGTGACTTGTAATATATCCATTTATATTAATAACTTAAAACCGAGTGATTTTAAAAAACGTTTATTTTTGGGCGTTATGACGTCTATTCTTTCACACAAACTAATTGTAGACGGTTTACTCATCAATCTTTTATAGTTTTTTTCAGCATATGGATGGGAAAATTTTAAGACCATTTTTGTTGTCGAATATGTAAAGTAATAGTAATCTCCTCGTCTTGAAAATTTATAACGTTACCACTCTGATCAATAATTTTTACTGTTATGTTGTTAATTGTTTTAACACTTACAGGATAATACAAGATATTTTGAGGAGATTCAACTATTTTATAGCCACTAGGAACAGTAGGAAAAAATTGATGGATAATGTGAACAGGATGTCCATTGAGATATGATCCAACAGCAATGTCACAATCTATTCCAATAGAATTAACTTGTAAAATATTTATAGGTTTTGTAGAGGTGTGTGTCACATTGGGAGTTAACAAAACTTTTTCAAATCCAAATACTTTACCAATTGAGTCATCAGTTAAGAATGAAATTGTCTTATTACTAGAAATTGATACGTGAGATGTGTTTAGATTTGGGACTATGTCAATTGTTGAATCTGATGCTACTATAAGCATGTGTTGTTTAATATATTGAATTATTTCATTAAGTTCATAAGCACCTTTAGGTATAATTATTGTATAATATATAGTAGGACCTCCAAAAATAAATCTATTGTTAGTTTCACCAATATTTGGTATTGTATTGAAACTATTGAAATTAACTAAACCAACTTCATAGTCATATTTATCATCCAAGTAAATGGGAGGATTGAAATTATAATTAAGAATAGATGATGCACCACTAAGTGTAACAGAAAATGACATTTCAACTAAATAAGTGTACAATAAGTTTAAATATTATGATTGAAATATTTATGTATGAATTGAAGTGAGTGATGACCACAACTATACGAATTGTTCTGTAGTCTATCATAATTGTATGTTATATATACTGGACCGTTACTATGAAAATACTTGATCAGTTCCATTGGTGGAGGTAAATTTCCATAACTATCAAAGTAAATAATTTCCTTGTCTGATTTTATGTATGATGTCCAATGTGTTCCGTCTCCTCTAACTGTATCTATATTCAAAATACCACATTCATGTTTATGAATTTTCTTTGGTAAATTATCTCTCATGAAAACTCCCCTAAAAAAAGGTATTTTCAATATTTTAACATATTTCCACAGATCTTTATCGGTAAGCCCACGATGGGGCAATTTCAGTTTTTTGTTGTTCCTTCTCCTTTGTATGGTCTTAGATAAAGACCTTTTCCTTTATGTCTTAGTTGTCTTCTTGGCTTTTTTTGATGTTTTTTTTTCAAACCTTTTCCCTGTTTCAATTCCATAGCCATATCATGTCGTTTTTGTTCAGTTAATTGTTGATTGTTATACTTTGCATCATTTACTGCCTTTGCAATTCCAGCTGCTCCACCTCCTAGAGCTCCTAATGCACCTAACAGTGGTAATATTAATGGTAAAAATCCACCTATTCTCGTCGGTGTTTGAATTATACGTTTTTTAGGTTTTTTCTGAAGTAAATTACCACCACGACGAGAACGACTTTTTTTAATTCCTACACCCATACCAAGTTTACGTTTTCCTTTCATGACTGCAGTAACAAACAATGAAGCTACTTTTTCACCTAATGTAGCGTCCTGGGATTTAACTCGCTTCCAAGCTTTATCCTCCAATACCTGATCTGCTTTATGTCTTTCCTGTAGATTTTTATTTTTTGCGTATGCTATATCGTGTTCCTTACAAGCTTGATCTAAAAGATTAATTCCCTTATCATTTCGTTGTAGTCTTTGTTCTAGTTTTGTGTTTGGTCCACAATATTCGTATCCACCAGGTAAATGAAGTTCAAATGGTAGTTTATTAATTAACGAAACTAAATCTCCACCTTTGTGATGATGATGACGATGACGACGATGTGATTGTAACTGTTTACGTTTAACCATAATTCTCTTTATATATCTATATATACTCTGATCACCCTATAAATACTCTCAGTGTTGCTAACTATTTATATAAGATGAAGATTGCAAAACATTTTATAGCTTTACCTGTTGAAAATTATGATTTGAGCTGTGAACAACAACGTACTGCAGGTAAACATGGATATTTATTTGGTGGAGATTCTAAACGAGCATTAATCATCGGTCCCAGTGGTTGTGGTAAAACTAATGCTATGTTATCCTTAATAGATCATCCTAATGGTTTAAGATTTGAAAATTTATACATATATTCCAAGAGTTTACATCAACCAAAATATGCTTATTTACGTAATTTAATTCAACCCATGAAAGAGATTGGATATGAGGAATTCAACAATTCTGATGATATAATTACTCCAGATGCCATAAAGATCAATTCAATTATTATATTTGATGATGTAGTGGCTTCCTGCGATCAAAAACCCATTCAAAGTTACTTTTGTTTTGGTCGACATAAATCTACAGATTGTTTTTACTTAAGTCAAACTTATTCGGCTATACCAAAACAATTAATTCGAGATAATGCCAATCTCCTGATAATTTTTCAACAAGATTTCACCAACTTAAGACACATCTATGATGATCATGTTAATATTGACATGTCATTTCAAAAATTTAAAGACATTTGTTCATACTGTTGGGGGGAAAAGTTTGGATTTCTCACTATCGATAAAGATTCTGAAATAGCATCTGGTGGTCGTTATAGAAAAGGATTTGATGGATACATTCATATATAAGGAGAAAAGTATATATGGTCAATTTCAAACCCAGCATGAATCCTAAACTAACTCAACGACTGGTCAAAGCTAGACAGGCGCTTCGAAAAAAGTATAAAAGTTTGAAGCGAAACATAAACCAATCTCAAACACGACTGGAACAAACCTATGAGCCCATTACTCAACCGCTAAGACAACTAATATCAACTATCGAGAAACAAGAATTGATTAAACAAGAACCATCAATATCACCAAAAAAAGAATCCCGCCTGAATCTATCAAGTTCAAAATATCAACCAAAGCCTTCCGATTATGCACTTGCTTTCGATTCACCCCCCAAAGAGGATATTTTCAGCTCTTATACAAATGACGATAATGATGATGCGTTTGAGCCAAATAAAACTTTAGGGTACAGTAGTGATGAAAATATTAGTAGATTTATGGATGAAAGTATCCGTGACCTCGGTCGAATGACCACCGACCAAGGTATCCAACTATATTACGAACAGTTTGAAAATCCCTTACCTAGAGTGTACATAAGGGAAGGTATTGCTGACATTGAAGGACAATTTGATAATACTCTTGGAGTCTATCATGATTTGCAGCTAGAAAAATTCTCTATTGGTGATTCTCCAATTGACTTTATCGGACCTGATTTAAAAATACAAGGTATCACCTACAAGGGTACTCCAGGTCTGTATGAACTGTTATTCAAAACAGACCCACACATTTTTACCAAAAATGATGCTAAGGAATATGTTGACATTTTACAGAGAACGAATGCCCTATACACAAAAAATAATAGAAAATTACCAAAACGGAGAATTCCCGCAAAATTAAAAAATAAATTCACTAACGCTATTCAACCTTTCCTAGGAATTCCTCTTGTTGCACAAAGAGAACGAGCCTTTTCAGTTCCCACTATGACTACAAGACAAATAGCAGCAAAACTGAAGGGTGGGAAAGGTTTAACAATGATGCGATATTCCCAAAATCCCATCGATTATGAATATTTTGATGATTTCAATGAATTGATTGATAGATTACGCTTACTTGTAGCTTCAAAACAAGCTGGTAATAATGCTCACCAAAATGAGATAGTGTCTATTGTTGAAGAACTAAGGGAAGGTGGTATAATAGCATAAAATAGATAACGTCACTTACATTCTTAATAGTAGTAGCTATGCCGTTAAACAAGTTTAACCAGCATTATCTCACTTCTACACGTTCAAATAATAAGGATGATGATGACGATGATGAGGTACTACTATCATCACTACAACCACCATTTTATATTTGTCAACCTGCAGACATTCGAAGTTTAGTAATTATTAATATTAGTGGACATATAGACAAAAAAGTTAGTAAATTAAACTATGTATTAAATAATAATAATAATACTGAATATACTTTTCCAGTAAGTGGAAAAGTTGTAAATATTAATAGCAACACATCACCACCACCATCAAAAATTGAAGCAAAAATACTTTATCACAATAAGATTCAAAATTTAAGCGTTCTCAACCAGCAATCTATAACGAAGGGTGAGAAGATTTCTATTTTTATAGGTGATGAGAAATATCCATATATTGAATTTGTAATAGAATGTCCTCTTCAAGGTGGGTGAGCTCTAGCTCTACGTTATTATAAATATAGTACTTTTAATAGTACATACACCATTCCAACAATGCCTCTTAATAGATTTAATCAACACTATTTACAACCATCATCATCGTCATCGTCATCGTCGTCGTCTCAGTCAGTTCCAAAACTAAATGCGCAATTTTATATTTGTGACTCATTTGATTATCACGTTAAAAACATTATTAGATTGAAAGGTAAAAAGAAAACTAATTTAAATAAAGATTATTATGTGTTGGACAATGCAGGTACAACTTTTGTTTTCCCCTACGATGCTAAAATTGAAAGTGTTCGACATTATTCTGCAGACGGAGAGGTTTTAGTTAATGGTAAATTGTTCAAATTCCATGAAATTGGTGGTAATAGTTTAAGGCGAGGTGATAAAATCCTATTTAAATTAGGTACACCTTCTTCTATTTGCATTGAATTTTTAGTGCAGTGTCCAGTAGTGAAAAATGAGTAAAGCTCAAGTTGTACGTGAACTTCATAAACCGGCAAGAATCAATTATAGAAGAAGACATGTTGTAATTAAAGGACTTAATGATCTGATTCAGGCTGATCTAGCCATTCTTGCTCCTTTTTCGAAAACTAATAGAGGATACAATTACATCCTCGTTGTAATTAATGCTTTCAGTAAATATGTGTGGGCTGAGGCGATTAAAAGAAAAACGGGTAAAGAAATCACATTAGCTATGAAGCATATCTTAGACCAAATGAATATTCCACCTAAAAATCTTCAAACCGACAACGGAACTGAATTTTATAATAAGAATTTTCAAGAGCTCATGAAAAAATATGGTATTAACCATTACAGCACATTCTCCAATTTAAAAGCAAGTATAGCAGAACGAGTAATTCGTACTCTAAAAACTATGCTATGGAAACAGTTTAGCATGCAAGGATCTTACAAATGGTTAACGATTCTACCTAATATTGTCGCGAAATATAATAATACAAGACATTCTACTACAGGTGCCATTCCTAGTGAAATAAATGAGAAAAATGCAAAGTATATTACTGCATATAATCACCTAAAAACTATTGATCCAAGATTATCAAATTTTAAAAAAGGAGATTTTGTTCGAATTAGCAAGTATCGACATGTCTTTAAGAAGGGATATACTCCAAATTGGACTGCCGAAGTTTTCAAAATAAAGAAAGTGAAACTAACCAATCCAACAACTTACATACTGGAAGATGATAAGAACGAAGAAATACAAGGAGGATTTTACAGGGAGGAATTGCAAAAAGTTAAATATCCTGATGTGTATCTAATAGAGAGGGTCTTGAAACGAAAAGGTAATCGGCTATTAGTAAAATGGCTTGGAATGGATTCTAAATCGTGGATAAATAAAAATAACATTGTTTAAAATTATTATTTTTAATGTTAAATAAAATTATATAAACTGATCGACAATTTATTTACACATTTTAATTAATTATACTCTTAATTTTATCATAAACCTTACATCTATGTTTTTCATCTAATATTGGATCTATAATTTGGGAAATTTTAATAATTCGTTGCATAAACCGTAGTCGGTCACATGCGGCAATGATCCATGATGATCCTTGTCTCGCTTGTTGATATGCATATTTCCAAGTTACTAATAAATGAATTTTGTTTCTTGTTTCATCAAAGTGAATAGTTTTCTTCACTTCTATTGTATGCTGTCTATTCTTCATATTTCATAGCTGTAAATCTTCATCTTTAAGTAACTGAGGATATCTATATATTAATTCTAATGCGATAGCGTATGTCTCGTTATTTAAATGTTTTATGGGTTCAATTATATTCAAAGCTGTAGTTACTGGATTGGTGGAATCTTTTATTCCCATTTGTAAAATTTTCAATGAACTAGCAAATTGTAAATTTTTCAAGTCTGTTAATCTATTTTCAATGAGTGGTAACATTTTCCATAACATTGAAGTAGTATCAGCTCTTAGATAAATACAAGAATCACCCCTATAAATTTTCACCACATTCCCGAATGATAATCGTTTAAATATCAAATCAAATTCACCCATATCTAACGGTTCCATAATATTCTTGTTGTTTGTTGATCTAAATAAAAAGTCATCAATATCATTTCTACATGATAAAAAAATGTTCCATTTTTGCGGACTGAATATAAAATAGGTATTTTTGGTTCCAAATATCCCAACACATGGATCGTAATTTAAATAAGGGGATAAACCAACTTTTACATATTTTGTTTTATATGTATTTAGAGACAATTGACGTTCTCCCAAAAATACATCATTATCTTGCAATTGATTCATATATGTAGTCTTTGTGAGTGATTCTACTACTACTACTACTATTACTACAATATACTATCGCTATTAGAATAATTTAAAGATATTTTCTGGTTGAAAAAATATCTGAAAAAAAAATCCCATTTATTCTAAAAATTACATCATGCACTCGAGAAATGGAAAAAATTGTATCACCCCACTCTAAAATAAAGATTATAAACGTTAGAAAATCGTTGAATCTAAACAGTATATTGATAAACTTCAAAAGTGAATTTTTAAAATAAAACCATGTATAATCAACAGCAACAACATTATCATCTAGAAGATTGTATTTGTCCAATGAAGGATCATTGGCTATACAAGCGACGATTATATCAGTTTAATGAAGAAGAACTTGAGAAGTTTCCATTGGATTATTTGATTCAAAAGGCGCAACCACTTGAGTTATTATATGCATGGTATAAATTACCAAGAGCATATCGAGACAATTTTGATTTACAAATCCAACTGCCTTGTTTCATACATTACAATCGTCCTGACTGGCAAACTCACATCGATGGACCACCTACATCACAGTCAAGATGTCATTTATGTAACTTAACTATTGAACAAATACATGTTTGATGCAAATAAAATCTGTTTAATATACTATGTTTTTTATTACATAAATTACAAAGATATAAATTTACAAAGTTATAAAATTACAAAGTTTTAAAATTTCCATTAATACCACTTTCAGTTAAATTTTATAAATAATTATGATATATCATCATCTCTGTCAATCTCATAATCGTCAAGAAATCTACTAAACCTCCCATCAGCGGGTATAGGTGAATTCAATCCATGAGAAGGATGTAAATCCATATCACATTCATATCTTTCCTTAAGCCCAAACAGCAGTGTTGTGAACTGATTTTGACACCACATATTCTTCGACTGATATATTTTATGCAATTGTTTAGTATAGTAATAACCATGAAAATGATCTCTAATTGTGTGTAAAGTGAAATTCAAGTTTTTCAACTGTATCAAAAACAAAAGACTTTTATAGCATGATTAACATAAATATAAATTTAGTGAAATTACTTTGTATCGGTTAAACCACACACAATATTTCATTTCTGAATATACCGTCTCCCAATTGCGATGAGCAATTATAGCATTTCGTGCTAATGCTGAGGGAATATCACGTAGGTATAACATGTCAGCAAGAATGTTGAATTCACTAGGAATGTTGGAATCTTCATCTTCATCATCATCATCATTATCATCATCGATATTAAGATGTTGTATAAAACTCTTCCATTTAAAATAACTATATTTTTTAATAATATTGAGAGTTAAATTTTTAGGTAATGGTGAATTCATTAAAAAGTCTGTAACTGATTTAATTTTTAGACAAATAATTTCAGTACACATTTCCTCCAAACTCATGATGGTTATCTCTAAAACAAAAACTTACTGACTACTCTTATAACCCCAGGGAAGTGTGTCAAATGACTTTGAAATTAACTGACGTTTGTCATCGTATGGACTTAAAGCAATTTTAGTCTGTTCTATACTAAATACATTGTGAGCATATGAACGAATAGTTTGTTGAGTTATGACTTTTGTGTTGAATTCATTTAAGCATGTAATATAATCTTCAAAAGTAATAATATTTTTCACTATATTTTTTTTAATCCCCTTAGATTTTTTTGAAATACCAAAGTTATTCAGTTCAATAGCTATTTGGTTTGGGGACATGCCCTTCTTTTCAAGTTTTTTCTTAAAATTTAATTTTTCCTCCTCACTGACTTGCATTTTGTAGGTATACATTTTGGAACGAAGACCAGCAAAATGAGTAATAATTTTACCATTTGCCTCATCTTTCATCAATCCCGGTATTTTTTTATTCACCAACGGAATATTATAAATATTATTTTTGTTATAATCTGAAGTATCAAATTTGTGAATATTTTTTTTAATAATATCTTCGTAAACGTCTAGGTTACTTATTTCATAGATAAAACTATCTGTGTCTGTGTACAATAATTTACATTTTTCCACACCTGCTGTTGGTATTATAAAATTATAGTGAAAATCATACATACAAATTTTTGAAAGATCTAAAATAACCATACCAATGTACAGTGGTTTATTAAATATCAATTCTATTTTATTCAACTCAATTGCCATCAAGTTTTCATCAAAAATTGTTCTATTGTGAAATCGTGGACTAGCAATTAAATTTTTCGCACCGTAACGTCCCTCCCACATAGAGCAAAGTTTAACGAGTCTATGTAATCTTATGTTTTCCATAGTTTTTCCAAACACTGCGTTATTAGCAAGTTTAAATTGATTTTTTTCAAAGTTGTTTGTAGCACTTGCCCTTAATCGACTGTTTAATTCAATATAAGGTCTCAACCACTCTGATTGATTGAATTCCAACACTTTATGTATTTTCGTAATTATTAAACCATGTGCCAATGCTTGTTTTAAATTTCTATAATGTATTGTATATTCTTTTTTATCATACAAATCAGCTATCAACTTTGGTAGTTTTGAGGCTGGAGGAATGCGATGGTTGGCACAAAAAGGAAAATCTTTATGTAGAGTATGTAGACTCTTTGGATACTCCAAATCCACTTGTAATATGTACCCAATCGGAGAATTGTCAGGAATTGTTGTTACATCAATGTTTGAACTTGACCATTTAAATCCTCCAAATGGTAATGGTTCACACATTGCGTAACCATAGAGGTTATTTACATCTAGGTAAAGAATTGTTTTGGTGGGTTCTGATGAATCATATCTGTCACCCATATATTTATTGTTTGCCTCTGAAAATCGACTACAGCATACTGAAATTCCACCTCGAATCGCTTTCTCTATAAACATAACCATGTCAACATCCTTTAAAATTTCTAATTTACATTTAGTATATTTTAACATAGCATCCCATGTGTAGCCTGGCATTGTATAATACCATGCAGGATCTAAACCATATGTTTTCAATGCTGTTTCTCTAAAATTATCCATAACATCTGCTAGTAACAAAATATCTATCTTCATATACAAACTACTGTATTCTCCAAGGTGATTTATGTTGAAAGCGGTCCAAACATTTTGTGCATGAGTGTAATCAGTCTTGCACAATTCCACATCATTTAGTTTATTATAGAATTTTTCAATGGGTGGTAGCTCTTTCTCCTTCAATTTATCAACATTATCTACATAATCATAGGGAAACACCCCTTTTCTAGTTAGAAGTTGAAATTTATTATGATCTAAATTCTTAAACTCCTGTTTTAAATTCTGAAAATTGTCTAAGCTCAAAGTCGAAACAAGTTCATTAAGACTACAACCCATAAATCTAAAAGAATCTATAAACCTAAATTTAATTCTACTATCATTATCTGCTAGAGTGAAAGATATGTACTTTTCTTTATTTAGTGGAAGAACAGATACGTGTCCACGCTTAGCAATGTCTTTTATGACAAAATGTGCGTCATAATTTGAAAGGTTGTGGAATAGTATTGGAACAATAAACAATTTTTTAAATGAAAGATTACAAGTTTGATGAGCGTAACCTCTAAATAGTCCTGTAAAATGATCATGGTCCTTAACAATTATGTCTCTTTGATTAAAATGTTTCTCACAAATGTGACAAATATGTACATTTACATTTTCTATCGAATCTACTATTATTGGTATTATATTCACAATTTTGCTCTCAACAAATTGCGCAATCTTTTTAATTTCATTTGAAAACCAATCCATACAATCTTCACCTTCATGATGATTGAAAAAAGAAAAATTGTTGTTATAAGTACATTTCATATAATATCCTGCGCAAAATGCTTTATGATGTTGGTATTTATTCGTTGTTTTTGATAATTTTGTTTTACATGGTTCTAAAATAGCTTCAATATCAGCATAGATAAGGAAAGGTATTTTTTGTTTATAAACAAAATTTCTAAATTCAACAGCATCATATTTTGGAAATGAAATTTTACAGTTGTTTCTATTTTCACATAACAAATAATGCTTTTTCAACTTTTCCTCACTATAAAAATAATTTAAACAACGGTCACACAAGCTAATTGTAGCTCTATGCTTAGTGATTTGAGATCGAATAAGTCGTGAAAGATTTTTAATTAAACAATAATGAAATTTTATTTCAATATTCTTATCATCATCATCATTATCATCTTGTTCTGATTCTGCAAAATTATTCAACTTTGGAAAATACTTATTTTGAATTAATAACAAATTAACATGTTTCTCTAATTTTCGTTTGGTAAGTTTAGCAGGTACAACTTCATAATACGAATTTTGTTGTGTACAATTTAATTCTAGAGCGTATACGTTTACGGAAATATTATTCAATTCCTCAAATTTGTTAATTTGATTTAATTTCATAGGTAATTCTAACCCTTTGATATTAAACACAAGACTATAGTGTGGATATGATGAGGTGAGTCTATAATTACCCGTTGGTGGGTATAAAAAACTAACAATACTCCAAAAAAAGCATGCGTCATCTCTATTTTGAATGTTGATGCATGCTCTTTTATTTTCTATCTGAGGTGGTAATTTAATATAAGAGGTTCCATTACCAATTTTATATTCGTTTATAGCTACCTCCAATAATAGAATTTTTTGTAGCGCCCAACCGCTTGATTCTTCCGAAAATTCTGACAGTTTATTTAAAATATAATCTGTTACATGTTCTTGAAACCAAATAGCTAAATCAGTTGATTGATCTAATACTGCATTAGGTGTCACAAAATACTTTTGATCAATTACTTCTTGATCACCTGACGTTTTAACAAAATCTGCCCACAGTGTGGTATTAATTTTCACAATTAACTTTTTTTTAATAATTTTGAGAACCTTAATTTTAAAGAGATCAAAAGCATCTGATAAAAATTCTTTTATTTCTTTATGATTCACATTTATAATCACTGCTGTCTGAACTCTACTTTTGAAACAAGAAATTATATTTTCCCAGTAAACTTTTCGATTTTGTTTTACACCAACATGTTTGTTTTTTAATTTTATTAAACATTTTAATCGTTTCAATTGACCAATTTTTGTTAATATCTTACGTTTTTGACCAACCTTTAAATGATATTTTTTCAATGCTATGTTACATTTTTTAATATGTTCATTAATTAATTTTATTGATTTGTTTTCAGCAGAGTTCACTCTAATTAAATTGATAGATTCATCAATTTTGGATAATGTACCGTGATATTTGTCCATAATATTATATCATAACTATTTATAAAAATATAACTCACCAATAATTAGATTTCAATAATTTCAAAAGATGCTGTTGGATTCAGTTTTCCAATGTCCACCGCTCCTCTGAATATTATAGCGTACTTCCCTTCTTCAAAATATTTTATATAAGGTTTATACGTCTCTGTTACCCTCTGCGGAAGGAACGTTATTTCTTTCTCCAGTTCCAGCAGCACCGTTTCCCCAAATTTACTCCGAACTAATTTAGCTGAAATGATTTTCTTGGGTTCCCCTAATATTAAATCTGTTAATTTTGTAGTTGGTTTTGGGTCTCTTTCTAAAAGTGAGGAAGAATTTATGGTTTTTAGATCCATTTTACTAAAAATAATAATAATATAATTAAATCATTTCAAATTCTGTTTGTTCACTTAATTAAACATTAGAACACATTACTAATTTAAATTCCAAGTAAAATAAAAATAAATGAAAACGTCTTACCTGTTGTTTATTGAAGGTTGATGATGCGATTGAGAACAAGAAACGAATGAATTTCATCAGAAAATCTTGAGCTTAAATACAAAATGAATCTAATGACCTTAATAATAATTGCATAGGTATTTACCTAGTTTCCGCGGCTTACGTAAGACTTTCAACTGCATTAGTTGTCTCTGGTGGATTTTTAATAACAGGATGGTCATAGCAAAGTATTATACATGCATCATAGACTATCCCATTGAAAATATATTCATTCGTATATAATTAATGCATAATAGCCTTGGGCGGGCTTGTTTCCTATACTTTGTACACACACACACAGTGCATTCCATTATATTTATGCACTTATACAGGATGGTTCTACCAAAATATGGGGATTTAGCATATACTGAGTGTTAAATAACTTAGAAGGAACATTGTTTAACTACTCGTCTCGTATAATTCCTTAATTTTCTTTATCTCATTTTCTATCATCTTTCTGTTTATGCCGACGTCCATTTCTGTTTCATTTCTGATCTCTATAATTCCTTTCCTCACTTCTTCTTCTAAACATGTGATTTCTTTACCCCTCTTAATTAAGCATCTCTGAATATACTCCATTTCTTTACTATCTTCTTTTGTTATTTCTTCTTTTACTTTATTCATGCTCTCTTTAATTCCTTTAATGACTTCCACTTGTATATTTTCTTGTAAATTTTCTATTTTCTCTCTATGTACTAGAACCTCTGTCTCTAAATTTTCATACTTCCTGATCGTTTCTTCTATGTGTTCTTCTAATTTTCCTGATAGTGTTCTTATGTCTTTATTTTGTTCTCCTAGTTTCTGGTCCATGTTTGTACTTAACTGTTCAAGCTTTTCCTTCAATTTCTTTCCATCTTCTTTTTGTTCTTCACTTATTCTCTTTTGTTCTTCACTTTGTCTTTGTTCTAATCTCTTGAACTGACTTTCCATGAATGTGATTAGCATCATGTCCCTGTTTCCAGGTTCCTTTTCATGTACTAATTCTTCATCTCCACCAGCTAATGTATCTTCTGATTCTGACATCTTTTCTTGTATTTTGTCAGGTTCTTCTTCGCTTGATTTTTTTTCTAAATTAAAGCAGTATAGTTCTGGATCTTGACCTTCTTTTATTAATTCCTTTTTTAGTCTTTCTAATAAATCAGGTTTCTTACGACTCATTTTTACTTTTTTTTTTTTTTTTTTTTTTTTTTTTTTTAACAAAATTTTAGAAACAATAATGGCTACGATAACTTTTTGAATAAAGTTTGTTCAGAACACAGGTAACGAAAACCTTTTTTTTTCAAATCCTAATTGTTATGATGACAAATTTCATTGAACGCCCACGTTGGTTTTAAATCTCATGTTTTCAATGGAGCCCCACGTTGGGCGCCAAAATTGTTGCGTTTAGGTATTGTGGATGTGTAATTGTTAGATATTATATTTCAAATTTCCCGCTGGGCGCCAGTCCTTGATGCTATGACGACAATAAATGTGTCAAGTACCAAAGACAATATTTATTTATCGTTCACAAGTACTTGCCTTGTTATCTTTAGAAACAAACTATGACAATTCCCTTATTACAACAATCTTACGATCTCATTTTGGGTCGTGTTTCAGTTTTGTCATCCTGTAGCATGAGTTCTTTACCCTCCATAGTTCCTCGAAAAAGGTTTGACCTTGACCGAAATTTTTGGTTAGCTGTTCTATGGTTATGGTGTAATGTTTATTAGTGAGACAAAAAAGAAGAAAAGACAAGTTATTTATAGAAAAACAAATCTAGTGTTTCAAAGAAAGTTACATATTAATGGTGATTAATGGTGTGATTTTATATGTTCTTGGAATACATAAGAAATAACATAAAATACATTTATAAATAATGATTATTAAATTCACACGATATTATGACACCTACACAAATTGCACTTGTTGTGTGACTTCAAACATCAGGTAAGTCTGTTAAGTTTTATCATGTAAAACTATTTAGAAAGTAACAGAAAACCATCTTATGAGTTTAAAACAGTGATGATTTTGAAATGTGTGTTGTATTTTCAAACCTTTTTCAGAGGTTATGTTAATAATTTAATTTACAAAATGAAAATACAACAACACGTATTTCGAAATCAAATAATACATACTAATTATATTACAAATAAATATCTATATCTATATATATATATATATCCTTCTATCGTTAAAGCGTCCATACATTCTGAAATCGCATTCAATAGAGCGTCCAAGTGCATACAGCGTCCGTATACGGACGCTCTATGCACACCCCTTGTAATAATTTGTCCAGGGACTTGAAATTACGTCACGAACCTACCAACAACATTTTTGGGGGACGCTTTTTTGATCATGAAATGAACGAAAATATACGGTTCCCGAATATATTTAGTTCGCGCAACTCTCCGGCAGAGACGCTAGGAGTATTAAGTTGTATATAGAGTATACATTTTATCTTGATAGTTATTCGCGCTTAGAGCGTCCCGAGATTTGACAACACTGCCGTTTCAGTATATTGTTGAATGCAACAGTTAGAAAAATACATTTCTGGTACATTACTCAACTCTGAGTATTCTCTCAAATACATGCTCTCGTCTTTAGAGCGTCACGTCAACCACTCTCCTCTAATAGCACCAAATTAAGAAAGTCCGATACATTAACGTGAGTAAAGGTTTAGATATGAGGTAGGAAGGTCAGTGAGCTGGCGCATTTCTTTATTAATAGTATTCTACAGTGAACGGCTAAATTATGGAATATTATTATTATTTCGAGAACCGTCGAGTTTTAAGGGAAATCCCAAAACAGGTCGATTTTTGTTGTAAAATACCCATGTTATAACGTACATGGAGTAGGGATGACGTCACCGGTGTAGGTGTAGTGACGTAATCGTTAATTTTTTTAAATAGAAATCGGTATAATGTGACACCTCATTTGAACGAGAATTTAATTCCTTATTTAACGACATTACATTTTCAACTAAAATATTTTTTTAAGAGTACGAAATCAATTTTTTTAATTTAAATTCAACCAAATTTCAACTAATGATTAAAGTAACCAAATTATGCATAACAATTATTTTAAATTAAATGTACGAACTGCCATCCATCGGTTTCTTGACAATATGCGAATGTACGGACACATTCATCAAGTACATTGCGGATGACTTCTGGAGTAATTAGACTCTTTTCATGCCTAATTCTATCTTTCAAGTCCTGTAAGTTTTGGGGTCTATTGACATAAACTTTTGATTTTATGTAACCCCACAGGAAAAAATCTAGAGGTGTTAGATCTGGCGACCTTTCTGGCCACTCTATAAAACCTCGACTTCTGATCCACCTCCCGGGAAAGTAATTATTTAAAAATTGACGTACTTCACGTGCGTAATGCGGAGGGGATCCATCTTGTTGAAACCAGATATTTTCACTAGGTAAATTTGGATTATTGGCATTTGGATACATGTTAGCAAATACAGGTATAAGTTGATTTCTCAAAAAAGTTAAATAGCGTCTTCCTGTTAGATTTTCTTCAAAGAAAAAAGGGCCAATGATTCTGTCATTGATGATCCCTGCCCATAGGTTTGTTCCAACCACAAATCTCAAACTGATTTCCAACTATTTTCAAATCGTTTTCAACGCGCATGTCTATCAAATAATCTGATCCCTGATCAATTTATGTTTTTGGTTGGAACATCTTACAACTTCAGTCTGTACTGTACATGCGCTTGTGTTGGCATCGTTAATCAGCTGATCCAAAGGCTTACACGATTTTTATTATGATCAAAATTAGGAATAAAACCAAGCTTTTTAATTATATCTAAATACAAACACAATTCACACTTTAAAAGTTCTAGTTTTAATTATATCTAAATACAAACACAATTCACACTTTAAAAGTTCTAGTTTTAATTATATCTAAATACAAACACAATTCACACTTTAAGGTTATGCTGCAATTCAATGAAACAGTGAAAGAAACTGTAAAATAAAAACACAGCGATTCGTATGCGCCAGATTAGTGGTCAGAAGAAAATCCGTAAACCGTTCTGATAGTTTTCAAACCGTTTTAAATTTTGGTTGGAACAAGAAACTGATCGTTAACTAATCGTTTGTATGTCTGGTTGGAACGTATTTAAGTTACTGCGCAGAATCCTGACGGTTTCTGACGCTGGTTGGAACAAACCTCATACATTCACTTTCTGAGGATATTGCGTGTGTGCCTCAGTCATCCAATACGGGTTTTCTTGACTCCAATATCTGCAATTTTGACGATTTACGGTACCATGTATAAAAAATGTTGCTTCATCGGAAAAAAGGATTTGATTGATGAAAAGTGGATTGGGGATACATAAATCCTGAATAATTTCAGAAAATTGAAGCCGGCGATCGGGATAGTCGTCGTTTAACTCCTGATGTAGTTGAATTTTGTAGGGATGGTATTTTTCTTTTTTTTAAATATGTAATACCGATCTTTGGGAAACTCCAGCATATTCACCCATTTGTGTTGAACTACTGTGAGGATTGTCATGTACATTTAATGAAATATCAAGTTTCACATTGTCTTCAATTTTAGGACGCCCTGCGTTTGGAATCTGTTTAACGTGCCTAGTTTCTCCAAATTTTCGGACTATTTTACTTACTGTTGATTGGCTGATGGGTCTGACGGGATATTTTGCGTTGAATAAATTGCATACCTCGTTCTGTGTTCTTTTTTTTATCTCCGCATCCGCTAAGGATTAATATTTCTATGCGTTGTGATTCATTTAGGTGAGCCATAATTCACTATTCAAAAGTAAAAATTACAATTGACAACTGATAACAATTCACAAAATCAAAACATTTACGACAATAAATATTACAGTAATTATGCCACTATCACTTGCTTGAATTACATATGACAAAAAGTTTCAGTGTTTATGAGAGAACTTTTCGTGTCCATTATTATTTTTACTTATTTTTGCTTTTTTAAGTATTTCAGAAAGTCATGGATTCAAGCATTAATTGTAATTTGATTGAATTTAAATTAAAAAAAATTGTTTTCGTACCCTTAAAAAAATATTTTAGTTAAAAATGTAATGTCGTTAAATAGATAATTAAATTCTCGTTCAAATGAGGTGTCACATTATACCGATTTCTATTTAAAAAAATTAACGATTACGTCATTACACCTACACCGGTTACGTCATCCCTACTCCATGTACGTTATAACATGGGCATTGTACAACAAAAATCGACCTGTTTCGGGATTTCCCTTAAAACTCGACGGTTCTCGGAACAATGATAATATTCCATAATTTAGACGTTCACTGTATAATTAATTATTGAGTAGGGCATTATATACAAACTATTCTCGGTCATCTAAAAGACAAGTATAATGTCAATATTATATTATGTTGACTACCCCTAAATTTATTTGGAAGCTAAAACGTGTTAAAGAAACCCACTTTAATTAGGTTATAAATCTAGATTTTATTGTTTTAATACCTAGTAAGTAGTAATTATAAAACAATGTCGAATATGGGACAAATGAAAAGTAAATTTTTACACAATACAAAAAAAAGTTTTCTACTATAAAATCTACATATACACAGAGAAACTTAAAAGTCCTACAATAGGTACTACAAAGTTATTCAGATTGAAAAAAAATCCTGCAGGGATACAAAAATCAAAATCATTCGAATTTAATGAACTACAGCCTTCATCTCTTACTTCTTTGTGCGTTTCCATTGCATGTACTTGTACGTATTCTTCGATCATAAAAATATTTAGTTTTATAAAAAAAAAAGAGTTAGCACGTTGTATGCAGATGGTCAGTGGACGCCGTAAACGCGAAACAATATACGCAAATTATACATGAAACAATATGAATGAATCTCTTATTTATTTAATATCGAAGTCCCAAGTTACTTCCCAGATCTTAATTTCTTAGATACGTTCCTGTATATAGGGTGCGTCCAAGTAACGCATAAATTTATTATAAGCTAAATAAAAAGTACTATTAAAAATTCCCCAAATAGGTCAGTTTTTGATTTTAAATTACCAAAATAAACAAAAGAAAATTTACAATAAATGTTCAGCTTGTTCATCATTGACCAGTAGACATGACTTAACCGGGCATTAAGGTCTACTCTAACACTTTGTAGCATAGATGGTGTTATGTTCCGCATTTATTCCTGCCTCGGTCTTATAGCTCTCGAATAGTTGAATGAAATTAAAAAAATTTGCAAAATATACTTTTAAACAATAAAAATATATATACAGGGTGGTCCGTAAGTAATGGTCCAAAGTGAAATGGAAGATTCTTGGCTTGAAAATATTACAATCTGACGCAACTTGCTTCAATAAAATATTGATAATAAAAAAGATACAGGGAGGCAAAGTTGAAATGTCAAAAATGTTTTTTCTCAGTAAATTGAAAGATTTTGGATATACAAACGTAAAAATTTGATGATAGGGGTTTTAGTTCCTGAGAAATCATAATATCATATCCGTTTTGATGTATTTTTTAGAGGGAGCCACATGAGCTACGTTCTTGGTGTAACTGTGCACTTAACTTTTTTATCGTTAACACTATCTCGCTTTTCATTGAAAAATATTAAAATGACATCATTTTTGTGAAAAAAATGTATACCTATCATAAGTCTCAAAGGTTGCTAGTTTTCAAGATATTCGCATCTTAAAAACCCTCTACGTAATTTGCATTTTATTTATTAGTACTTTGACATATTAATAAAGCAACCATTATGAAGTCAATAACTTTTAATCAAGAGAAAAAAGAAAAATTTATTGAAAAATACAACAACAAAATTTAAATATTATTTCACAGTAATTGTTCAATATGTCCGCCATTCATCTCGATACATTTATCCATGCGTTTCATGAAAGATCGCCTAATATTAAACAATGTCAGTGGCGTAAAAAAATTTGTTGCTGCTCTGATTTCTTGCCAAAGTTGAACTCGACTATTTATAGGGTTTCTGTGAACTATTTCCCTCATTGTGCCCCATAAACTGAAATCCAAAGGGTTATATTCTGGACTGCGTGTTGGCCAAGGAAAGGGACTACACGACCAATCCAGCTTTCAGGAAACAAGGTGTTTAAATAGTTTCGTACTTCAAGAGTGTAATGAGATTAACTGTCAAAACACGAATGATTAACTTGTTGACATCGGCACCTACTATGTTAATTCTTGTGATGATAAATTTGCTGACATCAGCGCCTACTAACGCTATTATTTGCATCGTTCACTAACTAACGACGTTAGTTAGTGTACGGTGTTATTTGTGCTAATAAATAAAATAATAATTATGTAGGGGGTTTTTAAAATGGTTTTAAAATGGTTTTTAAAACTATTAATTTTTGAGACTAATGATACATATTTATTTTTGTCGCAAATGATGTAGTTTTAATATTTTTCAATAAAAAGAGAGATTGCGTTAACGATGAAAAAGTTAAGCGCACAGTTACACCAACAACTTAGCTCATTTGGCGCCCTCTAGGAAATACATCAAAACGGATATCATATTACGATTTCTCATGCCTTAAAACCCCCATCTCTTAATTTTTACGTTTGTATATCCAAAATCTTTCAATTTACTGAGAAAAAACATCTTTTACATTCAAACTTTGCCACCCTGTATCTTTTCTATTATCAATATTTGATTAAAGCAAGTTGCAAGAGATTGTAATATTTTCAGGCCAAAAATCTCCCATTTCACTTTGGACCATTGCTTACGGACCACCCTGTATATAATACTTCATTTGGAATGGCAAATCAGCAAGAACCAACTAAAAGACTCATTGGAAAACCAACAACAGGTTGATATGACATAATTTCATTAGATTAATAACAAAAAATTCAATTTTTTTTAACAACAGAAATATTAGTACAAGGGTCAAAAGTTATTCCTTTTCCTATACACAATATTGATGTATGAAACATAAAAGTAGCCGATATCGCCAAGAGGCAGATTTTATAAGTATTCATGAATATATAGGATGTTCCAAAATTGATTGAAGAACCCAACTAAACCCAAGTAAATATAGGGACATCCATTCTTTTTTAAATAATCAATTGTTTTAGCTGAAAAATCTTTGAAGTTAAAAAAGTGATTTTCAACACCCTGGAATTTAGAAACTATAACCATTTGACTCCAAGTGCTATAGTTTTTCGAAATCAGCTCTTCGAAGAGAATCGAAAAATATTAAGAAATACAGGGTGTTACATAAAAAATATGTGTTTGTTCCGTCACTGAATTTTGGAGCAGACTGTATGTATGAATATTTTTAAAATCTGGTCCTTGACGATATCTACTTACTTCTTTTGTTAATAATGTTGTTTCGTGGCACTAAGGATAAACGAGATATCTAGCTCCGACTGATGTATTAGAATATTATTTGAACTAGTTGATGTACCCAGATGACTTCACCTTATGCACGAGGCTATTAGTTTTCACCCAAAATTAGTTTTCTAATACTTTACTTGAAAAAAACTAAGAAAACATTTTTTTAATAACAAAAATTTCATAACACTACTCCAAGAAATGGATTCCGCGTATTAAAATACATGATACTGCATAATTTTTTCCATACATTCAATATAAACCAAAATTTACAATTTTTGGGTCAGGACTGCAAAATGTTTAACATGCATCTCAATTACTTACTACATTTGAATTCTTTCATTTTATATTGTAGATAATATACAGGATTAAAGCTGAAGGAAATTTCCAAAAAAAAATTTGATTCCGATTTCGGAGAAATTTTGTATAGGAGGTTTTTTGATACGAAGATTCCAACAAATTTGTCAGTTATTCGTTAAAAAAATTATTTCGGGTGGAAAATTGAGAAAACTGCATGAAAATGGAATTTTCCGAAAAACTGTAAATCAGATTTTAATCATTTACGAACTTAGCCTCAGTTTTTATGTTCTGAACCTACTTATAAAATTTCATTGAAAAATTCGGTAGTGTTTTTGAGTTATCGTGTTGACAACTGACCGACCGACATTTTTTAAAAATGGGTTTTTTGGACTAATATGAAACGTGTAGATCCATTCGAATCTCGAAACTTCAAAATCACTCCATCACATCACTTCCCTTATAGTATTTTCCCGTAACCCACAATTTTAAGGAAATAAATTATTTATCTACGCAGGAAAAATATTAGTTCTCAACTAGGGTTAAAACTTTTCACCGACAATACTCGTGTCCTGAATGATCACAAATGTCACAAAAAATCATATTTTTTGTAACTGCCTACATAAATAGCTATTCTTCAACTAGTACCTAACAAACACCATATAAAATAATAACTATCATGTAATTCTGAAATTAATGCAATTTTGTGAAGAAATTGTCCATTCGAAGATTTATTTAAGTTCACTGTCTTCAATATTTTGAGTATTTGTAACTTGTTAAATGAATACCTCTGAAATTTCATTGCAATAACATATTATAGTTCCCTCCTACTTACAATAACCACATTATATCTTATTTGTCCTCCTATTTTCTGTAAATAGCAGATATGTACTTACTGCGGCAACAACGCAATAACAAAATTGACGCCCTAAAGGCTATCATATATACGTAATGCTGAATATAAGAGACGCCCAATTGTCCATCGACTGAAAGGGCGCCATAATGTTAGGAAAATATACAGCAATGTTGTGTTTTCCGTGCCAAAGTCCTTTTTTCCATTTATTTTAACCATCCTTTATCTATATTAAAAAGTGTTCACCTCAATTAACATTATATCTGCAGAAAACAACGTCGGACGCTATAAAGCACATTTTTGTCTGGACGCTCTAACGATGTATATATATATATATATACATCGTTAGAGCGTCCATATATATATACATCGTTAGAGCGTCCAGACAAAAATGTGCTTTATAGCGTCCGACGTTGTTTTCTGCAGATATAATGTTAATTGAGATGAATACTTTTTGATATAGATAAAGGATGGTGAAAATAAATGGAAAAAAGGACTTTGGCACGGAAAACACAACATTGCTGTATATTTTCTAAACATTATGGCGCCCTTTCAGTCGATGGACAATTGGGCGTCTCTTATATTCAGCATTACGTATATATGATAGCCTTTAGGGCGTAAATTTTGTTTCGTTGCGTTTTATTGCGTTGTTGCCGCTGTAAGTACATATCTGCTATTCACAGAAAATAGGAGGACCAATAAGATATAATGTGGTTATTGTAAGTAGGAGGGATCCATATTATGTTTTTGCAATGAAATTACAGAAGTATTCATTTAACAAGTTACAAACACTCAAAATATTGAAGACAGTGAACTTAAATAAATCTTCAAATGGACAATTTCTTCACAAAATTGCATTAATTTCAGAATTACATGATAGTTATTATTTTATATGGTGTTTGTTAGGTACTAGTTGAAGAATAGCTATTTATGTAGGAAGTTACAAAAAATATGATTTTTTGTGACATTTGTGATTTCAGGACACGAGTATTGTCGGTGAAAAGTTTTAACCCTAGTTGTGAACTAATATTTTTCCTGCGTAGATAAATAATTTATTTCCTTAAAATTGTGGGTTACGGGAAAATACTATAAGGGAAGTGATGTGATGGAGTGATTTTGACGTTTCGAGATTCGAATGGATCTACACGTTTCATATTAGTCCAAAAAACCTATTTTTTAAAAATGTCGGTCGGTCAGTTGTCAACTCGATAACTCAAAAACACAACCAAATTTTTCAATGAAATTTTATAAGTAGGATCAGAATATAAAAACTGAGGCCAAGCTCGTAAATGATTGAAATCTGATTTACAGTTTTACGGAAACTTCCATTTTCATGAAATTTTCTCAATTTTCCACCCGAAATAATTTTTTTAACGAATAACTGACAAATTTGTTGGAATCTTCGTATCAAAAAACCTCCTATACAAAATTTCTCCGAAATCGGAATAAAAATTTTTTTGGGAATTTCCTTCAGCTTTAATCCTGTATATTATCTAGAATATAAAATGAAAGAATTCAAATGTAGTAAGTAATTGAGATGCATGTTAAACATTTTGCAGTCCTGACCAAAAAATTGTAAATTTTGGTTTATATTGAATGTATGGAAAAAATTATGCAGTATCATGTATTAATACGAGGAATCCATTTCTTGATGTAGTTTTATGAAATTTTTGTTATTAAAAAAATGTTTTCTTAGTTTTTTTCAAGTAAAGTATTAGAAAACAAATTTTGGGTGAAAACTAATAGCCTCGTGCATAAGGTGAAGTCATCTGGGTACATCAACTGGTTCAAATAATATTCTAATACATCAGTCGGAGCTAGATATCTCGTTTATCCTTAGTGCCACGAAACAACATTATTAACAAAAGTAGTAAGTAGATATCGTCAAGGACCAGATTTTAAAAATATTCATAAACATACAGTCTGCTCCATAATTCAGTGATTCACATATTTTTTATGTAACACCCTGTATTTCTTAACATCTTTCGATTTTCTTCGAAGAGCTGATTTCGAAAAACTATAGCACTTGGGGTCAAATGGTTATAGTTTCTAAATTCCAGGGTGTTGAAAATCACTTTTTTAACGTCAAAGATTTTTCAGCTACAACAATTGATTATTTAAAAAAGAATGGCTTGAATGTCCCTATATTTACTTGGGTTTAGTTGGGTTCTTCAATCAATTTTGGAACATCCTATATATTCATGAATACTTATAAAATCTGCCTCTTGGCGATATCGGCTACTTTTATATTTCATACATCAATATTGTGTATAGGAAAAGGAATAACTTTTGGCCCTTGTACTAATATTTCTGTTGTTAAAAAAATTGAATTTTTTGTTATTAATCTAATGAAACTATGCCATATCAACCTGTTGTTGGTTTTCCAATGAGTCCTTCAGTTGGTTCTTGCTGATTTGCCATTCCAAATGAAGTATTATATACAGGGTGGTCCGTAAGTAATGGTCCAAAGTGAAATGGGAGATTTTTGGCCTGAAAATATTACAACCTGCTGCAACTTGCTTTAATCAAATATTGATATTGGAAAAGATACAGGGTGGCAAAGTTGAAATGTAAAAGATGTTTTTTCTCAGTAAATTGAAAGATTTTGGATATACAAACGTAAAAATTTAGAGATGGGGGTTTTAAGGTATGAGAAATCGTAATATGATATCCGTTTTGATGTATTTCCTAGAGGGCGCCACATGAGCTATGTTGTTGGTGTAACTGTTTGCTTAACTTTTTCATCGTTAACGCTATATCTCTTTTTATTGAAAAATATTAAAACTACATCATTTGCGACAAAAATAAATATCTATCATTAGTCTCAAAAATTACTAGTTTTCGAGATATTCGCATTTTAAAAACCCCCTACATAATTTTTATTTTATTTATTAGCACAAATAACACCGTACACTAACTAACGTCATTAGTTAGTGAACGGTGCAAATAATAGCGTTAGTAGGCACTGATGTCAGCAAATTTATCATCACAAGAATTAACATAGTAGGTGCCGATGTCAACAATACTCCTGTCAGTTAGTCATTCGTGTTTTGACAGTTAATCTCATTACACTCTTGAAGTACGAAACTATTTAAACACCTTGTTTCCTGAACGCTGGATTGGTCGTGGTAGTCCCTTTCCTTGGCCACCACGCAGTCCAGAATATAACCCCTTGGATTTCAGTATGTAGGGCACAATGAAGGAAATAGTTCATAGAAACCCTATAAATAGTCGAGTTCAACTTTGGCAAGAAATCAGAGCAGCAAAAAAAAATTTTACGCCAATGACATTGTTTAATATTAGGCGATCTCTCATGAAACGCATGGATAAATTTATCGAGATGAATGGCGGACATATTGAACAATTACTGTGAAATAATATTTAAATTTTGTTGTTGTTTTTTTCAATAATTTGTTCTTTTTTCTGTTGATTAAAAGTTATTGAATTAATAATGGTTGCTTTATTAATATGTCAAAGTACTAATAAATAAAATGCAAATTATGTAGAGGGTTTTTAAGATGCGAATATCTTGAAAACTAGCAACCTTTGAGACTTATGATAAGTATACATTTTTTCCACAAAAATGATGTCATTTTAATATTTTTCAATGAAAAGCGAGATAGTGTTAACGATAAAAAAGTTAAGTGCACAGTTACACCAACAACGTAGCTCATGTGGCGCCCCCTAAAAAATACATTAAAACGGATATGATATTGTGATTTCTCAGGAACTTATCTTCAAATTATTACGTTTGTATATCTAAAATCTTTCAATTTACTGAGAAAAAACTTTTTTGACATTTCAACTTTGCCACCCTGTAACTTTTTTATTATCAATATTTTATTGAAGCAAGTTGCGTCAGATTGTAATATTTTCAGGCCAAGAATCTTCCATTTTACTTTGGACCATTACTTACGGACCACCCCGTATATATATTTTTATTGTTTAAAAGTATATTTTGCAATTTTTTTTAATTTCATTCAACAATTCGAGAGTTATAAGACCGAGGCAGGCAATAAATGCGAAACATAACACCCCCTATGCTACAAAGTGTTAGAGTAGACCTTAATGCCCGGTTAAGTCATGTCTACTGGTCAATGATGAACAAGTTGAATATTTATTGTAAATTTTCTTTTGTTCATTTTGGTAATTTTAAATCAAAAATTGACCTGTTTCGGGAATTTTTAATAGTACTTTTTATTTAGCTTATAATAAATTTATGCGTTACTTGGACGCACCCTATATAGAGGAACGTATCTAAGAAATTAGGAACTGGGAAGTAACTTGGGACTTCGATTTTGAATGAAAAAGAGATTCATTCATATTGTTTCATGTATAATTTGCGTATATTGTTTCGCGTTTACGGCGTCCACTGACCATCCGCATACAACGTGCTAACTCTTTATTTTAAGAAAACTAAATATTTTTATGATCGAAGTATACGTACAAGTACATGCAATGGAAACGCACAAAGAAGTAAGAGATGAAGGCTGTAGTTCATTAAATTCGAATGATTTTGATTTTTGTATCCCTACAGAATTTTTTTTCAATCTGAATAACTTTGTAGTACCTATTGTAGGACTTTTAAGTTTCTCTGTGTATATGTAGATTTTATAGTAGAAAACTATTTTTTGTTTTGTGTAAAAATTTACATTTTATTTGTCCCATATTCAACATTGTTTTATAATTACTACTTACTAGGTGATAAAACAATAAAAACTAGATTTATAACCTAATTAAAGTGGTTTTCTTTAACACGTTTTAGCTTCCAAATAAATTTAGGGGTAGTCAACATAATATAATATTGACATTATACTTGTCTTTTAGATGACCGAGAATAGTTTGTATATAATGTCCTACTCAATAATTAATTATACAGTGAACGGCTAAATTATGGAATATTATCATTATTCCGAGAACCGTCGAGTTTTAAGGGAAATCCCGAAACAGGTCGATTTTTGTTGTAAAATTCCCATGTTATAACGTACATGGAGTAGGGATGACGTAACCGGTGTAGGTGTAATGACGTAATCGTTAAATTTTTTAAATAGAAATCGGTATAATGTGACACCTCATTTAAACGAGAATTTAATTCTCTATTTAACGACATTACATTTTTAACTAAAATATTTTTTAAGGGTACGAATACAATTCTTTTTAATTTAAATTCAATCAAATTACAATTAATGCTTGAATCCATGACTTTCTGAAATACTTAAAAAAGCAAAAATAATAATGGACACAAAAAGTCCTCTCATAAACACTGAAACTTTTTGTCATATGTTAATTCAAGCAAGTGATAGTGGCATAGTTACTGTAATATTTATAGTCGTAAATGTTTTGATTTTGTGAATTGTTATCAGTTGTCAATTGTAATTTTCACTTTTGAATAGTTAATTATGGCTCACCTAAATGAATCACAACGCATAGAAATATCAATCCTTAGCGGATGCGGAGATAAAAAAAAAAGAACATAGAACGAGGTATGCAATTTATTCAACGCAAAATATCCCGACAGATCCATCAGCCAATCAACAGTAAGTAAAATAGTCCGAAAATTTGGAGAAACTGAGCACGTTAAACATATTCCAAACGCTGGGCGTCCTAAAATTGAAGACAATGTGAAACTTGATATTTTATTAAATGTACATGTCAATCCTCACAGTAGTTCAACACAAATAGGTGAATATGCTGAAGTTTCCCAAAGATCGGTATTAAGTATTTAAAAAAAGAAAAATACCATCCCTACAAAATTCAACTACATCAGGAATTAAACGACGACGATCCCGATCGCCGGCTTCAATTTTCTGAAATTATGCAGGATTTATGTATCCGCAATCCACTTTTCATCAATCAAATCCTTTCTTCCGATGAAGCAACATTTTTTATACATGGTACCGTGAATCGTCAAAATTGCAGATATTGGAGTCAAGAAAACCCACATTGGATGACTGATGCACACACGTAATATCCTCAGAAAGTGAATGTATGGGCAAGGATCATCAATGACAGAATCATTGGCTCTTTTTTCTTTTAAGAAAATTTAACAGGAAAACGTTATTTAACTTTTTTGAGAAATCAACTTATCCTGTCCTTGCTAACATGTATCCAAATGCCAATAATCCAAATTCACCTAGTGAAAATATCTGGTTTCAACAAGATGGATCCCCTCCGCACTACGCACGTGAAGTACGTCAATTTTTAAATAATTGCTTTCCCGGGATGTGGATCGGATGACGAGGTTTTATAGAGTGGCCAGCAAGGTCGCCAGATCTAACACATCTAACTTTTTCCTGTGGGGTTACATAAAATCAAAAGTTTATGTCAATAGACCCCAAAACTTACAGGACTTGAAAGATAGAATTAGGCATGAAAAGAGTCTAATTACTCCAGAAGTCATCCGCAATGTACTTGATGAATGTGTCCGTAGATTCGCATATTGTCAAGAAACCGATGGATGGCATTTCGAATATTTAATTTAAAATAATTGTTATGCATAATTTGGTTACTTTAAAGCACATTATTAATTGAATCATTAGTTAAAATTTGGTTGAATTTAAATTAAAAAAATTGTTTTCGTACTCTTAAAAAAATATTTTAGCTGAAACTGTAATGTCGTTAAATAAAGAATTAAATTCTCGTTCAAATGAGGTGTCACATTATACCGATTTCTATTTAAAAAAAATTAACGATTACGTCACTACACCTACACCGGTGACGTCATCCCTACTCCATGTACGTTATAACATGGGTATTTTACAACAAAAATCGACCTGTTTCGGGATTTCCCTTAAAACTCGACGGTTCTCGAAATAATGATAATATTCCATAATTTAGCCGTTCACTGTAGAATACAATTGATAAAGAAATGCGCCAGCTCACTGACCTTCCTACCTCATATCTAAACCTTTACTTACGTTAATGTATCGGACTCTCTTAATTCGGCGCTATTAGAGGAGAGGAGAGTGGTTGACGTGACGCTCTAAAGACGACAGCATGTTGGTATATATATATATATATATATATATATATATATATATATAGGAAATAGTTCGTTGCCGATACTACTTAGGTCTAACTATTATTGTGGGGGATGCGGCAATGTGAATAAGTGAACTCTTTTTAGTTTGTTCTGAGCTTTCGGTAATTTATTATCACCATTATCAAAGAACTACAAAAGATACATTTATAGATATTTCAAACAGGTATAAATAAATTCAGTTTAAAAGTAGAACATTAATTACTTACAACTAAGCGAGGTTAATCACAATATCTATATATAATATGTATAATATGGAGAAAAAACATGGTATAAGATATAATTTTCTTTTTCAAGAAATTAAATTAAAAATAAAACTATCAAAATTGACATTACGACATCGATGTTAATTTTTAGTAGTCATAGAAATGTCTTTAAATATGTTTAGTATATTAGCAAGTGAAATAATAGTTGGTAAGTTAATATAAAGGAACAGAATTCTCATCTTCAATATTTGAATTTTTTGTTTTTTTGTCAAAAGATAATAAATAGCTATAAATTGTACTAAGTTTTTGAATATCAGTTCTTTTATTTAAGCAATTATCTTCTTGAGATATGAATGCCATTTCCAGGAAAATCCTTTTAGAGTAGTTGTTTTCTTTATGTAACATTTTTACCAGTGTCAGATTTTATAACCTAATTAATACTTTTTAATTTTCAGGTTCTTTCTTTTTAGATTTATGATGAGCCAAGAAACTTTTGCAAAGCTTTTGAAAATTCTGAAACTATGTGATAGGATTTCAATAAATTAGAGAAAAGTTATAAATATTCCCGTTTAAAGTTTGGGTTGTAAATATATATATATATATTGTACTGAAATTGAGATGATTATAAATGTAATGAAATGGTTACTTTTAGAGGTTGTATCATATGTACATGGGAATCTTATGTTATGTCCATCATTTTTAGCAATAACGTTAAAATGATTAAATTAGATACTTTCTGTTAGATATTTTATGTACCCTGTATAAATCAGCTGATAAAGTTGATATTGGAAATGTCAGTACAAAACATTGGTTGTTATGGACATTTTTATTTGATTAAATAATATGAACTGTCAGTAACTGGATTTCAACAAAAATTAGTAATTTCTATAATAAATAAAGAAGAAACAAAAGAATATTCGTTAGCAACGGGAAGGAAGTTTGTTAGGTGAGAAGTAACTAAGGGGGAGACAAAAAAAGTAATGGACGTTACAAGTTTAAATGTACGAAAACTTTAAATAAAACGGATAAAAAAAGAAATAGTGAGTTAGAAATATCTTACATAACTTACCTTCGATTTGAATGCAGTAAAGGTTGTTCAAATTCAAGATCAAGAGAGATCATCCAGCAGTATACGATGGTAATGTAAATAATTTTATACTAAAACTTGTACCTAACAGCTGATTGTAAACCAGTACCCAGATTCGAGACGTTTACCAGTAATATTTCCTTTGCGCAACGCAAAGTTTCTTCGCTTCAGAGAACAAGTCGTTTTCTATTTAGACAATACAGCTACCAGCGATGTTTCGACAAGATATTGAGAGAGAGTTATTTTGTTTGTGCGGAATTGTGTTGATTTTATTTTAATATAGGTTGTAATAGGCTAGGAGACCATCCACGGATTGCAATCTGGAGATAGTTATTTAATTATCATTAATTTAATTTTGACGTTGAAAGTTGTTACATTTCAAATTTACTCCTTAAATTTAGACAACTCATTTTACCCATATCATACCCTGAGATCCACATGCATATGATATAATGTTAAATGTCTAATATTTCAGATCAATAAATACATCTAAAAATATAAAATTTGTTTGATTTGAAGTTCTGGTTGATACTGATACTTGTGGTATATAATACTATTCAATAAAATTAAATCACTACACATTGAATTGTTGTATACCATAACAATTGGCGTGCCCAACGTGTAGCAGCTCGAATTGAGTTATCAATAATACAATATTTACAATATTAATATCAGCAATCAGGAGTTCAATTCAAATCAATAAAAATTCAAACCACATTAATAAAATAATAAATAAATGAACGCTTAAACTTTAAAAATCTTTATTATCAGAAAATAAATTATAACACAATGCAGAACCAAATGAACAAAACCATAAACGAACTAAAACTAGTAGAATTAAAAGAACAATTAGAAAAAAGGGGAATAGATAGTACTGGTGATAAAACAAAATAAATAAAAAGGTTAGAACAATTTCTAATACTAAAAGGAGAAAATCCTGAGACATACATTTTTAATATGGATGATGATGACACAAGAATGCAGATTCGAGAACAAACAGCTGGAGACAATATATCACAGGGAAATCAAAACATTCTTGGTATTCTACAAAACATGATGGAAACGATGAATACCAAACTGGAAGATAATAACACCAAACTTGATCAAATAAAGGAAGAAAATAATACCAAACTGGAAGAAAATAACACCAAACTTGATCAAATGAAAAAAGAAAATAACACCAAACTCGAAGAAAATAACACCAAACTTGTTCAAATGAAAAAAGAAAATAACACCAAACTTGATCAAATGAAAAATGAAAATAACGAAAAACTGGATCACATGGAGAATATCTTTAGAGATCATTTGGAGAAATTAGAGAAGAAGGCAGAGCTAGCTACGACCAGAATAAATCAACATGAAAAGAAGTTAAAAAATTTGGAAGACAATCTTAAGATTGGAATAAATGAGAGAAAACAAGAAAATACAGGGATTTTAAATAAAATAGAAGCAGTGGAACGGAAGTGCATTAAGAACGGAAAGGAAATTACAGATATTGACAACAAATTAGAAGATCTAAACGGAAATATCAAACAAGGACTACAACTAAACCTACAAATAGCAGAAGAAGAACATAGAAAAACAGAAAAAAACCTACAAATGGAAATGAAAGAGTGGAAAAGCAAAATGGAACAGAACTTAAGAGAAAATAGGACGATACCAGCAGTACCAGTCCTACAATATGAACAAAATCTAAAATTCGATGGAAACACAAAAAGATTACATCCCAGAGTTTTCATGAATACACTCAAAAACAAGTATGGACATTACCAGGATTTTGAAAGTCTGAAAGATGTTATCAGAACATGTTTATTGGGTCCTGCACAATTGTGGTTTACGTGCAAAGAATATGAACTGAAAGATTTTGAACAGTTTGAACGTTTATTCTTACGTTATTTTTGGGGGGAACACAATCAAGGATATACGAGAGAGTCTCTTTATTTTGGAAAATACGATGAAAAAAGGGGCAACTCAATGAGTAACTATGCTTTACAATTTTTTTCACAGGCACAGTATCTAGAGCCCAAAATAAATGAAAACGAAATAGTTCTATTCATTTCCAGACATTTTAAACCGGAATTATCAGAAATAATTGCAATACAAAATCTTAATAATATGGAACAACTCATTAACTATTTATTAAGAATGGAAAGGAATATGAAACCTTATAAAGCTAACGATAATAAAACAAATAATAATTACAACGGAAATCAAAATAAAAGTAATAATAAAAATTTCAATAATAGAAGGTCAAATGAAAACTACTACTCCAACAAAGGGAATTTTCAAAATAACCAACAACAGTACTATAATAATAACAATGACAATTATAACAGAATACAATCAAATAATAATAATTTTAATAATAGAACTTATAATAACAGATACAATCAGAACAATAGTACACAATTTAACAATTGGGAACAATATAACAGAAGGTACAAAAATAATCAAAACAATACAAGACACACAAACTCTGACATTAGACGAACTAATTGTACAAGATCTAGTAATGAGAATAAAATAAGTAGAGAAAATTCTCCTGTTAGAGTTACAAATCGTCACGAAGTGGTGACAGATGCCATAGTGCATGCGGATTTTTAAAACCGGATGACACAGTTGATTTGCGGTTTAGCTATGTTCATCCTATTGAGTTTCTCAAACCGTGTCAGGATCTAAAAGAAAAAGAAAACATAGGATTAATAAGTATTCAAGGAATAATTGATCAAATAAATATTGAAGTCATAATTGATAATGGTAGTGAAACTTCAATAATTAAAGAATCACTAGTTACTAAATTACCTAATTTTAAAAATAATATAATAAGAGTGCCTAAAATAACATTAGTTGGGGTTAACTCTAAAAAAATAACGGAAACTAATAAAGCTATTTGTGTAAATTTAACTTTAAATAATAATATTTACAATATTCAAGCTCTAATAATACCTAATATGGAATGTGACATGTTAATTGGATCAGATGAGTTAGAAAAACATGCAGCTATAATTAATTACCCAAATAAAACAATAACTTTGGGAGGAAACATCATTGAATTTAACTTAACTAAGGATGAGGGAATAGAAAACGAAGATACAGATGACATATATCATGAAAAATATGACGGGAAATGCAAAAGAAACAATGCATGGTATGATGAAGAAGGTGTGAAGAATGAAAATGGTAAAAAAGAAATGAATCCAGGTAAAAGGACATTTCAATTGAATGAGGATGGAAAAAAGGAAATGAATCCAGGTAAAAGGACATTTCAATTGAATGAAGATGATAAGAAGGAAATGAATCCAGGTAAAAGGACATTTCAATTAAATGAAGAAAAGAAAGGAATGGATTTTTATTGTGATAAGAAGGAAAGGAAAGGTGTAGAAGAATTGATGAAAAAGTACAGAGGATTAGTGAACAAAGAGTCGAGAGTTGCAAAAGATGATGTACATGAAATAAAAATAAGAGATCTGAAACAATTTAAACCAAAAACATACCCCATTTCTTACAAATTAAAAGATAAAGTACAAGAAGCTATAAAAAAAAATTACTTATAGAGACGATATAATTGAATATGTGAAACACCATACATAAATCCAATAATCATAGTTGCTAAACGTGATGTTAAGAGCCATACAAAAGCAAAAATAGGAGTCAATATAATGAAGTCTAAGGAGGGAATATTTTTTTTAAAAAAAGCCATAATAATAAATTAATAAAAAACTCTCAAAAATATATAAAAAGAAGGTATAAAAAAAATAAATAAGCACACTACCTTTTCAAAAGGAGAATTAGTAATTCTCAGAGCACTCCAAGTAGCCAACTATAAACAAAATCGATGTGCCAAACTTCAATTACCATATGAAGGTCCTTATACTATAGTTACGGAACAAGGAACCAATAGCTATGAACTCGCTAACCCAATCAATGGACAGATTAGAGGGATATTTCATATTTCGCAACTTTATAAGTTTCATGAATCTAAAAAAAATATAAAATAGAATTAGTAATCAATAATAATTCATTGTTAGTTGTTAGTAATAATTCACTAAGTAGTTGATGAGATGTTTGTGTTGAGAAACATTTGTTATGAGATTATGAATTTTAGAATATTTTAGATATCACTTAATTATAAAAAAAATAATAATTTGTATTTCAACTTTTTCGATTCAATATTTGCAATTTCAATTGAGAATGAAATTCTGAAAGATTTTCTTAAAGTACACAAAAATAAAATCCTTCAGAATATCAGGGAAGTTGTACTGAAATTGAGATGATTATAAATGTAATGAAATGGTTACTTTTAGAGGTTGTATCACATGTACATGGGAATCTTATGTTATGTCCATCATTGTTAGCAATAACGTTAAAATGATTAAATTAGATACTTTCTGTTAGATATTTTATGTACCCTGTATAAATCAGCTGATAAAGTTGATATTGGAAATGTCAGCACAAAACATTGGTTGTTATGGACATTTTTATTTGATTAAATAATATGAACTGTAACTGGATTTCAACAAAAATTAGTAATTTCTATAATAAATAAAGAAGAAACAAAAGAATATTCGTTAGCAACGGGAAGGAAGTTTGTTATGTGAGAAGTAACTAAGGGGGAGACAAAAAAAGTAATGGACGTTACAAGTTTAAATGTACGAAAACTTTAAATAAAACGGATAAAAAAAGAAATTGTGAGTTAGAAATATCTTACATAACTTACCTTCGATTTGAATGCAGTAAAGGTTGTTCAAATTCAAGATCAAGAGAGATCATCCAGCAGTATACGATGGTAATGTAAATAATTTTATACTAAAACTTGTACCTAACAGCTGATTGTAAACCAGTACCCAGATTCGAGACGTTTACCAGTAATCTTTCCTTTGCGCAACGCAAAGTTTCTTCGCTTCAGAGAACAAGTCGTTTTCTATTTAGACAATACAGCTACCGGCGGTGTTTCGACAAGATATTGAGAGAGAGTTATTTTGTTTGTGCGGAATTGTGTTAATTTTATTTTAATATAGGTTGTAATAGGCTAGGAGACCATCCACGGATTGCAATCTGGAGATAGTTATTTAATTATCATTAATTTAATTTTGACGTTGAAAGTTTTTACATTTCAAATTTACTCCTTAAATTTAGACAACTCATTTTACTCATATCATACCCTGAGATCCACATGCATATGATATAATGTTAAATGTCTAATATTTCAGATCAATAAATACATCTAAAAATATAAAATTTGTTTGATTTGAAGTTCTGGTTGATACTGATACTTGTGGTATATAATACTATTCAATAAAATTAAATCACTACACATTGAATTGTTGTATACCATAACAATATATATATATATATATATATATGTATATATATATATATAGGAAATAGTTCGTTGCCGATACTAGTTAGGTCTAACTATTATTGTGGGGGATGCGGCAATGTGAATAAGTGAACTCTTTTTAGTTTGTTCTGAGCTTTCGGTAATTTATTATCACCATTATCAAAGAAAACTAAGCGAGGTTAATCACAATATCTATATATAATATGTATAATATGGAGAAAAAACATGGTATAAGATATAATTTTCTTTTTCAAGAAATTAAATTAAAAATAAAACTATCAAAATTGACATTACGAATGTCAATTTTGATAGTTTTATTTTTAATTTAATTTCTTGAAAAAGAAAATTATATCTTATACCATGTTTTTTTTCTCCATATTATACATATTATATATAGATATTGTGATTAACCTCGCTTAGTTTTCTTTGATAATGGTGATAATAAATTACCGAAAGCTCAGAACAAACTAAAAAGAGTTCACTTATTCACATTGCCGCATCCCCCACAATAATAGTTAGACCTATATATATATATTGATATGAATTTTTAATTTATATTGTTAATATGTGTTTTAATTTATTTATTATGATATATTTATTTAGGCGCCAATTAATATGAATTTTAATTTAAATATTAGTGATATCATACATCACTCACCTTTTATGATGACTCTTCACCTCAGGTTGGGCTCATGGGTCTAATGCTCATTTAGTTTCTTTTTTTATTTTATTATTTAATATATCCTCAGGCCGGTCCTGTGTCCTTGCCCTTAAATAATAGGAACTATCCAACTGTGAAGCAGTTTTGCCAACTTAATAGGAAGAAAACTCTTTATATTAGAAATTTATGAAATATTATTTAATTTATTTTTTAATGAACGGCGTATTTATATAGAATTGATGAGTAAATACATAAGAAACAATTCAAAACACTTATCTAAATGATCTTTCGCTCAACGTTCACACTAAATGAAGTTCTTATATCTAATAAATATATGAAAATTATACAACTCTTTTTACATGTAACACTAATAACCAAAGACAAAATAGAACATCTGTTTTTAACAGATTTTATATACAAATTTGACGATATTGTAATCGTAACGAAGATGAATAAATATTAAGTTCTGGATTTAATCACACGCACGTAAGTTTAATAATTTAACTTATAGTTTATGAAATACCTTTTTATCTTGTATTATTTTTTTGAGGATTTTCTATGTTTTAGACCTTTCTGGGTCTTGGAGTCTCTCGTAGAAGTGGCTTCAATATGGCTTCGTGATCGGCTTGGGAAGATTTTCAGTTTTGTTTACTCTTGGAATTTTCAGGATTTATTTAAGGAATTTTATATTTAAAGAGATTATTTAACCTCTGTTTTTAACAGCAACTTGTTAAGGAAAGGTTAGTAAAACCAATTCACTTTATAGTTTCACTTTTAACACAACGTAGTCTAATTTTAAATAAATTTTTAAACACGAAAAAGCTTATACTTCTCAATTCTGTATATTTTTTGTAACTAACCGTTTTCTAATCAATAGCAACCAATATCAAATTTTTCTATCTTTTCAAAATCCATGTCTCTTTATTTTTAAGTTTTTCTATATTTGCTGACCAATCAAATTCATTTAATAATTTTTGATTTCTGTTATTTGACTTGATTGTTTTATAATTTTATCTTTTTCTGATATGAAAGTTTATTTTTCATGTCTCCAAATAATTTATTATTGTTTTTATCTTTTAGTTGAAAAATTTTAAAATTATTTGACATCTGTTTTAATTTCAGTTGTCATCTCCTTTCTTCCGTTCGAGTTGACAAATCTAGATTCACACTTTGTTAGATATGTTCATAAGTGTACTTCTTCTATTTTTACCAGTGACAGATTTTATAACCTAATTAATAATTTTTAATTTTCAGGTTCTTTCTTTTTAGATTTATGATGAGCCAAGAAACTTTTGCAAAGCTTTTGAAAATTCTGAAACTATGTGATAGGATTTCAATAAATTAGAGAAAAGTTATAAAGATTCCCGTTTAAAGTTTATATATATATATATATATCCTTCTATCGTTAAGGCGTCCATACATTCTGAAATCGCATTTAATAGAGCGTCCAAGTGCATACAGCGTCCGTATACGGACGCTCTATGCACACCCCTTGTAATAATTTGTCCAGGGACTTGAAATTACATCACGAACCTACTAACAAAATTTTTGGGGGACGCTTTTTTGATCATGAAATGAACGAAAATATACAGTTCTCGAATATATTTAGTTCGCACAACTCTCCGTCAGAGTCGCTAGGTGTATTAAGTTGTATATAGAGTATACATTTTATCTTGATAGTTATTCGCGCTTAGAGCGTCCCGAGATTTGACAACACTGCAGTTTCAGTAGAACGTTAAATTGCTTATATTGTTGAATGCAACAGTTAGAAAAATACATTTCTGGTACATTACTCAACTCTGAGTATTCTCTCAAATACATGCTCTCGTCTTTAGAGCGTCACGTCAACCACTCTCCTCTAATAGCGCCGAATTAAGAGAGTCCGATATATTATCGTAAGTAAAGGTTTAGATATGAGGTAGGAAGGTCAGTGAGCTGGCGCATTTCTTTATTAATAGTATTCTATAATTAATTATTGAGTAGGACATTATATACAAACTATTCTCGGTCATCTAAAAGAAAAGTATAATGTCAATATTATATTATGTTGACTATCCCTAAATTTATTTGGAAGCTAAAACGTGTTAAAGGAAACCACTTTAATTAGGTTATAAATCTAGATTTTATTGTTTTAATACCTAGTAAGTAGTAATTATAAAACAATTTCGAATATGGGACAAATAAAATGTAAATTTTTGCACAAAACAAAAAATGGTTTTCTACTATAAAATCTACATTACATAGAGAAGCTTAAAAGTCCTACAATACTACAAAGTTATTCAGATTGAAAAAAAATCCTGCAGGGATACAAAAATCAAAATCATTCGAATTTAATGAACTACAGCCTTCATCTCTTACTTCTTTGTGCGTTTCCATTGCATGTACTTGTACGTATTCTTCGATCATAAGAATATTTAGTTTTCTTAAAAAAAAAGAGTTAGCACGTTGTATGCGGATGGTCAGTGGACGCCGTAATCGCGAAAAAATATACGCAAATTATACATGAAACAATATGAATGAATCTCTTTTTCATTTAGTCCCAAGCTACTTCCCAGTTCTTAATTTCTTAGAAACGTTCCTGTATATAGGGTGCGTCCAAGTAACGCATAAATTTATTATAAGCTAAATAAAAAGTACTATCAAAAATTCCTCAAACAGGTCAATTTTTGATTTTAAATTACCAAAATAAAAAAAAGAAAACTTACAATAAATGTTCAACTTGTTCATCATTGACCAGTAGACATGACTTAACCGGGCATTAAGGTCTACTCTAACACTTTGTAGCATAGAAGGTGTTATGTTCCGCATTTATTGCCTGTCTCGGTCTTGTAGCTCTCGAATAGTTGAATGAAATTAAAAATAATTGCAAAATATACTTTTAAACAATAAAAATATATATACAGGGTGGTCCGTAAGTAATGGTCCAAAGTGAAATGGAAGATTCTTGGCCTGAAAATATTACAATCTGACGCAACTTGCTTCAATAAAATATTGATAATAAAAAAGATACAGGGTGGCAAAGTTGAAATGTCAAAAATGTTTTTTCTCAATAAATTGAAAGATTTTGGATATACAAACGTAAAAATTTGAAGATAGGGGTTTTAGTTCCTGAGAAATCATAATATCATATCCGTTTTGATGTATTTTCTAGAGGGTGCTACATGAGCTACGTTGTTGGTGTAACTGTGCACTTAACTTTTTTATCGTTAACTCTATCTCGCTTTTTATTGAAAAATATTAAAATGACATCATTTTTGTGAAAAAAATGGATACACATCATAAGCCTCAAAGGTTGCTAGTTTTCAAGATATTTGCAATTTATTTATTAGTACTTTGACGTATTAATAAAGCAACCATTATGAACTCAATAACTTTTAATCAAGAGAAAAAAGAACAATTTATTGAAAAATACAACAACAAAATTTAAATATTATTTCACAGTAATTGTTCAATATGTCCGCCATCCATCTCGATACATTTATCCATGCGTTTCATGAAAGATCGCCTAATATTAAACAATGACATTGGCGTGAAATTTTTTTTTGCTGCTCTGATTTCTTGCCAAAGTTGAACTCGACTATTTATAGGGTTTCTGTGACTACCACGACCAATCCAGCGTTCAGGAAACAAGGTGTTTAAATAGTTTCGTACTTCAAGAGTGTAATGAGATTAACTGTCAAAACACGAATGATTAACTGCAGGAGTATTGTTGACATCGGCACCTACTATGTTAATACTTGTGATGATAAATTTGCTGACATCAGCGCCTACTAACACTATTATTTGCACCGTACACTAACTAACGACGATAGTTACTGTACGGTGTTATTTGTGCTAATAAATAAAATAAAAATTATGTAGGGGGTTTTTAAAATGCGAATATCTCGAAAACTATTAATTTTTGAGACTAATGATAAGTATACCTTTTTGTCGCAAATGATGTAGTTTTAATATTTTCCAATAAAAAGAGAGATAGCGTTAACGATAAAAAAGTTAAGCGCACAGATACACCAACAACATAGCTCATGTGGGGCCCTCTAGGAAATACATCAAAACGGATATCATATTACGATTTCTCATGCCCTAAAACCCCTTTCTCTAAATTTTTACGTTTTTATATCCAAAATCTTTCAATTTACTGAGAAAAAACATCTTTTACATTTCAACTTTACCAACCTGTATCTTTTCCATTATCAATATTTGATTAAAGCAAGTTGCAACAGATTGTAATATTTTCAGGCCAAAAATCTCCCATTTCACTTTGGACCATTACTTACTGACCACCCTGTATATAATACTTCATTTGGAATGGCAAATCAGCAAGAACCAACTGAAGGACTCATTGGAAAACCAACAACAGGTTGATATGACATAATTTCATTAGATTAATAACAAAAAATTCAATTTTTTTTAACAACAGAAATATTAGTACAAGGGCCAAAAGTTATTCCTTTTCGTATACACAATATTGATGTATGAAACATAAAAGTAGCCGATATCGCCAAAAGGCAGATTTTATAAGGATTCATGAATATATAGGATGTTCCAAAATTGATTGAAGAACCCAACTAAACACAAGTAAATATAGGGACATCCATTCTTTTTTAAATAATCAATTGTTTTAGCTAAAAAATCTTTGAAGTTAAAAAAGTGATTTTTAACACCCTGGAATTTAGAAACTATAACCATTTGACCCCAAGTGCTATAATTTTTCGAAATCAGCTCTTCGAAGAGAATCGAAAGATATTAAGAAATACAGGGTGTTACATAAAAAATATGTGTTTGTTTCGTCACTGAATTTTGGAGCAGACTGTATGTATGAATATTTTTAAAATCTGGTCCTTGACGATATCTACTTAGTTCTTTTGTTAATAATGTTGTTTCGTGGCACTAAGGATAAACGAGATATCTAGCTCCGACTGATGTATTAGAATATTATTTGAACCAGTTGTTGTACCCAGATGACTTCACCTTATGCACGAGGCTATTAGTTTTCACCCAAAATTTGTTTTCTAATACTTTACTTGAAAAAAACTAAGAAAACATTTTTTTAATAACAAAAATTTCATAAAACTACATCAAGAAATGGATTCCTCGTATTAATACATGATACTGCATAATTTTTTCCATACATTCAATATAAACCAAAATTTACAATTTTTTGGTCAGGACTGCAAAATGTTTAACATGCATCTCAATTACTTACTACATTTGAATTCTTCCATTTTATATTGTAGATAATATACAGGATTAAAGCTGAAGGAAATTCCCAAAAAAATTTTGATTCTGATTTCGGAGAAATTTTGTATAGGTTTTTTGATACGAAGATTCCAACAAATTTGTCAGTTATTCGTTGAAAAAATTATTTCGGGTGGAAAATTGAGAAAACTTCATGAAAATGGAATTTTCCGAAAAACTGTAAATCAGATTTTAATCATTTACGAACTTAGCCTCAGTTTTTATGTTCTGAACCTACTTATAAAATTTCATTGAAAAATTCGGTAGTGTTTTTGAGTTATCGTGTTGACAACTGACCGACCGACATTTTTTAAAAATAGGTTTTTTGGACTAATATGAAACATGTAGATCCATTCGAATCTCGAAACGTCAAAATCACTCCATCACATCACTTCCCTTATAGTATTTTCCCGTAACCCACAATTTTAAGGAAATAAATTATTTATCTACACAGGAAAAATATTAGTTCACAACTGGGGCAAAACTTTTCACAATACTCGTGTCCTGAATGATCACAAATGTAATAAAAAATCATATTTTTTGTAACTTCCTGCATAAATAGCTATTCTTCAACTAGTACCTAACAAACACCATATAAAATAATAACTATTATGTAATTCTGAAATTAATGCAATTTGTGAAGAAATTGTCCATTTGAAGATTTATTTAAGTTCACTCAGTTCAATATTTTGAGTGTTTGTAACTTTGTTAGGCCTTTTCTTTGTTTACCGGCAGCGATAATTACGTGATAATATTATTTGGTTTGGTACCCCAAGAACAAAGGTACCAAATTAGCACGTGAGTGGTAAATAGTCACAAAGACCTATCGCCGACTCACTAAGTTTAACAGCAGTAAAAGTAAACTACAAGCTAACTCAAATATAAATGTCAGGGATGGGTTGAAAATAGGCACAAGTTCCCTTTCTAGGATATAGGTATAAAAACAATCTTAGATGATGGCTCTAATAGGAAACTAATATATATATTAGTAAAGATATAAAAGCTTACGTACAGGCGATATTTAAAATCAACTAAATAAATAACGAACTACCTAAAATGCTGATATTCTACAAACCATTAAAATGGTCTAATGAGAGTTATAAATACGTATTTATTTACAGAGAGTTTAGACCAACATCTAAATACTGCATGCCCTAATTCGTAAAAGGTAAGTACGCTATTATTTATAGTATTGAAAGATATAAGATTTAAATCACAGTAGGTTATAAGGTTAACTATATTCTACTCTTATCTGTTTTATTCCAGAAGACGGTCAAAGGGTGGTGGTTTTCTGGCTTCCCCAAAAGAACAGGTCCAGTTATTTTAAGAGCAGGAGGATCATCACCACAAAACACCAGTCATTCCATAATTATATGAGAAATACTCCTAAGCTTCCAACGTAAGTATCAAATCAACTTATACTCTAGACAATAAAGTTTACGTAAGACGTAAAACAACAAAATGAAGAAAAAGAAAATAGAATAGAAGGCCTAAAACAATAAAACCACGTTAGTATCAACTTAATAGTAGGGCTCAGCTAGAACTTACCACAGATGGTAGTGGGCCTAAAAGTGGCTTCGACCGAAGTAAATTTTGAATGCCAAATGTTTTGGTTTTAGTTAAATCCAATATCCACCAAGGTGCTAATTGTTAATGGTTCCACAATTAGATTAGATTTTCATAAAATTCAACAATTTGGTACTAAATCCGCAAAATGCGTCTTTCAGCAAGCTTTCTTGGCTTAGAAAAAGAACGTAGTCCAAAGGTTATTTTTTTTTGTTTGTGACAAAAAATACCGCGTTTTGCAGGGTAAATCTAGTGCCAATTTAATATTTGCAAATGGTAATACTGAAGAGGTCAAGGTCGTCTGTCACCTTGTCATACATTTGCTGGCAGAAGATGAAACTATTCCAAGGCCACATTTATTATCATGGTCTTTTTTTTCCTGTTATAATTCGTGATACTAATAACGTTTTATTTTTCAGAAATTGGATCAAACAAAGGAATGTGAATACCAAGAGTACTTTTGAAAATTAATAGAGCTGACTACCTAATAGCTTGACATTATTTCCAGTGAATAAAATATTTAATAACAAACCTGACGACTTTCATTCTATTCAATTGAAACCAATATCCTTTTTACTTACTTCTTTAAATAAAAAAGGTAAGTTAATTTAAAACCGTAACACACCCCCTCTTCCCGAGAAAAGCTTTTTTTTTCTTTTTACCGCAAAATAACCACACAAAAAAAAAGGTTTTAACTTCCCTAATACCCAGAAGTGTAATTGTTATCTCCACCTAAAGATAATAAAAAAAATACCTAATCTATTAATACACTATACTAACTATTGAATGCTAGCTTACTGAAACCACAACCTAATCAACTTGTGCCCTCATTGTCCGGAGGATGAGCTTTGAGATCTTTGGCATGCCAAATGCCGCAATCTTTTTCTGACTCATCTGAGAGTGCATACGTCCAACAACTCTACAAACTAAGTAAGGCCCTACAAACTTGGGTGCAAGTTTAGCTGTGAAATTCTTTGAGGCATCTGAAATGACATGATTTTTCTTCCAGACCCTTTGGCCTACGGTAAACCTTTCATCACGACATCTGAGGTTGTAAGTGTTACGACTGTTTTCATATGCTTTATGAAGTCTATTAGACACATCTTCAAAAATGTCTGCCAACTTTCGATTGCGCAGTTTCAGGTCAACAGTTCGGTCAATATTAGGTACATCAGGTAATGTAGGTCCATCGCTGCCTGATATGGATAGCTCTCGTCCAAACATAATGAAGTTCGGGGATAGACTGGTCACTTCATGACGAGCAGATCTAACTGCCCATGAAATCTTTGGTAGGAATTTATCCCATACCTTCTGATTCTCCTTTACATAGGCCGTTAACATAGTTTTAAGAACCCTATGTATCCTCTCGACGGGATTGGCTTGTGGGTGGTAGTTTGCCGTGAAAGAGAGAGATATCTTATATTCCAGCATCAAGTCTTCGAAAAAGCGACTTTTAAATTGAGCTCCATTATCCGTCAGTAGTTTAGCAGGTGCCCCAAATATTAGAATTACCTTCTCTTCCAACAGTTTAGTAACGTTAGCGGCAGTAATGGTTTTTAAAGGAAATAACAAACAATACTTACTAAAACAATCACTTACAGACACAATATATACAAATCCCGATGAACTTCGAGGTAATGGACCTACAATATCTACAGAAAGCAGTTGCCAAGGACGAGATAATGAAGGAGTCTTACTCAACATAAGGCCTATCGGTTTCCTTTGTTCAGGTTTTGTTTCTAAGCAGGTCCGGCAACTACGAATGTATTTACTTACGTCACATTTCATTTTCGGCCAGTAATATCTTTGACCTATACGACCCATAGTTTTATAGACACCCAGATGCCCACAAGTTGGAGGGTCATGGTGCTCCCTAATAATTCGAGTTCGCTCATGCTTAGGTAACACAATCTTCCAACTCTGTTCTAAATTGTCATCCATGTTATATCTTTCCTTTATTCTCTTATAAAGGGTATCACCTTCTACACGCCACATAGGATACTTAGATGGCTTTGCTTGGGTTAACTGTTTTTGACGAATGTACCATTTATCAAGAATAGGATGAGCCACTGACATTTGTGGAAGTGAATTGTCATCTACAACGTCGATTTTTTGGACTGATCGAGAGAGAGTATCAGGTAAAAGATGTTCTTTTCCTTTCCGGTGTATGATGTCAAAGTCGTATTGTTGTAAGCGGATCGCCCATCTGGCAATACGACCCACGGGATCTTTAATACTGAATAACCACTTTAAACTGTAGTGGTCCGTTATCACAGTAAATTTTGCTCCCTCGACATAAGGTCGGAGCTTTTCCACTGCAAACAATACCGCCAGGCACTCTTTTTCGGTGGTGGTATACTTACGCTTTGCCTTAGTTAGTGAGCACCTAAGCCAAAATCCGATGCATCAGCCTGAATAATGAATGGACGAGTAAAATCGGGACAAGACAAAACTGGAGCCGATACGAGATAATCTTTAATCTGTTGGAGAGCTTTCTCACAAAATTCATTCCAATGAAATTTAACATTTTTCTTAAGTAGGCCGGTTAACGGTGCGGTTAGGGTTGAAAAATCTGGAACAAAACGTCTATACCAGCTTGCTAGTCCCACGATGCGCCTTACTTCCGACACGCTTTTGGGGCTAGGAATACTCAAGATGGCGTCAACCTTTTCAGGATCCACCAGTAATCCAGAACTATTGATAACATACCCCAGATATTTCAATTCTGACTTACAGAAACAACACTTTTCTTTATTTAGGTACTGCGTTTTGCAGGGTAAATCTAGTGCCAATTTAATATTTGCAAATGGTAATACTGAAGAGGTCAAGGTCGTCTGTCACCTTGTCATACCCCAGCAAACAGACTGACGTCATTTTGACGTGATTAATTGGACATTTCGAACGTCATTTTAACCATAGATATGACGTCACTATGACGTAAAAATGACGGGTTAATGTCACAGCCCTGCGACGTCAATATTGTGACGTCAAAATGACGTATCAAGAAACGTCAGAACGACGTAATAGGTGACGTCAAAATGACGAAATCAAGAAACGTCAGACTGACGTAACTGGTGACGTCACAATAACGAAACATGCGACGTTACGATAACGAAACATGCGACGTCACCATAACGAAACATGCGTCGTCACGATAACGAAACGTGACATCACAATAACGAAACAACTGGGACGCTAAATTAACTAAAAAAGTTAATTATCCAAAATAAACAGTTCAATAATTATGACCTTAAAAAATAGCCAACAAACTTTCATACAATATTATACTTTTTTGAGATAATAAATAAATTTCCCTATGTATTATTTTAGTAAATATGCTATATTATACTTTTTAAGATCATAGATGCCATAGGTGAACTGTTAATTTTATAACGAATGAGCAATAAAAATTTAGTTAAAGGGTGGATATGGTGGATAAACAAATGGCAAATCTTACATTTCAAACAAGAATATAAAAATGATAGAAATTACTTGGTTTTGTCTCATATAACCACTACCCTTTATCTTATTGTTATTTCTGCTAATGTATCAGTAAAATAAAGTGTGAAATTATGTAAACAAAATTTACTCAAAATTTAACAATCATATAATATAATGTTGTAGTATACTTATCGAATCATTGTTTTCATTAACTTCAGTCAAAATGTTACCAAGTTCCTCATTTACCCTCCTGTACATTTGCCTTTGGCCAACTACAATTTTTCTTTTCCTCTTATTAACAGACATGCTTATTTGATCGTACTATTCTTTGTGGGGCATGTTTTAGCCAAACCTTTATAATGTTTTCTACTTCTTTTTCCGTACAATCGGGGCTATTCGTTTTGGCTCCTTCTGAAAAAAAAAATGTAATACTAACATATAAGCAGTTTTTTCACTACCTAAAACGTTTTTTAGTTACTTGGCATCAAAGTAGAAAATTTGCAATTTTCAAGTATCACTTGCTTAAAAACCGACGAGAATTCAATATTCATATTTTAAAAATTAATATTTAAATTAAGTTTAAAACTCAAAAGATTTATGATTCATCACAGAAAGCTTATCACCTAAAATGAATTATTTGGTTAGGCGATTGTAGCAACTCATATCCAGTCTATTTTTAAAAACATTAACACTATAGGCAAAGTTACTGTGGTTTCTAGTTGATTTAAAACAAAATTTGGATCATCATGTAAGAACACAACAACAGAACTTTAAATGACACTTACGCACAACTGCCTTCATTAAATTAAGATTTGAGAAAGGCCTTTTGTTATTTCGCTTTCCATAAAAACTATATTCCTTAGCAATATCGTCGCTAAATATAAATTTCAGGATACTATTAGTTTTGTGGGTTAAATCACGTCCTCCAATTGTGTAGAAATAAAGCACCTAAAAATAATAATCTGCATATATTAAGTGTTAAAAAAACAATATTGTCCAAAAACTTACCAAAGCATTAAAACTTTCTCTGTCATTTAAAAATGTCTCTATTTCATCAACATCCCTAACAGCCTTTATAGGGAAAGTAATAGGCAGATTTTCTGGCAAGTAATGCTTCAGTGATGGTACAGTTTTTTCTTTAGTTAATCTTTCCAACAAGCTTAACATGGTTCCATTCTGCTCCTTAATATGAAGCATAACCCTGAGTAAATTTTCATGGAATTCTAAAATAAACACTTAAGTATATAAAACATGGAAAGATTTTTTTCTTTACCTTTGTGCACTCTCTCATCACCATTACTTCTAACAGATGAACCCAAACCACTTTCATTGAAACTGTTAAATCCTCTTAAGCCTGTAGAAGTAGATGGGGACAATCCATTACTACTTGCTGATGGAGCAGGAGATAACACCAGATTGTGAAATTTTCTCTAAAAACATATTGAAAAGAGATCGTATTCATTTAAAAATGTACCAACTAACCTTTCACACCATCTAATTTTGGTCGTTTGATCAAAGAGTTAGATTTATTCAGACACTCCTCTTCTTCATCGGACTCAAACCGCAATGGCTTCACTGTCTTCCTGATGGGCTTTTTCAGTTGTGATTCTTGGGATATTGGTTCTTCATCCGATGACTGTATATCGGAAGTGTATTGGAGTGTAGTAATTTTATTTTTAGCTTTACTGTAATCATCTAAAAAATATTTCTATTTATAGTAGATTACTATAATATAATGATATTCATTGAAAAACAAAATTCTTTAATGAAAAAACATATTATCAAGTCATATTTACCACATTCAAAATAGCATTGGGATACTTCATGTGTACTCCAGTCTTCTGTAGGCTTTTCGCCGGCTTTAGCCGCTTTGTCAGAATCAGATTGAAATTTAAATGGCGGCCACCAAACTTTTTGTTTTCGCGGTGTTAGCCATTCTTTATTTACCACAGCAATGGATTTATCACTACTGAACTGCACACCAACAAACATGATGAGTATTTTAAACGGTAAACGAAGCAAAAAAAGCAAACTGGATATTTTTCACTTTATTAATTATTATTTTGAACTTTTAATTTTTATTTGGCTTCAATCACAACAATGGCTACTATGGGCACTATGCAATGCACTATGGCTAGAGACAAGACGACACATTGGTGTGAGGTGTGACGCAGTCGCAGACGAAGCAGACTGACAAATTTAGATCAGCGTTGCCAGCAGTAGCAATATTTTGCACTGATAAAGTTCTTGATGATCTGAAGTTTTTGATATCTATCTTGTTATTGTTGTCATATAGATATCAAATGACATATTATTATTAATTTATCGATAGAAAAATTGAAAACTGTCAGTATATAAGAATATAACTTCCAATAGAGGCATTAATAAGGAAGCATATATCCTAATACATAGAAACAATAGAATCGAGGCGGCAACGTAGTAATAATTATCAACCAATAATGCCTTAACAAATCTATCATCACTTCACAGCTATACCAATGACATTGCAGTTCAAATATAGCGGCAAACAAGTAATGTTTAAAAGATCCAAATATATTATATATTATATTATTGAGTGAGAGCTCTGTCAGAAAATAATGTTTTTATTTTGTTTAAGATTACTCCTGAACACGTTTTGATTATATAAGTATATACTTTTTTCAAAAACAATTAAGCCCGATTCAATCTTTAAATAGAATAAAAATTCAATTGAATTTTTTATTTATTTTTATTATTATTTGTGTTTATAATAATAATGTATATTCATATTTGTCTCATCATAGAAAATGGCGTGAAAATGACGTCAAAAAGACGTTTTCACCTGTCGTCACAGATGTCGTCATTTTGATGACGTCTATGCGACGTCATTAATTGGACATACTGTCTGCAATCTACAATGACCTAAAAATAACGTGAAAGTGACGTCAAAGAGACGTTTTCACCTGTCGTCACAGATGTCGTCATTTTAATGCAGCCTTTATAGGGAAAGTAATAGGCAGATTTTCTGGCAAGTAATGCTTCAGTGATGGTACAGTTTTTTCTTTAGTTAATCTTTCCAACAAGCTTAACATGGTTCCATTCTGCTCCTTAATATGAAGCATAACCCTGAGTAAATTTTCATGGAATTCTAAAATAAACACTTAAGTATATAAAACATGGAAAGATTTTTTTCTTTACCTTTGTGCACTCTCTCATCACCATTACTTCTAACAGATGAACCCAAACCACTTTCATTGAAACTGTTAAATCCTCTTAAGCCTGTAGAAGTAGATGGGGACAATCCATTACTACTTGCTGATGGAGCAGGAGATAACACCAGATTGTGAAATTTTCTCTAAAAACATATTGAAAAGAGATCGTATTCATTTAAAAATGTACCAACTAACCTTTCACACCATCTAATTTTGGTCGTTTGATCAAAGAGTTAGATTTATTCAGACACTCCTCTTCTTCATCGGACTCAAACCGCAATGGCTTCACTGTCTTCCTGATGGGCTTTTTCAGTTGTGATTCTTGGGATATTGGTTCTTCATCCGATGACTGTATATCGGAAGTGTATTGGAGTGTAGTAATTTTATTTTTAGCTTTACTGTAATCATCTAAAAAATATTTCTATTTATAGTAGATTACTATAATATAATGATATTCATTGAAAAACAAAATTCTTTAATGAAAAAACATATTATCAAGTCATATTTACCACATTCAAAATAGCATTGGGATACTTCATGTGTACTCCAGTCTTCTGTAGGCTTTTCGCCGGCTTTAGCCGCTTTGTCAGAATCAGATTGAAATTTAAATGGCGGCCACCAAACTTTTTGTTTTCGCGGTGTTAGCCATTCTTTATTTACCACAGCAATGGATTTATCACTACTGAACTGCACACCAACAAACATGATGAGTATTTTAAACGGTAAACGAAGCAAAAAAAGCAAACTGGATATTTTTCACTTTATTAATTATTATTTTGAACTTTTAATTTTTATTTGGCTTCAATCACAACAATGGCTACTATGGGCACTATGCAATGCACTATGGCTAGAGACAAGACGACACATTGGTGTGAGGTGTGACGCAGTCGCAGACGAAGCAGACTGACAAATTTAGATCAGCGTTGCCAGCAGTAGCAATATTTTGCACTGATAAAGTTCTTGATGATCTGAAGTTTTTGATATCTATCTTGTTATTGTTGTCATATAGATATCAAATGACATATTATTATTAATTTATCGATAGAAAAATTGAAAACTGTCAGTATATAAGAATATAACTTCCAATAGAGGCATTAATAAGGAAGCATATATCCTAATACATAGAAACAATAGAATCGAGGCGGCAACGTAGTAATAATTATCAACCAATAATGCCTTAACAAATCTATCATCACTTCACAGCTATACCAATGACATTGCAGTTCAAATATAGCGGCAAACAAGTAATGTTTAAAAGATCCAAATATATTATATATTATATTATTGAGTGAGAGCTCTGTCAGAAAATAATGTTTTTATTTTGTTTAAGATTACTCCTGAACACGTTTTGATTATATAAGTATATACTTTTTTCAAAAACAATTAAGCCCGATTCAATCTTTAAATAGAATAAAAATTCAATTGAATTTTTTATTTATTTTTATTATTATTTGTGTTTATAATAATAATGTATATTCATATTTGTCTCATCATAGAAAATGGCGTGAAAATGACGTCAAAAAGACGTTTTCACCTGTCGTCACAGATGTCGTCATTTTGATGACGTCTATGCGACGTCATTAATTGGACATACTGTCTGCAATCTACAATGACCTAAAAATAACGTGAAAGTGACGTCAAAGAGACGTTTTCACCTGTCGTCACAGATGTCGTCATTTTAATGACGTCTTTGCGACGTTATTAATTGGACATATACTGTCTGCAACAAATGATGACCTAAAAATGACGTGAAAGTGACGTCAAAGAGACGTTTTCACCTGTCGTCACAGATGTCGTCATTTTAATGACGTCTTTGCGACGTTATTAATTGGACATATACTGTCTGCAATCTACAATGACCTAAAAATGACGTGAAAGTGACGTCAAAGAGACGTTTTTACCTGTCGTCGCAGATGTCGTCATTTTAATGACGTCTTTGCGACGTCATTAATTGGCCATATTTTGTCTGCGACCAATCCTGACCTAAAAATGGCGTCAAATGACGTCAGTGTGTTTGCTGGGACATTTGCTGGCAGAAGATGAAACTATTCCAAGACCACATTTATTATCATGGTCTTTTTTTTTCCTGTTATAATTCGTGATACTAATAACGTTTTATTTTTCAGAAATTGGATCAAACAAAGGAATGTGAATACCAAGAGTACTTTTGAAAATTAATAGAGCTGACTACCTAATAGCCTGACATTATTTCCAGTGAATAAAATATTTAATAACAAACCTGACGACTTTCATTCTATTCAATTGAAACCAATATCTTTTTTACTTACTTCTTTAAATAAAAAAGGTAAGTTAATTTAAAACCGTAACAACTTGTCAAATGAATACTTCTGAAATTTCATTGCAATAACATAATATGGATCCTTCCTACTTACAATAACCACATTATATCTTATTGGACCTCCTATTTTCTGTAAATAGCAGATATGTACTTACAGCGGCAACAGCGCAATAACAAAATTGACGCCCTAAAGGCTATCATATATACGTAATGCTGAATATAAGAGACGCCCAATTCTCCATCGACTGAAAGGGCGCCATAATGTTTAGAAAATATACAGCGATGTTGTGTTTTCCGTGCCAAAGTCCCTTTTTCCATTTATTTTCACCATCCTTTATCTATATCAAAAAGTATTCAGCTCAATTAACACTATATCTGCAGAAAAGAACGTCGGACGCTATAAAGCACATTTTTGTCTGGACGCTTTAACGATAGAAGGATGTATATATACAGTGGCGGCTCGTGGTTAATTTGATAGGGGGGTCATAGGTGATGTGACCAAAATCTTAAAATACGGAACGACACTGACCAGCCCTCCGGAGGCCTATCCGCCGTAGCCGGAAATTTTTCGAAAATCCACTCCCAATTACTGCCCTGAAGTCGTTAAAATCGTTAAAAAAGCAAAATTTGTGGAGTTCCTTTCCAAAGCCCCAGAAGCAAAAAAATTTTATGGCCCACGCTTGTTTTATATAAAAATAATGCTCTCTTGAAAAATAACCATATTTTATTAATTTCTATTCATATTAAATATGACAAACTTAAATTAAATCATAATTACTCTAAATATTTTTAAAATTCAAGTTAAGCCTTCGATCTTTTGTATTTGCAAAGTGATCAATAACCCTTTCATTAAAATTATGAATACTATTTACAAATTTCTTTTCTATGCTTAACATAGCTAACGCCGACAATCTCTCCTGTCCCATAGTATTACGCAAAAATGTCTTGATCCTCTTTAATGTAGAAAAAAATCGTTCACTTTCTACAGTTGTCATGCCGATAAACTATGTTTTTTTTATTTTCTCTTTTAAATGTTTTAAGTCTTGGACACCGTTTTTACACCATAAAGAATTATTAGAAAAAAGCAGACAAACGAAACAGTAAAATGCATCACTTACTTCACATCCGCAAATCCAATCAGACAAATCATACATAGACCTGCGAAAATTGCGATGAACTTCTTTGTTCTTGTCCTTGCTAGTCTGTTTAATTTTTAATTCTGGAAGAGGACGACCACTTTCTTTTAGTTTTGATAGTTTTTCAAAATTTAGTTCACTTTTAGTTCTCAAATTTTGAACCATTTGCACCACAGACATGATAAAAGGCGTAGAATAAAATAACACCAAATAATCAAAACACAAGTGTAAAAACACCCTTAAAAAACTAATCAAAAATCAAAATAAAATTAACAACTTATTACGTCAAAAGTCTCGCTTCAAATACTCTCCCAAAAATCTATTATGGATGAAATTAAAGTAACAAGAGAAGAATTTAGGAAGGAACTACAGGTAGAAGTAACAAACCTGAAGAAAGAAATAGAAGTAATAAATGACAAAATGGATAATATGAAGGAAGAATTGAAGAATGAGAATGAAGAAACAAGAAATGAAATAAATAGAAAGTTCGAAGAACAGGAGAAAATATATGATGAACAACATATAAATATAGAAGTAAGGGTAAAAGGCTGTGAGAAGAATATTCAAAATATACCAAAAAGTATACACAGGGGGCAAGTAGTAGTAAAATATTGCCATAATGATGGTAATTCAATTAAATTTGATGGGGATATTAGAAAAACTCATCCTACAGTATTTCCAAATATAATAAGGGAATAAGGGAGAACATTTTAAAATATGGGGAAAAACAAGACTGTAAGGAAATAATTAGAAATAATTTAGGGGGTCAAGCATTAGTATAGTTTGCAAGTAGAGAAAGGGAAATTAATAATTATCAATCCATTTCCATAATTTATTCATAAACTATTTTTGGGGAACTGTAAACCAATCAATAGTCAGGGAAAAGTTGGACTTCGGACAATATAAAGAAAATTTAAATCAGTCAGCACACATGTAAATCATACAACTATATACACAAGTTCAGTATCTGGAACCAAGAGTGCCTGAGGAAGAAGCAGTATTACTTCTATCTAGACATTTTAAACCCCAGATAATGGAGGCTGTTGTCATACAAAATATTAAGACTATTGAACAATTTATTTATTATTTGATGAGGATTGAAAGAAACAGTCCTAGTCATAATAACACAACAGACTATGACAAATACAACCGACGAGGCAACAATAATTTGAATAATAACAATACTTTTAATAATTCTAAATAGATATAATCAAAACAGACAGAATAATTACAATAGTTTGATTAATAGACAAAATCTACAATATACGAATAATAGAAATAATAATAATACAAATAGACAAAATAACTATAATAGTAATTATAATAGACAATATTATAATAATAACAACAATCAAATTAGACAAAATAACTATACTAATTATGAACAGAATAGACAACAAAATAACACTAATACGAATAATAATCAAAGTCAAAATAGAAGAGTATATTTTCAAACCAGAACTCAATCTCGAAAAGGTAGTGTTGAAAGGAATAGAGGACGGCAAAGTAGTCGTGAACCAAGTCCCATAGTTAGAAGACAGTCGGACAGTAATGTTGAGGATGTTACTCATGATTCTCAGCATGAGTCAAATTTTTAATACAGCGCTCTCCAAATGTTATGATCAATACGAGTACATTCGAACATTACAGGGAATTTCTAAAATCTGATGGTGAAATTGAATTGAACGAAACATCTAGTTTAATCAAATTAAAAGCGCAAGTAGGAAACCAAGACATAGACATGATAAGAGATAGTGGTAGCGAAGCAAGCTTAATTAATAGTAATTTATTGTCGAGATTTCCTAACTTAATCAAGAATCTTATAAAAATACCTAAAATTAATATCGTAGGCGCTAATAATAAAAAACTTTGCGAGGTAAATCAAATATCAAATATAACAGTGCATTTTAATAAAGAACCAATACAACTTGATTTATTAGTAACTAAAAATTTACAAACAGATGTGGTTATTGGTTTTGATCAACTAGAAAAATATCAAGCTATTATTGATTTTAAGAAAAAGACAATCAAAATTAATGAAATTTGAGTAAATTTCAAATTTTATAATAATTCTGACAACAGTGTTACGAGCATGACAAAAATGAGTATTAATCAGATGAAGTGTGATAATGAAGAATATTACAATAGTTGTAATGAAAATAATGGAATATATAGGGGGGATAATAATGGGGAATTGAATATTGATGAAATTAAGTTGATTTGTCCCAAAAATAGGGAAAATATTATATTTAATTTAATAGAAAAGTATAAGGAACTTTTCAATAATAAATCAAGCATAGCTGAAAATTATATACACAAATTTCATATAAGAAACACTGAAGATTAAAAGAATAAAACTTACACAATACCTTATCATTTAAAAAATCAAATGAAGCTTGAAAATAACAAACTATTAGATCAGAAAATAATATCACAGTATGATAATTCAAATATTAAAATGATAGTTAATTGTAAATATTATTTTAGAGAACAGGTAATTTATGAATATAAAATATGCATATTAAATGATATTTTAAATTCAAAAATTGGGGCATTTGTTATGGATTTTATGGAATCGTGATACGATTGTATCAAATTAAATTGAAGATCACGTTTGTTAGAATATAAATTCAAATTATTTCATATTAACAATGAAATTTATAATTATTTTGAACAATATTGATACATCCTGTATAAATATTTTGCATAAGGACGGATGTCAACATTTCGTATCTAAAGGCTGATTCATTATAATAATTATTTGGAGTATAATGTCAATAGGGTATACGATCGGAAGGTAATGTTTGTATGTTACTATTGTAATTCATATAAATTTGAATATTAAATTTTATAGAGTTAGATACTCTGATTTTGTATAATTTGTAAATTTTAGATGATAATATTGTAAATAAATATTTTATAGAAATATGCCAAGAAAATGTCAAAGTAAAATTTTAAGTACTGACACGAAATATTAAATGACATGGGTTGGTAAGATGTTTTAAAAAAGGAAGTGGAGATAAAACAAAAAAAAATAATAAAGACGTTGTTAAGGGGAAACTAGGGAGTTGTTGGGTACTTGGAACGCGAGTGGCGAAAAATGATTTTTGGTGTGTGATATTTTTCTGGTAGAAAAATCCAGAAGGAAAAAGTTTGTGTGTTGGATTCCAGAACGAGGTCTACGAGCAAGTCGTGGTGTATTTGTCCACATTAGGACCACCTATTAAAGCAGATGGTGAGATAACCAAATTTATTAATATATAATTTGCGATCCAGTCAATTTTTGTATGAGATATATATCACATTTGATTGATTGATAAATATTTAAAGGAGTTGTATGCTGAGACCAGAAGCTGAAAGAAAATAAAAAATATTACAGATCTTATTTACAACAATTTATTTGAATCCTGAATTTTAGGTTGTGATAAAGGGACTAGCGTTTTCAAAATAATTAAGAATGTACAAATAAGACAGTTAATTATAGGTTGTATTTATTATTATTAATAGTTTCATACTTACGTTAAATTTGATATCAAATTTTCTAATATTTGCATTATATTGAAGTAAGTGATATTATATTTGATTTAGGTTACGTCCTCACATTTCTGTGAGAAAAATTCAACAGCTGTTTCGTCGGAGCGAACAGTACGTTCCGTAATTTTGAGTAGTGCAAATATTAGGGGTAAGAGTATTTCACAGTTTATTATTGTCAACATGACAAATTGTTATATTATATTGTTATTTGTAGTAATCCAATTCATTGTTCAATTCCATATTAATTTTTTTAAATTGTTTATTAAATCAGAATCAGAGTATATCACTATTTCATTTCTTACGTACAAGTAAACATAAATTAAATAATTATATTGGAACGCCATCTACGAACCGACATCTATAGTATCCTTGAAACACGACCTTGAGGTAAGTAGTCGAATCTCTTCCTGAGAAGCTGTGGCAAAAGTATAGAATTCTTTTAGACGAATAAAATGAACACAACACGTAGACAACTAACAATTAACAAAATATATAACAATAACATAAACAATCAAAAATAAATAATATGAATTAACAAACACCACAAATTATTATATCATAATAATATATGCATATAGCATGATTTTGAGTAAGTTAAGTTCTAGTTAATAGAACGTTCCTTTCAAATAGTACTTAAAGAAATAACTTATTTAGTAGTAGATTATAATATCTTTCAATTTCTTATTTTAACCTTTAACAAGCAGATAGTTACATTATTTAGTACAGTACCTCATGTCTTTTTTTAGACAAGTATCTTTATCTCTACCTCCGTCTTTCTTTAAATGGTTTAAGCAGAATTTAAGGTATATATCATTCCTTTTGGTATTTTTTTTGGATCAGAAGATTACTATAAATAAGTTCAGAAATCAATACCTCATCTCAGAATATGACATCGTTTTGTAAAAACTTTAGTAGGTATTTGTAAAAACTTTAGTAGGTATTTGTAATTCCTTTACCATTGCTTAATTTCTTTTGAATTTGACTGATTTGAATGAACCGAATAGTTCATTTCTGTAGATTATGCTATAAATAAGTTCAGAAATTAATACCTCACCACCGATTATGACATCTTGGTTTACCATATGTTAGTGTAGGATTGATTGTCCGTTCCATTTTTAGTACCGTTTTTTTAGTGTAACTCAAACGATTTCTAAATTTATGAGTTTTCTTTTGACTCCTAAATGACTATTGACGAAATATCTTATCCCGATTATGACGGTCTCATATAAGACCTCTAATTACGACATATATTTTCTTATGTATGAATCAAGGGATATACTTGGCACGGAAAACAGAGTCACTTTGACCTGGGTGCCGGGGCATCGAGGAGTGGAGGGCAACGAGAAGGCCGACACTCTGGCAAAAAAGGGATCAGAGTCTCTATTTATCGGACCTTTTTGGCATTGCGGAAAGCACTGCTAGATCAGCCATAGCTACCTGGACGGAGAGGAAAACCTTCACGTACTGGGCAGACATACCGGGGCTCTCTCACTCGGAGGCGCTCATACACAACCCTCCGAGTACAAAAAATAAGCAGATCCTGGAATGGAGTAGAACAAACCTACGCATTCTGTCGGGACTGCTTACAGGACATTGTCGACTAAATTACCACCTAAAGAAGATGAGTCTGGTTCACACCTCGGATTGTCGGTTCTGTAATTTGGAGGACGAAACTGCTGAGCACATACTATGCTCATGCCCAGCTTTGGGCAGGGTAAGGTATAACATATTCGGTTCTAGTACCTTAGAGCCGAGCGACTTCAAAAAAGTATCACCAAATACAACCATGGACTTCGTCAGAAGCACAGGCTTGTGGGGGTGAATTGTAATCCCTAGGGGTGAGCCACAATACACCCAACGGGGGTCCCCACTCACATAGAACCTAACCTAACCTATGTATGAATAATTTCAGTTCCGATTTTGACGCCATATCTGCAATAGTATTCCCATGACGGAATTTTTGGAGGTTTTTCCTATTTTCCTGGGAAAAAAATGGTTACCGTGTTTTTTAGTTTTTTTTGTTACGGCCCAAGTTCATTATGGGTGTGAGTCTGGTTGTGTTGTCAGTCTTAGGGATCATTATTGAACCAGTTTTTCTGGTAATGAGTTTCGCTTTACATGGATGGACACGCCAGATTTAAGGGAACCATCTCCTCCGAGGGTGTAGGGTGTTACGATTACTTGAGAAATTGGGGAGGTAAGACTTCACAGGATTGAGTCGCAGTGTAATGAATTCAGAGAACTTTTTCAAATGAAACTAAGTGTTTCTAATTAATTCCACTATTTAATGAAAAAATTATTAAAACTCTAAGATATTGATAATTATTTCGATATTGACATATCATCGTCAGAATGACAGAAGTTACATTTTATGTGATGCCTACTTGATGTTTAATATTTTGGCTAGACCAAATAGTAAGTGACCTATCTTGTGATTGACTTAATATATATGAATAGAAAAAAAAAAGAAGATATGATTTTACAAATATTAAAGCTTAGGTATTATTAGCCCTATGGGGATATCCTCGATATCTTTTTCCCATTTAAGATCAGTATAAGTGTGCAATGATATAGGAAACCAAGGAAAACTATATCTGCTTATCTTTACAATTGTTACTCAAGAAGACAACTTAATAGTGGAGAGCTCCCTAGATTTATCTGTTCATTGACAACTTTATACTGTGGGTCTCTTAAGTTGTCAATGAACAGAATTACCTGTTGTTCGATTCCTAAATTCTCATCTTTCTATTACCTAACATATTTGTACAGAATACAAAGATAACCAAATTTATAAAACAAAAACTTTCAGGGGTATATCTGTTCACTTTTTTCTTTAGTTAGGAATGTAAAACATTTAATTGTGAAAACATTTTTCTTTTTTTAAGTAGAATTCAATGTAAAACATTTAATTATAAAAACCTTTTTTTATTCCTTTAAGTAGGAGTTGATGTAAATCATCTAATTGTAAAATTATTATTTTATTGGGGGTTTAACAAATTGTGATATGATGGAAACTGTTATTTTTTATATCTTTTAGCGGTTTATACGAGGTTGATACGAGACCTGTATCTAAAACTTAACTATGCCTGTTAGTTTCTAAAAGGTTTCTACAAACCCTGTCTGATGGTTATGCGAGACTTGCCTGAAGTGTATACCTCTTAGTGTTTCTGAGTGTCTCAGAGGGTTCTGTGAAGCTTAGTTCACAGTTTGTCTGAAACTTACCCGAAGATATCTACAACTTCCTGGAAAATGTATCTAAACTCAGCTTAAGACCTATATAACGCTTACCTGAAGGTTCATCTGACCTGAAAATTACCTACAGGTTACCCACCATCCATCGAGGGACCTTAGCTATAAACAATCACTCCAGATAAGTAGATTAAGAGCAAATATTAATTTTTTTGTACGGCATTTATATTGTTCTAACGCTAACTAAAAGCAGTCAAGATATTTTTTGTTTTTTCGTTCATTAACTATTCATCTCACAGATTGTCATTAGACTTGGTAACCATTGAGACTGCCTTTTATTTTTAACTTCAACTATCTACCTGCAGTAAGCAAGTAAACTTGAAAATAGCTACTACCTAGAGTCTTTGTAGGTCTTTTCAAAGTTTTTGAGAAAATCATGTTATCCGATTAGGCTATTCTCTGCAATTTACTCTAGGTTCATAAGAACACACGTTCATAAAATCAACCCTGAGAAGTGAATATATTATTTTTTTACTAAAAGATCGAATAATGGTTGCATATTTTGACGCCCATCAAAATATAGTTTTTTAGTGTCTCATATTTTGACAACCAAGTTTAAGTGAATCGTATACGGTCTCATATTTTGGCGCCCAACTTTCAGTTATTTCTATTATGGTCTCATTTGCCGGATAATCAAACAAACTATAGCCACTGATCAACCCTTGAATCTAACTTAAAGTGGCAACTACTATTCCGACAAAAAAACTAAAAGAATTGTTCCAAGAGACGGGGAAAACGATTTAGATCTGCCGGGTAATCAAAAAAATTATAGCTAGGCCACTTCCAAGTCTGATTATCCCTTGAATCTAAATTAAACCGGCTAGCTACTATTAAAAAAAAACAGAGTAAGAATAAAAGAACCGGAATAAAATTAAAATTGTATCCATTCACATAAATTTTAATTGATAGATTGATCGACTTACCTGTCAGGAAGATCGATCTAAATTATTTGAGCTGTTGTCCGGAATGATTATTTACCCTGTAGTATACTTTTCTTCATACCAACTCGCACAAATCACCAAGATACATAAAAATTTATCTCCTCGTGACTAACACCTTACATCCCTGCCGATAATTACAAAGCAATGAGTAATTATTGCTTTGATGGAAAAAACACTTAGATCGCACTGGGCTACTATTAAAGGGGGTAGGGGGGACATAATCATTCCGGACAACAGCTCAAATAATTTAGATCGATCTTCCTGACAGGTAAGTCAATGGATACCAAGGTTATGCCAATTTGGTACTATGACAATGCCTAGTGCCTTGTCCACTATTATTTTCTCTAATACTTTTGAAATTAGCGAAAATGGTGGAAACGCATAGAAAAAATCATTATTCCATGACAGAGTGAAAGCGTCGACTTCCACTGACTCTGGATCTGGACGCCTGGAGACAAACCTGTCGCATTTGTGATTTAGGCAGCTTGCAAAAAGATCAATTGTTGGCAAACCAAACTCTGCCACGATTTTCTCATAGACACACTTCGCTCAATTAATCAAGAGAACGTAAATAAAATAGTAAAGAACCGCAGTCAAAAATATAGTACGAGGCAGAATACTACTAGCAGTGAAAAATCTAGTAGTGCTGGTAACAAATGTAGCAGATGTGGGAGGTGGCATGAGTCGTCTAAGGCCTGTCCAGCCGTTAGTTGGGAATGTTTCATTTGCAAAAAGAGAGGCCATACTTCGAAAGTTTGTCGATTTAATAAAAATAAAATAAAGTCTTTAGATACAGAAGAACAAGAGAGTGAAGACGATGAAGAATTAAATGAAATGAGTATAAAACAAGTAATTTTACAAAGCAATAATATGTCAGTAAATAAATAAAAAAAGTCCAGTCCAAGAAGAGCATGATGGTCCGGTCAAAGAAGAACTCGATAAGTCAATTGAAAAGGTTTATAAGCCAGCAACAATTATGTCAAGTGAAGAAAAGGTAGAAGAGGGTGCCATTAAGTCTGTAAGGTCGGTACCTGCTTTTATAAATGTTTTTATAGAAAACGACCAATTTAATATGGAAGTTGATACGGGTGCTTCTGTAAGTTTAATGTCAAATGTAGATTTTGTAAAATACTTAAATCACATTCAATTACTAACTTCAGATGTTAAAATTAAAACTGTCACCGGTGAAAGTATTAAAGTAATTGGAAAAGCGGTAGTAAATGTCAGTTTAAACAATAATATTAAAACTTGTGTTATGTTATCTTTAATTATAGATGGTTCAGGTAATAAATTTTGTCCATTATTAGGTAGGGATTGGCTAGACGTACTATTACCAATGTGGAGAGTTAATCTAAATTGTATCCCTGTTACTCCTGTATCCTCAACCATAAATGTCCTCCATCCATCTAATATTGATGAAATGAAACTAAAATTTCCTAATGTTTTTAATAAAGATCGGACTCAACCAATTAAAGGTTATACCGCACAGCTGGTATTGAAAGAAAATGCTTCAATGATTTTTCATAGTCCATATTCGGTACCATATAAAATCAGAGATGAAGTAGAAAAGGAGTTAAAGCTCATGGAAAAAGATGGAATCTTAGTACCTGTACAGAGAGCAGAAATGGTTAGTCCTATAGTATGCGTGCCTAAGAAAAATGGAGGAATCCGCATATGTGGAGACTTCAAGAAAACTCTTAATCCAAATTTGAGAACAGATTATTACCCACTACCTATGTTGGATGAGCTGTTCAACAAACTCAGAGGTGCGAGTATTTTTACTATTTTGGATTTAAGTAATGCTTACTTACAGTTAAGAGTAGAAAAAAAATCTCAAGAGTTATTAACTATTAATAGTCATTTGGGGTTAATGCAATACACTAGATTACCTTATGGCGTGTCTAGTGCTGTAGCTATTTTTCAATCCACTATGGAAAAAGTTTTAAATAATCTTGAAGTGGGAATATACTTAGATGATATAATAGTTCCTGGAAAAAATTATACTGAGTGTTTAAATAAAGTTAATCAAGTCTTAGAGAGATTAAACAATCATAATATTAAAGTTAACGAGGATAAATGTGTATTTTTTAAAGAAACTGCTTCTTTTCTGGGGTATGAAATTTCTAAAAAGGGTATTCGTCCACAAAAAGTCAAAGTAGAAGCTATCATTAAAGCTCCTATTCCTACAGACATAACCCAGTTGAGGTCTTTTCTTGGCTTACTCAATTTTTATGCAAAATTTATCCCGATGTTATCCACTATTAATGCCCCACTTTATAAATTGTTAAGAAAGGAAGAACCTTTTATTTGGAATGATAATTGTCAAAAAGCATTTGATGAAGCTAAGCATGCAATACTTAATTGTGTAACTCTGGATCATTATGATCCTAGGAGTAAAATTGTTGTGGCAGCTGATGCTAGTCAATATGGACTGGGTGCGGTGCTTAGTTGTGTTAAAAACAACGAAACTCGTCCCGTCATGTATGCCTCATGTACATTAAGTGCAGCAGAGAGAAATTATGCTCAAGTTGAAAAGGAGGCTCTGGCTTTGGTGTTTGCAGTGAAAACATTTCACAAATTTATTTATGGAACAAAATTTGTATTAATTACAGACCATTTACCATTAAAAACAATATTTGGTCATAGGAATAGTATACCAACATTAGCTCATGCCAGACTACAACGTTGGGCTATCATATTATCCGCATACAATTACCAAGTTGTTTATAAAAAGGGTATTGAGTTAGCCAACGCCGATTGCCTCAGTCGACTACCTTTAAAAGTATCTTCAGATGTGGAGGAAGTATTTTCATTTTCAGTTGAATCTGTCCTTCCTCTCACAGCTAACGACATTTTATTGGAAACGAAGAAAGATCCGATACTCATAAAAGCAACCGAATTTACCAGGCTAGGTTGGCCGAACCATACTGATGTTGAGTCATTAAAGCCATACTTTCATCGTAGGAATGAGTTGAGTCTTGATAACGGTATCTTGACTTGGGGAAACCGAATTATCATTCCTTCTTCTTTAAGATCATCAGTATTAGAGTTATTACATGATCAGCATCCTGGAATTACTAGGATGAAACTTAGAGCTAGGTCAGATATTTGGTGGCCTGGCATGGATAATAGTTTAGAACAAATTGTGTCTTCTTGTGAGCCTTGTCAAATATTTGCAAGCCAGCAAAAAGAAATAAAATTAGTGCCTTGGCCTAAGTCAAATAAAAACTGGAATAGAATACATATAGATTTTCTTAAAATAGAAAATGTAGATATTCTCTTGGTTGTGGATTCTACTACTAAGTGGGTAGATGCCTACATTATGAATTCAGGAACAAATGCAATAAAAACTATTGAAAAACTGAGGCACTCTTTTGCTATTTTTGGTCTTCCCTCGACACTAGTATCTGATAACGGTCCCCCTTATAATAGCGAAGAATTTCAAAAATTCTGTAGGTCCAACGGAATCCAGTTAATTCATTCACCACCTTATCACCCTCGTTCTAACGGATTAGTTGAGAAAATGGTCAGCACTATTAAACAAAATTTAAGAAAAACCTTATTCGAAACAAAAGCTAAATTAACACTTCAGCATAGACTTGATAATTTTTTATTCAATTTCCGAAATACCCCTAGCTCTGTCACACAAAAGAGTCCTGCAGATCTTATTTTTAAACAAAGTCCTAGAACCAAGCTGCTGTTGCTGAAACCATCAAATTTAGAGGAAGAAGTAACTGAAAATTATGAGCGAAGCCTATTGGAAAAAGAAAATAAACACAGGAGAGAAATACCCTATTTTATAGAGGGACAGCTAGTTATGATATATGTAGAGAAAGAAAAGAGATGGGTTAAGGCTAAAGTCTTAAAGACTTTAAGTAGATGTACTTACCTTGTATGGTGCCAAGACAAAGTAAAGTTCGTCCATTCCGACAATATGAAGAAAGACCTGACAACTGATTCACATATTACCCCTGTGGTTAATACATCATCCCCTAGTTTAGAAAGATGTATTGAAATTCCGATTAGTACAGAACTTCAGGGAGATCAGAATACTCCAGTTGATGAAGGAAATGCTTCCAAGGAAATAGGAAACCCCCAGCCTTGTGAAATCCCCTCCCTTGCAATTCCTTCTACTCCTGGACCAACCTTGCGTCGATCTTCGAGAATTGTAAAGCCACCCTGCAGGTTAAATTTGTGAGTTTTAGATTTTAGGTATTTAGGTATTAGTTTTAGGTATAGTTTTTTATTTAAGAAGGAAGAAATGTTGTAAGGAAGAACAAATATTATACAAACGAACGTACCTTAAGTCAGTTGGCAACAAAATGTAAGACAGGTTAGGCCGACACGTGGCATTGGAGGGAAAATAAGTTTGGGAGAAGTATTTTGTAGTTCCTACTGTTCTAATAGAATAATAAAGTTTACATCAAGTGAATTGTTTCAATATAGAATATACAACAGTATTCAGTGACAATATTTGTAATTCGAGAATCTATATCAGCTATATTTTCCGATGATTTAACATAAGTCCATTTAATAACCAGGAGGAGTAATTTCAGAAGCCTTACCCACACCACTAAAAGTTACCAGATTAGTTACTAAAGAGCGTGTTCCGCATTAGTCGTGTTCAGAATTTATGAAATATGCCTTGATTGACGCGGAAACTAGCCAATCATAGATAACCCTTATGTACTGAAAATGATTCTTAAGATGTCGGGGTGAGATGAGATGTAAACAAACAGGGTATTCTATAACCTGTAAAAATTATGCATTATGGTTGTTTTGTATTTGATATTCCTGAGATTAAAGTTGATCGTTTTATTGTATAATTAGATTAAAGGTTTCTTTTTGAAATTATATTGTATTGTAACTGTTTACTTTATAATTTTAGTAATGCACGTAAATGTTAAGATATAACTTTTGTATATTCTGGCATATTGGTGAACATATTCGGCAAATTAAAGGTTAAAATGTTTTCAAAACTGGTCATATAATTTAATGTGAAACTGACTTCAATGAGAAAATAATCAAAAACTTATGTATGGGATCTTTTACAATTTCTCAACCTCCACATGAAATCACCATCATTCTAAATGAGACCTGGACTTGTTAATGTTATTGTATATAGGGCCATCATTAATGAAATCCGATTTTTGTTCTAAGTTTTGATAAGGTTTTTCATCCAATGAATAAAATGGTTCCAGTAAAGTTATTGCTAATTAAATGTCAATTTATTGTAAACGCTTTATTTATTAAAAATATTCTACAACTTTTGCTTCACAACAACTATATTACAATATCAAATATTAACAATATTTCATAATAGAATAAGTTCCTTATGTATATTCCAAAGTTATACACAATACAAATTCATATGATAAATGTGATGTATAAAATCTGATTCATTGGTTTAAATGTATCTTACCAAACATAGTAGTAAAAATATATCCTAGGTACTTGTACAAAAGAACTATCGAGACACAACAAAGTTTCTGGGAAGAATATAAAGTTTGGGGTAATTCACGTAGGTACATTTAATTAAAAGGTATATTATATATTTCCCAGATATTTCAATAGTTCTTTTGTACAAGTAGTATATATTTCTACTACTATGTTTGGTAGGATACATCTAAACCAATGAATCAGATTTTATACATCACATTTATCGTATGAATTCGTATTGTGTATAACTTTGGAATATACATAAGGAACTTATACATGTGAGACTACAGTAAAATGCACGCAGACGTCTGCCCCGATCGGTTAAGGCAATTTATACGATTTGGCGGGTAATTCGGCTTGAAAATGACATCTGTTCAGAATGAGAGGCACTGAAAGACCTACCTACTACCTAGTTATTACAGAAGCATAATTTAAAATAACTTTGCTAATTTAGAATAATAATTGTTTTGTAAAATCATATTTATTAAAAATCTTAGGAAAACGCTTAGAATCGCCAACTTTATTTTGCCTATTGCATAGATGAGATGAAATATAAAACTTTCAAACGAAAAAGAAATTGCTAGCCTACCTTACCAACCATTCTGAACAGATGTCATTTTCAATTCGAATTACCCACCAAATCATATAAATGCTTTAACCAATCAGGACAGACATCCCCATACATTTTACTGTAGTCTATACATCTGTATCAGAAGATTCAGTTTCACAAGATTCCGTTTCATCTGAGCTTCCAGTGTTGGCAGATATTATCAAAGGCTCTATCATGTCATCCATTATTCCATCCAGTGTGGACATTTTTTGCTCTTCCTTAATGACATGCTGTATACATTTCTGCCAATTTGTAGGAGTTACATTTTCAATTGCTTTCAATAATAGGCTTTTGACGTCTGCCAACCTGAAAGTTGTGTTTTTAGCTGCCACCTCATTCTTTATTTGTGCCCATATCAATTCTATGGGATTTAACTCACAATGGTATGGTGGCAGCCGTAACACAATTTTATTGGATTCTTTGGCCATTTCATCGACAACATACAAATTATGGTTATCTGTATGTTGTTGGATTAGGTATAAGAGTTCACATCTCTTCATATTTACATCAAATGGTATATTTTTAGTTTTTAACCATTCCTGCATTTCAGCTTTTCTTGAGGATGAGGAAGGAATCTTCTCAACTTTTCGACTATGATATGATGCATTATCCATCACAATCGCAGCATTATCAGGCAACTTTGTCAAAAAAGTAATGAACCAATTCTCAAATACTTCTGAGTTCATTTCTTCATGGTAATCTTCCATTTTTTTGCCTTCAAAAACTAACAATACATTTTCTACAAAACCTTCTTCAGAACCAGCATGTAGAATTATAAGTCGTCTCCCCTTTCCTGTAGGAGTTTTCAGGCCAGTGGATAAACCTTCGGTAAACGCCTGACGACTACTGGTTACATTCTGGTCCACCCATGTTTTTCCCCTACTATGACCTTCATTAGTCCAAGTTTCTAAGTAAAAGATTGGCCTGTTTTCTTTTCTATATTTTTGTATGGATCTTAAATAGTTCAACCTCCATCTACAGATATCATCACGTTCTATTAATACACTTTTACGATTTTTCTTCAAATACCTAAAAATATATTATTATATAATAAATAAACATTTGACTCTTCAAATTACACACGTACTTGAAGTTAATTTGTTTCAAGAAAGTATATAAAGATGACCGGGACAATTGTAGCAAATCTGAACGTTTCTTCAAAGCTAGTAAAATTGTATCCACTGTAGGCAACTCATTTTTGAAAAAAAAATCATGTACTATTCTTCGAACTGAATTTTTATACCCTTCATCACAATTTTTGAGAAGTCCCGGTCTTCCACCACTATTTTTTGGGCTGGTAATTGTTCCACTACTACGGTATTCCCACAATAGTCTGTAAACTGTTGACTTTGCTACTCCTGTAAGAAAAATGTTTAGTATTTAATAGTATTGTTAATTTGAAAGTTATAATGATATCTTACCGGCTGCTTGAGAAATTTTTGATATACATCAATAGTTTTAGTATTTGGCTTTTCTTCCAATATTTGTTTATACATATTTATTATATATTGTTTTTCTGACATTCCTAAATGGCCTAGACTTAGCCGTTTTCGTGGTTTTGGCGGACTACGCAAATAACTAGTACTTGGAGTAGAAGGATCCATAATCGCAGAAATTCAACAAACAGGAGTTCTGAAAAGAACTGTTTTAACGAAATAGAGTGGAAAACTAAGTGAAAATTATGAAATAATAAGGGAACGGATACGATGATAAAAACAAATATAAATATTATATATGTCAGAAGTCAGAACTGTCAATTATCACGAGATGTCAATGCTAAAAAGTGCTGTTTGAAACTGGTTACAATCTGACCAATCAGAGATCTACAGAATTGCCAACTTAAATTCAAATTACTCCCTGGTTTTTAAATAAGGTATAACATAAGATGCATGAACCGTTAACCCCCTATTCTGGCACCATATCCACATTTGTCGTGTAATTTCGTTAAGTTTCGTATACCGCGTACTCCCCATCTTATTTATGCATGCAATTGTCGTTATATTATCAATTCTCAATAATATATTTTTATTGTATTCATTTTTTGCAAACGCCCTAAGCCCATTGTAAGCTGCTGATATCTCTAAGTAATGTATGTGACAGGTTCGCTCCTGCTCATTCCAAAAACCATTAATCCCCTGTCCTTTACATTTTGCGCCCCATCCCGATTGTGACGCGTCAGAGTAAATTTCATATATAAATCCCTCATTTTTAAATATTTTTTAAAATTATCCATATTGCTCAACAACCAACTGTTTTATTACTGTTGACATAACAATATAAGCTTCATAATTTCCTTCGCGGGAGTGTAAAACTTTCACTTTAGCCCTCTTTAAATAAATCCGACCGTACGTTGATGTTGGACAAATTGCCACTAAAGTTCCAATTACTTGCGCGAATTCCCTAATTTTTATTTTTCTCTTTTTAACAATTTTAAACAAATTTCGCTTTATTTTTCGTATTTTTTCTAACGGTAAAGAAATAGTCATATCATTACTATTAAAACAAAACCCTAAATGAGTAATTTGTTGTTTCGGAATAAACTCACTTTTTTATAAATTTAGTTCGAAGCCCAGACTTTTAAGTAGAGCATTACCTAATGTCACGGATTTTGTAGCTTCTTTATTCGTTTTTGAAACAAATAAAAAATCATCTAAATATTCAGTACAAATAATATTTTTATTTCTTAAATAAACTAAGACCGGTTTCATCATTTTTGTAAAAATGTAAGGGGAGATATTAAGGCTCATTGCTAAACATTTAAATATCTTTTATCAATAGATACTGCAAAATAAACATCCCTTAAATCAATACTAGTAAACCAGCAGGATTTCGTAATTAGTTTTGAAGCCGTTCTATAATCTTCCGTTTTAAAATGTGGTGGCGTAATAAATTGATTAAGTCTCTTTAAATTTAATATAAACCTGTATTTGCCACTAGACTTTTTTATCAAAAAATATGTCGATAAATATTCTCCTTTTTTATGACTACACCGATTGAAAGCCCCAATTTTTAACAAATCTTTTATTGCTGTTTTATAATTATGTGTTTCCGATTTAGCTATTTTTACATCTGGTTTACGTAACTGATTCGTAATTTGCGAGAAAGAGATAATTACCCCTTTCACCCAATTTAATACAGTAACATTATCAGTTATTTCGGCCCATCTACTCTCATGTCTTCTCACCGATCCTGCATAGTTTCCCAAACTTACCTCGGTCAGTATCTCTTGTACCCGAACTTCTTGCTCTCGGGTCGACTCCGGTAATTCTTTGAAAAACTTCTGCGACCTGTCGCTTCGGATTCTTTTTTCTTCGTTTTGAAAGAGGATCGCTTGTAGTTTAAAGGACGCTGGCGTTCGTACCTTGGTTTTTACGTCCCTGATGGACCTGGTTTGCTATTATCACGTTTATCAGGTAGTCCTCCCGTATTTTTTCTTAACTCCTGTTCTACTTTCCCTAATGCCTGCGTAGCTTTCACTCACTCCGAAAGATTTTTTCCAAATAGGAATTCATCAATTGGGCAGTTTTCCATACCTTTTGCAATTTCTGATTTTAGTTAAGGCTTCACCGCAAATCGCCGATGCTTAGATATGTAATTATATTTTATTTTAATTATGTTTGTTTTAGTTGAGCTAAATGCTCCGTTTCTGCTCCATTCGGATTATTAATGATTTTGGTCATAACGCGCTAACGCTGAAAGGCCTGAAGCTAGTTGGGACTGAATTTGCGAAAGAATGAAATCTTGGCTTTTTACTTCCCTATTTACACAGATCTCAATTTCAGGATTTAATTTAGGCGCTTTTAAACTTTCACAATTCTTAGGCAGAGGATATTTCTTAAGTAACTCTTCTCGGACTTCTCTTCCAGTCCCTCCCCCAAATAGCTTTTCCATCTGATCGCTACTTCTTCGTGAATATTTTCTCCTTCCGTCTTTGATAAAGTTGGATTCTTTCCCAAAGCCTCCAAAATTGTATTATTTACTCTACTATGTTCCAGTACTGTTCCTTCGTTCTCTACAAACAAGAATAAACGGTGTTTATCCTAATATCCGGTTTTCTTTCTGGTCCGGCAACTGCCTGATTTTATTGGAAAGAAAAAATTATACTAATTGTATGAATTAAATTCGTTAGGTAATTACCCAACTCACTATTGGTTAATTTTCTGTAATTACAGAATTTTATTGCAAAGGTAAATCATACTAATTGTATGAATTAAATCCGTTAGGTAATTACCCAACTCATTATTTGTCAACTTTATTGTAATTTTAGGCTCGTACTGTATTAATTAAACTTGTTGGAATAATAACCCACTTATCATAATTATCTTTTGTTAATTCTTTGTACTCACAAAACTTTATACAATACACTACTAATAAATTTTTTAGAACTCGACAGAAAAAATATCTGTATAAACCAATCAAATTTCACCTACCTGATCGACTTGTTGAATAATCTTCAGATACAGAGTCAGATTCTGATATGTTTCCAATATTTCCCCGTATTTCTTTGAGTCGACTTAGCAACTCTTTATATTTATCGTTTCCAGCCCGTGTATTTCTTGTTTTCCTCTTCTTTTCCAAATTCATAACATTTCTGCTTTCATCCTCTGAAGATTCAGTTGATGATTCTATTATTCTGCGCCTTTTAGGCATTTTTCACAATTTTTCACGATTTTTTAACACCAAACACACAAAACGAACCGAACAAGTTGGCACAAATCAAAGCAATGAGTAATTATCGGCAGCGATGTAAGGTGTTAGTCATGAGGAGATAAATTTTTATGTATCTTGGTGATTTGTGCGAGTTGGTATGAAGAAAAGTATACTACAGGGTAAATAATCATGTAGGACAACAGCGAAAAATAATTGTATCTTAACCACCTGCAGCGAAAAAAATAAATCGTAAACGTGACAGCGAACCGGAGAATAATCAATATCTAATAACCAAATATCCAACGTTGAAATAAAAACTCTACGGCAAATCTCATTTAACTATAAATCTTTATTTTACTTCGACAAAGAAAAATAAAAATAAAAATGTGCACAAAAACGGTCAATAAAAATTTTCCACAAAATAATTCAAGCTGTTTACTAAACGGTGATACGACAATTTCGAATTTGCAGTGTATCATTAAAATATCATTAACTTTTAAAATAACCCACTTCGGTCCCGGGGTTCACAATCTCCACTATCTCGGACATTAATTTTCCGGTTACGGCAAACAAAATTATCGAACAGAAACCCGGTGAAAGAAATATCAAGACGATCGGTCTCGAAGAAATCAAAATCCTTATATTTAGACTTTTATTATCGGTGTTAAAATGTATTTATGTTCAACAAAAAGTTGGTCATATCCTGCTTGTCCTTCGGAATTAATTAAAATTTACATATACCGAATGTCCCTTCGGTTGGAGAATTTTAAACATCGGAAACTACTAAATTGTATATGGTAGAATTCGAATTTGCGAAACTCCGGCCTAATAATAAATACAATCTAAATAAAAAATCAATGCGGTAACAAAAAGGGAGTCGTAAGTAACGAGTTAATTAAAACCCAGTGGTAAAATGAAATACGTTACGAAAACGAAAAAAACATAAAAATAAACCTCTAACCGGTGCCCAAAAAATTAACTCGTTACAGTAACAATGTCGGCTTAGTTAATCTAAATCTTCCGAAAAAAGAAATATCGTCGTACACTCCAAAATATTGGTGATGTGCTCTATATATTTTAGGCCATCTTCTTATTTCAATATCAGAGGAGTTATCTACTTAAGTCCCAAATTATATTCATTTCGAAATAACTACGTTTAGATTGTGATATTAAACACATTGACTTGTCATGTGTTTTGTTGAATGTTGTTTGAGGTTAGGTACCGTTATAAAGTACACTTTATCGCCATAAAGGCCAGAATTCGACACTTTATGGTTTAAGTCGACTTTACATTGGTTTGACCATTATGAAACCCAATTATGTCTTAAAGGATGCTTGTCGGTTTAAAGTCTCCCTCAAAAATGATTATGAAACCGTCCCTTAGAGCGGTTTTACTACATAATCTCCAGTTTAATTTTCTCTTTTTGTGAGGTAATTTCAAGATGTTCCGTTTATTACCAGTGATTGCAGCTTCATGCTTCGATTTAACCAGAGTACCAGTAGAGTTTACGTCAACTATCCTCAGGTATGTAGTATTTTTAATATACAATGCTTCATATTTTATTATTTTTAGGAAGTAATATTTTCTCACTATTTTTTATTTCATTTCAGATTATTGGATCCATTATCTTTATTAGCCACTGCAAGAGCCGATCGAGGATGGAAAAGCATCTGCCTTGGTGACAGTGTTTTGAGAAATAAATTACAAGATGCCATGGAAATTGAGAGATGACAAGCCAGAGAAGCAAAAATAAATCCCGGCAACTTTGTTTCAATTGCAAGAGATAATTTGAAGAAAATGTTTGTAGTAGGAAAAAGAACGGTTGAAACTTCTACTAATTATGCGAATTGTATCGATTTTCTAAAGAAAAAGCCTTTGAAGTTGAAGAATATTAAAAAGAGGAAAAATCATGACAAAAAAAATTGTTGAACTGTAGGATTTGAATGGTGTTTATCATTAGTGTACATTAATTTAAGTTCAATACAATAAATATTGTTGTGAAATATTTGTCTTGACATTATTAGGAACTTCGTAAATCCAAATAAATAAATTCTTCTGAGGAATTTTTCCCTTTTTTTCAACTATCGAATAGTAAAATCTTCATTTACCTACATACTTTTATTGCAGTCAATTTTTTAAACGAAGTCTTAATATATTATGTTATATATAGATAATAATCATTAGTTGGAAGCAACATGTTAGGAAACAATCCCCGAAGATGCGCCTATGACCGTTTTGTGACCATTTCGTTCTGTTGAGTGGTATTATACAACTAATTTTGTGACCACGCATTTTAGACAGACTTGAATGTAGCATTTTTAGAACTGAACGCACGTGTTTTGGTTAAGCCTAAAAGGGCATTGATTGTCTTGTACTTTTATTAAAAATAAAAAGTGTTTGCAGTCCACTAACAATATATTTCACTGCATCTATATTTTAATAAATTAAACTCAGTAGTTTAAACACAACATTTGTTTTTAATTCTAATGGCCAGTTTGGTAGTACCTAAATCGGATTCAGGAATTCCTAAATGCAATTTACGTTTCACCACTCACTAAGTAGATAATACAATACCTAAGAGTCGTAGGAAATATCTAATATTATCACTTATCAACTTTATGAAATGGTTGGTGAAATCGAGCATAAGAGTTTATCCATATCTCAAATATGGTTGGAATCCAAAAAGTGTTCAATAAATCACCAAGTCAAACAACATTATTATATTTGTCCCAAATAGGATTTCTTCGGTAGAATATTACTATTATCAAGCTATAGATACAGAGAAAATATGATATACTCAGAGCTGGGAGTAACGAAGAAAAAAACGTTACTTTTCAGTACCGCGTGAAACAGTAATTTCGGTACTTTTTGGATTTGGCGAAAAGTAACGGTAACTGCGTTACTTTTATAAAGTAACTTGAAATCCTTACTTCGTTACAGTAACGCGTTACCTTTTTTGGTCAATTGAAGGGTAAGAAGATATGCACGAAAAACGTCATTTTTACTGAAATCACACCCTTCTTACCTCGTTAAACAATTTTCCGCAACGACTTCAGAGATCGATGAGTACATCGATTTTGCCCACTTGTCAAGCAAAATTAGCCACCAGGAGGGAAACATTGCTCACAACTATATTGCGTGGACTATGTAGCAGTCATAGTCATCTAAATGTATTATTTTAACTTCGGCGGAGATCATGTAAATGTCGCTATAACTCCGAAATTATGGAATTTAGGTATAAGGAACATTACATGAAAAATATTCAGTTTTTCTTAAGGATTTCAAAAGGCAAAAAATAAACAGGGTGATCCATTTGAAATAACAACGTTCATTATTATTCCGGATAAAGAAAAGATCTGTCAACAATATAAATACCACCATAATATTGCCCACATCACAAGATCCTTGCACATCAAAATCCATAAAAATCGTGTGATCGTGTAAACTTTGATGGTTTGTCACTCCGTTGTTTTTCAAGGAATTTAGACGAATCTTTTTTCAGATTGAAGCTTTTTTCATGCTATATCAATGTACGTAATAAGATATTGCAAAATTCATTGAACATGCGGTATATTCCATTTTACAACTAGGCCGTTTTAAATAATCATTCTCACGGTTTCGAAATTGCATATTTCTGAAAAATAATAACGACACATGACTTTATAACAGTAAAATCTACTAACAAAGCCAACAGTGAAAGTAAAGGTGTACAGGGCGAGAATTAATTAATTTGTTTATGATGTCATAATTTGCAAATTAATTAAGTTACAGATTCCAGATTTCGTACACGTAACCTATTTGTGAATTTGAGGGCATAATTAGGTGTAATATAGAGACGTTATAATGATAAAATCGGGTTTTGAATTTGTTTATTAATATTAATGTTTTTTTGCTCTTCTTCGGACTTCGGACCTAATCGATATTTTTTGACGTGCAAAGTCTCTAGTTTTGTAGATCTTTTGAGAAGAAAAAAACATTTTTTCTGTAAAATTGAAGGGTAAAAAGATATGCACGAAAAACGTCATTTTTACTGAAATCACACCCTTCTTACCTCTTTAAACAATTTTCCGCAACGACTTAAGAGATCGTAGTGAGTGCATTGTATTCTACATCGATTTTGCCCTCTTGTCAAGCAAAATCAGCCACCAGGAGGGAAACAATGTAAAATGGTCATATTCAGGCTATATTTCCTGGACTTTGACGTTTAAATATATTAGTATTGTTGGTGTTTATTGGAAGTCACAATGGATCGTTTATCTGAAAAAGAATGAATTGAGATATTAATATCAGGATATGGGGTGATATGCGCAGAAGTCAACAAGAAACGTGTAAGATCTTCGACAATTTATATAATAACCGAAATCCCATAACAAGATCTACTGTCAGTAAATTAGTAAAAAAGTTTAACGAAACTGATTTGAAAGGTTAAAAGGTTTATCCACATCAGAGCACAGAAAAACTGCATCAACTGAAAACAAATCTTCAGATGCTTGTGTCCTGTTAGCAGATGATCCACACTTGAATACTAGACAAATATTCAGGGAGCTTCATGTTTCGCACACATTCGTAATGAAAATATTAGGTGAAAATAAATTCCATGCATACAAAATAAGATTAGTTCAAGAGTTGTCAGGTGATGATATCGATAGACGTGAAGAGTTTGCAGACATAATGATGTGAAAATGTTACAATCAAAACGATCCAAATTTTTTAAGTAATGTTATGTGTTGCGATTAGGCCACTTTTTTATTAATGGAAACGTAGGTCGGCATAATTGTAGATATTGATCACGTCACAATTCTCGTTGGATGCGTGAATCCCACACCCAATATCCACAAAAACTGAATGTGTATCGACCATCCAAAGAAGGGTTGGTCCTTACCTGGTTCGATGTCTCCCTTCGGGTTGTGGACTGTATTTTTAGGTGGTATTTCTTAAGGCTTTCAAAAGCGAGGTACTCTTCACTACTCTAGTTACTAGCTACTAATACTAGTTCCATCAAAAATTGATTGTGGCTTGGGACACTCCAACTTTGATAGTAAAAACGCGTTAAAATAAATAGATAAGAAGTAAATGAAATTAAATCAAATGACCAACTGTCGAACATTGGCATATCAAAATAAAATGTGTGAGAATAATAAAGAAATGAAGAAAAATATGTAATTATTATATACAATTAGGGAATTAATTATAAAATTAATTTAACTAAAAATTAACGCGAAGCGTTAACATTTCCGCCCACCAAAATACATCAAACTGTTTAGAAAAAAAATTTTCGGGCCGAGATGGGAAACGCATGTTCGAATGGGAACAGTGTTGGACTCATCCCCAAGGGCATGCGAACCAACCAAACCCACCTCAAACTCGCCGTTACCCCCGCCTCGGAATCACTACCCTAGCATACTTCGAGTCGGGCGGCGGTCCCTCGCACACTCTCCGCTCACACCGTCGTCTTCTCCCTAACTTTCACTCCCACCTCTCATGCCATATCGAGTCGTTCTCTCCCCCTGACCATGCTCTCTACTACGCCACTTACCTCCATCCATTCCTCCTCCCCCCTCAACATTATCTCCACCATATTCCCTCAATACACCACCTCCCCTAGTTTCCTCTCCAACTTCTTCAGCACTTCCTCGTTCCTCCAGCATCTAAACACATGCCCCACATCATCCTCCACTCCACACCTCTCGCACACTCCAGTCTCTCTTTTTCCAATCTTGTGGAGGTACCCTACTCTCGACCCATGTTCAGTGAACACCTGTGTCAAAAAGTAGTTCACCTTCCCGAATTTCCGATCCATCCAATCTCTCCTATTCCAAATCGGTCCTTTTAGCGCGCCCTCATACTCCTCCCACCTTCTCTCCATTTCCAGCTCCATCCATTCCTGTACTTCCTCTCTGGTCACAACCCTACAGCGTTTATTTCTGGCTCTAGCCATCACGTCCAATGGGTAGGTCCTTGCCAACACCGCTGCTGCTGTACCCTGTCATGTACCCTTGCACCACCCTTAGCAATATACCTCTCTGCACCCACAGGAGTGGCCTAACCCTCGCATTCACTCCCTTTCTTTCACCCCACACCTCCGTACCGTACAGCATACTCTGCTCTACCGTCCTACCAATAATCCTCCTCTTCCACTCTCCCGGCACCTTCACATTACACATTAATCTCCCCAGTCATGCTGCCCTCACTTTCCCCTTCCCTGCCGCCTTCAACATGTGTGTTCGTAAGGATAATTGACTATCCAACCACACCCCTAGGAATTTCACAGACTTCTCCATACGAATTCTCCTTCCCTCACCATCACCCCCACTTCCCTCGTCTTGCTCCGTCCCTTCACTAACAACCCCACCGTCTTATCTTCAACCACTTCTAGTCCGCACCGCTCTATCTTCTCCACAATCTTCCTACACATTCTCTCCGCCTTCCGCCTCCGCATTCCTTTCTATCTCCGCCTCCCCCTTTGCTGTATATACCTCCTCCCTCTAGTGACTAGTATCACACGACCCGTCAGGTAGTCCTCCACTAGGTTAACCAAACCCTCAATCCTTCGTCTAGCTCTCAGCATCCGTCTTCGTTCTTTCTTACACTCACCCCACAGCTTCTCTATTTCCTCATTTCACCAGTAATCAGCCCTCCGCTCACGCCTATTGCCCCTCTTTCCCTCTCCTCTGCAGCCCTGTATCACATTGTACATACAATTCATCTACATCATGTCCAAGTCCCCTTTCTATCTCCTCTCTTACTTTCTCCCTCATAATCTCTGCCTCGGCCTTCGTCCACCTCCATCCCCACTCTCCCGATATATTCTTTCTCCCTTTCCTTATATCCGTCTCCACATACCTATGTAAGCTCAAGCTTTCCTCATCCTCCAGCACCTTCCATCTTCCATCACTTTTCCCCCAGTCATTCATCACATGCTGTTATACCAATGAATGACGAACCCCCGTCACCCCTCACTAAGGTGCGCAGTAATCCATCATTCAGCACCGCCAGCCCGTTGGATGTCAACACTTCCTCCAGGATCTCCCCTCTCCTATCCGTTTACTTCCCCCCCCCCCCCAATTTTAAAAAGTTGGTGTTGGCAAAGGACACAATTTCACTAGTGGCCTTTGAAAGATGCCTTGTGCAGTACGGATGGCTGCTACCCTAGTTATAGAGTCTTTACCCGGGTGGGTTTTCACAACTCTGCCCAACCTCCATTTCAATGGAGGAACTTGATTATCTTCAATTAACACCATATATATCACCTTAATTTGAAGTTTGGATGGTTGTAAACCACTTATTACGTGGTTGTAACGTATTAGGGTATTCATGGTACCATCTTTGCAATAGGCCACTGAATTTAAGATCGCAGCGCCAAAACGGTCGAGAACGGAACTACATGAAAGTACATTGTCTTGTTATTGTTCTATTGTTTATGTGTAAATTATCCATTCCACAGCACACTTGTGCTGTGATCCATTCTTTGGTGGTGATTCAAGAAACGCAGACTGTAATTTTGGCTCTATTTTTGTATTCCAGTGAATTACAAGTACCTTTTCAGCCGATATTCGTTCGATAAGGTATGTTTCATTGCTTGTAATAGGTATAATTTAGTAACTTTAGTAACCATATTTTGAGGTTATTTTTTTCACAAATTAAGTAGTCAATGAATAATTGTTGAAAAACTGTTTTTTCTTTCAGTGTTATCAATATGAGATTGAGTCTCTTAGAATATATGAGATATATTGGGGGCACTCATTCATCCAGGTGTGTATATGAAGGCATGTAATCATGTGTGGGAAACTCAACTCTTCCACATCGGAGAAATTGAATTTGTATACTAACTTCTGATCCTCATCAAATAAAAGGAATACTAGCTTTGACTGGAAATGGGAACGTCCAAATTAAAGAAATGTCCTGCTCCTGTAAGGCTGGTAACAGTGGCAGATGTAAACACATTTCAGCTGTTCTGATCAAGTGTTCAAGGCGTGTGATGTTATTGTGTACCAAAGTATGGTGATACTAGGCTAATACTGACTCATATTTTTAATTTAACTCACTGATTTCATGTTTTTTATGAATGTTTATTTTGTTTCAGAAGCGATCTCCAAGAATTGGAGTTGATTTGTCAGACAGACCTCAAATGTGTTTGGAATAGGCAAAAACATACCAAAAGGGAAAAATGTCGAGCTGTTCCTATCAAAAATATGCCATGTTTCACAAAGAAAGTTGAGGAACATGTGAACATATCATTTGATGAAAAAGAAATGTTGAATTTTTTGATTGCTAAACTGCCAAATTCAGCAATATCGAAACATAGGTATATTGAACCCCTTCATTCATTGAAATATTTTTTGTTCATCAGTGTAGGAAGAAGAAGTGTTAACGAACAGGTTGAGATGAACCTCAGTGGGGTAGAACAATCTGCACTTCACTTCACTGCAATTCTTGACCATTCATGCCAGTCAGTTTTGATAATTGAATTACATTCCATCAGAGTCGAGAATGATAAAGATTGTTGCAAAGAATACTGTACTGAGACTTATGATCTTACATCAGACAATGTAGTGATTGCAATAATTCAGCAATCAAAAGAATGGCATCAACAAAGGCAGTTTCGAGTGACAGGTTCTCGAATCTATGAAATATTCACCTATTCTGGAGGAGACTGGGAAATAAAATCACTTAAATATTTCTTTCCGAAATCATTTACAAATAAATTTGTAAAGCACGGAATTAAATATGACAGTGAGGCAAAGGACACATTCATTGCTACATCTGGTCTGGAGGTATGGTTTTATCTCATTCAAATCCATGGCTTGGTTATTCCCCAGATGGTGTAATATTGGAGAAGGGAAAACCAGTGACTTTATTGGAAATTAAATGCTTGTATGAAGGTATGCTTCCCTACGTATTATATGACCATAACAATAATTAGTATATTTTATAGGTGCATCAAAAACAGTTTTGGAAAATGCCAAATTTCTGAGAGAAATTAATGGTGAATATTTTCTGAAGGAAAATCACAAATATAATGGGCAAATCCAACTAGGAATGGGTTTACTTAATGTGGATAAATGTTATCTAGTGATATATGCCTCATTCGATAAATCTTTGGCAATAATTGAAGTTCCTTTCAATTATGACTTTGCATCGAAACTTCTGTCAGTTACAAAAAAAAAAGTTTTTTGATAACATGATCCATTTTTTATGTGAAAATAGAAAATAAAATTATAATATTAAATATTGGATATTGTAGTGTTTTATTTATACCTTTTATAAAAAATTACATAAACAATAGTAAAGTGAAAAGCATCACAATTCAATATGCATAACCAAAGAAAAATCCAAATTACAACGATAATAAAAAATATATAAATAAAAGCTTTGTTATAAATTCCACTATATAATGATTGTAAAATATACATATATATATAAAAATTATATATATATATATATATATATATATATATTATTTTATTTTCTTTAACCATTATTATAATAATCGCTTGATTTTTATTTATTGGGTATGGTTAATGTGAATATAATGAAAAATTAAACTCTATTAATAAAATTGAAGCTAAAAAACTACAAATTAACAACGCTTTACCTCCAAAAATATACGGACTACCAAAGCTTCACAAACCAAATATACCTTTACGACCAATTGTATCGTACATTCAATCTCCCTTCTATAATTTATCAAAATATCTATCCAATTGTCTATCAAATATAATTGGAAATAATAATTATTATATAAAAGATTCATTCGCCTTCAAACAATTTATAGATAAAACAAACATACCTAATGATTATAAAATTATATCACTAGATGTTATTTCAATGTACACTAATATTCCAAATGAATTGATAGTAGATATTTCGAAATTAAAATGGAACTCACTGAAAGAACACACCACTCTATCATACAATGAATTCAAAGAAGCAATTTTATTAATTCAAAAAAATAATTATTTTCAATACCAAAATAAATTTTTCCAACAATTAGACGGTTGCACAATGGGCTCTCCTATATCCTCAACTTTAGCTCAATTGATAATGGAACATCTTGAAGAGAACGTACTAATGAATTTAAATTTTAATGTATTATTTTATAAACGCTATGTTGACGATTGTATAACTGCAATTCCATCAGACAAGATCAATGCTATTTTAACTGCATTTAATAATTTCCATCCAAAACTCCAATTTACTCTTGAAACTGAAGAAAATAATACAATACATTTTTTAGACTTAACATTAATCAGATCTAACAACAACAAAATAAAAACTAAACTATATAAAAAAGAAACATGGTCCGGCAGATATCTAAATTACAATTCTAATCATCCTAATGCTCAAAAAAACAGTGTAATTATTGGATTAACCGATAGAGCTATTAAACTGACTTCTCCAGAATACCGTCCTGAAATCTTTAGACACGTGAAAGACACCTTAAAAAATAAAAACTACCCAATAAACAATATAGAAAAAATTTTCAAACAACGCACCTACAAATTCTACAATAACACTCAAAATAACAACACAAAAACTGAATTAAATCAAAACAGATACATAGCAATGCCTTATACAAACGAACTATCAGAAAAACTAAAATTCATATTGTCTAAACATAACATTAACGTTTGTCATAAAGCTCAAAATACTTTGTCATCATTATTTACTAAACTTAAAAGTCCAACTAAAACCAATAAAAAATCTAATGTTATATATTCTATACCATGTTTAAACTGTCCAAAAAAATATATAGGTTTGACAACTCAACATTTAGAAAATCGTCTCAACGGCCACAAATATACAAAAAATGCTTCTACAGCTCTTCATAAACACGAAACAACAGAAAAACATGAATTTGATTTCAAAAAAACAAAAATACTAACACAAGACTCTAATTATCAGAAACTTACAATTAAAGAAATGATATATAAAGAAAGAAAAAAATTCTGTGATCGATAAACAAGATATCAAAAATTTGAGTCAAATTTATCATAATTTAATAAAATAACAAATTAATTACCAATAACTACACTTTTTTTCACCTATTGTTCAAATATCGTAAATTTAGTTCTGAAGTAAGTACTTGTATCATAACTAAAATTTAAAATAACAATTTGTATATTTTTTACTTCATTGTGACATATAAAATAAACATTTTGAAAAAGCTTTCAAACGAAAGCGAAACGTCAAAGATCGTTTAATTTTTCATTATATTCACATTAACCATACCCAATAAATAAAAATCAAGCGATTATATATATATATATATATATATATATAAAACCAGAAATATTGGGGAAACGGCAAGTTTATAAAAGTGAACTCTTCTTACTAATTTAACAAGCTTTCGGAAACTTTTATTTCCATTATCAAGTTACAGTAAATTGAGGATTGATATAAAATGGTAAATATATATTAAATGCTAAAATTGGTATTTGAATTTTTTAAAAAATATTGAAATATTGTCATTATGACAGATAAACAATTTCATTTTTATCCTCCTAATAAGTTATAAAAATTATGTCAAAAAATGGAGAGTGTAGGTTATGATAATGTCAAATTATTATAAAAGTTTTTTTTTTTTTTTAAATTAATTAAGAATTGAAATTTGAAATGTTATTATTGTGATCCATTGATAGTAAGTAGTGATAAATATCACTGAGATTCTTATGGTCACTCTTCTTGTTAATAGTACAAGGTTCTTGTGATATGTGAGCCATTTCTAAGAAAAGTCTTTTTTTAGTATTTGTTTGTATGTCTAAAATATTAACAGATTCAAAATCCATAACGTGGTCTTTATCAATTACATGTTCTGCTAATGCACATCTGTCAGGATGTAATCTACAATCACTTTTATGTAAACTTATACGACTTTTTAATTTTTGACTAGTGTGGCCAATGTATTTATTATTACAGTTTTTACATGGTATACAATATATTACATTTGATAGATTGAGAATCGGAGTTTTGTCTTTCAATTTTGTAAAAATAGATTTTATCGTGAAACATGTTTTATTGGCAATTTTAATGTTATTTATTGGTTTGAAAATCCTACTCAACTTTGGTGTTATTTCTTTAATATATAAAAAAAAAAAAAAAACTTTTATAATAATTTGACATTATCATAACCTACACTCTCCATTTTTTGACATAATTTTTATAACTTATTAGAAAGATAAAAATGAAATTGTTTATCTGTCATAATGACAATATTTCAATATTTTTTTAAAAATTCAAATACCAATTTTAGCATTTAATATATATTTACCATTTTATATCAATACTCAATTTACTGTAACTTGATAATGGAAATAAAAGTTTCCGAAAGCTTGTTAAATTAGTAAGAAGAGTTCACTTTTATAAACTTGCCGTTTCCCCAATATTTCTGGTTTTATACCTAATTAGTCGGCAAAGACTATTCTATATATATATTACAATCATTATATAGTGGAATTTATAACAAAGCTTTTATTTATTTATATTTATTATGGACACATTCCACGAAGTAAGGGTATCGACAATTCTAATAAAAAAAAATATATACATTAGTAAACTTGACTCAAAACTTGGTTATACTAAGGTCAAAATTTTCAATGTTTGGATTGATCAAGTTACAATAAAATCTTGTTTAAATGAAAATAGTAACTAGTCACTTAAAAATCTATCATCTGCTAATATGGGCTGTGACAAGTTAGTGATTCCACATGCAATTATAAAAATGTATTTTGCTTTCCCAACTAATGACCAATGTAACTTGTTACTCAAGATTTTGAAAATTTTTATACGTTGATAAGCCCTCTCAATGTGAACTCTAGCTGCAGCTATTTTAGAATTGACTAATGCTTGTTCAGTACTCAATTGTTTTTGATTTTGTAAAAATGGTGGTCGAATCAATTTAATCTTAAAGCGTTCACATATATCATCGATCAAAAAACCTTTATCTACCATAATAGCATCTTTGGAACTTTCCAATTTGAGAATCAAATTACTTTCTTCAAATATAGTTTTATCTGAAGCTCGTCCACCATAATCACTAATATATGTAATAATACCCCCAGGGGATACACCAGTCATAAATTTTACAGTAGTATTAGATTTGTATTGTGAATAGAGCCGAATACGGCAACATAGGCACTTGGGTTTCCGAATTGGAATTTCAGTACAATCTAATACCACCCTTACAAATTCAAAACATTCAAAACACTTTGGTAAATTTTTTTTACCTCAATGGAGTCTGGGAATATTATTGTCACACTCAAAACCTTACTTAAAATTGGTAGCATTTCAAAAATATACTTCTTACAAAGTTCATGAGATATTCCAAATAATACAGACATAAGTCATATCCCCAAGGATACAGCCCTAGCTCAAACTACCGCCCTAGAACAGAACTCATCAGTTCGGATCAAGACCTTACTTCTTCTCCAGGAAACCACTTCATCTGAGCTAAGTACCTATAAAAGTACAAATTCCTTTAGTAAATTCCGTTGTTCATTTCCTGTGGCAGAATAAATTGTAAATTTGTTTTTAATTCTTTTTTTTTATTAAAATCCTCAACTATAAAAGTTGAGGGAGATATCGCCCGGGGTAATTTTTAGTAGTTTTTATTATTAACTTTCATTTAAATTCTACAAGGCGTTTCTACCTTTTCCGCCTTAGTTTTTGTAGTTTTCATCGTTAAAAAGGTAGTGGCGCCCTCAATTTTTACAACCCTTCTGTTATCCCTGTGTGACATAAACTTGGGGTCGAATCACCCTTGAGAGGAGTCTCTAGCTGGTGCCCTGTGAGGTACAACTTTTACCGTTACAAATTGGCGCCCATTGTTTTTGTTGCACAGTGTAACAGTTGGGTTGGAAGGATTCTAGTTTTTTTATTTTTGCATATTCTCTTTAAAATTTTTCTTATCGTTCAATTCAGAATTTTTGCTTCCAACAACTAACTTTTTAAAAAAAAAAATTTCACTTTTTCAAGTAACTATCTTGTACCGACCCTGGACGTTTTTTTAATTTTATCTTAACTACCTGCCTTATTTACAATATATATTTTGGTCTACGATAACGAATATTCTCTGGGTTTATTTTTTTAAGAGATAACGTAGTGTAGCACAATCTTTTGTTGTTCCGAAACGGAATTTTGTTATTGATTTTTTTTTAGGAAAGGTGAATTACATCTGATTTGTTTGCAATGTTGCCACGTTTTAAGTAAATTCTTAAGGTGTCTGTTTTCTGATAAGTTGTTATATTTTATGTAGCTGCATAGTAAAATTATCTTTTTCAGTTGAATTGTGTCTGGTTACACAAACTGAAATATCTTACCGTTTGTATCTTGTTCAGTTGAATTGTGTCGAGTTACACAAACTGAAATATCTTATCTTACCTATTGTTAATCAAGTGCAGTGTTGCCAAAGTAACAATTTATCTTTAAACTCTCTTACTTTTTCTTGTCTAATCTTGTTAATATAAAGTGCAGTGTTGCCAAATTAACAATTTACCGTTAACTATAAATATTTTGCAGTTCAGTTTTTTTGAGGACAGAGAGATTGTGATGTGCTACAAAAATTTTAATATCAATTTATGATACATTTTTGATCTTGATTAGCTATACATTTATATACTGATAATTTTTATGGAGTTATTATGCAACATTTTCATTACTACGTATGACTTGTTGAAAATATAGTACGGTTTTGTTTATTTTAATTGACATCTATCGGCAATAAATATTTGTTGTTTTTATATCTACAGTCATTCACGTACATACAGTTTCCATATCTATACCTCGTTGCCAGGCATTTATGTTCATTCGGATTTTAGATCCTTTGCTTCCGCTAGTGCTATTTGATTAGTACTGTTGATTTAGATACCGTCTTTTATTCTTTTTCTCTCCTTTTAAACATTTTCAAGATGCAGGCCAATCACTTTAAGTCACTTACTTCAGAGGCCGTGCCATTCTTGGAGTTTCGCTATCGTTCTCCTAAAAAAACGGTACAATTGTGTTTTTAGTTCATTATCGTTTTCGTTTTCTTCCTTACTTTAGGCAACCGTGCCATTCTTTTGGAGTTTCGCTATCGTTCTCCTAAAAAACGGTACAATTGAGTTTTAGTTGACCATCATTTTTATTATTTCCGTTTTCGTTTTCTTCCTTACTTTAGGCAACCGCGCCATTCTCTTGGAGTTTCGCTATCGTTCTCCTACAAAAACGATTCACTAGAGTTTTTTTTCTCTTCTCTTTCCGTTTTCTTTCTTTTAGGCAGCTGTGTTACTTACCGTCCCGATTACTCAACCCATACTCAACTTGGTTCCCAACCATTTTTACCCTCCGCGTAGAAAGGGAAGTAGACCAAGCTACATTGGAGTTTATACCGTTCTCCGAACAAAACGGATCCTTTTCTTATCCCGCATTTCATTCATTCTGTTACAAAACATAAAAATACCGGCTAGACACCTTGAGAGCTCTCCATTGCGGAAATGGATTTTACTTCATTCAAATTTTTGGTCCCCCTTTTTGTTATATGTCTTTTTGTTGCCCCGAGTTTTCCTACCGTTTCTCAAACAAATAAACGGTCAATTTTGCTTTTTATAACTAACGTAGAGTCTCGATTGACGTACCGTAAGACGTTAGGCCCCAATTGGACTGGGTTGGCCTTTGCTGAGTGGCGGATTGCGCTCGGTTTACAAACATAATAGGTTTGAAAAATGACTGCTTAGTCGCTCTTTCTCTTCACCCTGGCTTCTATAGCAACCTCTTCCTTTTCTTTGCCTTCAATGGCAGTACTTCCGTAGCTTTTAGTGTTTTTTCCTTATTTTACCAGATTGGCCACACTCTTGTAGAGTTCTGGACCGATATACCGTATTCCCTGACAGAGTCATGGGTGTAATTTTGGTAATAATACCTTTTGTTCGATTTAACAAAGAGAGCATATCAACGGACTGAATGCATGTAGCTGGTTTGACTTTCGGATCGATGACCAATGGCTACTGTGGACGCTAACTGGCAACCTCACCGAATGTCGATCGCGCTGCTGTTTCTGCCCTCTTCCTGTGCTCTCGGCGTATAAACCAGAATACCTTTTTGTCTGATCACGTGATAAGAATCTATCGTCTTTCTTTTTATAATGTCGCCACAAACTATTCCTAACCACACATACCATTATTTCGACCTCGATTTAGCTTTCAGAATCACCCTATTTATCTTCAATTCTCTTTTACCGTAAACCATTCAAAGTAAGTATCTATGTATTTCTTTCTCTCCCTTAACATACCTTTTGCGTTGCCGTATTGTGATACTTGTGAACTACCTACCGTTATCGTATATTTTAGAACCGTTCCTTGTGGAACACTATAAGTGTTGTCGCCCTGCCAATAATCTTTGCTAAGTCAAGTAGTATTTCACCCCTGGTGACGTCATTATGACAAATCTTTACTCTTTGCTCGGTGAAAATTAGGCTGATTTACGAATTAATTAGAATTCCGACGGAATTGCATTCTAAATCAATTTTAGGCTGACACCACTCAGCGTGTTTATTTTTGTCCCTCCCAGAGACATTGGTTTGGTATTTCCTGGAATTTTTCGCTCTGCGTATCTGAGATCCCAGCGTTTTATCAAAACACACCCTACCGTACCTTATCTTATCGTTTCGCCTGCACTGAGAAATTATCGCACCCTATCGTTACCTTTCGTTCTCAGTGTGTGCTTTGTCTTATACGATGACATAACTACACGATAATCACAAGATGACAAAACTACCGCACCTTTACCTTTGACAACTGCCTTACCTTACCTTTGACAATTGCCTTACCTTTACCTTTGACAATTGCCTTACCTTACCTAAGATACATAGATTTGCAATGATACTTCACCCCTCCTTTTATCTTATTAAGCCCATTTTTCACAAAAAAAAATAATTCTTCGAATCATTTTTTTCCCGGAGGAGAGGGGGTGTAACATGTCTATCGACCTGTTTCGATTTTACAGAATAAATCCTTTTAATTAACGCTCGTCGTCACTAGCCACATTCAATTATAGTTCTGTGATCCCAAACTCTTCTACCCCGAACGTAAGACAATTGACGCCTGCCAACGGACAACGCCACGTTAAACACCCCTTTTTGTTATCGTCTGTCTAAAGAGGCACATCGTCTTTCGCTATCTTTCATATCTTAAGTATCTATCTTAGGAATTTTGCTGTGGTAAGTTCAAAATCATAATCTATAATTAATAAGCTTCTTCTAAAGTACTGTCTGATATAATTTTCGTATGCATTCTTTATTTTTTTACAGAGATAGACGAAATTAAATTCAACACGTGGTCATAAACTATTCTTTTGTACTAATATGGTAGTTTTAAGCCAAATATTCTTTTATAATTCAGTTTTACTTTTATACAAACATTTTCAAGCTTTTTCAGTTGCGAAATAACTCTTTTAATTATAAAATAACATTTTTTATAAATTACCGTTAACCTATAAAATATTCTTTCGTAACGCCAGTGCCGGTTTCATATATTTCCTAAGCACGATATTTTTTCATATAACCAAATAAATAACTTATTGCTATTATTAGTTTCTTTCGGATCATTAGTATATTTTTTTTATTTAGCCGATAATTGCTATTTTTACTGTTTTAACATGGGACATATAATGTTGGAAAGCTTTCAGTAAATTAAATCAATTTTTTGACTTTCAAATAACTGCCTTCCTTTTCTTTAACCTGAAAAGCTGACCAACATAATGTGCCATTACATTCAAGTTCCTACATATCCCTGATCCACTTGTACTTCTAGGTAAGCACAGCCCCTAGGCGAGAATATAAGCCAAGAATATAACCCTAGGCGAGAATATAAGCCAAGAATATAACCCTAGGCTAGGATAGAACCCAAGAATATAAACCGGAGAATATAAACCGGAGAATATAACCCCAAGGATACAGCCCTAGCTCAAACTACCGCCCTAGAACAGAACTCATCAGTTCGGATCAAGACCTTACTTCTTCTCCAGGAAACCACTTCATCTGAGCTAAGTACCTATAAAAGTACAAATTCCTTTAGTAAATTCCGTTGTTCATTTCCCGTGGCAGAATAAATTGTAAATTTGTTTTTAATTCTTTTTTTTTATTAAAATCCTCAACTATAAAAGTTGAGGGAGATATCGCCCGGGGTAATTTTTAGTAGTTTTTATTATTAACTTTCATTTAAATTCTACAAGGCGTTTCTACCTTTTCCGCCTTAGTTTTTGTAGTTTTCATCGTTAAAAAGGTAGTGGCGCCCTCAATTTTTACAACCCTTCTGTTATCCCTGTGTGACATAAACTTGGGGTCGAATCACCCTTGAGAGGAGTCTCTAGCTGGTGCCCTGTGAGGTACAACTTTTACCGTTACAATATAGAAACTGATTTATGCTTTGCTTTAAAGGTAAGGTATTTTTTCAAAACACGGTACCTATTTGTTAAAAACAAATAATGTTAAAAATCGTACTTGAATTCAATATGGATACGAAATAAAAAGATACCAAGTGAATCTGAAAATACAAAGGTAAATATTGACATTATAAACGCCACTGGATAATCGATGTCAATCAATTGTCGAAGTGAGAGGGAAGAACACACGCACGCGCTTGCCAATTGGAAGTCAGGTGTTCACCTAGCAACGGAGGTTCGATAAATATTCACCAATTGAGTTAGTAAGAGGGCGTGGTAATTATGATTTTCGCACGACGTTGCCGGCTTGGAGGAAACCCATAATATATTTGGAAAAGTGTTCATCTTTTAATATTCAGAAATTGAAAAAATAATGTTAATAGACAAAATCCAATGAAACCAGCACATTAAAGAACTAACGTTTAATCATTATTGACATATTGTTAATAATAAAAAGTCCATTTTCTAATTATTATCACTACATACTTAGCACTTTAGCTTTTTCATAGTTAAACGTGGCAATATCGAATGTTTTCGACCGCATTCCTTTCACAGCTTTAGTTATGTTTGCCAAATTATAGGTAATGTGGAGCCCAATCTGGTGATACTTTTCTGTGAAATTCATCTATCCATATTGCGTATGGACCGATTAGATTTTTATTTTGTTGTTTTCGGTTTTAATAGTTATTGAATTTTTTCCATACTTCTGATATTGTAGTTTTTTGGTTACGACTTTCACAATACTTCTTTCACTTCTGTCTTTCGACTTGTTTCAAAAAAGGTGACCCCGTCTCTAGGATAGGTAGAAAACTGAAAAATAATTAGGGTAAAAGTAAAAAAATTTCGTAACGCCATCCGTATTCAAGGTATAGGTACACATTTTTCACGATTGTGCCGAAACTACCAGCAACATTGTAATGAAATTTTATACGAATATGTTTTGGAAGCTGAGTCATCCCATTAATTTGTTTTTATTTCTGACTCTCATAGAGGGCGCTAGTTACACGGTTCGTACCAAGTAGTTTTGAACATAACTTTTTTAAAGGTTAGATTTATTAATCAAAATTTCAAGTGAACTTAAACATTATTCGATTTTACACCAAACAGGTACTCTTGGTGAAACTCGATACTGTGTACCGTTTTCGGAAGATTTGATTAGAAAATTATAAACTAATATCCAAAGTAATGATAAAGTTATTAATTAAAAAAAAATCACAAAAAGAAAATTAAAATAAAGACTAAGAAGATAAAATAAAATTCAATTAGAGTAAGTGTTCAAAATTTCCTCCCTTTTCAGAAATACACAAGTCTATCCTTTTTTCTAAAGAATCTATCAATCTTCTAAACGCGGTTGGGGATCAGCTATGGTCATTAAAGTGACGTTGAATTCTGTCTTCCAATTCTTGACGTGAATCTACCTCTGTAGCATAGACTTTTTCCTTAAGATACGACCAAACTGTGTAGTTCAAAGGAGCAGAATCGCATGACCGATGAGGTCAATGAATCGGAGCTTCCGCACCTCTACCAATCCATCGATTTGGAAAATGGTTACTCAACCAATTACGACACCTTGTATCAAAGTGCGGTGGAGCTCCATCGTGCATCAGAAATAGAGATCTTCGCTCGTTTAGCGTTAAATCTTCTAATATCTCGAATAAGTGATTGTTTAAAAAATCCAGGTACACATCACCATTTAGATTTCCAGGTAGAATGTGATAACCTATTAATTTGTTACCTAAAGTTGCTGCCCAAACTTCAACTTTAAAGAAGTGTTGGTAATGTGATACCCTTTTGACTTGTGGATTCTCATTACACCAGTAGTGTGCATCAATTGAGTTAAACAGACCTTGTCGCGTAAAGTTGGCCTCGTCCGTAAAAAGAATACATTTTAAAAGATTTGGATTGAGGGCTGTCCTTTCTTGTAATGACAAAAATCCTCTCTAACCGGTAGATCGTCTGGCAAGATCTCTTGGACTTGTCTGTAATGATAAGGATGTAGCTGCCGCCTTTTAAGTATCCTCCAAGTACTTGAAGAAGACGTATTTGTTTGTCTAGCTGTTGGATCTTGATCAACTAAATTTAAAATATTTTTTTTATTAATGGTTCTTGTTGTTCTTGGCCTACCAGAATTTATTATTTTTTTGGGCTCACATTCCCAGTTTCTCGACAACGTCGTTCAATGCCTCTAAATGTATTTTTACTGGATAAGTTTCTCCTAGGAAACTTTTCTGCATAACGCGTAACAGCTGCATTGGAGTTTCCTAAACACTCGCCTAAAGTTAATAACATGTCGGTGTATTCAATATTTGAGTACATTTTGATTAACAATATCTAATTTTACAAATAACAAGGTTTAAAAAATCTAATTATTTTTGACTTATCGTCATAACTATCAATAAATGACAGTTTTCTATGGCAAACTTAGAGAAAATCAAGATATACCGATTAGAATGAATTTTTGTGAAACGTTACAAGAAAGGAAAGCCCTCAATCCCAATTTTTTAACATGTATCCGTTTTATCGATGAGGTCTCATTTACGTGACAAAAAATTTTAATTCACATAATGCGTACTAATTAATAACTTTATTATTACTTCATACCAGCATCGGTTATTACTTCATAATTTTCAAATCAAAATACTCCGAAAACGGTACACAGTATATAGTTTCACCATTGTATAAAAATAAAATTGTATAAAGATAGGCATAGTAGGTTAATCTTACGAGGATATCATTTGACGAGGTGGACGCCACCAATAGATGGCAGTGGGGAGTTTGCGTCCACGGCACGTCTTTTCTTACTGTACGTCGTAGCTTGAATTACGAATTTCATTAGCTTTGGTCGCCGAATTACCCCAATAACAGATGGCGCCAAAATTATTCAGAATGTTATAATATATACATCCATAAGAGCTGTGTTGCAAAATTTATTATTTTGGGTAGGTACCTATTGAAAAGTTGCGATTTGAAGTTCATTATTAATATTGTATTCGTTGTGTCATTGTTGTGTTTCGATGGCTGTGCATTTGGATTATTATTTTATTTGAGAATATCTGAACGTTGATATATATTTCATTTTAAAGGTAAGTAGACATTATTACAATTAATATACATATCTCTTCTTTTAGTAAAACCAGAAAATCTATAAACTAAGAATTAACAATTATATTTAGAATTTTGGATACTGATTGGTTGCATTATAAAAATGGACCAATCAGCTTTTAAAAATTATTCATTTAACAGTAAATTATTAATTAAGTTGAGCTTAGTTAATCACCGTAAATAATGTTACAAATTAGTTGCTAGGATTCAAATTTTAATTCTTAATTTTTATAAGTATTCTTAGCTCAGTTGCGTTTATACATCAATACCTATCTTGGTTAATATATCTAAATTATATTAACAGGGCATTAAGTGTATAAATGCTCCAGCTTACAATTTCCAAAAAAACTGTATATTTAGCGACTTATACTTACTAAAATGTATTAATATAACAAATAATCACTTTTATCAATCAGCTCGTTGTGTGCTCAGTCAGTAGAGAGTTGATAAATTCTATAAATTTATTATAATATGAATGAATGTCGACATTTTAATTTAAATCTTCTTTTCGATATTTCAGAAATGGCTGGAAATAAGTAGATGGATCATACACTCGGGTGAGTTATCCTTCCGACGATTATTTTTCATAGAGGAGTAAAAAATAGGGAATGTGAATAAATGAGTGTGTATGCAAATTTCCAAAACTAAACATAAGTATTTGATTGTGATGCCTTTTGGTCCAATATAATAATAAATATTCAAAATAAGAATTAAATTCCCTTGATCTTATTTCAACAAAACGTTCGAACATTTCATTATCATATAAATAAATTAAGAAAGTTATTGTCAAGTTCAAGCGTGAGGAAACACTAAACAATTATATGTTTTTACTTAATTACAGTTACCTGTAAATAATTGTCATATAAGTAAAGCGTGATCTATAGACGTCAAAAAATAATAGTTCAATACTATTAAACGCTTTACAAAATTAGAAAAATTAATTTCCAAAGAGCAGACCGTCCACTAAGAAGCAAAAACTACTTCTCGGGCTATATGCCCCGACAGACATTGAATTACACTTCTATTGTCGATATAGAATTTTGGTTTGTGATTAGATGTAGAGATGTCGCCGATATCGCACTCTTAACATTTCCTTTACTAAGGCTAATATATTGGTGTGGTATCAACGTAGTCTCTAGTCCAGGATTATGCTCTCAGAGCTTCTGGACGAATAGCATCTACCTTGTGCTGATGAGGCGCAAAAACGCCGAAACCGGTCCACAAGTGATGTTATTCCTTCTAATCGCAAACCAGAATGGTTGGTTCTATCTTAAAAGATATACCAACCCCGTTTACTTTAGAAGTGTAATTCAATGTCTGTCGGGGCATGTAGCCCGAGAAGTAGTTGTTGCTTCTTAGTGGACGGTCTGCTCTTTGGAAATAAATTTTTCTAATTTTGTAAAGCGTTTAATAGTATTGAACTATTATTTTTTGACGTCCAATTATATGTTTATTTGGTATACTCGAACTTGACTGGATTATATGAATATACATTTAGTATTTATCATGAGGAGAAGTCGATGCAGAATGCTTGAAGAGAACTATTATCTATAGTTGATTAGTCAGATAGTATTAATTAGTAACCATTACCATTTAATCTTAGAAGATGTACGTAAAAATAGTAAGAGAGAACTAAAAAAGGAAGTTCCCAAAAGTTTAGAGAGTCATATTGATATAATTAATAATTTGAGTAGTTTATTTAATAGTTTTTCAAGTTTAATAAATAAAAATTGGCATAAGTTGAATGAGGATCAGCGGAATAAATGTATTTTATATTTTGACAAAATCAGAGAAAAGGTAGTTAGATCATTTCATGTGCTAGATTGTCGGTATAAAGTTCCGTCAAAGCTGATTACAAGTAATAATTTGATTGTTAAGGACATATTACAAGAATTTAGCAAGAGTGGAAGTGAGAAAATGGCATTAAGTATGAGTGATTTTTTTAATTTAGCTGGTAAGATATTGCCAAATGAGTTCAATGGTGATACGAGCAAACTGCAATCTTTCTTAGATGCAGTTAGCTTATTGCAAGTTTACGCAGCAGAGCATGAGAGAAATGCGGTGTTGTTTGTGACAACAAGTCTGACTGGGAAAGCCAGGGTTTTGGTCACCACTGAGGATTCCTTGAAAGGAATAGCATACACACTAAAACAAGGGCTCCGAGGAGACAGTGCTAGTTTGGTAAGTGCTAAACTAAGCAAACTTAAGCAGAACAACAAGGATCTTGTCGGATATGCTTCTGAAATGGAGAAACTGACAGAGCAGTTACAAGCCGCGTACTTGGCAGAAGGAATGCCCGTACACTTAGCAATGAAGTATACCACGAAAGCTGCAGTAAAATCCTTAATAAATAACTCAGCGTCAGAGAGGATAAAAACTGTGATAGCAGCAGGAAATTTTTCTACGCCACAAGAAATGATGACTAAACTGGTGTCCATCGATGTGGGAAATAATCAGGTAGCTGGAAATGTGATGTATTATAAGGAGGATAGAAATAGGTTTTCGTCAGGAAATAGATATTTTCCTCAGAATAAGCAGTTTTATGCTAATCAGAATGGAAGAAATAATTTCCATAGGAAAAACTGAGAGCAAATTTTAGATGGAGAAACATGGAAAAAGATGTGAGAAAATATATTAAGCAATGTCACAAGTGCCAAGTCAATAAGGCAAAGAATAATCACAAGGAAGAATTCGTATTAACAGATACCTCAGCAAAACCATGGGATATAACGTATATAGATACGATAGGTCCTTTTTCACAAAGTGAAAACGGTAACCGCTATTGCATTACAATGGTATGTGAATTAACCAAATACGCAGTAATAATCCCAGTAAAAAATAAAGAAGCAAACACGATAGCTCGTGGAATCTTTGAAAATTTCATACCAACGTACGGTCTGATAAAACAAATTAGGACAGATTTAGGAACAGAATACAAAAATGAAATATTCAATGCTCTAACGAAGATGTTAAACATTAGTCATAAGTATTCAACAGCATACCACCACCAATCCATAGGGGGGTGCGAAAAACTACATAGAACACTTAATGAGTACGTGAGACATTCCATAAATGAGAGTAAGGATGATTGGGACGAATGGTGCAAATTATTCGCTTATTGTTTCAATACGACTCCAAACTCTTATCATGGCTTTACACCATTTGAGTTAATGTATGGAAGACGTGCTAACCTACCCGAGAATCTCACGAATGAAATCGATCCATGTTATGATGTTGATGAATATCAGAATGAGTTAAAATATAAATTACAGGTAGCTCATCAGCGAGCAGGAAAATATTTAGTAAAATATAAACTGAGTAGACAAAGCTAACATAGTAAGGTAGCCAGCCCAGTTGATTTTAAAATAGGGGATTCAGTTTTAGTAACAAGGGAAAATAGAACCATATTCGAATCTCAGTATATAGGTCCATTCACAGTCACAGAGGAGAGTGATGTTAATTGTAAAGTCAAATTAGATTCAGGTTTGATAAAAGGAATACACAAAAACAGACTACACCTTTACTGTAAAGTAAATTAATCGGAAATTGTAAAAAGCAGTGTGAGTGATTAAGTTTACAAACAATATTAGTGAAAATAAAAGTGGATAACAATGCATAAACATTTAGTTACAATAAGACAAACAATTAAGTTATCGTAAACAATCACGGAAAACAATAGACATTCAGCAGTTTATAAACATGTGTAACATGGTATGTAGTAATTATTTTATTTTTAGGAACGTATGTATTCATAATTCATATTTCGTTCATAATTAAGGGGAAAGGAAGTTCAACGGAATTTATTCTTTTTGTAAAAGGGGAAGGTGTGGTGCCTTTTGGCCCAATATAATAATATAATAATAAATATTTAAAATAAGAATTAAATTTCTTTAATCTAATTTCAACAAAACGTTCGAACATTTAATTATCATATAAATAAATTAAGAAGGTTATTGTCAAGTTCAAGCGCGAGGAAACACTAAACAATTATATGCTTGTTTGGTTTACTCGAACTTGACTATATTATAAATATACATTTAGTATTTATCATGAGGAGAAGTCGATGCAGAATGCTTGAAGAGAACTATTATCTATAGTTGAATAGTCAGATAGTAGTAATTAGTAACCATTACGCATAAGTATGCTATACGGCTATGTACTTATGCATAGCATTAGTTTTGTAAGTAGTTTAATGTATTTAGTAAATAAACCAAACATATCCCAGTGCAAGAAGTAGTTGTTTCATTCTCTTGAGATGATCCTCCATGTGACCTGCAACACCACCTATTCAGAGGCCCTTCCACACCTATAACCTAACCAAGTATCCATCGACGACACATATATTACATGGCGATCCTGCAAACAATTGGAATTCTGTGACAATGGGAGGTAAATCAACGAAGCAAGCGGTCCAGGAGAATGGAGTGGTCAACAGTAACTTTATAGTTCAAGAGGATGAGATCACAGCAGATCTGGAGGTAAAGAACATTATTTATATCATTGTGGTTGTTTTGGTACTACAATTTGGATGGTCCATATACAAGAACTATAGAAGACAAATGAAGAGGGAAATAAGAAGAAATCTGCAACAAACCACACTGAATATTTAAGATGGTAAGATTTGTTTTTGTAAACTTTAAGGGTATATTCTGTTTTGTGGCTATATTTGGTATTTGATATTTTTATTCTTATTTTTATTTTTTTATTATTGACAATGAATTTTAAATGTCCTCGAGTGATGGGAATGCAGTAACTTGGGATCAATTTGAGAGTCGATTGAATTTAATCTTAGAAGATGTACGTAAAAATAGTAAGAGAGAACTAAAAAAGGAAGTTCCCAAAAGTTTAGAGAGTCATGTTGATATAATTAATAATTTGAGTAGTTTATTTAATAGTTTTTCAAGTTTAATAAATAAAAATTGGCATAAGTTGAATGAGGATCAGCGGAATAAATGTATTTTATATTTTGACAAAATCAGAGAAAAGGTAGTTAGATCATTTCAGGTGCTAGATTGTCGGTATAAAGTTCCGTCACAGCTGATTACAAGTAATAATTTGATTGTTAAGGACGTATTACAAGAATTTAGCAAGAGTGGAAGTGAGAAAATGGCATTAAGTATGAGTGATTTTTTTAATTTAGCTGGTAAGATATTGCCAAGTGAGTTCAATGGTGATACGAGCAAACTGCAATCTTTCTTAGTTGCAGTTAGCTTGTTGCAAAGTTACGCAGCAGAGCATGAGAGAAATGCGGTGTTGTTTGTGACAACAAGTCTGACTGGGAAAGCCAGGGTTTTGGTCACCACTGAGGATTCCTTGAGAGGAATAGCAGACACACTAAAACAAGGGCTCCGAGGAGACAGTGCTAGTTTGGTAAGTGCTAAACTAAGCAAACTTAAGCAGAACAACAAGGATCTTGTCGGATATGCTTCTGAAATGGAGAAACTGACAGAGCAGTTACAAGCCGCGTACTTGGCAGAAGGAATGCCCGTACTCTTAGCAATGAAGTATACCACAGAAGCTGCAGTAAAATCCTTAATAAATAACTCAGCGTCAGAGAGGATAAAAACTGTGATAGCAGCAGGAAATTTTTCTACACCACAAGAAGTGATGACTAAACTGGTGTCCATCGATGTGGGAAATAATCAGGTAGCTGGAAATGTGATGTATTATAAGGAGGATAGAAATAGGTTTTCGTCAGGAAATAGATATTTTCCTCAGAATAAGCAGTTTTATGCTAATCAGAATGGAAGAAATAATTTCCATAGGAAAAATAACTACGATAACAATAGAAAATTTCAAGCAAATCACGGCAATAGGAGATTTACTGGTTACAGGGAGAAATCAGAGGAATATAGAAACAGGCCTAACAACCTGTAACACCTGCAACACCACCTTTTCAGAGGCCCTTCCACACCTATAACCTAACCAAGTATCCATCGACGACACATATATTACATGATTATCGTCAAATAAAAGACAATTTGTCCAATAGTTTTTTCTGATAAAGAACTTATTTGTTTTATGGTTGCATTGCATGTTATACGAGTACAAGAATTTAACTAGTACAAATTCCATATCCGTTAAATCTTAAATTTATCAAAAGTTCTTGAATCCTGCCTACATTTAAATTTTGCAACTACCTTTATGGTAAAGTAACAGAATAAAAAATTATTGAAAATATTGCAAACTTATATAGATAAACACAACTAACCGAATACAAAGGGTTAGACATTATAATATTCCACGAAAATTGAAATAATTGGAAAAAGTATTTTTTGTTATTTTTTTTATGTTTATGAACTACGCATGTAATAATAAGGTATAGTGGATCTGTGTGTTTATAAATGGGAGCTACCACGTCAATAAGATAAAATTTTACCTGTTCAAATGTATACAGACTGTTTCTTTTATCATATATGGTTATTATAACTAGGCCGTAATAGATTGACAAAATGGTAACTATTATGGAGAACATTAAAATTTGTTGAAAAATTTACAACGATTTCCTCCATTCTCGAGTTATACTGGGAGAACTAAAAAGGCTGCTTCTGGTTTTTCAGAATAGAATTTTTAAATAAAAAAATAACAAAGAACATCAAAGTTTTATTTGAACACGAATTTACTATAGACATGTATAATACCAACAAATCTTCGATACGACAGTTCGTGTCTTCAAAAGGCTAACATACTTTTATTTAAATAGGGATATGCCCATTTATTGTAATAATTATAGTTGTTTCGCCATCAGGAGAGAGTATTAAAATTATCGGAAACCAGTAAACCATGGGCGTACATTTATAGAATTATATTTATAATGATAGTCTATAAATATTTACTTAAGACCCCATGTCGCCGCCGGTTACAAATATTAGGTAGTAACTTTAAGTTATGTGAAAACTTAGCATAATTTTTTTGTTAAAAAATATTCTAAACTTTCTGAAATATTCAGGTTAATTTGATGTCACTATCAATAACTTTTTAGCCATTAAAATCTGTTGGTTTGATTATGCCAAATAAAGTAATTTGTCAATATACATATAACTACCTAAAAATGTAGTTTTATCTTACCCCTTTTAATAAAACCAGAACCACACTTATGCAAGGATTATTGACCAGTTTCCCGGCGATTACAAAAGGGTCGTCTATTGTTATATCAGGTATAAACGGCACTGCTAAACTAAAAGAAATTTGTTAGTGCTGTATGGTAAAAATTTGCAAATATACTGATTTTTTTTGGGCCACCGCTGCTGAAGTTTGCATACATAATTAGGTTTTATTACTCTCTTCTGATGGCGAAACAACTATAGTCGATGTTAATAATTCAAATTAAGCGATATATCACAATTCAGATTGTTATGACGTTTTATCTCAAATAAGTAATATCATAAATGAGAACAATTCTTAAATACGTTCCTGTCGTAGTTATTTTATAAACTTGTTTTGATTTTGCCAAAAAATGTACCGAGAGCCTTATTTTGGACCTAGTGTTTTGATATAAAATAAGATTTTTCTTAACAATTATAATGTTCCTACATAATACAGTTACCTTTTTGTCCATTTAATTATCTTAGTATCTATGACGGTTTAGAATATAGTAATGCTACCAAATTATGATCATAGAAACAGCCTGTATAAAACTATGGAACAAATTAATTATTTTTAAAAAATGAAACATTTAAAAAAATCCTCGAGAAGATCAATTTTTATTTTCAACTATAGTAGTTTGTGTGTTCATAACGTTATGATTTTATTAAATATGATGCCCTTGATAGACTTTTTAATGGTATATATATTTTTCATTTCAATTTAATAGGTGATGATTTCAAAAATATATAAGACTCATGCTTGATTTATAACAGATGTGTGAATAAAATCATTTTTTTAAATTAATAGGAGTGATGTAAATATATATAATTCAACAATGGGCAGTTTTAAGTTTTCTATCATATTATTGTGTGCTCAATCCAATAAGTATAAATAGATAACACAATAAATAATATTTTCAATGATTATAATTTTCGGCAGTCTATTGTGAAACATTTAAGTCCGGTCCTTGGTATTAGGTTGTTTGTGTACGCTTATCAGTAAGTGATAAAGCTGTCAAAAGGATGTCAGGTAGGTATTTTGCAAAGTAGTTCATAGAATAAATTTTTTTCTTTAATATTAAAATTTTTTTGTTTATCGGGCTTGTCCAAATTTTCACGTTGACCGGTAACTTTCAACACCAGGCAAATACATATAATATTTATATTAAATTTAGATTCATATTCAAATATCTTTTGTACGTATATATTTGTTATTTTTTTTTATTTCCGGTTTTGTTACGATTCTTGTGAATGGTCTTTTGTTTGATTTTAAAAACCCTTATTAAACCTGGGTACCTACCAAGAAATTTCAATGATAAGTAGTTGTTTTTGGGAATGATACACAGGTATGGGATTATCTTAATACAATTCGGGAAATTCCAAACAAGGGTTTTACTGTAGTTGTTTTTAGGGGGACTACCGAGTACCACGACTACCTGAGTTAATCCATTTCCGCCTTCATTGGGGATTATTCTATGCCCCACTATTTAGAATTTCTGTCTTGATTAAAACAGATCATTGATTAACTTATCGAGAAGGGCAAGGAAAATCATTGATGAAGCCATTTTTTTAACACTGTATTGCTTCTTCAATGATTTTCCTATCCCTTCTCGATAAAAAGTGGTAGCGAGCACGGTGGTAAGAAATTCGGTGGTACAACTCGACGGTAGGATTATACCTACCTGATATCTTGTGGTACAACTCGGCGATCCCGGTTTTTAGTTATGCTCGTTGCAGAAATGAAATAAATTTCAAGTTTTTTAAACACAAAAAGATACTCACTTTACCATAACCATTACAATAAATATGTATGTTAACATTCATGTTCATTATTTCAGATAATGCTGTTTTGGCAGACCTAAGCCAGAAATCGCTAAGAAATAAGCTGATTTGTAGCAAACATTTCAGTGAAAAGTCCACACCAGTAATTTTTAACAAATTAAAACGTGTTTTTTGACAGATCACCATGGCAACAGATGAATTTTAGTGGAAATTTTTTCCTCGGGGGTACCCAACAGCGAATTATACCGGAAAATTTTTTGACTTTTATAATGACAGAATATTTTAGTGACAGTCTGGTTTTTATTTGCAAAAAAAGCAATTTTCCACCATTTGTAGTTACTCAAAACTTATGTAAAATTAAATTATTTGTTGTGTCTTGAGAGGGTATTTTCGTGGAACTACAATAAGTGATTGAATGATTTTCTACAACTTGTAGTAAGCCCAAGTATATAACTATAAAATGAGAAAATATGCAATCTGTTGTAGTCATAGGCAATATATTTTTAATTTATTGTTGCGGACTCAGACTTTCAAATATTGTGAAACTTTTTCAAGTTCATTAAAAACTAGACAGACAAAGAAAAATAATAAACTATCAATCATTCAGCATAACTGAATAACCAATATATTTTGTATGTTCCTTGTGGTATATTCATTATTCTTTTTGCTATTTATTTTGGGAAATCAAACCACAATCTTGTTCATGTTTTTATTACGTTTCGGTAGCGTTCCAGCTACCCGTTATCAAGAATAATTAAGTTTTATAAAATTCTAGGTCCCTATCTGACATTAATGGAAAAATTCGAAAACTAGACTATCAATAATATGAAGTTTAAGTCGTTGTAAATTTTTTAAGGTACATTCACAGTAGATATTTTTCGACAAAAGGTGGATGATGAAATATTTTTCGTAGTTTGTGGTTTGATTTCCCATAATAAATAACAAAAGAATAATGAATAACCAATACTTATCAACATTTTTATTTTGGGTATTTCAATAGTAAATGTGAATACTTGACCGAAGAATAGAGGTCACCGCGAGTAGATTCTACATATAGGTACTACATTTTTTGGGTTTTACGGTCTTTGTAACCGAGATACAGGTTGTTTAGTGGATTTTGCCCATTTTTTTCTAAGGTCAAAACTAATGAGCTACTCTGTACATTTTCTAGATAACACACAGTTCCTATCATGGCCCAAACGAGTCGGGTAATGGTTATAAAAAAAATTATTTACGAAAAACAAAAAAAAAATAGAACGTGAATAATGTGATGCGTTCCGAAGCAGCACCATGTATATCAAAGTTTGCAAAAAACCTTTTACGAATTTGAAAAAGTTATAAAACTACAATAAATAGTTTACTCAATTTGTTGGCCATTCGAATTTCCCACTGACAATTTGTTCTTGTTTTGATGTTTTTGTGTATTAAGTAACTAAAGAAAGAAATCTTATCATCTTCAAGTGATAAATTATAAAAATCAATAATTTTTAAACGATTGAATTGTTACTACTTGGATTTGTGTATGTTGTCGTAGCTGTAAAGTGCACAAGGTATATAATACAGGACCGTCCTACTTGTAGTTTATGATCATTTTTTTAAACGCGCTGGACACTTACGGTTTATAATTATTATAATTTTTGAATCAATAATTTTATAAAAAGTGTAGTTATTATTTACCTAATTTAATATTTCTAGTGAGTAAGTAAGTATTCTTTATTTAGCTCCAAGCTAATTACAAACAACTCATTCTATTTATATACAATATACAAAAGAAAATAACTTAAAACTAAAATGTCCCATCTCTAAGGAATAAACTCACATTTTTATTGAATATGTACACATTTTTACTGTTTTTAATATCAGTTGGTAGCGAATTGTAAAGTCGATATTTTGTAATAAATTCGTTTATCAAAACTTTAGATGTTTTATTTTATTATCTAATATGTCGAATGCAATGACCTCACTTGGAAGGTACCTTTGAAGATACTTTCCATGCGTCTAGCGACGGCAACCACTGACCAAAAATAAGTTGGACGTACGTCAAGAGTCAAAATTTTTCAATAATGGTCAACTTATTGCAAAGAAACTATTAGCCACCAATGTAGTGTAGAATGATCACTGAATATAAAACACAAATAATGTTTACCATATCAGATTTTTGAACTGTGCCGAATTCCGCAAAAACCTACCTGCGTCTTTAATCCTAGGTCGAGTTCCTCAAAAAGTCGCGGGAGGATTAGAATACGGCTAACAGCTAAATGCCAGTTTTTTAACACTGTATACTCTCTTCAATCATTTTCCTTGCCCTTCTCAATAAATTACGAGAGCTTTTTCAACTTACGCAGCCATTTTTTCAACACTGTATACATTCTTCAATGATTATTCTTGCCCTTCTCGATAGATTACGAGAGCTTCTGTGTACCTGATTACTCTATTTTTGGAAATCACCAAATTATATTGTCCCACTTGCTAATGATACGATAATCCCTCTTTCGGGTAGTTTCAGGTAGTTTTGCGGAATTCGACCCTATAGCCAGATTTTTATATTCAGAGCAAAAATCCGTGATTCACACTCACACTACCGACCTCCGACCTGTTAAACCTTCAATGCCAAAGAATTAGTATCTACCTTTAGAATAATAAGCCGCAAATAGATCGACGAGGGCACTTCGTAATGAAAGGCCATATTGCACAATTGCAGGATTCTACAATAGTAGATAGGAAATGACAGACTATTGAAGGTGAATTCGAGCAGAAGTAATGACAGACCATCGAAGGTAAATTCGAGCAGGGTATACTGCAGTTGACCTCTAGGAAATCTAATTACTGAGCATCGGGGTATCGTAGAAATCAGTGATGCGTGTAGTACACGGAAAATAAAAATTATACAGGGTGCACCGAAAGTAACTACATTTAATAGGAGGGGGTATACAGAGCAGTAGTCAATTACACTATAGGTAGTGAAGAGTGAATTATTATTAATTTGATTAGAAATGGAAGCTAGCAGGTGTGTGACACCAGAGATTAGTTCTAATTCAGAGTGTATACTATAGTGCTCCAAGACTAGCGAGTACCGCTGCAAATGTTATATATTGGTGTATTAAAGATGTAAATAATAAGAACATTGGAATCGGCTATAGATATTTCAAACATGATACTATCTACGAATTTGTAATTCCATGTGATTTGTATAGTCTGTTAAATGTGAACTGTATCCGTGAATTAAAAGTGCAAATCGTAAAAAATAGTGATGTACAAGAGGATGACTCTGGTGAATTGGTAGGAGAGGGGTTGATTGATACAACAATATTTAATTCATGCTATTATCCAACACTGCCCGACTATAAAAAAGGGTTCCACCAATAATAATAGGAATGAAATACACAAAAATGTGAAATATCCCAATATTATATATAAAAGATTGAATATATTAACATTTATTTAGTATTAGTCGATATGCAGGCCCCATCGTTTATAATATTGCAAGCTATTATTGTTAACTACCTTTTAATACAGCATCCGTATAATATTAGAGAAGTGTTTGTATGTTTTGATAGTAATGGCACAAAAAATGATAGTTGGCCTGAAAAATGGATACGAATGGAATCGTATACACCAAATAATGCAGTAACCCTAAAAGCTTAAATACCTACCAATAGTACAACATATAAAGTGCGTCTTTTCAAAGGTAATGGAAACTACCAAAAGTCCGAATGGTTGCAGTTGTATGCAGTTCACCAGGTCGCAAGCACACACATAAATACGCATACTTGTATATTATATTATATAGCTACATGTTCTACTATTGTGACTGGTACAATATTTTATAAAAGTATCCTTAGTTTGTTTAAATAAAAGAAATAAGTATATAAATAACATTTCTTTTTTGTTAAACATCTAAAAAATCAAAATCTGTAGAATCTAAGTATTCTTCTATATTCACATCACTGAAAAAATTCTCCACTGCTTCTTCTTCTTCTAATGCTTGGATAAGATCATCTAATGTGCCTGAATTGGAGGATGGATTTAGGAGAAAATGCCACCATGCTAGAGTATTTGTGTCATGTGGTATTACATACCTCTTATCATCCTTTGAAGAAAGAGCCACCTTGTTTTTTAATTCTGTGTGGATAATATGCATATTGGAAAAAAACATACATTTTTCTATATACAATACCGCCAGTTTCAACGATTTGTTTATAGTCATTAAGATGGAGTTGAGTTTGAATTATATGTTTAGAAATACCTTTAGCCTTCTTTAAAATATCAGACTTGTTGAATCGTTCCGATAATTTAACACTATATGCTTTAGCACCAGTTCCATAGAAAGACTCAACAACTACATCAGCAAACTCTTCTTTCATTTTACCGACAATAGATATTGTTTTAGGAATGTCATGGATATTATTTGTCTGATAATTGGATGTATCGAAATATTCAATATTTTCCTTCATGTCTTTGTAGAAATCTTCAGTAAATACTTCCAACACTAATGAATCAGTATCCGTATAACACAACTCAACAGAATCAACATACTGTTGTTTAACATAATCATAATAAAACTCATATATTATAGTCTTTGAAATATCCAAAACTGAAAATCCTACATATAACGGTTTATCATACACTACTTTAATTTTATTCAGTTGAACCGCCACCAAATTATCGTTAAACACAGAACAAGATTTGAATTCAGGTTTCGCAATTAAAGTTTTCGCTCCCAGGGATTCTCTAGTGTTTTCCCAATGACTTGATAGAATTATAGGTTTCCTTTCTCAACATTCTCCATCGTTTTTCCAAAGATTGCATTGATTAAAAGTTTAAACAAATCTTTTTCAAAGGCATTTTTAGCTTTGTTGCGTATACTGGTGTTAAGTTCAATGTATGTCTTTAGCCACGCAGACTGTGAAAACTCGATAACTCTGTGAATCTTTTTCAATTTCAAACCATTTTTTAAACACTGTTCAAGGTTACGATAGTGTATTATGTATTTGGTTTTATCGTTCAAGTTCGGTATCAGCTTTGAATATTTGGATTTTGGAGCGATGATACTTTCCGAGCAGAGAGGAAGATCGTTATGTGCATCATGCAGATTGGTAGGATACTCCAAGCCCACTTCCAAAACATATCCTTCAGGCAAATCATCTTCAATAGTATCGACATCGAATAATTCAATTTCAGATTCACTTAACCACCTAAAGTCACCAAATGGTAGATATTCCTTCATTGCAGCCCCATAAAGGTATGTAGCATCTAAAAAGATTATGTAGCTCTCTGGTTTGTTCACATCAAAGGTTTCCAAGTATCTATTGTTTGCTACAGCTTTCCTCTTGCTGCATTGAGCTACTCCGCCTCGAATTCCTTTTTTGAAGAAGTGAAGCATATCCACATCGGTTAAAAGTTGTAGTTCAATCTGAGTACATCTCAACATGGCATCCCAACTCAGGGAAGGAGCGGTAAGGTAGTGAGCTGGATCCAACTTATTTTCCTTAAGACAAACTTTGCGAAAATTCTCAAAGACGTCGGCAAGAAGCAACACATCAGTTTTTAAATATAACTTTGCATAATCACTCATAGTTGTGCAGTTGAAAGTATTCCATACTAGTTGAGCTCGTGCATATTCCTCATCAGAGATATCAACACCTTTTAAGGTATCAAAAAAATGTTCCTTAGAAGGTAATTGCCGCTCGCGAAGTTTATCAAAAGATGTCACATATGAATACGGAAACACACCTTTTTATCTCATTAAATTAAAATGTTTTGGGAAAAACTTTCGTACCTCATTATACTGTTCAGGATTCAACGTAGAAGCCAGTTTTTCTAATGAACTAGCTAGAAAACTAAAGGAGTCAACAAATTTTAATGTCATATACACATCTCGTATCTTGAGATCACTAAACTTTTCCACCAAAATAGATTTTGAGAAGCATATATACTTCTCCTTGGTTTGGGGTAAGGCACTGATGTTTTCACCTTCGGTGGCCAGTTCTTTGATAAATAAATGACAATCATAATTTTTTAAATTATGTAGAAAGACTGGAATATATTTCGGAGGTTTATAATTTAAATTGCAAGAGTTATGGGCTGCATTATTAAATTTTCCGGTAACATGGCAATGATCCATAACCTTTTTATCAAAAACATCAAATGGTTTTTCACAAATATGACAAACGGTAGCAGTGTCATATCTATTTTGTTCCTCAGGTGTTAATGATCGCATCGGTGTAACATGTTTAAGATGGCTATTGTACAAATCTTGAACTATTGAATCCAATTTTTGTATGAAGACTTGGGCTGCATCGGCACCTTCATAAATTTCAAATTTGGATAAACTATCGTCATATGTACACTTTACATAAAAAGCAAACGAGTAAGGCTCATGTTCACACACTTTAACTGTGAAGGATTTACCAGCATGGGGTTCAGTGTGATCTATCGGTTTTAATAAACTTTCAAAGTCTGCGTATATAACGAATGGAACTTGCAGCTGTTTTTCAAAGTTGATGAATTTTAATGTATTTTCTGGTAACCTCTCCCCACACTTGTTTATTGTAATTTGAATTCTTTTGAAAAACTTTGTAGACATCCGTCACAAAAGTAAAGTCTTCCATCGAGCGTTGTTTTTTGATTGTGCAATAACTTGGATAAATCCTTGATGAGAGTATAATGAGTGTTTCCATCTCTATCAGTTATCAATAAGAGATTAATATGGGTTGGTTTCCGCTCTGACGTAAAATGAAGGGGGCCAACAACTTCATATCTTTTTTTTCCATCTTTAAATTCTGATTCCAACCCATAAACATTTACAGATATATTATTCAATTTCTCGAATTTTATAATGTCTTTCAGGGTTACCGGAAACTCTACTCCTGTGAAATCTAGCAAGGTATCAAAATGGGGGTAAGATTCTGGCTTCGTGGGATCTCCTTCGGGTTGAAATATTGCCGCATTCACACACCAAGCGAAACACGCATTATCATTATTCCAGATATTTAAAACAGTCTGTTTTCTAATTATCGCCCTTGGCAACTTGACATAAGAAGAAGCGGAAATTGCATTAAGCCGGTTTATGTTCACATCTAAAAACATTATTTCTTGAAGTGCCCACCCACTATCTTTTTCTTGAAACTCTGAAGCCTGGTTCATAATTTCATCTTTAAATTCTTCATATACATGTTTCAAATCGGTTGATGTAGTCACAACTTTGTTGGCTGTATTCATAGACTTTATATCTGAAATCTCCTTCTCTGGTATTATGTATATACTGAATATTTCAAAATTTATTTTTAATGAATAATGTTGCTGAAGGTATTCTTGAATTTTATTTAATACTTTTGGTTGAACCTCATTGAGAAAATCCATATAATTTGTCTTTTTATCTGGAATGGAGAACCGATAGGAAGCTATTCTGGTTTTGAATGCGTGATGTAACTTGGTAACACCGGGTTCCAACACTTCCATACCCATAGGTCTAAGTCTTTTCTTAGGAATAAAAGATGGACCATCACAACTCTTACGTTGATGATTTTTGAGGTTATCGAACCTTGAAAACTGTTTTCCACAACTGTCACAAGTAGTTGAACGTTGACCGCAACATAACTGATGTCGACGAAGATTGTAAGCTCTTTTTTGCTTACCGCACTTGATACAATGCATGATGAAACTAAACAGAATCAATTCTGTAATTACATTTATATACAAGAAAACGCATGCGCAATAGGTCTGAAGGTGAATTGAAAGTCATTATATTATTTTATTCTTTCATTATAAAGTTTTCATATAAAAAAATACATTCGATAGCGCACAAATACAATTAATATTACTATGGTAAAAACATTTCGGTTCAGATGAAATAACTGGAGGGTGTTCTTCAAATTCGTAAACTGGAGCCATTGAATAATTTTTGATATAGTCAGCCTTCTCTTTTCCTTTAACGTAAACCACGTCAGCATCATTTGTTAAATTAGCAACTATATTACCAAACAAATGTATTGGTGTGAAACCAACATTCCAGTCGGGGATAGCATTCGTAAAGGGAATGGTGGTTTAAACACATAATGACAAACCTGATTTCCGTTCTATGCCGCAAATTCCTTCACTATAAATTTATTGTTTTCAATCCTAAAACCCTAAACATCCATCACTAATCTCATATTTGTAAATTTTGAAATTGTTCAACTAGTTGCTTTTTCTTTTTATACCACTCAATATCAGCTTTGAGTTTAGCCAAGTTAATAATATACTGCTCGAGTCGTTGACGAAATCCCATAGTGTACTGAAAGAAACTTCATGCTGCGGCAGACTTTTAACACATAAACGCATGCGCATTACACTTGTCTAACAATTTTTGTCATGGGATTGTAATAAAATTCTTTTTCATGTATAATCAAACAGTATGCTGATACATCATTACACACATTTTTACTGGTTTCAAATTCTATTCGAAGAACAATAGAACCACTCTGTAAAACCTCTTTTTGACGAGAACAGTCGATGTGGGCGATGGGTGCTTTAATTTTAAATTCTTCTGGATTAAATATAGGTTGATTAGTTTGGATGTGGTAATAACTTTCTTGAAAATTGGCAAACATCTCATACAAAGTGGCAAAACAATTACTATCAAAATCTAGATGTAAATCATGATAAAGATAACGCTCAGAATTCAAAAACACACCTAAATTAGTCAAGTTACAGTTATCAAATTTACTCATATCTTTCAAAACTTTGCCCTTTCTACCCTTTTGGAATGCTACCACAATATGTCGGGGCGTTTCTATTTTAGTCGTAGTTTTAACAGGCCAAGTATGTCGAGAAGAATCAATAAGAGAAGGATATTCTATCAGTTCCCAGATCCTAAATTTAATTGGTAGATCAATATTGCTATGAATAATTTTATTTAGTCTCAGCTGTTCTTTAATGCTTGGAGTTATGTGAGGTACATTCCAATAAACTTTCAATAGCTCAATTTTTGGTTTCTCAGACTAAGAAGCAACTACCACATCGATGTCGTCTTTGTCTCGAATTATAATCAACTCTTGTCTGATATTAATTATAATTTTCTTGAAATCCTCAAAATACCCATGAGTAGTTATAAAGGGATACATATGTTAAAATAACCCTTGGAATCTGTTAGAATTTTTCCATTGTTTGGATACCACCCCCCATTATTCATCAGCATTTTCGTTTAAAGATAGATAATTTTTATTGTCGTAGCTATACCAACTTGTCGGACAGCGTCAATAATTACACCATTCAACTCGTATCTGATTTCTCTATTGCAGAAATGGATTTTACGTCATTCAAATTTTTGGTTCCCCTTTTTGTTATGTCTTTTTGTTGCCCCGAGTTTTCCTACTTTTTCACCTAATTTGGCGTCCTTGGATTTGACACGATCCCAAGCTCTGTTCTCTAAAATTTTATCAGCCACGTGGCGTTCACTTAGATCGTTGCTCTGAGAATATGCTATATCGTGTTGTAGCGCTGCTTCGTCCAAAGGATTTATTGGTTTATCCCCTCGAGCTAATCTCTTTGCTACCTTCGTTCCAGGATCTAAATACCGATACCCCCAGGGGCGTGTAGTTCAAAGGGGAGCTTATTTATTAATGTATTAACAAGTCCTCTACCTCTAGTCCTACGACGTTCAAGTGGTACCGCTTTATTTTTCATACTAACACCTGCTTCTCTTTATATACTAGCAGTCTTCAACATGAAGCTTGTAAAACAACAAGTTTCCTTACCAGTTAAAAACTATGACATTACAAATAATGAAAATAATCACGGTGTATTATTTGGAGGTACTTCTAAACGAACACTTATAGTAGGGCCTAGTGGAAGTGGTAAAACCAACGTAATGTTATCTTTGTTGGAACATCCTAATGGTATGAAATATGAAAATGTTTATTTATATTCGAAATGACTGCAGCAACCAAAATATCAATATCTGCGATTATTACTACAACCCATGAGAGATCGGTTACCAAGAATTTATTAAAAGTGAAGATTTTCCGCTCCCCAAAAATATTAAACATAATTCTATAGTTATATTTGACGATGTGGCGTCTTGTGACCAAAATATTATCAAAAATTATTTTTGTTTTGGTCGACATAAAGAGACCGATTGTTTTTATTTATGTCAAACATATTCAGCGATTCCAAAACAACTAATTCGGGATAATGCTAATCTGTTAATTGTATTCCCCCAAGATGTTACTAATCTGAAACATATTTTTGACGACCATGCAAATATCGACATGAGTTTTCAACAATTTAAAGACATGGGATCGTTTTGTTGGAAAGATTAGTTTGGATTTTTAGTTATTGATAAGGACTGTGCATTATCCTCTGGAAAATATCGAAAAGGGTTTGATGTATATATAAGACCTTAAAAAATGTGAAATCTATTAGTCACAATGAATGAACGATTAGGGAAACAGCTCATAAAATCACGTCAAGATATTAAAAAGAAATATAAAGTTCTCAAACAGCAGAGACATGAGTCTCAAAGTAAATTGGAAAAATCATACCAGCCTCTTAAAGAATTTGTTTCAACTTTGGGGAAACCTATTAAACAAGAAATATCACCGACAAAAGGTAACATTACCATTAAAAAATCACCCACAACTCGATACGATCAACTATCATTTTTTGAGTCCGATAATGATCCAGATTTTCACAGTACTTTCCAGGACAACACGAGATTTTTAACAGATGAAACAACTTATGAATCTCGAAATGATTCGGGGGAGATTCCAGATAGAACCAGACAAGACCAATTTATCGATGACAGCATAAGTGATTTTTATCGCACAATCACCGACCCAAACGTTTTGAGAGAGTATTTTGAACAGTTTGACACACCTCTTCCTAGAGAATTTATCGAGGGGATGATACGAGATATTTTGGGCGTTTTTCATAATCCCAACGAAGAAAAGTTTTACATTGGTGACTCTGAACTAGACTTTAAAGGCAAAGATATTGTCGTAAAGCATATAACATATTTGGGTACACCAGGGTTGTACGAGTTGCTTTTTAAAAAAAACCTATTGTATATACTAAACGAGATGTGGATAATTATGTAGATATTATTAAACGAACAAATGCTATTCGTCGAGAACATAATCCCGATTTACCCATCAGAACATTCCCTAATGATATTAAAGATAAATATACATTCATCATTAAGCCTGAACTAAAAACAAATCCGATTAGACCGAGGGCTGGTACGGCCCCTCGGTCTCTATTAACTGGTGTACTGACACGTAAAACGTCAAAACTTGGGGGGAAATTGACTATGATGGATTACAATAACAAACCCATTGATTATAAATATTTTGATGATTTTAATGAAATAGTTGATAGGTTACGATTACTTGTAGCTTCTCAAGCAGCAGGGAATACAGGTCATCGCAATGAAATTATATCCATTATTGAAGAATTACGAGAGGGTGGTATAATCGAATAAATACTTTGATTACTTTATAAATTGTTTAATCGTTAACATGCCGTTAAATCATTTCAACCAACATCACCTCTCCACCTCAGAATGTGTAGACGTTCCTTCTACCGCTGAACCGATACTTAAAACACCCTTTTACATTTGCACACCAAAAGAATATTTTAGTACATGCATCATTCGATTAATAGGGGTAAAAAAGACAAAAAATCCCTTGTATGTTTTAGAGAATGGAGGGACTGCTTTCGTTTTTCCTGTTGAAGGTTCTATCAAAAGCTGTAAGCACTACTCGAGTGACGGTGATGTTTTGATAAATGGCAAGGTATATAAATATAATGAGTTATCCAACATGAAAATAAAAAAGGGCGATAAAATTGAATTTAAAGTAGGTTCTGTGAATAATATGTGTGCTGATTTTACCCCACTTTGCCCGTTGTAAACAGTTTAATAAATAGCACCCCCTTGATAAAAATGGCCCATTCAATCTTTATGCGTTAAAACCCTCTGACGAAATTGTAGCAGCACCACTCCTCAGTGATAATTTTTATATTGGGGATCCCTATAAATTCCATACCAAAATTTTTTTCAAGATAAATGGTAGTCAAGGAAAAGACAAGTTTTTTTACGTCTTAGACTGTAATACAAGCACTTTTACGATACCAGTATCAGGAAAAGTTGAACATTTTAAATGCATTTTTGATATATTCGCTATAACAATAAAATATCTGACCAATCCGGTATAGTTAATAAATTTGTTGAAAAAGGCGATACTTTACAGTTTGCGTTAAACCCTAGTTATAAACAATTTTACGTTGAATTTGTAATTCACTGTGCTCTACAAAAATATGAGTAATGTGAAGCGAGATGTAGTTAATGAATTGCATAGTCCGGCTCGTAAAAATTACAAGAGACGACACATGGGCGTACCCAGGTAGGGGCAGGAGGGGGGCTGCTGCCCCCCCCCCCCCCTAGAAGATAAAATAAACGTCAATTTTCCTGGCAAGTGGGAATTAAAAACGTGTTACCTACTCTGCGCAAAATGAAGTGTTGGAAACAAAATATCTTTTCAGTCAGATATTTTGATTTAATATTTTTTTATCAATAATTAAATATTCTACAACATTCGATATAATATAGTATACTGTTAGCGACGCAACATAATTTAAATCTCCCGCGAAACCGTCGCATCTCGTAGTTTCCGCTCCCGACGAGATAATCAGAGCCATCTAGGATTAAAGCCGAATATAATTTGGAGAAAACAACATCTAGCGCTATCTAGTTACGGACGACAGTACTTTTTCCAGTAAAGAGAAATAGCATCAAGCATCAATTTATACGGTCAATAGATAGCGACATCTTGTATTGAATAGCAATACCACGAAGAACGTTCTAGCATGGACTATTCTGGAAAGGAAAGACAGTGATAGCACGTATGAGACAAGGATGGAAATAGAGTCGAGTATTTTCTACGTACTTCGGGAGCGAGAATATTTGAATATATAAGCGGGATCGTGAGGCAGAGCAAGGCAATTCAGTTCGAATACAATTCAATTCAGTTCGGTGCGCCATAGTGTCTTATAGTTCAGTTGCGGCGACACGAGATTTACGTTTACTGCGCAACAACTGGAAATATTACTCCGTCAAATGGATATCAGGAAATTCTTTGAAAGAGGTGAGTCAAAACAAAACACATACATATGCACCTAATATGATTATTTGATTTGTTTAAGGAGGTCTTTCTTGTAAGTGTATATCTTTAGCATATTATTTACTTACAATATTAAAATTTATTAATTACAAGACGTGGTTTTGTTATAATTGTATATTATGTTTTGATTATTTGGCATTTAAACCACAAAGTTAACGAATTTTAAATATCGCAATTTTACTTTTACTGATAGGAAGTAAATGATATCTGAATGTGATGTTTTATAGGTATCTTGATCTTTATTTTCGTCCTATGCCTAAACACCGTAAGAGTAATTTTGTGTATCCATTTTTAGGGACAACGCGCGAAAAAAGAAAAAAAGGTCGGGAAAGTAGCAGTGGAAGCGATGAAAATGACAACCATGATAAAACTACTCATGTAATGCCAAGATCATTGCATGCTAACATTGGACAAGCGTCACATTCTCCAGCAGAACCTGTAAATATATCAGTTGCCGACTATTCTTCTCCATCGACATCCCAACAAACTTATGACGTCAACGTCGATCCTGAAATTATATTGGATGGCTATCATGAAAATGATCTGGGTCGTTATGTTGGGTTGGCTACCCAGCTATCGACGGAAAAGAAGAGGGAGTTGTTACAAAATCCTTGGATCTCGCCTAGAAATTACGATTTTGAAAGTGATGCAAGCCATTTGAAAAGAAAATTTAATCATGCTTGGTTGGATCAATATGCACCATGGCTAGTATATTCCAAACGACTAAAAGGCGCTTTTTGTAAGCATTGTGTTTTGTTCCCTCCGCCCATCAGCACTGTGAGAGGAATTTTGGGATCATTTATGGTCAGGCCATTTATAAAGTTCAAAAATATGTATGAAGACTGCCGAAAGCATGCAACGACCAACCTTCATCTAACAGCGGCAAATGCTGCGAAAATTTTTTTTGAAAATGTTTCTGTAGACATCCAACTACAAAGTGGACACCAAAAAGCAATCGAAGAAAACAGACAAATATTGTCATCAATTATTTCTTGTATAGTATTTTGCGGTACACATGATATGCCTCTTAGGGGAAAACAAGCAGATGAGGGTATTTTATTAGATTTATTGAAGTTGAGAATCAATTCAGGGGACGACAAATTAAAGAGTCACCTGGAAAAGTGCCGTCGCAATGCAGTTTACACATCGCCAAAAATACAAATCGAATTGATAAATTTATGTGGCGAAGTTATTAAGGAGAATATAATAAGTGAGGTTCAGAAGACCATGGGTTACGCAGTCTGAGCTGATGAAACAGCAGACGTAGCTGGGAAAGAACAGCTGTCAATAGGCGTGCGGTTCTACGACGAAAGCAAAAGGAAAATCAGAGAAGAATTTGTAGGGTTCGTTGAACTAAAAGCACAAAATGCTTTAGCAATTGCCGAAGCAATTGACAATTTCTTGATTAGTTCTAACCTCCCAACCGAAGATTGCGTAGGGTTTGGATTCGATGGCTGTTCTACAATGGCAGGGAAAGAGGGTGGCGTTCAAGCCATTTTGAGAAAAAAATATCCTCGTGCTTTATATTTTCATTGCTCAAGTCACAAACTCAACCTTGTTGTGAATGATGCGAACGCAGTGCCAGAAATTAGAAATACTATCGCCACTGTAAAGGATGTTATAACGTTTTTCAGAGAATCGACTGCACGTCGAAACTACGCTCCAAACCTATCACGATTGTGTGAGACGAGATGGTCCGAAAAATATAAATCAATCAGAAAGTTTTCTCAACATTTCCCAGAGCTTGTGAAATCTCTAGAAACGTTATCCATACAGGGAAATTATGCCACCAGAAAATCTGCATATCAGTTGCATTCAGCCGTTACAAAACTAGTGTTTATTGTTGCTCTACAAACAATAGCCAAATATTCAGCAGTTTTAGAACCAGTAGTTAACGCACTCCAAGCTAAATCGATCGACATGATCTCGGTGGGGGAACACATCAAAAATATCAAGGACATTCTCAGAAATGACCGCGAGTTTCCTGATAGAATAAGTAATGAAATTATTCAAAAAGCGCGAGCTGTTGCAATGGATTTGAACATAGAAATTTCGGTTCCACGTCTTGCTCACAAGCAAACACATAGAAGTAATCCGCCATCAGACAATGATAACGAATATTGGCGGCGTTCCCTGATAATACCATACATTGATTAACTCATTTCATCGTTGAATAGTCGATTCTCCCAAGAAAACACTCCGGCGTTTGCTTTAAGTAAGCTACATCCCTTGTATATGACCAAAACCAGCATTACAGACTTACACAAGAACGCAGAATCATTCCAAGAATTTTATAACCTGGATATCACCGGAGAACTGAACCTTTGTCATAATTTATGGGTGAAGAAGGCTTTATCAGGTGATCAATTAAGGGACATAGAAGTAGTTGATCTGTTCAACGAAGCCAACGTTTTACCCTGCTGTCAGAAAGGCATTGATTATTTTAAGCACTATCCCATGCACCACGGCGACCGTAAAACGGTCATTCAGTACGCTGCGAAGAGTTAAAACGTGGCTTAGAAGCACCATGGGTGAAGAAAGGCTTACGGGTTTATGTCTGATGAGCGTACATCGCAATTATTTAAAGGAAAACAGTGATTTTATTGAAAAGACTGTCATAGACAAATTTTCGGCAAACCCGAGAAGATTACTGTTAAATTAATATATATATATATATATATATATATATATATATATATATATATATATATATATATATATATATATATATATATATATATATATATATATATATATATAACCAAAACTGGCAAATAGTCACGGCTGACTAGTCAAAAAATAAAATTAAGAAAGAAATCTTTTTAAGTAAAAAAAATAAGCTGTTCTTGTTTATTTGTAAATTTTGTTACTATAATTATAGTAACAAGAACAGCTTATTGGGGGTGCAAATGATTTCCATCCAATCGGGCCTCAATGTGAGAGGTTGAAGTCCATACATCAGATCATATTCTTTGAAGAATCTTTTATTTTCATAAAATTAGAAAAATAAATCAGACATGAGTGGAAATCCTTTGAATCACTATGGGGATTTTTCTTGTTTTCATCACAATAATATAATGCTGGAATGGGTTGGTAGTTTGGGAATACCTGACGTGAGAGGTTTTGGAGTGTTACTTGACTACTGATTTATTTCGTCATCCCATAATAATTTTACAAATGACAGGTGGCGGCTGTCAACAATATAATGGTCACATAACTGTAATTTCCACAATTTCTTTGTTATTGATGAATGGACATTTCCTTAACAATAATAATTTTTTGAATTAGCACCAAAAATAACAATTTCACATATAATAATATCATAGTAATTTTTAAACTCCCCTCGTAAACAAATTATTTTTCAAGACCTTCAGTCGAAATACCACAAGATGGAATCGTATTTTAAAAAACGAAATGTCAGTTTTTACAAGTGTAGATAGGAATTAGAACCACACTTTCAGTTAAAATAGATTTATAATTTAGGTGTCATAATGAATTCATAACACCAACTTTAAATATTGTTTCAAAAATGAATTGTTTTCTTGTATTTTTGTGTTACTTTAGTTTTAGTTTATAATCTCACTCACAAGTAAGTTGAAAAAAAAAATTTCTAATGAAATTTAAAAAAATTTTTGGCCCGGTTTTCCTTTCTTGTAATATTTTAGCCTTGAAAATGGAAGCAAAGATTTCCGAAAGCTTGGTAATGTATAAAAGAGTTCACTTTAGTAAGTAATATATTTTGTGTTTTTGGCTGCTTTCCCCGTGAATGAAAGAAAGAATTTTTTTTACTTAAAAAGATTTCTTTCTTAATTTTATATATATATATATATTTTTATTATAATTCTATATATATATATATATATATATATATATGTGGAAACCACTTATGGAATAAAATTCTTTATGTCATTATTTTAGAAAATTATAAAAAATGCCGAGACTCGTCAACTTTTGAATTGAGGGGGACACTTTTTGGCGCTAATGTCATAAACGTCTGATTCACCCCCTCCCTACTGGAGACACCCCTTACATTTTTTCAAATGGCGTTAGGTATCAAGTCACACCTCATTTTAAAGGTCTGGTAAATCTCTATTCAATCATTTTGTTTTGCCTTTGATACGAGCCTTCCATTGTTATTTAATCGTTGTTTAAAATTGGCTATTTTTCAACTTTTATTGCCTGAATGTTAACGGTGGTCACTTTGACGGCATGATTAAATAGCAGTTTTTCCTTGTTAACAGTTGTCTTTTTACTATTTGTAAATTTTTCATTCTTTAAAGAGTCTTTCTATCATAACAAAATGTGGGAGCATACGAAAAGTTGAAAAAGAGCCAATTTTAAACAACGATTAAATAACAATGGAAGGCTGGTATCAAAGGCAAAACAAAATGATTGAATAGAGATTTACCAGACCTTTAAAATGAGGTGTGACTTGATACCTAATGCCATTTGAAAAAATGTAAGGGGTGTCTCCAGTAGGAAGGGGGTGAATCTGACGTTTATGACATTAGCGCCAAAAAGTGTCCCCCTCAATTCAAAAGTTGACGTGTCTCGGCATTTTTTATAATTTTCTAAAATAATGACATAAAGAATTTTATTCCATAAGTGGTTTCCACTATATATATATACAAACAGACAAATACTATTGAGGTTAGCAGCACAAAAGGAAAAGTGTACTCTTTTTAAATTTCCAAGCTTTCGTAAATCTTTATTTACATCATCAGGGAACTACAAAAGTGAGAAAAAACAAAATTATAAAGCAGTCCGCTACAACAGTTTCATAACTTACGTTAATCGAGAATGATTCCTTGATCTTAACATTGGGAAAAGTGTTAAACAATTAGCACTGAAGAATGAGACAAGTCCAGCTTGCATTATAAGCAATAGCTAACAGTCACATAATAAAATATATTAGAAAATCATTAAAAAGTTAAAATATTAAAAATGAAAGAATCCACACAAACACGTGGATTTATACATGTTTTTAATTAAACAATGATTGAAAATAGGTCAAGGACAAATTCTTCTTTTCTTTGAAGTAGAAAAGAAGAGATACTAAGACTATAATGACATCAACCAAAAACAATAGAAATATAAATTATTTGGAATATGAGGGAGGTACAAAAATTAGGTAGGGGCTATGATGAAATATTATTTGAATTGATATCAATTTGTTTATGAAAATCATGTTTATCCAAAGTTAATAAAAGTGAGTAAAGATTACTTAAATTTTGAATGTCTGTTTTCTTATTAATATGATCATCCTCCTGAAAATATAAAATAAAATATATATATATAATATTTTGTTTTGTGTCATAATCAAACTAATTAATAAAAGTCAATTTTCATGATTTTTTTGTTTCAATATACCTGACCGACCATCTTCTAGAAACAGGTATGAGCTGCCCCCCCCTAGCTGAAATCCTGGGTACGCCCTTGAGACGACATGTGATTGTTAAAGGTTTGCACGATCTTCTTCAGGCTGACTTGGCGATTCTGAATAATTATAAAAGCGTTAACAAAGGTTTTGGATATATACTTGTAATTATCAATGTTTTTAGTAAATTCGTCTGGGCTGAACCTGTAAAGCGAAAAAATGCTAAGGACATTACAGAGGCTATGCAAAAAGTACTCTCCCAAATGAGCCTGCCTAAAAATTTACAGACCGATATGGGTAAAGAATTTTATAACAAAGAGTTCCAACAGCTGATGCAACAGTATGGAATAAATCATTACAGCACATTTTCAAACCTTAAAGCTAGCATCGTAGAAAGAGTTATTCGAACATTAAAGACTTTATTGTGGAAATAATTTAGTGTGCAAGGGTCATATAAATGGTTGGAATTGCTACCAAAAATTGTTAAGAAATACAATAATACCAGGCATTGAACAACGGGTGCTATTCCCAGTAAGGTGAATGAGACAAACGCCAAATATATTATTGCTTTCAACCACATGAAAACAGTCGACCCCCGCAAACCTAGATTTAAAAAAGGTGATTTTGTACGCATAAGTAAATATCGTGAATCATTTTCCAAAGGTTATACACCCAGCATTCCTATTATTATTGGTGGAACCCTTTTTTCTAGTCGGGCAGTGTTGGATAATAGCATTGATTAAATATTGTTGTATCAATCAACCCCTCTCCTACCAATTCACCAGAGTCATCCTCTTGTACATCACTATTTTTTACGATTTGCACTTTTAATTCACGGATACAGTTCACATTTAACAGACTATAGAAATCACATGGAATTACAAATTCGTAGATAGTATCATGTTTGAAATATCTATAGCCGATTCCAATGTTCTTATTATTTACATCTTTAATACACCAATATATAACATTTGCAGCGGTACTTGCTAGTCTTGGAGCACTATAGTATACACGTTCTGAATTAAAACTAATCTCTGGTGTCACACACCTGCTAGGTTCCATTTCTAATCAAATTAATAATAATTCACTCTTCACTACCTATAGTGTAATTGACTACTGCTCTCTATACCCCCTCCTATTAAATGTAGTTACTTTCGGTGCACCCTGTATAATTTTTATTTTCCGTGTACTACACGCATCACTGATTTCTACGACACCCCGATGCTCAGTAATTAGATTTCCTAGAGGTCAACTGCGGTCATTAACCCTGCTCGAATTTACCTTCGATGGTCTGTCATTACTTCTGCTCGAATTCACCTTCAATAGTCTGTCATTTCCTATCTACTTACAATGTCATTAATTTAATTATTAGTACGATATTATATTGTATTATGATATATTTAGTAAATTTCATCTCATTATTTTTAATGTATTAGTATAGTTAGCACTTTTTTTAAGTTATTGTTTTCGATTTTATATATTTCTTGAGGCCCTACATCTCAATACAGTAAGAAAGCGAAACAAAATCAACGACTATGGCTCCTCCACCCAATTTTCGAGAAGCATCCAGAATACGAAACATCGAGAATATCCAGTGAACCCGCCAGAACGTCGAAAGATTTCTAGAAATACGACGCGCGAGTATAAATAGGCCACAAGCATCGCTGCAGGCAATTAGTCAATCAGTCAGTGTTGATACCGAAGGAAAGTAATCGCGCCTCGATAAAGTGTTTATTAAGTGACTCTCATATAAATTATAATTAGTGTGTTTAGTGTATTAGATAAATTATTAAATAAGGACTGAATTACATATAAATCTGTAAATATAATTTAATTGTAAATATAAATTAGAATAAACGTTACATTGGTGTCAGAAGTGGGATTAAAAAAAAATAAATAAATAAATAAATAAACATGAAGATGGCGAAGAAACTTTGTGAATTTAAAGTTTCAGAGCTTCAAAGAGAGTTGGAGGATTACGAACTGGACACAAGTGGGGTCAAGTCAGTGTTAGTGGAACGACTAAAAAAAGCTATGATTAACAATGGATTGGACCCGGAAACGTTCGAATTCACCGACGAAGCGTCCGCCTCTATAACCTCTTCCATACAAAAACTTTCGGCGGACATGGAAAACAAAATGTCGGACATGGAAAACAAAATGTCGGACATGGAAAATAAAATTTCGACGGATATAAAAAACGAAATTTCATCCATGGAAAACAAAATGTCGGACGTGGAAAATAAAATTTCGACGGATATAAAAAACGAAATTTCAGCCATGGAAAGTAAACTCTCGGCGGACATGGAAAACAAATTGTCGGACGTGGAAAATAAAATTTCATCCATGGAAAGTAAACTTTCGGCGGACTTAGAAAATAAAATGACGGACATGAAAAATGAAATGACATCCATGAAGACTGATATTTCTGCCGTGGAAGAAAAGATTAAAAGTATGGAGCAAGAAATGAAACAAAAAATCAAAGAAATCGAAAGGAAGACTAGTAATAAACCGGATATTACAACTAGGCAAGCCCCGAATAACGACGAACTGGCAGAGAAAGTAGAGTTGAAACCGAAAATGGAAAACGATATTAACAGCCGAGTGAAACTTCCAACATTCGATGGTAAAACGTCATGGCCGAACTATCTTAAGCAATTCGAGGCGGCATCAAAGGCAAACAACTGGAGTGAGAAGGAAAAAGCGTTAAATTTAACTCTTGCCCTTAGAGGAGACGCTATGGATATCCTCCAGACCATTCCAGTGGAAGAGGCCGAAGATTTTGAACAACTCAAAAAGCGATTGAATATGAGATATGGCCTGGAACACCTGGAGCATCTGTACCAGTCGCAGCTGAAAAACCGCAAACCAAAACGCGACGAAACTCTGCAAGAATTCGAAGCAGACATTGCGAGGTTGGTGCGGTTTGCCTATCCATCGGCACCGGAGAATGTCATGGAATGTTCAGGGGTACAGACATTCATCGACCGTGACCATGAAATGCAGAGAACTCTACGCTTGGCTCGGCATAAGACACTGGTCGACGTACTCTCTGCAGCCTTGGAGTACGAAGCAGCTACACAGGCTTCCGGAGTATACGGCAAGGTGAGGGCTGTAGCAGACGAAGAAGTTGAGAACAAGCTTGACCAGATTGTCGACATGATGAAAAGCATCTCAAATGGAAAACTGAAAGCTGTGAGATGCTGGAATTGTGGAGAAATGGGACGTGTACGCAGCTCGTGCAAGCGACCGAGAACTGCTACAAACAAAGATGCCCAGCAGGAAAAACTAGGAAGGGTCGACCTTCAGAGGGCAGCTTCGACCCGAAGACCTTCCAAAGACCCTCTCATCCTAATAGCCTCTCTGAAATGTCGCGACGATAGTGTATACGTGGATGGTGAAGTTAATGGAAGGAAGTATACATTATTGGTGGACACTGGAGCAACGAGGACTATTATTCGCCCCGAGACTGTCAACACCCGGAAAAGACTTTTACCGACGAGACTGCGACTCAGGACTGCCACAGGTGAAAGCGCCAATGTCCATGGAGAACTACCGGTGCAATTGGGAATTGGCGCAGAGAAGTTCACCCACACTGTCGTTGTCGCTGATATCGAAGAGGACATAATACTCGGAATGGACGTTATGAACCTACATGGCTTCCAGCTAGATTTCAAGAACCGAGTGATTAGAGTAGGTTCTGAGGAGGTATTCCTTCACCCACACAAGGATAAGACTGTTCAGGTAGCCGTACTGGAGGATACAGTTGTACCCGCAAGGAGTGAATTTTTCACTGTGGCAAGGCTACAAGGAACCGTCGAAGAAGGAACACCGGTCATGATGGAACCATGGAATCACGATGAAGAGGTTGGTCGAGGAATCCTGGTTGGAAAAGGGTTAGTCATGGCTGCCGAAGAAATACGTAACGCATTATAAATGTGAATAGCCATCCAATAACTATGAAGAAGGATACCAAAATTGGAACTTGCGTACCAGTGGCGTCGATAATTCATCAAACAACAACCTCCAATGATGCCAACAATAAATTTGAACAAATGATAGCAGTGGCTGGACAATCCCTTAGCTTGCAAGAGAAGAAAAAGATCAGAGAACTCTTGCTACAATACCGATCTCTTTTTGTACCAAAAGGAGGAAAGTCAGGAAGAACATCTGCTGTCAAACACAAAATTGACACCGGCGACGCTAAACCGATAAGACAATCGGCTCGACGGCTACCACAGGCCAAAAGAGAGGAAGCGGAGAGAATTGTTCGCGAGATGGAAAAGGACAAGGTAATAGAACCTTCTACCAGCCCTTGGGTCTCTCCGGTAGTTCTGGTGAAGAAGAAGGATGGGACCACGAGGTTTTGCGTGGACTACTGGCAGTTGAACAATGTTACAAAGAAAGATAGCTATCCCCTGCCGAGAATCGACGACACTCTGGATACGCTGGCCGATAGCAAATTGTTTTCTACCTTGGACCTGAAGTCTGGATATTGGCAGGTAGAAATGGATCCAGCCGATAAAGAAAAGACAGCGTTTACCACCGGATCTGGACTATGGCATTTCACCGTTATGCCATTTGGGCTGTGCAATGCCCCCGCAACGTTCGAAAGACTGATGGAAAACGTATTGCGAGGGTTGTCCTGGAAGACATGCTTAGTGTACCTTGATGACATCATAGTCTTGGGAAGGACATTCGAAGAACATCAAAAGAATTTGGAAGGTGTCTTCAAAAGGTTGCAAGCTGCCCAACTGATGTTCAACCCCAAGAAATGTCAACTATTTCAAAACAAAGTCAATTACCTAGGCCATGTAGTCAGCAAGGATGGTGTATCTGTAGACGAAGAAAAAGCTGCTGCCGTACGAAAGTGGCCAAGACCCACCGACAAGCACCAAGTTAGAAGCTTTCTTGGACTCTGTACATACTACAGGCGATTTATAAAGAAGTTTGCAGATATCGCTAAGCCCTTGACACGACTTACAGAGGAAGCAAGGGAGTTTCGCTGGGACGAAGATTGCCAAACTTCGTTCGAAACCTTGAAGAAGCACTTGACTACTGCACCTATACTCGGCTATCCACTACCAGAGGGAGAATTCATACTAGATACTGATACCAGCAATGTTGGAATTGGAGGAGTGCTATCACAGGTTCAAGGAGGACAAGAGAAAGTTCTGGGATATTTTAGTAAAGTCCTTTCCAAACCAGAACAAAACTACTGCGTCACAAGAAGAGAGCTCCTAGCAGTAGTGAAGTCCGTGGAGCACTTCTATCAGTATCTGTATGGGAAGATGTGAAGGACTGGTGTAAGAAGTGCACTACCTGTGATACGACCAATGGACCGCACGGGAGAAGAAAGGCTCCTATGAAGCAGAACAATGTCGGAAGCCCTTTTGAACGCATTGCCCTGGACATTGCCGGACCGTTTCCACCGACAGCAAATGGCAGCAGGTACATTTTGGTGGTGATGGACTACTTCACAAAATGGGTAGAAGCGTATGCCATTCCAAACCAAGAAGCCGCAACGGTTGCCGACGTGCTTGTGAATGAGTTCATTTGCCGATATGGAGTGCCCCTGGAAATACACAGCGACCAGGGCAGAAACTTCGAAAGCCAGCTGTTCCAGGAAGTTTGTGAAAAGCTCGGCATGAAGAAAACGAGAACTACGGCTTTGCACCCATAGTCGGACGGGATGGTAGAGCGAATGAACAGAACTCTTGGCAAATACCTGTCTAAAGTAGTATCTAACCATCAGCGAGATTGGGACCAATATCTCTCGCTATTCGCGATGGCCTACAGATCCGCCATCAATGAGTCCACCGGCCAAACACCAGCAAGAGTTCTGTTCGGACGCGAAATGAGATTACCCTGCGACCTTGAATTTGGATGCCGACCCGGAGAAGACATAGCTGGTGAAGATTACGTAACCCAGCTGAGAAAAAGAATGGACGACGTACACGAGGTGGTTCGATTGAATCTTCAGATCGCTAGCGATAGGATGAAGAAAAGGTACGATACGCAAGCTACGGAAGGAGGTTTTCACGAAGGAGACAAAGTCTGGCTGCATAACCCAAGAAGACAAAAGGGTTTTTCTCCAAAGTTGCAGAGAGCTTGGGACGGTCCGTACCTCGTAAAGAAAAGAATCAACGATGTCATCTATCGTATCAGCAAGATCCCAAATGGAAAGCCAAAGGTGGTACACCGTAACCGATTAGCGCCATTCGAGGGTGACCACGATGAGGAAGTAAACCAGCTTCAGGAAGTAGCCGATCCTGCTTTTGTAGAATTCATGGGTGCTTATGGTGGTGCCGGAAAAGCAAGATTCGGCGTCACCACTGAGAGACGACAAGACCTACTTACCGTTCCGGAGGAATACTCACTGGCAATAAACATCCCTGCCAGCGTAACCGATGCGCGCGGACTGGCATCTCTGTTTATAAAGAAGAGTGGCGCACGACCTTTGGTAAACCAGTTACCAGTACCAGGTAAAGCTTTGAAGCTGCAAAATGGCTCCCGCTACAATTTCCACCTAGTGACGAGGAACACCTTCGACGAAAGACCAACGTACGAGGATGTCTGGGAAGCATTACGAAGCCTGAGGGAGCATGTGCTTGAATTGAACGTGTATAGGCTAGCCATGCCCAAGATTGAATGTAGGCATTTAGATTGGCGAATAATCCGTAACATGGTAGAAGTAATCTTCCGAGACACCGAAGTGCAGGTACTGGTTTGCGGCCATGCTCGGGAGACACAGCCAACAGAGAAGACGGTCGCATGTTACTTCCATACAACTGGAAAATGCAAGAAGGGGACCAGTTGCCGATACAGTCATCTCGTTCCAGTTTCCTAGCTAGTTCCAGGAGGAACTGTCTCTTAAGGAGGGGGCAATGTTACGCGAGCTACTGCATCAATATGCTCACTTAGTGCCCCCAGTGAAATCCCCGTATGAGACGACTATGGCTCCTCCGCCCAATTTTCGAGAAGCATCCAGAATACGAAACATCGAGAATATCCAGTGAACCCGCCAGAACGTCGAAAGATTTCTAGAAATACGACGCGCGAGTATAAATAGGCCACAAGCATCGCTGCAGGCAATTAGTCAATCAGTCAGTGTTGATACCGAAGGAAAGTAATCGCGCCTCGATAAAGTGTTTATTAATTGACTCTCATATAAATTATAATTAGTGTGTTTAGTGTATTACATAAATTATTAAATAAGGACTGAATTACATATAAATCTGTAAATATAAATTAATTGTAAATATAAATTAGAATAAACGTTACAATACGAATGTTTAAAAAAATATCCTTTGAATTAATTTACATCTACGAACGAAGTTCAGAAATCGCCAATTTACTATTTATATATATATTTATTTCAGTCACCCAATGAAAGTATATATTTTAAGTACCTTTGTACGAGGATTCTTCTTTTTATCTCATATGTTTAAAGTGATAAACAGATTAATGCTAGTGCTATACGAACTTATTGCATAAAAATCACTATTTTATACACTGAAATTGGTGACAAATAATGGTACTGAGCTTAAGTTTATTTTCGGATCAAGATGAATACCTGCTATAACATTATTATGAACATCATATTTCAAAATACGAAAATACGCGCTATCTATCTATTATAGATTCCCATCAAATAGGTAATTTGTGTCACTTTCGTAATAAAAAGTAAAATCGGCAACAATGTATCGTCGGCCTTGGTCATCATTTTTATTGTTCGGAATTCGACGATAAAGAAAACTTCACATTTGGTAGGGAACTTTTCAAAAATAATTTAGTTATTGAAAATAGTGCAGTTTATTTCAGAGGGCAGAAAGTTACGGGTCATTTTTATGAAGAACGAGCGTAAAAGTAACTAGATGGCGTGCAAAATTGCCTCAAACAGTTTTAACATTGTTACTGTTTTACTATGCCTATCTTTATACAAATTTATACAATGGTTTTACCAAGAGTACCTTTTTGCTGTAAAATTGTTTGATGTTCAAGTTCACTTGAAATTTTGATTAATAAATCTAACCTTAAGAAAGTTATGTTCAATACTAATTGGTATGAACCAATGACGTATTAAAGATAGACCAGCCTCCACACATTATTGCCTATACAATGTTGTGGTCGTAACATAAATCAAGGCGAGTACACTGCACAATAGCGTATTATCATTTCGGGAGGGTTCATTCAAACTATTTTATGAAAAACGTTTCTATAGACTAAATGATGTACGTTATTAATTTTTCGTTTGAATAAGTGTAAATTATATCAAAAATCATAACTCTTAGATAGGTGAATTTTTAAAACATACCTATGAAGGATTTTAAAGTTAAAACAGGTTTTGCAATACAGATTATAATCATGTTAATGTAATATTGAAATGTTTATTTTGTTTTTACAAAACTAAGGAATAAATGAAAGTTCATTAAATTGATACACAATAAAATAGAAAAATTGGAACAATAATCACAATAAATATTTATTGTTCTCGACAATTATTTACAATTATATAACAAGGATTACAACATAAAGTAACTAACACCCAAAATCGAACTATTTGACAGTTTAATAAATCACTTTATCAGAAGTTTTTAATTAATTGAATTCGTATTTCTCCAAAATATCGAATCCCTCGTCTCATACCTATACTACGCTTATGTTAATATAACCGATTATCTCTCTTATTCCATGTATTTTTAGAAACTACACATTTTTTCACCTTCATAAATGTCTTCTAAGCACTCAAATAAACAAATTACAATACAATACCATATAAAAGCACAATTATGTAATTAAAATTGTATTGACAGATCTCAAAAAGTAGTTCGAGGTTGCCAAGCTAAAAATTTATAAACTATTGCACTATTTGATATTAATGGTATAGAAAATGAAAAATCCTAACCGAAAAAAATAACGAGCTGGACTGTAGGCTCGTCATACCTTTTTTAAGTGCTTTTCACTTTTTTTCTTACCTTTTAAACGTAAAATACTGCAAAAATCTTAAATATAATCATAATTACGATTATTGTTATACGAGATTTGGCATCATGTAAGAAGAGCCTCGTCTTAAATATGTTGGGGACAACCAAAATGTAAACAAGGCTTTTCTATCTTTAATACGTCATTGGCATGAACCATGTAACTAGCGCCCTCTATGAGAGTCAGATATAAAAACCAATTCATGGGATGTATTAGCTTCCAAAACATATTCGTTTAAAATTTAATTACAATGTTGCCAGTAGTTTCGGCAAAATCGTAAAAAATGTGTATACATTTTTTTCTTCAACGCCCTTTATCTTGAATACGGATGGAGTTACGAAAAATTTTTACTGAGCAAACCCCAATTATTTTCCAGTTTTCTACCTATCCTAGATACGGGGTCACCTTTTTTTGAAACACCTTGTATATGCTTGTCGTCTTTTTGTTGTTGAGGTATTACGTTTCTTCCCACCAGGGCTTTGGAAAATGGTTACGTCGGAAGCTTGTGTTTGTAGATTTTCTAGGTACCTACTGCTATTTCTAATGAGTTATTCATATTTGTTGGTTTGTTTTGATAAATTAGCGAGTGGAAGAGAATTCACTGAATTCAGAATATTAAATATTTTTTTTTATATTTTGGTATAGAAAATATGAATAAAAAGCGTAGTAACATTTTGACATCAATGAAATTGATGTGCTATTCAGCTTGATGGAAGAGGTTGATATTAATTTTTGATGTAGGTATTAATAACTTTCATATCATTAAATTCATTTCAGAATGCAAAAAAACTGTTTCTGTTTCGTGTTTATGTAGAGCTGTAGAAGCATTTTTTGTATATTTGTAGCCGTTGAGACGATTTTCTAAATGTTGAGTTGTCAAACCTATATATTTTTTTGGACAGTTTAAACATGGTATAGAATATATAACATTAGATTTTTTATTGGTTTTAGTTGGACTTTTAAGTTTAGTAAATAATGATGACAAAGTATTTTGAGCTTTATGACAAACGTTAATGTTATGTTTAGACAATATGAATTTTAGTTTTTCTGATAGTTCGTTTGTATAAGGCATTGCTATGTATCTGTTTTGATTTAATTCAGTTTTTGTGTTGTTATTTTGAGTGTTATTGTAGAATTTGTAGGTGCGTTGTTTGAAAAATTTTTTTTTCACCTATTATTCAAATATCGTAAATTTAGTTCTGAAGTAAGTACTTGTATCATAACTAAATTCTAAAATAACAATTTGTATATTTTTTACTTCATTGTGACATATAAAATAAACATTTTGAAAAAGCTTTCAAACGAAAGCGAAACGTCAAAAATCGTTTAATTTTTCAATGTAAGTATTCACATTAACCATACCCAAGAAATAAAAATCAAGCGATTATTATATATATATATTGTTATGGTATAAGTAGAGTAACTACACCAATACTGTGACACAAACCGGTTTTCAGAACCTGTTAAGCCGGTTTTGAGAACCTGTTTGTAGAGCCGCTTTTTTAGTAGTTAACCTTCAGTTTATTTATATACGTCAAATGAACGGATTGACCTCTAGACACCACTGGATACCAAGTACGTAAGTTAACCTCCAATTGATGTATGTCTAGCGTTATTAAACTTTTCCTATTACATAACTGGTAACCAGATACAAATTAGTTGAACCTCTAGTTTGTATACACTACTGGATACCAAGTACGTAAGTTAACCTCCAATTGATGTATGTAGAGCGTTATTAAACTTTGTCGCTACCTATTACATAACTGGTAACCAGATACAAATTAGTTGAACCTCTAGTTTGAATACAGTACTACTGGATACCAAGTACGTAAGTTAACCTCCAATTGATGTATGTCTAGCGTTATTAAACTTTTTCTATAACATAATTGGTAACCAGATACAAATTAGTTGAACCTCTAGTTTGTATGTACACTACTACTGGATACCAAGTACGTAAGTTAACCTCCAATTGATATATGTAGAGCGTTATTAAACTTTGTCTCTACCTATTACATAACTGGTAACCAGATACAAATTAGTTGAACCTCTAGTTTGAATACACTACTGGATACCAAGTACGTAAGTTAACCTCCAATTGATGTATGTCTAGCGTTATTAAACTTTTTCTATAACATAACCGGTAACCAGATACAAATTAGTTGAACCTCTAATTGGAATACACCTCCGAATGTCAAGTACGTAAGTTAATCTTCAATTGATGTATGTCTAACGTTATTAAACTTTGTCGCTACCTATTACATAATCGGCAACGAGAAACGAATTAACCTTAAAATAGGGGTACCCCTATATTTTTGGATACCTTGTATATTTGTATACCTTTTTACTTAAGAACAATCATAATATTTTATTAGATATTTATAACAAAGATGCAAGGGTAGCTCGTTACATAAAAAAAGAATTTCCGATACACATTATAACAGAAAATGCCGTTACTACCAACACAATATTTATATCAAAGATGCAAGGTAAAAAATGGTTATTATTAAAAAAATTACCTGAAAATAGTTATACCCCAGTATTTGTAGATAACTTTTTACATGAGGGCAGACCTATTACCTACTATACATTTATTAAATATTTATAACGAAAAACTATTTTGCATAAACATATAGATTGTCTAGAAAACAATTAAATGTTATCGCCAAGAATTTATAACACTATCCATACGATAGAAAGATGAATAGTTTATCATAAATTAGAAGTATTTTCAATAACCACTCTGTAATTTTAAAAATATATTCAGACAGTAAAAAAAATCCGAGGTTATACTTTTATGAGGATTAAAATTTTGCATATAAAACACATACTTACTGGAGTTTCATTCAACATTTTTTACATAGGAAAACTTGGTTAACACTTTAGAAAAATCAAAAACATTAACAGTCATATTTAAAAAATAAACTGAAGATTGGAAGAAATTGCGTTGGTTTAAATACAAAATATTTTGATACAAAACCACCTTCAATAAGGTCAGACATAAAATTCCCAGACTGATTAAGTGAATAAACGTTTTCAATGCCAGAGCGATGTAGCTTCCAGTTTTTGTTGGTGAAGGTAAGTCCCTTTTAAGAGAAAGTTGTTGAAAAGTCTGTATATATATATATATATAGACACAGAAAATCATTTCAGTGTAGTTCCAGTTTCAGTGAAAATTTAAAAATGAATTGTGAAGGGAAGATAGAAGAAATAGAAGAACAGGAAAATTGGGATGACGAACCTGATTCTCCGACGTACATACCAAATGTTGAAGCAAGGAATGTGATAAGACAGGTTCCGCCAAAGCTATCAAAATCTGCGAAGAAAAAATGGAGGTTGTCTGAACGAAAACGGCTGAATGAAATAGCCAGCCAGCCAGCCAGAGAAGGGAAAAATTAGGTAAATATAATAGTATAGTTGAGGAGATTTACCGTGGCAAGGTAGTCAATGATACATGTATGATGACTAACGCCACCTTTATACTATATATTGATTTAATATTTTACGTCAAGTTTAAAAAAATTGCATGTTGCATTAGAATTATTTCTGTAATGCATCAAATTCATCCTAGAGTCGTAAATATTAACAAAATTCTAAGAATATATCTGTTTTTTAATTCTAAACCCTTCGAAAGTTAGTTTAAAAATAAATTGGAATTTTACAACAGTAGTAGAATAGCGAGTCTTTAGATAAATTAGTACCGGAATAATTATTGTTGAGAGATAAATAGAAATATTATGTTTTATGTGGTGAATTTTTACATCAAACTCAGACTAGAGTTAGAAATATTATCAAAATTCTGGAAATATATCTGTTAAAATTGTATTATAATATATTTCCATACCTCATACTTTAGCAAAAATATCAGTAACATCGTTAATAGAATGATTTTTTTCATATTCTTTAGTATTGAAGATTGTATATCTAAAATGTCATCTCAAAATTTCTTATTAGTGTGAGTGAATTATAACTTATCGCGTGTATTTTAAACCATAATAAAATCTCACATTTACTCCGCCTTTCCAGTAACAGCTTTTAGTTTTATGACCCCATTTATTCACTGAAAAATAAAATGTTTGGTGTCTTCGAAACCACATTCTGCCGGAGGCGCTGGTAACTTGAATCAATTTAAAATATTTTCATTGGCCAGGCAAAGATGAGAATTTTGAAACAATTAAATGTTATCACGATGTTTTTAAATGAATATTATTACAGAATTTTCTTGGCGTGAACGTGTACCATTTCACTTCTCTTTCCCGTTTTCTTTAATATTTCGAATAATTATCCGTAACAAAGTGTTGGAATGAATTAATTAGAAAAAAAAATTAAAAAACAAAAATTAGCATAATGTTTTAACATGATTATTTATTGTACTTCTTATTCGGTTGACATTTTCAAAAATCCGTAATTTTTTTTGCTCCAAAGCTAAACTCTTTAACTCCTTCAATTGCTTCCTCGTATATTTCCGCATATTTCGCATATTTCATGTTCATAAGATCTTATTATCTCGAAACCGACATTCCGGCCCGAGGCGCTAATATCTTGAATCAATTTAAAATATTTTCATAGGCCAGGTAAACATGAGCATTTTTAAACACTAAAATGTTGTCACGACTTTGTTAAATGAATATTTTTACAGAATTTTCTTGGCGTGAACGTGTACTATTTCACTTCCTTTTCCCGTTTTCTTGAATATTTGGAAAAAATTGATAAGAACGGAATGAAAAAAACAAAAAATTAGCATGATGCTTTATGATTGTTTATTGAATTTTGTATTTGGTTGCCAGTTTCAAAAATATGTAATTGTTGCTCCAAAGCTAAGCGATTTAACTCCTCTAATTTCTTCTTCTCTTTTCTCATATTTGCTAGCTGTTTTTGCATATTTGCAGCCTGTTCATCAATCGTTTTAATGAGCTGTTCCCGATTACTGCACTCATTAACGATTAAAGTTAATTGATCGTCAAGTGCAGTTAAACATCATTCTTAGTGAAAAATTCGAGACTCCTATAATTTTTTTCCTTTATATCTTTCAGATGTGGAGGAATCTGCTTCAATGAGGAGGGGGAGGTGGAGGAGGGGGAGAAGGAGGACGAGGACGAGGAGGACGGACCAATAGGATCAGACGAAAAAAAAGCTTCGATGTCTGAAGAACTCAAATCGATGATAGGCTATAAAAAAAATACATATGTAAAAAAAAATGATTATAGTTGGAAATACTTACTTGATTTTCTTTCGACATTTGCTCCAACGGCTGCAAATTCGGCAAAACTTTTTGCTTCTTAGGTGTAACTAACACGTTAGAATGTACGTTGACGCGTTTTGAAACCATGTTAAAAATATTATCTTGTTTCGAAGAACACTGTGTTTGAGAATGTGTTGAAAATTGAAGTGCGTCGGCTTAAATACAATCTCTGTAGACATAAAAAAACAAGTATATACTTTCAAAGGTTACTCGGGGAAAAATATGAGGTGAAACAAGTTTTTTGTTGTTACTTATTATACAATTGGTAACAAGACAAAAATTGACTGACCTTTAGTCATTGGTACTTTTTCGCTACCAATTAAATAAATGGTAACGATTTAATCTGTAACTCTGAATAACAAGTAATCAAGTTAAAGTGAAGGGCAACAATCTCTGTAGACATAAAAAAACAAGTATATACTTTCAAAAGATACTCAGGAAAAAATATGAGGTGAAACAAGTTTTTGGTTGTTACTAATTGCACGGTAACGAGACAAAAGTTAACTGACCTTAATGGTCATTGGTGCTTTTCGCTGCCACATAAGTGGTAGCAATGTTTAAGTCTGTTAATATTGAAAACAAGTAATCAAGTGAAGGTTAAGGATAACAAGTTGAAACTGCAGTTTTAAGATCACGTGATCATATTGGAGTTATATAAAAACCCGGTTGAAATAACAGAAGGTATCAGTAGTATTCACAGTGCTTACAAGTAGTATCAAATTAAGAAAGTGACAACAAATCAAAAGGTAAATATACTGTTATTTAAATGATATCAATTCCGTAAACAATATGTATTTCCAGTGAAAAATGGATATGCAAGCTATAAATAAACATCTTCTTTTAGAAGTAGAAGATAAATCGATTGTGAAACTGAATACATTAGCTAAGGATACTCCTTATAAAATTGCCACCGCTAGAATAGTGAACTCAGAATATGGAGAAGTAGTTTTAGTAGAGTTGAATGACAACGCAGTTTTTTTACCGGCACGATCAACGAAATTTTTGAAAGATTTTTTGGTAGAGTTGGGAAACGGGAAATATTCCCTAGTGTACATTGGACAAAAGGATACCGGTAAAGGAAATCCAGCGGAATTGTTTAGATTTGTAAATAGTAACCTATAATTATGTCAGATAAAATATTTAGTGATGTAAGTAAATTAATTGAAAAATTTTCTGAAAAATATCCTGATTTTACAGTACAGGAAAGTAAAGTATGGTTGCATCATGTAAAGATTGCTATTGACTTATGCTCTGAAAAAAACCGTTCTAGTATATCTATTGGTAAAAAAAAGAAATGGTTAACCAAATTAGGTCATTTGAAATCTATATATATAAAATTAGAGATAATAGGTAAGGACAGCACAGATACAGTCAAGTGGGAAGATTTAATTTCAATATATAATAATAGAGTAACAACTGGAGTAATAATAAACCTACAACATTTAGATGCGGACGAATTTTTGATATATTCTTTTAAAATATTTTATAGAAAAATAGTTGATGCTTTACAAAACTATAACCTAATTAAAGTAAATACAACATTCTGTGCAGAGTTTATGAAGCAAAATTTGAATAAAAACATAACAGATATAAAATACTTCCATGCTGAGAATAGTGTGATAGATAATTCAACTAATATATATGAATGGTTCATGGATAGTGTAGTAGTCTTTATCGGAATTAAATTGTCAGAATTTCAAGAAAAAGATTCAGGATGGGCTTTAAAAAGAGTTGTATCACTATCAGTCAATATTAATAAATTAGAAATAGGAAACGGTTCATCTTTCATTTCATTACCATATTTTATAGCAAATAAAAAGGCTTGTATAAACGTACATAATTATAATGACGAAGCTTGTTTTTATTGGAATATTGTAAGTGCTCTGTATCCTGTTGGAAATAAAAATTCAAATCGTTTAACATCATATCCGCATTATAGTCAAGTATTGAAATTAGAAGGACTTGAAATTCCAATGCAATTTAATAAAATTCATCTTTTTGAAAAGATTAATAAACTATCTGTTAATGTTTACGGTTTGGAATTGATCGGGAAAAAGTATAACGTAATTCCATTACGTTTAACAAAAAACAAAAAACAAATCATATTAATTTATTATTAATTCAAAATATTTACTTTCCTAAACTGAACGATTATGATGCTCCTGATCCATTAGACGATGAACGTATTGAAATAAAATACCATTATTGCTGGATTAAAAATTTATCTAGGTTATTAAATGTACAATTAAATAAAGATGGTCATAAAAAGTTTATATGTGAAAGATGTTTAAATTATTTTTCTAATCAGGAAGTGTTAACTAATCATTCAAATTTATGTGAAAAAATCAATGATTCCAAAAGAGAAAATTGTAAAGTTCAAAAATTTTTCAAATAAACAACGAACACCTTTTGTTATTTATGCTGATTTTGAATGTATGTTACAACCTCTTGAACATAATTTCCAGAAAACAACTAAATATCAAAAACATATTGCGTATAGCTGCGGATATTACGTTAAATGTGAATATGATAATTCTCTTTCATACTTTAACAGTTATCGTGGAATAGATTGTATGCAATGGTTTGCGCATGAAATGGAAATATGTGCTGAAATAATTTATTCTAAATTTAAAAATATAATTCCTATGGATGAAAATAGGACAACAGTAAATGCTAAAATATGTCATATTTGTGAAACTGAATTTACAAATGATATTATTGTTCGCGATCATAATCATTTCACAGGCGAGTTTAGAGGTTTTGCACATAAAATGTGCAACGTAAATTTTAGAAAAAAAATTTGTGTCCCCACTATTTTTCATAATTTGAGTGGCTACGATTCTCATTTCATTATAAGAGATCTTGCTAAACTAGGTAAGATTTCATTGTTACCAATCAATAAAGAAAAATATATTTCGTTTTCTAATCATATGTCGAATAATATTAAATTCAGGTTTATAGATTCAATTCGCTTTCTGAATTCCTCACTTGATAGTTTGGTGAAAAATTTAGATGAGAAAAACTTGAACAATACAAAACATGAATTCAGAGACTGCAGTGATGAACAGTTCAAACTTTTAACAAAAAAAGGAGTATTTTGCTATGACTATATAGATAAATTGGAAAAACTTGAAGAAACTGAATTACCCGAGCCAAATGAATTTTATAATAAACTCTGTGATGAAGAAATCAATGAGGAGCGATATAAACATGCTCAGAATGTATGGCAATTGTTTAATATTCAAAATTTAGGTCAATACTCTGATTTGTACCTGAAAACTGATATAATGCTTTTATCAGATGTATTTGAGAATTTTCGAAATATTGGGTATTCCACTAGCGGCTTAGATCCAGCTTGGTACTATACCATTCCTGGATATTCATGGGACTGTATGTTAAAATATACTAAATGCGAATTAGAACTATTACAGGATGTTGATATGATACTGTTTGTTGAAAATGCAATCCGGGGAGGAATAAGTCAATGCTGCTGTCGATATTCCGAAGCTAACAATAAATATATGAGGGAATATGATAATTCGAAGCCGGACAAGTTTATACTTTATCTGGATATCAATGCACTGTACGGATGGGCAATGTGTCAACCACTGCCATATGGAAATTTTGAGTGGGTTGACACAAACATTAATGTTAGTGACATACCTGACGACAGTCCCGAAGGATACATTTTGGAAGTGGATTTGGATTATCCGGAGGATCTGCATGATATTCATAGAGATTTTCCTTTTTGTTCTGAACATCGAGTACCCAAAGGCTCCAAATTACCGAAACTGTTGACCACTCTGTATAACAAAAACAAATATATCATTCATTTTAGGGCTTTAAAACAAGCTCTAGCACATGGGTTGGTGTTGACAAAAATTCATAGGGTACTTAAATTCTCACAATCAACGTGGTTGAAACCTTATGTAGATTTAAATACAAGCTTTAAGAAAAAAGCTAAAAATGAATTCGAAAAAGGTTACTTTAAACTCAACGTAAATTCAATATATGGAAAAACAATGGAAAATATTAGAAAACATCGGATTGTTAAATTGGTTAGTCAATGGGAGGGAAGGTATAGAGCAAAAAACTTGATAGCTAGTCCAAAGTTTACTGGAAGAACTGTATTCGATGAAGAAAGTCAGTTAATGGCAATCGAATTGAAGAAAGCAGAACTTTATTTCAACAAACCCTTGTACATAGGAATGTCTATTTTAGATATTTCAAAAACTTGTATGTATGAGTTTCACTATGATTTCATGTTACCTCAATTAAAGGATTATTGTAAACTTTTATATACTGATACCGACAGTTTTATTTATGAAATTCAATGTAATGATATTTTCGAGGAAGTGATAAAACCTAACATTAACAGATTTGATACTAGCGAATATGGTGTTAATAATCCGTACAATATGCTACTTTGTAATAAAAAAGTCCCTGGTTTAATGAAAGATGAGGCAAATGGTAGAATTATTACTCATTTTGTAGGATTAAGATCTAAAATGTATAGTTATAAGATACAGGATTCAAAGTTGGTTAAAAAATCAAAGGGTGTTAAATCGAGCATCATTGAAAATAAGATTACATTCGATGACTACATCAACTGTTTAAGGGAAAACAAAGATAAAATTATTTCGCAACGTACAATTCGTTCATATGCTCATAATGTTTACAGCATAGAGCAAACAAAAGTGGGTTTGAATGGATTAGACGATAAGCGTTGTATATTACATGATTCAATCAATACTTTACCTTGGGGTCATTATAGTTTAAAGTAGTTATATGTATTTGTATGTATCAATAAACTTTATAAATATATTTCAGTGTATGTATAAATAAACTATAAATATATTTCAGTGTATGTATAAATAAACTTTATAAATATATTTTAGTGTATGTATCAATAAACTTTATAAATATATTTTAGTGTATATATCAATAAAATTTATAAATACATTTCAGTGTTTTTTTTTCTCGTTAGTATTCAAAACACATTCAGTATGGTTACATGTCCACAGAAAATGTATTTAGGTGGGAAAATAATTCATTTGACTAATAACATCTTCATAGTGGTTAGCATATCTCATGAATTGAACTTTGAACGATGTGTTAGAATATTCGGAAAGGATAATACTATTGAATTGACTGAAGTGGGATGGTATGAACTTCTATCTTCAATTCAAGCTGTAACAAATGACTATACCATATATGGAACAAATTTTGAATTGAAAATAGTGACAGATCATTCCAGTATTTATTTGGGATCTGATTGTATAATGGAATTATGGAAATTACATCCATTAATAACGTATAATTTGGAGCTACTGAAGAATCAACAATTTTATAGTTGTTTTAAAATTTTAAAACTTGGTGTGGATAGTGAGAACATTGTAAACTCAGCTCTCAACATAATGGACTCTGTGAAATATATAAATTGTGTAACATACAGCTTGGCTCTGGAAGTGATTTATAAATATCCTCATATGTTGAAGAATGAAGAAAGTAAGATTCAATGAAAATGTTCACATTCACTTATTGATCACCTGGGCTTTCGCTTACAAAAGCACCCGAAAATGCGAATTGAGATATCACGTTGACTTGAAATTTCAACGTCGAATACAGGAAGCTGCTATTATTATTAATCCTATATTAGATGTAAGTCACAGAAATAAAGTATATCGACGAATAAATAATTTAAATTAACTCTGTGTTTTTTTTCAATGAAACAAAAGTATAACGTATACGTTTTTTATTCAAAATTATTACAATTTATACAATACTATTTTTATTTATCCATGATTGAGAGTTCATTCCAAGCCACTTAACTAATAACCGATCACCTTTTTTTCTCAACACTTTTTCAATTAGAAAAACATCCGGATATTTCACTTTTTGTAGCTCTTCTGAATAGAATGCCCCTCGAATTTCTTCTTTTTTCTCATCTTCCAAAATGTAAGTAGTGGGATTGGTGAGTTTTACAGATTTAATCTTGAAAATCTCAGTAGTCCAGTTGGGAGTGTATTCTTTTTTAAACACGTGTCGATATTTGCTGATACGAACATGATCACCTTTTCAAAATTTCGCTGGTTTGGGATCAATGGTTTTGATGTTGTTGAATACAACAATATATTTGGCATATTTTTATCATTAATTTTACTGGGTATTTCACCCGTTGTAGAGTGTCTGGTATTGTTATATTTTGCAGCAATTTCTGGAAGAATATTTAACCATTTATAAGAATCTTCCATACTAAATCGCTTCCATAATAGTGTTGTCAACGTTCGAATTACTCTTTCTGCAATACTAGCCTTGAGATTTGAAAATGTACTGTAGTGATTGATATTGTATGTTTGCATTAATCGTTGAAATTCTTTGTTGTAAAATTCAGTTCCATTATCGGTTTGTAGATTAGCAGGTGTGGTCTTCATTTTACTCAGTATAATTCTCATAGCATTTGTAATTTCTTTTCCTGTTTTCCTCTTGACAGGTTCCACCCAAACATATTTACTAAATGCATTGATTACAACTAAAATATAATTATATCCCTTGTTTTCTTTGGCATGTGGTGACATAATGGCCAAGTCTGCCTGGATCAAATCGTGTAGACCCTTCACAATAACATGTCGTCTTCTATAATTTATTCGAGCTGGAGCATGTAATTCTTGTATTACTTATGCTTTAGACATTTTTTACTAACGGACACTTTAACAATAGTTCAATGCAGATAGCAGCTGGCGTTCCTAATTTAAACTTAATTATATCTCCTTTTATAATATTTTTGGTAGCTAGTTGATTGAATTTAGATTCAATATCATTTATTAGCACCACTCCGTCTGCTGTATAATGTGATACACTTTCAATTATGCAAGCAAACTTAAATTTGAAAGCAATACCCCCATTATCTAATACATAGTACTCTTTATTCAAACTTTGTTTCTTCTCACCTCGCAAACGAACTAGACATTTAACATGATAATCAAATGAGTCGCAAATATAAAATGGAGCAGTTAGTTCAGCCGGACTCAAATAATGTTCATTGAACTTGTTGAGAGGCATGTTTGAAATAAAACTAACACTGAATAAATGTGTATTTATACACTTTTTTCTAGAGGAACTTGAATAACAAATTGAACATAACAATCACTTCTCATCGACCCTTGGGAATGAAGTTCAAACTCTATTCTATCTCCTTTAGTTACAATTTGATTTTCTAGTAACTGATTAATGGGGTTGTTATGATTTTTATATGAAACAAATAAAGGTGATGGATAGCATTGAATACTTTCAACCTTTCCGGTTATCGGAAAAGTGTACACAGTGGTTAAATCATCTAATACATAATTAGTTTTACTTAAATTTGGGTTGTTTTTTCCATGAATGTAAAGTATACATTTACTATGATACTTAGATGGTTGACATATGTAAAATGGAACATCTTGAGGCTTACTTTCGTCGATAGTAAGAAAATGTTGATTAAACTTGTTGATAGGCATGATGTAAACTGAGCAGTTGCGGAGTAAATGCTCCATTTATAGGATTATTTTTCCATCACGTAATTCTTCTATAATCGAAACTATTTCGTTATTATGAGCAGAACTACCTGCATTCTTTGAACTCAAAAGTAATTTCAATCTTTCAACTATTTCATTGTAGTCATCAAAATATTTGTAGTCTACGGGCTTTGACGAATATTTCATCATTGTCATTCCCTTTCCCCTCCTTGCCATATTTCTAGTAATTACATTTCTCAGCATAGCGGAAGTTTGCGTACCAGATCTTGCTCTTACAGGTGGCTTAAGTTTCGGTTTTATAATGAAAAGATATTTATCTTTGATATCATTGGCAAATTTCTTAATAGGCAAGTCAGGATCATAATTTCAATGGATAGCGTTTGTTCGTTTTATAATATCCACGTAATTGTCAATATCTTTCTGATTCTGTAATGTAGGATTTTTCAAAAACAGTAAATCGTACAGACCTACAGTACCAGGGTATTTAATATTTTTAACTGAAATATTTGCACCTTCAAAATCTACTTCAGAATCCCCGATATAAAACTTTTCTTTGATAGGATCGTGAAATAAACCCAAATCATGATATTTACCATTTACGTCACGTACCATTCCTTCAATATACTCTCGAGGCAGAGGACTTTTGAATTGATCAAAATATTCGCGATACACCTAAGGATTGGATAAAGTTTGATAAAATTGAGAAAGGGTATCATCAATGAATTGGTCGTCGCGACTCTTATCAATCTCATCATCATTATGATCGATTTGAGATTGAAACACTTCTTCGGGTGCAGGTATCATATTCTCTAGCTGAGTGCTATTGAATAGTGGTCGAGCAGGGGGAGTAGTTAGATACGCTAATTTATTATATTTGGTGATTTGCGATTTAGGTGTTATAGGTGACATTGATTTTCTTTCTTCTTTAATCGATTGTTGAATTGGTTCCTTTAAAGCGGACACCAATTCCTCAAGTGGTCGCGTAATTGGTTGGTATGATTGTTCTAACTGAGATTGAGATTGAACTATATCACTTTTCAAACTCTTATATTTTTTCTTTAAAGCCTGGCGTGCCTTTACGAGTTGTTTCGCTAATTGTGTCTCCATGGTTACTACTAGGTGTATGTTCCCATCAATACTATTTATATACTAACAAAAATGTCAAACCCTTTTCGATATCGACCAGACGTCATTGTACAATCTTTATCAATTGTGAGAAATCCAAATTTATCTTGACAACAAAACGATCATAAATTTTTCAAATCTTGAAATGACATATCAACGTTAACGTGATCATCATAAATGTGTTTCAAATTGGTCATATCTTGTTGAAAGACTATTAAGAGATTTGCATTATCTCTAATTAGCTGTTTGGGTATTGCCGAATATGTCTGACATAAATAGAAGCAGTCTGTGTATTTGTGTCGACCAAAACAAAAATAACTTTGCATTATGTTCTGATTACATGTAGCAACATCGTCAAAAATTATTATAGAATTATCTTTAATTAAGTCTGGAGAAATAACATCTTCTGCATTATCATATTCTTCATAGCCAATCTCTTTTATGGGTTGAATTAGATTTCTTAGATAAGTATGTTTTGGTTGCTGTAGACTTTTCGAGTAAACATACACATTTTCAAATCTCAAACCATTAGGATGATCAATTAACGATAACATAACATTTGTTTTTCCACATCCACTAGGACCAATAATTAGCCCTCTTTTCAAATCTCCTCCAAACATTGCACCATGTTTTCCAATTTGTTTCACCACTCCATCATCATAATTTTTAATGGGTAGTGAAAGTTGTTGTTTATGAATCTTCATGTTGACTGAGGGTATATTAGCACATGTCACTATATATAAGAACTTAGAATGAAACGAACCAGAAAAGTAGGAAGAGGTTTCATTAATACTCTCATCAACAAGCTTCCTGTTGAACTGCATCTACCTGGGTACGAATTTTGTGGACCTGGTACTCGGTTAGAGGAGAGACTACGACAAGGAGACTTGGGAATCAATCCTTTGGATCAAGCGTGCAAAGAGCACGACATTGCTTATTCTCAAAATAAAGATTTGAGTAAGCGACATCTGGCAGATAAGATTTTAGAAAACAAAGCTTGGGAAAGAGTAAAGGCGAAAGACGCTAAAACAGGTGAAAAAGCGGCTCCTTGGTTTGTTACTACAGCTATGAAAGCTAAGCGTAAAATTGGAATGGGAATGAAAAAAAAGAGAGTTGGGAAAAAACGTACCATTCGAACTCCAAAAAAGGGTGGTTTCTTACCATTACTGTTACCATTACTAGGAGCATTAGGAGATATTGGGGGCGGTGCAGCTGGAATTGCAAAAGCAGTGAATGATGCTAAAGCCAATCGTGAACAACTAACTGAACAACAAAGACATAACGCAGCAATGGAGCAAGCGGTAAAAGTAGGTCAAGGTTTCTATCTACGACCCTATAAAGGATATGGTTTGAAAAAAAAAAAGTTTGGAATCCAAAGAAATTTCGCTGAGCTTACCACGTCATGCGATGACAAATATTGAGCTAGAAGAGTATGCAAAATATATCCCTAATTTTCGTGGTGTTTTCACGCGGGATACGTTACCTAGTAAAATAAAAAAATATGAGTCAGGTATAGTCAATCTTGATGGTACAAGTGGAAGTGGAACTCACTGGACTGCTTACACTAAACATGACAAGCATGTAATTTATTTTGATAGTTACGGTAATTTACCCCCTCCATTAGAATTAGTTAGTTATTCTAAGAGTGATGGGTTGGTTGATATAAACTATAATTATGATGTGCTACAATCATTTAATTCACATCAGTGCGGTCAATATTGTCTACGGTTTTTATTTAGTCACTCAGTTGGATCATTATGTCATACACATTTACTTTGAGTGGAGAATCATCAGTTTTAAGTGATGATTTTAATCCCCCTATTTATTTAGACGAAAATGCTGACTATGAAATAGGTTTAGCAAATTTTGATAGTTTTAATAGTATTAGTAACGTACATGAGCAAAATAATGTGTTGGTGTGGGGTGATCATGATGAATATAAATTTGAAATTCCTGTTGGAGCATACGAAATTAATGATATAATACAAATTATTGAACGGGAACTGATTCAGACTGGAGTTAGTATTCGTATTAGAGCAGATCCACGAACATCAACACTTACAATTAAAAGTAGTGTTTGGATTAATTTTGACATTGATAATTCTATAGGTCATCTTTTGGGATTTCCCAGACGAAAACTAAGTCCAAATGTAATTCATACTTCTAAAAGTGTCAACATTTTACAAGTGAATACCATTTGTATTGACTGTAACATTGCGGTTGGTTCTTTCCTCAATGGAAAACCAGTTCACATTATTCATCAATTTTTCCCACAAGTTCCAAATGGGTATAAAATAGTGGAACAACCACTAACAATACTCTATTATCCAGTAAACATCAAAACTATCAACAACATTAATGTGAGAATTCTCAATCAGGTTGGAACTTTGATCAATTTTCGCAAAGAAACTATAACGGTTCGACTACATCTGCGAAGAATAGAATAATGGTTTGGCGGTTTTCGGAACATCCATATCATCCATATAAAAGGCAATTCGAACGTCGAAAAAACAGTGCAACACTGGTGACTGATCGGTTAACATCAGAAAATCGTAAATTTTTACAGTCTGTTGGATTTCAAGTTTTAGTATAATGGAAATGTTACACGTTTCGGGTGAACCATTTATTGATAATACCATTGAAGATTACCAGTTCCATACCTACCAACCTTATACTTCTAGTAATTTAAATTATAATGATGAAATCAGAATTCCTATTCAAGATTTGGATGCATACACACTACCATGTAATAGTTATCTTTATTTAGAAGGTAAAATCTTGACTGATCAAGACAAAGTACCCACAAAATTTCAACTTATCAACAACGGTATTGCTTATTTGTTTCGAGAACTACGATATGAATTGAATGGTGTTGTAATAGATTCTGTTAGAAATGTAGGTTTGGTTTCCACAATAAAAAATTATTTGTCGCTCACTGACAATGAGAGTAAATTACTGCAAAACGGAGGATGGTTTCCCAAAGATGGTAAGATTCTTCTTGATGGCAATGGAAACTTTAATGTTTGCATACCGTTGAAAGTATGGTGTGGATTATTCGAGGATTTTCGCAAAATTGTACTTAATATGAGACAGGAGTTGGTGTTAATTCGCGATAAAGATGATATATATGCGGTTATCGCGAACGATAATAGCGAAAAGCCGAAAATTCAAATTAATAAATTATCTTGGAATGTTCCTCATATAACACCTAACTTACCAGAACAACTTCGTTTAAATAAAATTATTCAAAGCAATGTCGATCTCCCTATCAAGTTTCGAAGTTGGGAAATAATCGAATATCCCACTTTAAATGATTCGACACGTCATACTTGGCCTGTCAAAACTTCAACTAAATTAGAAAGTCCTCGACATATCATAGTAGCACTTCAGGCTGGTCGTAAGGGAGAATTATTGAAAGATATGAGTCAATTTGATCATTGTACATTAACGAATATGCGCGTCTTTCTTAATTCAGAACGTTATCCTTATCATGATTTAAATTTGGACTTTGATACTAACCGTTTCGCAACGTTGTATGAAATCTTTGCTAATTTTCAAGAATCCTATTATCACATTCAAACAAATCAACCAATATTCACACCTGAGGAATTCAAACAAAAAGCTCCCATTGTTCATATCGATTGTTCTCGGCAAAAGGAAATCATTCAAAGTGGATCTGTTGTTCTTCGTATTGAATTTGAAACGAAAAAGTCAGTAGGTAATAATGTAACGGCGTATTGCTTAATTTTACATGAAAAAGAGTTTATGTATAATCCTCTAACAAAAATTGTAAGACAAATATAGTGCGCATGCTTTATATTTTGTATATATATATATATATATATATATATATATATATTTTCACATTCGGTTCAAGTTTACAGTTTATAATGGTCAACGAATATCGAAAGAGATTACATAATTATCTCATAAAATTAAAACAACTTCAATCTGATTTAAACTATTATGAGAAACATCAGCAAGTTATAAAAGAACTAATCAAGTTAAAAATATGAAATTGGTTGTGGATATTCAAGGATTCAAAATCGGAAATAACAAACTTATAGTAAAGGAGTTTCTAGCTTTTGATGGTTCAAAATTCTGTCATTACGTTTTCAAACCTCCATTTCCGATAAAGATGTTACCTCCAGATTTACACAAACAGGCTACTTGGTTAATGACAAATCATCATTACATAAATTGGGACGCCGGATTTACACCTGTTCATACTTTTGGTGTCTTGTTTCAAGATTTGCTTACCAACGTTGAAGCGGTTTATGTCAAAGGTAAAGAAAAGGCAAATTATTTAAGAACATTTTCGACAGTTCCCGTTTATGAATTTGATGAACAACCGAAATTGGAACATATGGATCCATCATGTTTTTACCATATGAATGATAAATGTATATGTGCAGTAACAAATGTATATTTTTTGTATAATAACTATTTAATGCATAAATAAAACAATAATTAAATTTCATTAATTTTTTATTTCATAATTACATTTTTATTTTTCCTGTTCGTCCTCCCCATCATTCTTCAAGCGAAGTAACTCCGGCAGTAAGTGATTGTATTCGTACATCCATCTATCCAAATTTAAGTGTTTTAATAATTGTATTAAACATACAATACAAATCACACCTTTCGCGAAATATTTGCAAGCGTCAGCTCCTTGTCTATACCTATCCGCGTGCTGCATACACTCTTCGTGTGTGTATTTTCTTCCCATTCCATATACTGCTTCCCGCTCATACACTTTTTCTCGTTCATTCAAGTCAAATACTAACGTTTGCACTGCTGCTTTCAATTCTTCCATTTTGTAAACAGTTTTAACTTTCAAAGTCTTATTTGCTCGAAATTTATACAGCTTTTCCCCACCACTTTTTGATGATGGTGTTGGGTATATAAGTAGGAGGAGTTGGGTATAAAAATTACACATTTCACAACATGACTAAGTTTTTGTGCAAGAAATCGTTTCATGATTTCACCACCGAAGAATTTAAAGAGCTTCCAATTGAATACCTAATAGAGAATGTGAGACCTTCCGTTCTGCTGGATATTTGGCATAAACTTCCATATGCCTTTCAATCCAACTTTCAATTGCAAATACGATTACCTTGTTTTGTTCACTATAATCGTCCTGATTGGATAACTCATTGGGATGGACCTGCCAGTGCACAAGAAAATTGTCATTTTTGTAAATATGCACTGAAATTATAAATTGTACTATTTGATGAATAAATAAAACACTTAAAATATTTTACCGATTTTTTATTTTATGATAACATATTATTTTCTTCCTCGTATTGTTCATAGACACCATCCTCCTCCTCCTCCTCCTCATTCTTCAAGCAAAGTTCCTCCGGAAGTAAGTGATTGTATTCATACATCCATCTTTCCAAATCTAAGTGTTTCAATAACTGCATTAAACATACAATGCAAATTAATCCTTTTACAAAATTTTTGCAAGCGTCAGCTCCTTTTCTGTACTTCTTCGCCTGCTGCATACACTCTTCTACTGTGTATATCCTTCCCCTACCATATATCTGCTCCCGATCAAACATCCTTTCATGTTTGTTAAAGTCATATACTAAACTTTGCACTGCTTCTTTCAATTCTTCCATTTTGTAAACAAACACTTTTTAACGTTCAGAAATCTTATTGCATCGAAATTTATACAGCTTTTCCCCACCACTTGCATTTCAGCTTTTTCCCACTACTTAATTGAAAAACAAAATGAGATCTAAAAATCCCAAGCGTCACCTCAAAAAAGGTCACCGATTCTAAGGTCACACAAAAACCTGTTTCAAGGTTCCACAAAATTAGTGATCAAGATGAACATGGTCAAACTGGATCTACAAACAGGTTCAAATTACTCGGTATCCAGTGGTGTCTAGAGGTCAATCCGTTCATTTGACGTATATAAATAAACTGAAGGTTAACTACTAAAAAAGCGGCTCTACAAACAGGTTCTCAAAACGGGTTTGTGTCACAGTATTGGTGTAGTTACTCTACTGGTATACAATAATTCAATGTGTGGTGATTTTATTTTATTGAATAAGTATTATATACCACATATATCAGTATCAACCAGAACTTCAAATCAAACAAATTTTATATTTAAGTTGTATTTATTAATCTGAAATATTTGAAATTTAATATTATATCATATGCATGTCTCAGTATCTCAGGGTATATCTTGGGTAAAGTGAGTTGTCTAAATTTAAGGAGTGAAATTTGAAATATAATAACCTTTAACGTCAAAATTAAATTAATATTAATTAAACAACTATCTCCAGATTGCAATCCGTGGATGGTCTCCTAGCCTATTACAACCTATATTAAAAATAAAATTAACACAATTCCGCACAAACAAAATAAATCTCTTAATATCTTGTTGAAATACTGCCGGTTGCTGTATTATTTAGATAGAAAACGGCTTGTTCTCGGAAGCGAAGAAATTCTGCCTTGCGCAAAGGAAAGATTACTGCTAAACGTCTCGGACCTCGGTACTTGTTTACAAGCAACTGTTAGATACAAGCTTTAGTATAAAATGATTTATATTACCTTCGTTTATTGCTGTATGATCTCTCTTGATCTTGAGCTTGAACAACCTTTACTGGATTCAAATCGAAGGTAAGTTATGTAAGATATTTCTAACTCACTATTTCTTTCTTTTATCAATTTTTTTTAAAGTCTTCGTACATTTAAACTTCTAACGTAAATTACTTTTTTTCGTCTCTCCCTTAGTTACCGATCACCTAACAAACTTCCTTCCCGTTGCTAACGAACATCCTTTTGTTTCTTCTTTATTTATTATAGAAATTACTAATTTTTGTTGAAATCCAGTTACTGACAGTTCATATTATTCAATCAAATAAAAATATCCATAACTACCAATGTTCTTGTACTGACATTTTCCAATATCAACTTTATCAGTTAATTTATACAGGGTACATAAAAATATGAAACAGTAAGTATCTAATTTAATCATTTTAACGTTATTGTTAAAAATGATGGACATAACATAAGACTCTCATGTACATATGATATAATAATTTCTAAAAGTAACCATTTTATTTCATTTATGATCATCTCAATTTCAGTACAATATATATATATATATATATATATATATAAATTGTATTGTTCATCTCTAGTCATATAATAACTCTGATTATATATTGTGGCTTTTTTAGAGAAAAATACCTATTTTCAAAGTACACACTTTATTTTGTTGAGCTTTCGTTGCACTTCGAATTTTGTTCTGATGAAGTTGACGAAGTGCAACGAAAGCTCAACAAAATAAAGTGTGTACTTTGAAAATAGGTATTTTTCTCTAAAAAAGCCACAATATATAATCAGAGTTATATATATTTATATAGTAAGTTTTATTTCACACAGAAACCATAATTACCTTTATTTTCTTTTTAAATCCCTAGGCAGAGAACAATAGTTACATGATAGCTGATTTACAATTTGAATTTCTTCTAATTTTTTTCATAAATATCTGTAATCTTTTTTTTATCTAACTTCCATAGGTAACAAAGCTCTGAGAACTGGCTTTGTTATCTTCAAATTTTAATGTCAGTTAGGCAAGAACCTTCGCTATTCATTTTTCAATTTTTTTATTAACGCCCAACGCCGAGAGTTAAATTTGTTTCAATAACAGTACCTTCTGTCTATAAGGTTCCACTTCTTTAAGACATTTGTTTATAGGTTTTAAATCTCGGGCGCCAGATTATTAACGTGGTTTGCTCCACGGCCCCTTGACCCTTAGCGTCAAGAGTTCCAGATAGCCTCAGATGGAGGTTACGGAAAATTCCAGGGGTCTTGTTGAACTAACTTTATTTACCTAATTACAATCAAATATGGATCCTCCAATATATAAATTACGAGTTAATGAAGGAAACAGGGGGTTCAGCAGAGTTGTATACTACCTACGGTTTGGTGTATACCCTTCGATCACACAATAGGTCGGTATATAACAAAATAATCAGAAAGAAACTTTTAGTCTATTAATACTCTGTGGTCTATTTTACGAATAATTCTATAGTGACAAGCCAATTAGCAGGGAAAAGAAAATAAGCTATCTATACCATATACTTGGTACTTTGACGGACATAACGGTCAGGTTATCCAATACGGTTCAAATCTACCGGGTTTAACGGGGTCCCTAATGCACGATTTAGATCTGCCGGGTAATCAGACAAATTGTGGCTAAGCCTCTTCCAAGTCTAATTAACCCTTGAATCCAAATGAAACCGGCAACTATTATTCCGACAATAAGAAAAATAAATATAAATAATGATTCTACCAAACTGGAAAAGAACGATTTAGATCTGCCGGGAAATCAAACAAATTGTGGCTAAGCCTCTTCCAAGTCTGATTAACCCTTGAATCTAAAGGAATCCGGTAACTATTATTCCGAAAAAAAAAAATTCAAGAGCGAATTAGATCTGCCGGGAAATCAAACAAATTGTGGCTAAGCCTCTTCCAAGTCTGATTAACCCTTGAATCTAAATAAGGCCGGTAACTATTATTCCGAACAAACAAAAATAAAATTTAAGAACGAATTAGATCTGCCGGGAAATCAAACAAATTGTGGATAAGCCTCTTCCAAGTCTGATTAACCCTTGAATCTAAATAAAGCCGGTAACTATTATTCCGAAAAAAATTAAAAATAATTTTCCCACGAGTTAAACGGTACCCAGCTATCGACACACAGAGTAAAAATATTAGTACTAGCATAAAATTAAAATATTATAATCCACTTGGATATCAATTTAATATGAAACTACTGAGAACCAAAAGCACAAAATAATTCGAGGATCCACTAATAATTCATATCAGTTAATTAATATATAATAAACGCTGTAAATAAAATTCGAAATCAAATTACAGTTCACAAATCTTTATTTCCATATAAAAGAAACAAATAAAAAAAAACCCAATTTCAATTCAACTACAAAAGAAAAAAAATAGCCGGTCGGAAAATTTGCAAAACCATACATTTAACAATTTAATATTAGGCGGCGGTACGGAAAGTTTCGAATACACAGTTTATTTGTAAAAATGATTTACCTTATAAAATACAGCTTCCACACACAATCTTAATTCACTAAGTTTTCACAATACTTTTCGGTTTATCGGTTTTATGCAGAGAGACAAGAATAGAGTCAGAAATCGAGCGAATAATTGGGACTGAATAATTCGAGAGCAATGATTGAGAACCTTCTATCAATTGTTCACTAATTTATATTTAAAATCCCATCTATATTTTTCGGCCGTAGTCGTGGTAAGGGAATTAAACGTGAAATTTATCTACTTACAACAAAAAGTTGTACCTATACTGGACGGCTTCGGTTTTAATTAAAATGGTGTATATACCGGGCGTCCCTTCAGTTGAAAAATTTAAATATCGAAAATGAATAAATTGTGTATGGTAGAATTTGGATTTGCGTAACTCGGACTTATCCTAAAATATATAACGGTAATAACGAAAAAAAAAAAATCAATGCGGTAGTAGAAAGGGTTGTAAAGTAACGAGTTATATACAACCTAGTGGTAAAATAAAATATATTACGGGAGAAAAATAAAAATTAAACTTGCAAAAAAAATAACTCGTTGCTTTATTTACTTAATTACAGTTAACTGTAAATAATTGTCATATTAGTAAAGCGTGATATGTCGACGTCAAAAAATAATAGTTCAATACTATTAAACGCTTTACAAAATTAGAAAAATTAATTTCCAAAGAGCAGACCGTCCACCAACAACTACTTGTCTATATGCCCCGACAGACATTTAATTACACTTCTAAAGTAAACGGGGTTGGTATATCTGTTAAGATAGAACCAACCATTCTGGTTTGCGATTATTATTATTCCTTCTAATCGCAAACCAGAATGGTTGGTTCTATCTTAACAGATATACCAATCCCGTTTACTTTAGAAGTGTCATTCAATGTCTGTCGGGGCATATAGCCCGAGAAGTAGTTGTTGCTTCTTAGTGGACGGTCTGCTCTTTGGAAATTAATTTTTCTAATTTTGTAAAGCGTTTAATAGTATTGAACTATTATTTTTTGACGTCGATAACTCGTTACAGTTCTTAGAATGTTTATATTATACATCTGGAGATTTGTCAATTAGTTTTCACGTCGATATTCTTAGGCAGCATTATTCATCTCTTCCTAATAAAAATATTATGAATACGGTCAGCGGCATAGGTAGCCGTTCACATGTGTTAAATTTGTTTCGGATGAAATTGTGTTAGAACATTCTATAGTTATATTGATTGGTAGGTGATTTGATCCATGGGGAACGTTGATAACTGTCCATGAGAAGTGTTGAACAATGTCTTGGGTGCATATAGATAAATATATTGCTGGTTTCCGACCATGTGACATTAAAGTAGGAGATCCGTCATTTAAATATACAAGATTATACTGATCTATTGCTCGAGATAATATATTTCCGTAAATGTCATCAAATTCGCAGCCCCACGATATATGATGGGCATTAAAGTATCCTACTATTAGGAGAGGTTTAGGTATGTTTTTAAGAAATACAATCCACTCTATCCTTGTTCTAGGTTTGATATATAATGAAACTATATATGTATAATACAAAATGAAAAGTTTAGGTAAATGGATTAGTAGTCAAATATAAAAAAAACATAGGTGAAGCCTTTCAAATTTCTTCTAACTTATACTCCTGGATTGAATGCAGGAAAATGTATAATCTCGGAACTTGCCCAGGAACGGTATATTTAGGAAATCTTCTTGCTAACAGCGGTATTTTCAAGAAACTTGTCTCACAGGAATTGTGCTTTAATAACAAAACTACAAAATTAAGCATAATGGGATATATCTCCAGAATAAATACATAAATCATATAATTTTACAATTATTTAACTTTTAGCTTAATGATGGTTCTGCACAAACATCTATTTTAGTTGAAGAAAATTTTAAGCAAATGAGAGAAGCCATGTGGCATCCCAAAAATTAGTAGCCATTTTGTGTAATAATGTATGCATTACATTATTATTTTAATCAAGAAACATCTACAAAGCTACAAAACTGTATAACATACCAGTAATCCTAGACAAATTTAGAAGCTTCTTCTACTTATATTTTTATGGAAAACTCTAGGACATAAGAACTACTGCACAGCTTATTACTTTATCGCTTCAAAGGTAGTGATGAACAGAAGGCCAGAAACCTCTCTGTTCATTTATGTAAAATTAAGTTAATAACCAGAGTTTATAATCATTGATTTTTAGACCCAATACACTCATTGTCTATTCCACCAAAAGATACATTTTAAGAAATGTTAATATTTTTACATTTGAAATGTTATTGGCAAAGATAACGTTCCATTAAGGTTCGCGCGCACTAGACCAGCCCGGTCGGCAACAGGCCACGCCGCAACGCAATTTATTTTTACCTGGGATGTAAATGAAACCGCGCGTACTTATCGGCAACGGACGGCAGCGCCCCGGCCAGCCGTCGTCGGAAATATCGGCGAGAATACTTTTGCCGCAAATTCGTTGCGTTCCGTCGTGGGGTGAAGTAGTGGGCGCTTTGTGGTCGACGAAAAAGACGTCATTTATCTCAAAATTGATGAAGAAAGGGTCAATTGGCTTGTCTGCGAGTATAGAGAACTATATGATTTGAGTCATAAAAATTACTCAAATCAAGAAGTCAAAAGCAATTGCTGGAAATTGGAAATTGGGTAAGCGATTTCATATGTCATTCTGAAATATTGAAAAAATTTCTCCTGATGCGTTATTAAACCGGAAATAATATTGCGGATTCACTTTCTGTCTTCCTTTTCTTGAAAATTTCGTGAACCCATTTTCGCTTTTTTTAGCTCCAACAAAATTTTCGTTGCGACTAGCTGGAGAGATTTTACAGACTAGTGGGCGTAGGAACTAAAATTCGCGTTCCGTTGCCGTCCGGGCTGGTCTAGTGCGCGCGAACCTTTATGTTTCAAATGTCTAAGGGCCGGTTATACAATTTGAGTATTAACCTATTATTCGCTATACCAAGATAACGGGTGACTATTGCGTACTACAATAGAGTAGGGATGCGCGATACGATCCGATATACCACTGTATCGACTTTTACTTCCGATACTCGATATTTGTATCGATACTATTCTTTTCGATACATTCCAAGTATCGATACATTTGTACTGTATCGATACCTTGCGATCCGGGATTTTCAGTGGTAGCGGCGAGTGGCGTCATCTACCAACAATAGCAAATATATTCACGCAGCCGTTATTCGTCGTTTGCAGTTTACTGTAAAACGAATACTTTAGAAGATCGGGTTTTTATTTCTTAAGGAACTCTATAAAATTGTCAGCTGAACCGTTGAGTGATTGTGAATCCCTGGAATGTCTTATGTTAGCCAACGATTAAATATTGATCCAACGAAATAAATTAATAAACTAGGTAAGTAATTTAGTTGATAGCTAAGAGAAGAATAATGTTTCGTTGTTTATTTATAATTTTTGGTTATTAAAAATATGTGTTGATAGTTTTGTTGTTATTTAATTTATTTCATCACCACTTTTTGCATTTTGAATAGAACCGCTGGCCTTCCATTGTTATTTAATCGTTTTTTAAAATTGGCTCTTTTTCAATTTTTCGTATGCCCCCGTATTGTGTTATGATAGAAAGACTCTTTAAAGAATAAAAAATTTACAAATAGTAAAAAGACAACTGTTAACAAGAAAAAACTGCTATTTAATCATGTGTACAAAGTGACCACCGTTAACATTCAGGCAATAAAAGTTGAAAAAGAGCCAATTTTAAACAACGATTAAATAACAATGGAAGGCTGGTATCAAAGGCAAAACAAAATGATTGAATAGAGATTTACCAGAGCTTTTAAATGAGGTGTGACTTGATACCTAATGCCATTTGAAAAAATGTAAGGGGTGTCTCTAGTAGGGAGGGGGTGAATCTGACGTTTATGACATTAGCGCCAAAAAGTGTCCCCCTCAAGTTAAAAGTTGACGTGTTTCGGCATTTCATTCTAATAAATATGTTCCATTTTTGAAATATTGAGGGTGTGTCCTTTTCCAATGAACACAGTTATATTTAACGTCACGGTCTGATCTGACTATATTATATCCTTGAAAATTGTACCATATATCTGGTTTAAACCATATTTCAGATAGAAGTGCTAAAGTAACGTTGTTTTGAGATAAAAGAAACTCGAGGTTCTCCTTATTAGAAGCTGATGAACGGCAATTCCATTGTAAAATATTTCAACTTATATTTACATCCGCAAATTTAATGATTTATCAGAAATACTTACATTTATTTGTTTACTAATTATTTTTTGTTACATTAAAATTATGTTTCTCTAAGATTTTTAATAATAATAGAAACAAGTTCCAGCATGGCTCTCATCATATCGGAGTCTGCTCCTATACCTACTGTGTAACAATACATTTGTGGTATTTAAATTTAATGTGTATTTGGGGTTATTTAATATTTCTGTGTTGGGACCTTCATTTCTTGATGTGCAATGATTGTAGGATCGGGGCTGTTTGGTCTTTGTCTTTTGTTGCTTATAGTTAAGTTGGTGGTATTTTTACTTGATACCATTTGCTAAGTGAATGGATTATTATATTGGGGTAGTGGGAGGTGAAGTTTGATTGGGTTGTTGAGGAACTAGGTTGATTTGTGTTGGTATTTGCGTATAGCGTAATTTTATTTAGATTTAAGTTTGCAGGCTTTGTTATGTTTTTTGCTAATTCGTCCGCATATGAGGTTTTTGAAATTTGCTTAGAAGCATCCTGATAACTTATATCTGTTGTTGACATCATTTCTTTGATTGCTTTTTGCCGTTTAAATTCGGGACACGAGTTTAAATTTGTGGTTAAATGTTCTCCACCACAGTTAAAACATTTTAGAGTGAATTCCGTCTCTTGGTATTCTTTTGAGTTGTTTTTCGCTACATTTGTTGCATCTAGGTTGTGAATTACACTGGTTACCCATATGTCCATACCGTAAACAATTAAAGCAAAGCAGAAATTTTTTGAATGTAAGGCTCCACTTCTTTTAAAACTTTATTGTGATGTATTTCGGCAATATTTGTGACTCAAAGCTATCTACACATGATCTGGTCGGTACATATTCACTTTTCTATTCTTTTTACATTAACTACCTCAAGATTACAATGCATATCATATTGCTTTATTTTACTTTTAATATAATCGTTGAATTCGGTTGAAATATCTTGAATAACACCCTGTAACTATAAATTTTGGAATGTATAATCCTAGTTTATTTTCTTGGAATATTTGATCGTTTTTGTGACTAATAAAATTAGCGTATTTATAGTCTTTTATTTTTATTCTGATCTGGTTTCTACCGATCGAATCTATACTTGTAATTTTATTATCTAATTCCGGATAGTGTGTAAGGATAATATCGCCGATTTTCAATGCATTAAGCCTACCTTTACTTTTTAATTCTTTATTCTCCATATATGAAATGGCCCAAGATCATTAGGACTAACTATAAATACCTGTTTCTCCTTTGGTTTCTGTTGAGGAGCAGTTTTATCGATATCTGTTTTATCTTTTACTTGTTTTGTTTTACTCACAGTAGTTTCCATTAGGTCATCCCCTTCTTGAAATCCTAAAAATCCATCCTTCAAACCTGATTGTGAGGAGTCAGGGGGTTTCCCCCCTGTATCAACACTCATTTAAGACTTTTGTTTTTACACTTATTTAGAATAGATACACCTTATATCGTTAAATTCATTGGGTTTGTTTACTTATTTGTTTTCGCAAATCGCTTAGGATCGTCGGCAGCAATAAATGTACAACCACTACGTTCGAGAGCTAATACGAAACTGTTCAGGATAATTAGTAACTATGATATCGACAACTTGTAAAGCGTTAATTATTCTACCTTTGAAATTCAATTCCTCATTTTCGACATAAGGATGAAAAGGCCCTAGTCAATAGGCCCTTAAATAAATACCTCTTTTTTCAAATCTGGTTTTTTATTAGGTGCATTCTCGTTGTTGGGTGAGTTGAAATCCTGTGTTAGCTTATGTTTAAAAACACTTATATATCGTTTGTTTTGTTTCTTTGATTTCTCTGGAAGAGAAACCAGCAAAACCCATTTCGATATCCTCCTTGTTTACCTCTTTGGTTGGAGTCAGTCTGTTAGGATCAGGGGGTTTCCCCCCTTCTTCTATACTCATTCGGATTATGAGATAAAAGACACTTACAATTTACCTATTCCGATTATTTTTCATTATCCACGAAAGCCAATCAAGAACCTTAACTGAAATATGGTATCAAATAATACCGTTGAACAATTTCTTTAGGGCGTCGACCCAGCTTTGTAGTGGAACGCTTCTGATGCGATAATAACAACCAAGCAAGGTCGAGCGAGGTTAGTACTTGGATGGGTGACCACTGGGGGAACACCGTCGTAGAGCCCGTACAGCCTGCAGCGAATCACTTTAGATTACTAGGCTCAGTAGCATATCACAGCTCGCAGGCATTATACCAATGAGCACGAGGTATAGTGTAGATATGCCGTCTTTCGGATGAGACGTAAAACCGAGGTCCCGAGTCCATGGATGTTGGGCTCGATAAAGATCCCTACCACTGGTTGGAACACTAGTGGATTCGGCAAAATTTCCGGTTAGGGGTAGAGTGCTCCCGGCGTCGGTGATTAGCCTGAGTTGCACAAATAGACCGACGTTAAATAACCGAATAAAAAAAACAATATCTTTTTCATGTCATGATTTATCCTCTTTTCAATACTCTTGAACTTCAAAGCCTTTTTCTTTAAAATGTCGAGACAATTTGCAAAATTAGTAGAAGTTTTAACCGTTCTTTTTCCAACGTTAACTGCAAACATTCTCTTCAAAGTTTCTCTTGCAATTGAAACAAAGTTGCCGGGATTTATACAAGTGTATTGGCAAGAAATCATGGTATTTGTAGACAGTCTATATAAACTATTCTGCATTAAAATAAGTTTTATCCGTATAAAGTTCAAAATCTCCAAGAATTGGCTGATGATGATTTTGATAGATGTTTACAATTTTGTGAAACAGTTACATAGAAAATTAGGATGCAAAACAATTTCCTAGATTTTTTGGTATTCAGTGATGAAGCCACATTTTGCTTGAAAAGTTCTGTTAACAAACAAAATTGCCGGTACTGGTCAAATTGTAATCCGCACTGGTTTGAATAGGCTTGTACACACCGGTTTATGTTAAAAGACCAACTAACTTGAACGATGTGAAGGATCGCATACGTCTCGAAATGCAGGGAATTACTCCACAAATGATCAACGATTCTATTCGTAGCTTCGAAGAGAGATTGAATTATTGTCAAAAAACAAATGGCCAGCATTTTCAGCACTTATTGTGATGAAGTATTTGCCTTAAATGAATGTTAAGTTTATGAATTTTTGTAACATCCAGTTTTGTTTAAAATTACAATTTTAATATATCTGTTAAATTTCTATTATAATTTCCAAGTCAAGTTATACATTGCTATCATTGTTGGAAAGAGAAAAAAATAAGCTTCTTTGTGGTACGTCACTCGACCTAGGTTACCATTTCAAAAAATTCAAGATGACGGCCGTGCGCCAAACGCTTATGTCAAAAATATTTGACATTTGCTCTAAAATACGCAGAATAAAATCTCATTAATCGTCCTAGAATTTCATAACTTTCCCATTGTCCGTTTCAAAGATAATCGCTTCGTGCGAGACTTTTAGGCATCGCGTATATAAGAGCGTTTTTACTACATACTCTCTCTTATTATTTTGTTTTTTTTTTAGAAGTAATATCTTTTCACTTTTTTTTATTTAATTTCAGATTATTGCATCCATTATCTTCATTAACTACTGCGATCCAAGATGGAAAAGTATCTGCCTTGGTGACAGTGTTTTAAGAAATAAATTACAAAATGACATGGAAATTGAGAGATGTCAAGCCAGAGAAGCTATAATAAATCCACGCAACTTTGTTTCAATTGCAAGAGATAATTTGAAGAAAATGTTGGTAAATAACGATAAAAAAGGGTTAAAACTACTACCAATTTTGCAAATTGTCTCGACATTTTAAAGAAAAGGCCTTTGAAGCTGGAAATAAAAGAGAAAAAAAAATATTGACAAGAGAAAGAAATTGTTTAATTGTAGGAGTTAAATATTGTTTAAAATTACTGCACATTAATATTTAGAGTAAAACCGGTCTGCAAGTTATATTGTCCTTTCTAATTGCAAACCAGAATGGTTGGTTAAATCTTGTAGATTATACCGACCCCGATTGACTTAGAAGTTTAATTAAATGTCTGTCGGGGCTTATAGCCCGGGAAGTAGTTGTTTCTTCTTAGTTGAACGGTCACTGTTTTTGAAAAACATGTTCCAAACTTTGCTGTAAAGCGATAGAATAATATATTTATTCTTCGATATCTATTGATAACACGCTTTACTAAATACGACAATTTTACAGGAAACTGTAATTACACTTTATTGTTTCAAGCCTATCGGCTTGTTGTAAAATTTTACGAATTTTGGTTTGCTATTGGAGGTGAAGATTTTGCTATTGTCACAACTTTAACATTTCCGTTACTGGAATACATGTATTGATTGTGATTTTCGTGTCAAATTCAATCCGAGATTAGCCTCTTAGAGCTCTCGGACGAGTATACCTTTGAAGTTAAAATTAAGAATGAATATAACAAAACAAATGAGACAGTACTACAATGTTTCCAATTACTTACTAAATATTATTTATACATAACATTCTTGATTTAGACTTTCAAGAATTGATAACAGTGATTATTTTACCATTCAATTGTTAAAAGAGGATTGTTTTAAAGGGAAAATATTTCAGCACAATTGACTTTTTCATATTAAAGAAATTTCTGCTAATGTTAAGACACTCTAGACATGAATGTACAGTAATACTGGGTGTCCCAGAAGTTTCTGACCCATTTTAACTGCAAAAATCTCGGAACTCAGAAACGATAGGGAGGTGCGGTTTTCGTTGAACAATTTCTATTTATATAAAGTTTTTTCAGTATAAATGCTTAATTAGTGAAATCTTATATAGGGTGTTTTAAAAAAATGGTATTTTTTAATTGCAAATATTGTCTATTTTTTCAAAGAAACGCCCTAGATATTTTTATTCTATCTGAAAGCTGAACTCTTCCCCTTTCTGAAAATGTATAGTTTGTTGAGGTTTAGATGAAAAATGAGTAGGTTATTTGGTTTTTAATGATTAGGTATTGTTTATTACCCCAGTGACAATAGAATGTTTAAATGGTTTAAATAAAGACAATGGACCTATACCTTATAGTCCGTTGTAGTGAGTAGTGAGTGTAAACCGTGTTCAGTATCAAACTAACTACATGAGAAGTTTGGCCCATTATTTACTGAATGCCCTGCATGTTTCCATTAACCCAAGATTATAATAGATTTTCTCCACGATCATCACAGAATTTGCTAATTCTGAAATCAAATTTGATTACAGAATGCTGGAATTCTCCCTCTTGAGATTGAAGAAATATTCTGCAACACCTCTGACCCCATGCAATTTAAATGTATTTACATTCTCTCTCTAGTGACACAATAATATTCTCACACTGGTTAGCAATATCATTAGCCTTGACGCAGTTGATTGTCATCGTAGTGTCAAAACTTGAGTAAGTGACAAAATTATTGCTGTCACATTGAGTGTTTACCTAATATAATTGTGATTGAGTTCTGTAATATAAATTATCTTTTGTTCATTTCCATTGAAAATCTTTGATCGTAGAGAAAGTATGGTCTGCTACTCGGTTAGAATGAAAATTCGTAATGCTCGTGGTTCCTCACGCTCGCCTTCGGCTCGCGCTCGAAAATTTCCACTCGCATCGAATTTTCATTCTAACCTTGTTACAGAATATACTATTATGTACCAAGGACGAAAAACCGTCTATTATAGTCGAGTCTGCAAATTGATAGTCGATGCGTAGCCGAGACTAGCAAGCAGGCGAGACAATAGACAGGAGTTATTCGCCGAGGTGCATATTACATTTTTTCGTCGATCTTTACAAAAAATGACTAATTTCCGAATGAATATTCACACCACGGTCTTATTCACTCGTAAAATATATCGGATTTCGTAAATAATTAATTTGACAACAGCAAATGACAGTTATTGTCACATCCATTCTCGCACCGTGCCGTATCATAGCGACCACAGCGGACGAAAAGTACTTGACGTCAAAAATAGACGATTTTTCATCCGGAAATTAGTAGGTACCTACGTAAAATGTCATTTTTTGTAAAGGTCGACGAAAAATAGTATATTGTATAATTAGTGGGAAAGGCATAATATTCCCAAACGACTGTGATAATTACCAGACGAGGAGCGCAGCGACGAGTCTGGTAGCACTGGAGTTTGGGAATATGCTTTTCCCACGAATTATACATACTATTTTTTCTTCGATCGTTGATTTACATTTAAAAAATTAATTAAAAAATATTTCACTCAAGATGTAATCAAGTAAGTTTAGATAGGTTTCTCTATGTTCATATTGAAATATAGAAGTGGTAACCATGGAAATTACTTTGTTATGACAAAAGTAAAATAATTTTCAAGCCGGTTTTGTTTGATTCGTTGTATTTTATAAGGAATTAAAAAATAATTAGTAAACATGAACACGAACACTGATAGTGTTCAAGAATATCGTTATAAATTAGATGTTTCTTTTATTTCTTTTATAACAACTTTATCAATATAAAAATTAAAACCATACTTTGTTTCATTTTATTGTAATAATCCATTTGTAACATTACCGCACGCTACAGCAGTGCGGTAAGAATATTACCGCACTGTTATTTTCTAATTGCTTAGCAACTGCCCACTATTCTGGAATGTTGAGCTTTGCGCATAGAAAACAAGTCAAAATAGTGTCACTTTTCCCACGATCGGAGAAAAATTATTTTAATTAAAAAATGGCGCTTATAGGTATATCAAATGAAGGAAAAATTGAAATTCATTAAGAAAAATGTATTTTATAGAGGTATATAATAATTTTATAACAATGTTTACAATCTAAGCATGAGGCTTCATACATTTTACAACATAATTCACAAATTGCAGATCTTGCAACAATTGCGTTAACCGTTTCATGTGCCTTTCAGTATAAGGCAGAGCTCCTTCAAGGGCAGAGTTAAGACCAGAAGGCACAAAATTATCAGTTTGCATTTCATTCAACAAAATATTCATAACAAGTTGTGCTGAGTGCGAATGTTTACTGTTCATGTTCCATATAATCGCAGTTTTAAAGAGATTATCTTTTTGATCATTTCTTAGACTTTTTATAGTATCAGCTAAACCTGTGGAGCTTTTCTTAATCACGGTTTCCACTATTTTTAAAACTTGGAAAGGTTTATTCAATTTCAAAGCTTGTTTAAGAGCCTTCAAGTAATTGCCATTCACTAAATAATTGCTTAGTTTCTGTTCATGGAGTGCCAATTCTGCAGCTTCTACTAGTTTCTTAACTTTTTCTTCCTCTGTTACATCTTTCCATTTTATAAGAATTGAATCACTACCTCCTGTTACTATACCAGTTTCATCACGCCTAATAGCAACTGCCCAAACTTGAGCATCATGTTGATCGAAAGTATTAATACATTCAGAAGATTTAAGAGAAAATAACTTTATTAAACCATCGCCTCCAGAACTCAACAGTTGCATACCAGAAGAAAGAAAACGAACTTTCAACACGCTGGCGTCATGTCCTTCGAAAGTTTTAAGGCAACTTAAATCTGCTATGGACCACAGTTTAATTGTACAATCAGATGATGAAGTAACAACTACCTGATCTACAGGAGAAAATTGGATACACCAAAGACTTTTTTTATGTCCTCTCAAAGTACCCATTAACTCTAATGAGGCATTCCATAGTTTAGCGGTTTTATCTTGAGAAGCGGTAGCTATGATTTTGTCATTTGGAGATACTGCTACATAATTAATATCTTTTTGATGAGCTAGAGTTGTCTGAGTACAGTTTAGTGTTGTAGTTGATTCAATTTTTTTTGAAATTTCCCATAATTTTAAACACATATCTTGACTAACTGAGACACAAAAATTACAATCAGTTTGACTGAACGCAACAGAGCTCACTGAACTTGTATGTCTTAGACCTGTTGCTATGCAGGTCATTATACTCTTATCGACTAACTTCCATAGTCTTACTGAGTTATCTTTTCCAGATGATAACATAAGATCATGATTTATTGGACTGGAGGCTAAAGACAAAACTATATCATTGTGTGCCTGTAAAATCTGACAGTTCATAGTGGAATTGCAATATAATTTAATATCTTTTGAATTGGTGGCAACTGCTAAATGTGAATCGTCTTTACCTACGAATGTTATATCCAAAATTTCATCTGAAAATCCGGTAAATTGTTTGAGACATACAAACGATTTCAAGTGGTGAATTATAATATTGTGATCGATTGTTGCTACTGCGATAGATTTATCTTTATAATTACACTTAAGTAATGTTATGGCTAGCCCACCTTCATCAGCAGCTTTGCTCACTAAAGAATTTCCTTGCACATATACCTGTAAATAATAAAACATTTAAAATTAAACTAGAATAATATGGGTCTGGTGAACTATAAGGGTCCAAGTGTTTTTGACTAATTTTGCGAAAAACCAATTGCGCTAGCTTCCGGGTGTTCAAATAACGACTGTATCTCATAAACTATAAAGTCATAGTACAGCCTGGGAAAAAATTGGTATTATAAAAACAGCTAGAGGAAATTGATTTTCAAGTTCGTGACTTTGATGCTAGGGGGAATAATAAAAAATCAAAATCAGTTTTTCTGAAAAATATTCTCTATAACTTGTATCAGGTGTCCCAATAAGAATGGCTCTCGGTCATATATCCGAAACCGTTTAAGCCCGGTTCTGACGGTGCAATTCATCAAGGCAATTTAGTTGTAGCAACTTCTCGCCGCAACACGTCTTCTTTTAAAGTTGCATGAGCGTTTACTCCATGTTCATACTATTGTATCAATTTCTTAGGGAAATGCCATATTGTTGCCAATATTCAAAATAGTCACCATATTTTTAACATTATAAGATAACCCAACCCAACTTTATAAATGATGAATTTTCAAAACAGCGATTTATTGCTCAATTTTTCAACAATCCACAAGAGCAACAGTTTTTTTAGGAAAACAAAGAACCTAATAACACAATAACAGATAACCTCGTTACTGTCATTTCAGTTATTCACACCAACAGAAGTTTTAGGTTTGCATAAAAAAAGTTACCAAGTTGCTGCAACTTGCGGCATAAAATTAGAATCAGTTCTATTTTGGTGCAACCCGATAGCATTGATCAGTTGCAGGGTAGGAACACCTAAACTGCATGCAATTTTTTCGCCGCGATCGAGTTGCAGAAACGAAATTGCATCGTCAGAACCGGGCTTTATAGTACAGCTGCGGAAAAAACAATTTTATAACAGAAGTGGCATTGAGAAAAATCTGGAAATTATTTTTAAGTTTTTATGTCTACCGCTAGAGAATGTAATTGAATAAAAAAAATGTATGCGTCAGCTCCGACGCATGACTGGAGTTTACTCCTCCTATAAAGCGTGTTTTTTTAAACTATAATTTATTTTTTACTTTTTACTTCGATTTACTATAAGGTGTGTTTTTAAGTTTTTTTAACTATGGGATTTTCGATAAATAATCTTATAAATAGGCTAGATTAGATTAGATTTGATGAGGTGGCTAATAGGCCTATTCCACTTCGAACTTTTAATATCTATTGTGGTCCTCTGAATTTAGATTACATTCTCCAGCCCGACTCTTTTTAAGTAGCCAATCAGCCTCGAGACTGATTCTTTCATGTAGTTTCTTGCCGGTGGCTTCTCATCGCCTAGTACAAGAAACCGCACATTCGCCAGGCAATCGCACTGGCATAGGATTTGTTCTTCAGTTTCCTCCTCTAGGTGTCAGAATCTGCACATAGTTTCGTCTGTCAACCCCATTAGCTCTGCGTGCCTGTTAAGCTTACAGTGCCCCGTCAACACATCCACTACGGCTTTGACAGTTTTCCTATCTTTGCTCATTAGGTCTGCCGTAAAAGTTGGCGAATGTCCTCTAATGAACTGTTTCGCCTGTCTCTGTCCTGGTGAGGTTACCCACCATTCTAGACATTTCTGTGCTAAAACAACAAAGAAGTATTGTTCACCGGACCCGACAATATCATAAACAGATGATGTAAAAATTATGGAAAGATGGAAATTATATTTTAAAGAGCTTTTAAACTTTGAAGAAACGCAAACCACGATAGAACAAATAAATTACAGACATGTAATCACTATATCAGATGAACATATAAATAGAAAAGAGGTTGTAGAAGCTCAAAGCAAGGATTCTGACATCTCTGACTGTGGGATTAAGTTAGTCAATTTTCATAAGACATCAAGTTTTATCTTATGCTCAAAAATTCCATAGAACGCCAAAAAATTAAGTGGATCACATGGTCATATTTCTTCTTCAGTTATTAAATTTTAGGCCTTGTATTTTGTAATTTAGCCTTTTAAATAAAACTGTCACATGTATTAAATGTATTAAACTGTATAAGGAATACACGTTCTTTTATTTTAACTAAAACTAACAAAATTAACTCTGTAAAACATAATAGTTGAAATATATAAATTAGAAATTAAATATTGTCATAATAAATGCACTTTTATAGTATGTTTATCGTTTGCCTTCTATCATGCAACTACTTCAAAAAACACTTGTTTCTTCGACGGCCAAGGTTGAGGGCCGGATTCAAGTCGCCCATGAGGGGTCGGGGTGTTGTCGAAAGATAGAACTTTGACTGCGGGAATTTTATCTTGGAAGAATTGTTTAATACCGACTGTCAAACTTCTTTTCGGGACTCTGAGCAAGACAACGTTTATGATCATCAAGTAAAATAAATTTCAAATAACAATAGCTTTATCAAACAAAACAACCAAGTATATAATTCAGAATCTCATGATCTAATTGATCTTGAACAAACAAACGGAAATTTTCAGAAAAGGCCTTGGAATCATATGCCGAATTAAATTCTCAAGTTATCTGTGTTCATAATAGTAATTCTAGTGAATTACCTTACATTTAATTTCCGGAATACGACTTAAAAATTCTAATTGATTCAGGTTCAACAAAATCTTTTATGGATCCAAATATAGTGTACAACTTATTTCCAAATAAAATAAAAAAGGACCCATTTTTAGTATCTACTGTATTTCAAAAGTTTGCTCACAAGTACTGTGCTTTATTGCCAGCGTCAAAAATATTTAAATTGTCACAACCTCTAGAATTAAAATTCTATTTGACGGGCTAATAGGTCTAGACAACTTAAAAATGTTACAAGCAAATTTAGACTTCGACGAAGGTTATTTGTCAACACCATTTTCAAAAATTCAGTTACTTTTTCACCGTACCAGAAACGAGTTAAATTTAATCAAAATTGCCCACTCGATCCTAACAAGTGTTGAAACGTCAATCTCAGACGGCGAAATTATTATACCACATCAAAAAATTCACAATTGTGTAATATCCGAAAGCTTAACTATAGCTAAACAGGATATGGCATTGAATACAATCTTAAATAACGGCACTGATCAACTCACATTAGACTTTTTACAACCTCTTGCAGTAGAACCATTTGACAGACAACATATTCAAGAATTTAATTTGAACAATTTCGACGAAACTAATAAACAAAACTTAGACTTTTCAACCATTAGACTTGATCATTTAAACACAGAAGAGAAACAACAAATCGTAAATTTAATTAAACAATTTTAGGACGTTTTCTACCAAGATAACTTACCGCTTACTGTACAAATAAAATAAAACATTCTATAAAAAACTCTGCCGAAATACCTGTGTACTCAAGACCGTTTATTTACAAAAATGAGGTTCAAAAACAAATTAAAAAAATGTTAAACTCAAATATCATTCAACCGAGCAACTCACCCTGGTCGTCTCCTATTTGGGTTGTCAGGTCAACAAAAATGGAGAGTTGTTATTGATTATCGTCAATTAAATACTAAAACTGTAGACGATAAATACCCTTTGCCAAATATAACTGACTTCTTAGGCAAATTAGGAAAATTTCAATATTTCACCACTCTCGATTTAGCTAATGGGTTCCACCAAATCGAGATGGATGGAAATGATATTGAAAAAGCAGCATTTACCGCCGAAAACGGACACTGGGAATTTTTGCGCGCATGCCATTCGGGCTTAAAGGAGCACCTGCTACCTTCCAGCGTGCCATAAACAATATACTTCCTGGCATTTAAAACGAGCAATGCCTTGTTTATTTGGATGACATTATAATATTCTCCACATCCTTACAAGAACACTTAGAACGTTTAAAAAATGGTTTTCAATGCCTCAGAGAATCGAACTTCAAAATACAGGTCGATAAATCAGAGTTCTTGAGAAAGGAAGTAGCTTATTTAGGACATGTTGGGACCCCCCAGGGTGTCAAAATAAACCCAAATAAAATTGAAGCTATAAAAAATTATCCGATACCCAACACTGCAAAGCAGATAAAAGATTTCTTTGGTCTGATTATCGCAGATTTTCATTCCAAACTTTGCCAAAATTACGAAGCCCTTAACCATATGTATAAAAAAGAAAGCGAAAATCGTTCATGACAATGAATTTAATAACTGTAACTTACTAATAAACGAAACAATTTTACAATATCCGGATTTTTCACAAAAATTTAATTTAACAACAGACGCTTGCAACTTTGCTATAGGAGCAGTGCTATAGCAAGTTCCTTTCGGAAAAGATCGACCAATAGCATATGCATCGCGAACATTAAACGATTCGGAATAAAATTAATCGGTTATTGAAAAAGAACTATTGGCGATAGTTTGGGCGACAAAATATTTTAGACCATACTTATACGGAAAAGAATTTAATATAGTGACCAGCCACAAACCACTCAAATGGCTTTTTTCTTTAAAAGACGAAAATAGTAAATTCACTCGTTGGAAATCAAGACTGCCTGGATACACCTACAACATTATTTACAAAAAAGGAAGTTTAAATTCTAGCGCCGACACACTATCTAGAATCGAAATTCACACAAAAGAGAAAAATGACTTTTGGAAACAAATAGAAATAGACGATATTATCGAAGACGCTGAAAATTATAACTCTTTAAATAGAGGCTCGCTTAATAACAATGACCCAACAACTGCGAGTAATCAATCTCCACCAATAGATTTTTGTACTGAAACCATTCCTATTCCCAAAAATAACGCAACTAATCAAGACAAAACTACCGACAACAACTCACTACAAGTAGAACATGACTTTGACAACACAACAATACCAAAAACTGAAATAGAATTTAACGAGCAACCGAATACAAACGACGACTCAGTTAAAAGCGATGACCAAACCGTACATTCTAATAACGGCACAAATCCAATCTTCAGAATTTCATAAATTCAGTATTACATTCTCCTGCTAATCCAAGAATTAAAATTTTATTTGAAAACAGGAAAAGAATAAACCTCCAAATATCAAAAAATAATTTCGAAAAAGAGCTTACAGATTTCGTATAAAATTACATTAACCTCGAAACCCAATATTACTTATACTTTGAAGATCCCGACTTATACGAACCATTTCTAGTTACTCTCCAAAAATATTTCAAACATTCCTCTCTAAAACTAAAAAGATGTATCAAAAAACTAATTGACGTTATGAATAAAAATGACATAGGTACAAGATATAATCATCGAGGAATTGACGAAACTGTATGTCGACTGTTTCCGTGTTGGCATACCAACAAACCTATTCATATACGCACCAGAAAATAAAACGAAGAATGTTGTGTATCATAGAGCATTACAATATTAGTTATTTTTGTATCTAGTGTGCGAAATGCTACTTTGGTGATTGAGAATTGAAAAATTATTCGAGACCACCAAAGTAGTTCGCGCACGAGATGCAAACAATATTTTTTCTACAAACGTCAAAATCTATCTTTTAAAAATATTATAAATAAGTAAAATGCCTAATTTATTATAGAAAATAGTGTTGAGCTGGCTTAAAATGTCTTCCGTAATCAAATTTTCACTGTTACTATGGATTAATGTTAATATTGTAAATAATAACTAAAGTTATTGTAAAATTCTATCATTATTTTAAAAGTATTTAATTATGAAATGTTTTATTTCATCATTAGTATGGATCTTCATCAAGTAAAAGCCTCATCTATTCAAGTATTTAATTGTTATTCATTTAAAAATAAATAATAATTTGGAGTTTTGCTTCATTTTCTCAAAGATTGAAACACAAAAGTCTTATTAATTTACATGCAGTGTGCGAAATACTTCGCACCCTAGTGCGCGAAGTATTTCGCGCACGGTGTCATGGTAACGTAAGAATCCGGAAAAAAGTGTCACTTCGCATATTGTTGTCAATGCGCAAACCTTGTCATTTTTTGACGTTGGTAGAAAATATTTATTTATGCAACAAGTGCATAAAGTGGTGCTTTTTTCACGAGCGGAAAAGTTGACGCATGAGGCGCAGGCGAATGCGTCAATTCCATGAGTGAAAACAAGACACTTCATGCATATTACTTTTTTAAATGAAACTAAGTGTTTCTAATTAATTCCACTATTTAATGAAAAAAATATTAAAACTCTAAGATATTGATAATTATTTCGATATTGACATATCATAGTCAGAATGACAGAAGTTACATTTTATGTGATACCTACTTGATGTTTAATATTTTGGCTAGATCAAATAGTAAGTGACCTATCTTGTGATTGACTTAATATATATGAATAGAAAAAAGAAGATATGATCTTACAAATATTAAAGCTTAGGTATTATTAGCCCTATGGGGTTATCCTGGATATCTTTTTCCCATTTAAGATCAGTATAACTGTGCAATGATATAGGAAACCAAGGAAAACTATATCTGCTGATCTTTACAATTGTTACTTACAATTTAATATTGGAGAGCTCCCTAGATTTAACTGTTCATTGACAACTTCATATTGTGGGTCTCTTAAATGTCTTCTTATTTCTAGTTCACCAAGGAAATCTAGTTCTTGTTTCTTATCACAAATATCACAAGATTCTATGAAATAATGTAAAAATTCTAAGGACTGACCCAACAAAAAAGTTTTCTAATAATGTTAGAGAGATTGTCAATAGTTCAAATTATATTTTCAATGATTATGAGAAAAAATACATGATTAATAAAAATCCCCAGTCTCCACAATTATATGGAACTGTTAAATTACATAAAGTATCGAAACCAAATAGACCTGTAGTTTCTTACGTTAATACTCCTAATAATAAGTTAGCTAAAAAACTAAAGAATATACTTAATAGCTATGGAGGTATATCTAAATACTCAATTGAAAATTCAATAGAACTAATCAAAAAATTAAAAACATACAAGTTACAGGATAACTCTAAACTTATTTCATTTGATGTTACCAATATGTTCTCTAAAATTCCTCCAAAAGAGTGCATAACACTTGTTAAAAAAATACTAGAGGATAAAAATATCAATCAGGAATAATATCAGATATACTTAATTTGTTTGATGTATGTATTAATCAGAATTATTTTACTTGTGATAATAAGGTATATATTAAAAATGAAGGTTTACCAATGGGAAGCCCTATATCACCAATTTTAGCAAACATTTTTATGGACAGTTTAGAAAGAAAAATCTTTGAATGTAACATATCAAAAAATATATTATTTTGATATAGGTATGTAGATGACATATTAGCTTGTTTGGTAGGTAGTGAACGACAATTAGATATATTGTTCAATCGTATTAATAATTTACAACCAAAAATTAAATTTACATTAGAAGTTGAAGAAAATAGCTCAATCAATTTTCTTGATATTAAAATTCAAAGAGTCAATAATATACTTGATTTTTTAATTTACAGAAAACCAACACATACTGATGTGACTATACCATATAATTCCAATCATCCCATGTCACATAAATTAGCAGCATATAATTCAATGATACATAGAGCATTTTCAGTTCCTATGAACAAATATAATTTTGATAGAGAAATTAATATAATTAAACAAATAGCCACATCCAACGGTTATCCATTACATGTAATAAATAAATCAATCAATAAAAAAGTGGAAAAAGTGGCATTACAATTGATATTTCCTGAAAAAACTAGGGAAATACAAAATTACAAAACCATCACATATGCTGGGAATATTTTTAATAATATTTCAAAGATAATATCTTCTTCAACAAATACGGCAATTTCTTTTAAAACAGAAAACAATGTGAGTAAAAAATGGTTAAATGTAAAAACAAAAATACCCCCTTTAAAAAATGTCCAGAATGTAATGCTGTCTACATTGGTTGAACAATTCGAAATTTTGAAATTAGATACAATGAACACTCACGAGCATAAAGATTAAAACAGCGAGATAAAATCACATTACGCATAACATCTTCTTGACACAAAACATTCATTAACACTTAACACAGAACTAGAAGTACTGCATATTTGTGATAAGAAACAAGAACTAGATTTCCTTGAAGAACTAGAAATAAGAAGACACTTAAGACACCCACAATATATGAAGTTGTCAATGAACACTTAAATCTAGGGAGCTCCCCACTATTAAATTGTCTTCTTAAGTAACAATTGTAAAGATCAGCAGATATAGTTTTCCTTGGTTTCCTATATCATTGCACAGTTATACTGATCTTAAATGGGAAAAAGATATCCAGGATATCCCCATAGAGCTAATTTTACCTAAGCTTTAATATTTGTAAAATCATATCTTTTTTTTTTCTATTCATATATATTAAGTCAATCACAAGATAGGTCGCTTACTATTTGGTCTAGCCAAAATATTAAACATCAAGTAGGTATCACATAAAATGTAACTTCTGTCATTCTGACTATGATATGTCAATATCGAAATAATTATCAATATCTTAGAGTTTTTTTATAATTTTTTCATTAAATAGTGGAATTAATTAGAAACAAACACATTTAAAAAAGTAATATGAGTAGATTCCACAAAGTAAGGGTCCAAACAGTAAATTCACTTTATGCATATGTTGCATACACTATTTTTTCTACAATCAAGCAAAAACAAAAAATGTGTTATTTAGGTTGCTCAAAATGGACTAAAAATGGCGTCGATTTGAATGTTTATGTGTGTCATGATGACAAACCGCTAAGTAAAATGTTATATGAGTGCAATCTGCAGAGCCATTAGCGGAAATATTTAAAATTAGCATTAAAAAAACTACTTTATCTCAGCCTAATGTCACTTTTTTTAAACTGTTTAACAAATACATATTTTATGTACGAAAATCGATTAAAAAACGTCATATTAATGATTGTAGAAAAAAAACCTTATGTTATTGAATAATATTTTTCTTATTAATTATTATACCAATTTGAACTCAATATTAATAGTTAGGACAGGACAACATCTGTTGGGTCAGCTAGTTTATCAATAAAGTTTGAAAGATGAGTTGTATTTAGAAAGATTATTTTTTTCATCAAATTGTAATAACAAGAACTCAGATTTTATTAAATTCAATAATTTATCAATATGCTCTTCATCAATATTATTGAAACTGTTTGGATTCATTTTAACGTCAGAATATTTGAAATATCACAATAAATTTTTGACAGCATGTAAACAAGGTTTTATAGAGGAACACTTTGTTTTAACAATATAATAAATACACTTTGATTGTACAGAAATGCATTATTCTTGGTGAAAATGATGAAAACGTCATATTTTGACATGTGAGAAAAAAGTTAAACACCCTATTGGATGGTAGTAAAATGGATATGGGAGGCATTAGTACAGAACAGAGACATAGGAAGACTAAGAAAGACATAGAATCAAGAGATAGCACTAATTTTACAGAAATAAAATAAGACTTGAACAGAGGTAGTAAAAATAACAAAATACAAAAAAGAATTGGCAAATTTTGTGCATTATAATTAGATTTAACACCCTACAGAGAGTAGATAGGATACTGACCTGTTTGGCATTTTTAACATCCCATACTGAAATAACACCCGTTTCTCCAGCAGCTGCTATGTAGATTCCTTTTGGTTCAGACTTAAAATTTGGTAATTTGAATTTGACAGGTAATTTAACCATAGTCTCGATGGCTTCATATTGTGGAATTACTTTTAAAGGTTTGATTTTTCCAACCTCCCAAAGTATTATAACTTTATCTCTACTACAAGTAACAAAAAATGATGTTTCATGGGAAAATACAAAAGAAGTTACTTTGCTGTAATGTCCAGAGTATACGACCTTTAACTCTCCATTTGTTAATTCATATGAATTAATTTTTCCATCATCTCCTGAAGCGAATAACAGACTCTCTTCTGGATGGAATTCTACTACATTTATAACTCCTTGGCAGCCATTAAGACTGAGTAAACAAATTTGATTTTGAAGATCCCATAATCTGATTATACCATCACAACCACCACTAGCCAATTGTGTAGCTTTTAACGTTAACCTAGCTATTGGACCTTTGTGTATATACCTCCACATATTTTGTAACTCTCCTTTCTCATTCCACAGCTTTAATAAGCCACTTTTATGCGAAGTAATAACTTTAATACCATCTGTAGTAAACGTTTGAATTGTATCTGTATTTTCAGAATCTTCATGGCAAATTTTTTTATCAATTAACCCAGTTGTTGTATTTAATAAGTTAATACTAGAGCTTGTTTGACAATATAATATGTCTTCAATCCATTCCAAATTACTTCCAGTGTAGAAAGCATCATGCTTAGATTCAATTTCAAAACTATAAAGAAAATAATAATAAATAACATTATTATGATTGCATATAATTACTTACAATTCTTTTAATTTGACTTTAGTTCCCATTGTTTATAATTGAACTTAATAAAACTACTGTGTATTCCTACGCTATGATTTGAAAAATTTAAATTTAAAGATTTTAAACCAGGAACCACGATACAAAATTATGATTTTAGTATCCTAGTTTTCTTCTTCTTTTTCCTTTATGAGGTAATATCCACAGAGTTATCTCTCCATAGTAATATCTCAGGAGATAATTTGCCCAGCTTATTCCGGGACTCGATTCTTGAATCTCGAATGCGAAATCTCGAACTCGACATTTGTCATCGGCAATGTCGATCACTGTTGTACGAATCGAGATTTAAAACGCATGCGGCATTATTTGTCGAAGTGCATTCCGATTTACGCATAAAGCGCGTTGACTGCATAGAAAATTGTTCCGATTTAATCAATGCGCGCATTGATAGCGCTGAGACTTCTGCAATGTTGTATTCTACTATATAACCGTACTGAATTTTTACGCTCCTTCCTGCGCATTGTCTGTTTCTCTCTCGAAATGAGGCAGATGATGCGTTTATGCAATATATGCGTCTCATGCGTAATTAGGAATCACTTGATCGACATAATCTGTAATTTTTTCAACTACAATTTGTTCTCCTCGTACTTTATCTACTATTAATAATGCGAACAACGTCTGCATATCATTTAAAATATTTTCATTTTCGCTGTCATCTTCGTCATCACTAGATTCAGAACTAATGTCACTTATTTCATCATTGTTTATCAAAAACTTTAACGAAAACATTGCAATTGCTGAAATTCGTTTTTCGATATTTTGCATATCGCACAGAATCAGAGACAACCCTATAGGTTATCTATGAACTATAATGCACATTGATAAAACGGAACAATTTCGAAGCGCTATGTAACAGTAATGCAGCCTATGCGTTACATGCGTAATTCGGAACGCACTCCTATAGGTGACAACGTTGTAATAATGTGACACGAAATGAATAAAAGAGAAATTTGTGGAAAAGTCAAATTCAATTTCAAACAATCGTTAATATTTGCATACCTTTTTTTCAATGGTTAACCCAGACGCACGAGTCTGTTCTTGTATATTTATTTATTACAGAAGCAAACAGGTTTCCCTTATTCTATGCAACTGTGATTACAAATTATTACTAATACTACAACGCTTCCATATTGTTTATGGGACAAAAACGACTGAATGTACACACAAGACTAATTCTCTAATATTAGATCTGCAATAGATATTTTAAATTTACTCAGATTAATTCCTAGCAGTCCAGTGTCTAGATTTTCACTTACGCTATTATATAGCTGACATATTTTATCTAGCGAGTTTATCGAAGGTGTTAAGAATAAATGGTTCCTAGGTCGGGTACGATGATCGTATACGTAGAAATTTAATTGACTGAGAAGATCAGCTGAGCCTATTAAATTGTTGCACAACTTATAGAGAAAAATTAATTCTTGACGTTTTCTCCTACAGACTAATTTATCCATACTAAACTCTGACCTTAATGGATCATACGACTCATATTCAGGAGACTCCTTGTGTTTTTTAAAATAGATATATTTCACAAATTTATTTTGTAAGGCTTCAATTTGGCGACTCAGGCTTATATTAATAAGTGAACTCGAGATGATGCTACCAAACTCCAACTTACTTCTAATAAGCGGGTTAAAAATATTTGTAATTGACTTAACATTAGTAAAAGCATAGGCAGTACGTTTTATAAACCCAAGTAATTTATATGATTGAGAAATAATGTTAAGTATATGTGGTTTAAAGCTAAACCTACCAGTGAGTAAAATAACAAAGGTCTGTTATCTCATTTACTCTCGTTAATTGAGCATCCCCCATTGTATAATGAAAATGTCTAGGGTTTTTTGGCGACTGAATGTCAAAACAACACATTTGCTAGTGTTAAATGGTAACTTATTAGTTAGCGACCAATTATATATTTTATCTATGTCGTACTGTAATTGAAGATGATCATTTAAGTTATTCACTTTTGTATAAATTTTTAAATCGTCCGCAAATAATAAACACTCAGATGTAATTAAGGAAGGCACATCGTTTATAAAAATCAAAAAAAGTAATGGTCCTAGATTAGATCCCTGTGGAATACCAGATTCCGCCATAAATGCCTCAGACTTTTCACCCATGAAAGATACATATTGCCACCTATCACTAAGATAAGTTGCATAAAGTTTTAGTAAAGGATAGCTCATTCCTAGTGAATTTAACTTTCCTAAAAGTATATCATGGTTTACTTTATCAAAAGCTTTGGCGAAATCTGTATATACCACACCAACCTGTTCCCCTTTATCCAGTGATTCAACTACATAGTTGGAGAACGTTAGCGATTTGTTTCAATAGACCTCTTATAACAGAAGCCATGTTGTTGATTAAATAAAATAGTTTGAAAATGCGAATATAGTTTATCATATAATATATATTCAAAAATTTTAGCGCTACAGTTTGCTATGGCAATCGGTCTGTAATTACTGAACTCGTCCCTGGGGCCTTTCTTATGTATCGGAGTAACCTTTGTGATCCTAAACGCTTTTGGAAAGTAGTTATTTTTAAGTGATTTTTGTAACAAAATTATGAGGGGTATGTAAGATAATCGCGACAGGCTTTAAAAATATATCCCGGAATGCCATCAGGTCCGGTTGAGAACTTTGGTTTAAGCTTTTTAAATGCAATGTGAATATCTTGAACAGCGATCCTAGTAAATTGTAAACAATTGAAATTTGAACTATAATTATCTACAGAATTCAAAAAATTCAGATGGTAAGTAGACGAGCTGCGTGTTCATACACCGACTGAAAATAGTTTGCAAATTCGGCTGATATTATTGATTTATCTGTAATATTAGTACGATTATTATCAGGATTCTTGAAACAGTAATCTGCTTTGTAATATTTTTTGTTATTTTTCACAAAATTCCAAAACAAATTGGGATTATCGTTAATGCCGTCTTCAATATTACGAATGTATATGTTATATTCTTCTTTAATTTTATTTTTTAACAGAGTTCTTAGTCTTTTAAATTCGTTTAAGTGATATTCAAATTTTTTTGCATTGTTCTGCGATATTCCTTCTCCTGTAATAAACGGATTATATCTGGAGGAAACCAGGGAGGGAATTTGGTATTTTGAATGTTACTAGATTTAAATTTAGGTACACAAACATCGAAAATTTTATATAGTTTATGATAAAAGAATTCTACTGCAGTATCTACATCATCTATGCAATCTAGGAACTCCCAATTACAATCCCTTAGTAACTCGGAGAGTAAATCAAAATTAGCCCTCTTAAAATTATATTGATAAGTTAGGCTGTTCATTTCCCGAAATGTTTTACAATTTTTATCAATATTAATCGTAAGTTGAAGAATGGGGTGTTTTTTATCCTCTTTGGTCAGAGGATATTGATTTTTTTTCACAGACATATCGACATTACACAATACAAGATCCAACGTTCGCATATCTTCATTTAATATATTATTTAAAGATTTTAGTTTCAAAATATTCATTAATTCGCATAATGATGAAATTTTATCTGAAGTATTGTTTTCCCATTTAAACTCCGTTCCATTTATGTTGGGTAAATTAAAGTCACCCATTTATGAAATATGTATTGGAATCTATTATGCTATCAAGCTGAGAAAAAATTTCGACAAACGCTATATAATCATCATTTCGTGACTGAGGTGGCAAGTAAATATTAGTTAAAATTATTTTGTTCCCAGAAATATCAACTTCGATAAACACAGCCTCTAAATCCGTATCAACACTGATTAACTTATAAGATTTAAATTTCTTATGCACTGCAATTAAAACACCGCCCCCTCTTTTTTTACCCGTTTTTGTAAAATCTCTGCCCTTCCTGTAAACTATAATATATCTATCGTCGACAAGTTCGGAATCAAATATATCTGAATCCAACCATGTTTCCGTAAAAGCTATAATATCGTACGTTTCAAGTAGTAAATTATGTTTAAATTCAGTCGTCTTTGTCCGCAAACGTCGAATATTTTGATAATACGTTTGAACTTTCATGACTAACTCTTAAAGTATAGCTCCCTAATAAAAAATAAAATACAGAAAAGTACAGTACATAAATTGCGTATAAGATAAAAATTAAGAAAGTGTAGTATGAAAATAAAATAAAATAAAGTAAACTGACCAGACTAAATTAAACGATTTCTCCAAATTTATAAACAGAATCCCCGAAAACATAAACAGTACACAGAAAAACATAAAAAATTGCTATCACTATATTTATAAAAATGTAAAAACACGACACTTTCGACACAAAAAGTTACATCAATAGAGAGATATCGGTAAAATCAATAGCGTCTGTGAACGTAATTAACGTCCTGCGGTATTGGGTTTACGTCAAGCGGTATTTCAATTTTATTTAACAGTTATCGGAAGCAGTTACCCGCGCTATGCGCTATTCGAAAATGTCACTTAACCTAGCTTTCTCGTTATTGTGTCTATTGTGTGTCTTATAAGTTTTTCATTAAATTTGTGTGTTTGTCTTAGCCATATTCAGTATTTTTTGTATTATTATTGTTCAAATAAAAGACGAACATTTATTTTTTGAGGTTCCTAATAGTGTATCTATAGATTCATTTTATCTACAATTATTTTTTCTTAACTTCCACTATAGAATCTTTGCAATGGATGAAGATCTTGAAGCGATAATTATTGGTGGTGGAAATGATCAAGACATTGAAGCCGCCATTTTGATGAATAACTTTATCATAGGAAAACTGCGCATGCCCGGCATGTTAATTATCAAGCGCTATTTCAAATACCGCCTGTCGTTAGGCTCCGTAAATTACGCTTGGCGGTAACGTTATTTAGGGACGTTGTTTTAAGAATCGACTCGCGCATAGGTTAAATGTCAAAATAACATATGCGCTAATAGGGCCAGACGCTATTTGGGTTACCGATATCTCTCTAATATCCAAGTAGGCATACCGTATATGTCCCCGTTTGGATGTCTATTGCTGTGTTGCCGGCTTTAGTCAGAAGTCTGAGAATCATATGTCTTCTAGTGATCGTATATTCTTGATACCCCCGTCTCTTTTCATAAACAGTTTGCCATCTTTAATCCACACATTCCGGTTACCGTATTTCTGCTTGGCCATTTTAGCATGTCATATCTGGATTTCGTAAGTTCTTCATTAATTTATATCCTAGTGCCTTTTAATAATGTCCTAGCTTCTAATATCTCCTTCCTTTTCAGGTAGGTACACGTATCTATTGTGACACTTCTTTTGATTCCGGTGTGGCTCGGATCTTTTTTACCGACCCTGTATAACTTATTAATATCCCTTCCTGAACAATCAATTTTCAGTGTTTCCTTGAACAATTGTAAGACTATTTCTAATAAATTTTCATTGTCATTCTCCTGAATACCTGATATTCTAACTGAGTTATTCTTTTTATTCTGGATTAGGTCGTGTTTGATTCTACTATTTTAATGTTATCTGTGTTGGCAGCAACCTTCTTTTCAAATTAAGTTAGGCAGTTATTTATATTATTGAGAGTATCATCAACTTTTTCAAACCTATCATTTAGTTGATTGACAAATTTGGCACATACCTTTTCCATTAGTGCTTCTAGGCTACGTTCATAAACTTACTCAGAGTAAGGATAGTTTACTCCGAAGCGTTCATAAATTTACTGTACCAGTATAGAGTATGCTTTTATAAACGTTCAGAAACCTACCCGGAGTAAACTCTGCATACTCTGCTTTTTAATAGAGTATTATATACTCTGACAGTTATGACAGTTTGGCTTATACAGTAGTTCAGTTCAGATTACTGCCAGGTTATTTTTATTGATAAATTGATATTATTTGATTATTAATATTCAACTCATCCATGGTTAATTAATTTCTATTTTCGAAATGAACAATATAACCCCAAATTCATACACAGCACAATGACATTTGATTTGCCTTCGGCCGGTGAAGCCTCTGAACGGTTACTCCGAGTAACCATCCAACATACTTTTCTAATCACGTGATCATACTCTTCTCTACTCACTGGAGTAAGTTTATGAACGCAGCCCTAGAGACTGTCGTCTGTCAACGGTAGATTTCTGCTTCTTGTATTCTTATCCATATTAGCGAAATTCACACAATATTTCGCGTACTTAACTATAGGATATCTTGAATTAGTTACTGAACAACCACTGATATATATTTGATATATAAAATATTGGCAATTTTATACTGCAATTACATTAAATAGCGGAGCTCACTTAAACATGTCTATTCGTTCATGCTACGTTGCCACGTCCCGTATATATGGCGTAACCATTTCAATTAACTCCTGTGTGACTACATATCCTCCATGGTGAGTTTCCCATCTCGGCCCGAAAAAAAAAAAAAAAAAAAAAAAAAAATGGTGACTACTTTCGTTAATCTGAAGTTTTTTTTTTTAAATGCATCATCACTAATTTGAAATGAATCTCTATAATCCATGACTTGTCTGGGAACATTATCTCCCATGTTTTCAATAGCCACCAATAATGCGAAATTAGGATGTTACCTACTATAATATATATTAATAACTGATATTAATTTGACAAAAATATCAGCAACTTTTATTTACCTAGAATTCAATACAAAACAGATATAAATTAAAATAACAGTTCCCAACTTAGTAAAATAACAGTAACACTTAAAATAATTATGATATTAAAATTATAAATAACTAACTATTATAGTAGAACTGATTTGAAACGTCCTCACTAAAAAATTTTTCCGCCTACCTCTATCCAAAGTATACATTTCCTGGCCTCATTGTAGGGAGCAAAGTCGTACTTTTCCTTCCTAGACTTCCTAGGGAGGAAAAGTAAAAGTGTGGTTATGGTACGTCATCAATGAAATAACTTATACGGCATTGACGACCTAAGCTATATTCTATTATATAAGTATAAATTTTACCGTTTAATTAAAGAACACCTTGTATTTTGCAAAATGGTAGAAATCAGTAAATTGTTATTTTAATTTAACGATTTTTACATTAATAATTTGACTTCAGCAATACATTATGTTCATAATTACGCAAAACTTTCCTACGAGTCTCGGTAGCGCAACGTGTTGGAGCACAGCTCACTGTTCGTGATAGGCCTGTAGGTTTTATTATCTCCTACACTACCCTGGGAACATCCTGTTGCATAGAAAGTAGTGCCACAAGAACCTAGAGAACAGAATAAAAAGTTATCAGAAAATAGTGTATAAGTGATACCAAACTAAACAAGCTATCATTAAACGCAGCTACTAATTCCTATGATATAATTGTTTTGACTGAAACTTGGCTATCGGATAATTTCGGAGATGCTGAAGTTGGATTAGATAATTATAATATTTATCGGCGAGATAGATCTGCACTCACTAATCCTGCAACTAGAGGTGGTGGAGCTCTTATAGCAGTGGCTAGAAATATAACTAGTAGCCTGCTGCAGTCATCAGAAGAAATTGAACATGTTTTTGTTCTAGTTGGAAACACTAGGAACAAATGTATAATTGGAGCCGTCTACTTTCCCCCACTTTCCCCGATTGAAGATTATTTATCCTTTACTGAGAACCTAGACGCCATTTCTGAAAAGTATCCTGATGCTAAGATCTGCATTCTGGGTGATTTCAACTTACCTAAAGCAGTATGGTCTGACTTAAATATTTGTTCAGAAGCTATTTCACCCCCTGGTACCAGAGCTGATGAAGTGAATGCTACTTATACCGTTTCTAATATGTGTGCCTACCATAATCTGTTTCAAATTAACTCTGTTCATAATGAATTTAACTCACTTTTGGATTTAGTTTTTAGTCATGATCGTTTAACTACATGTATTACAGCAACCGATCCTCTGATTGATGTAGATGTTTACCACCCTCCTTTAGTAACTGAATTGAACTTGAGCTTGGACCATTGTAATTATTCTCCTGTTGCTGATGAGTTTTATTATGACTACAAATCAGCTGATTTTCACTCTATTGAATATCATCTGGGACTTATTCGGTGGGATCCTTTGTTATTGAATAGACCATTAGATGATATGTTAAATATTTTCTATGATATTTTGTATACCGTTAAGAAAGTTTCATCCAGAAAATTCCCCAGATGGTTCTCATCAGAACTAAAACATCTCATATATTTAAAGAAGCAAGCTCACTTGAAATTCAAACTAACAGGATCTCCTGTTGATTATTTGGAATTCTCTCAGCTGCGTTCTCGGTGTAAGCTCAGGTCTAAAACTGACTATAACGATTATATTAGGTTTACTGAATGTTCTGTTGGTGTTAATTTAAAATCATTTTGGAACTTTGTAAACTCCAGAAGAAGATGTAATACAATTCCTGATGAAATGTATCTCAATAATGTCAAATATCCTGTGGGAATCGATTTAGCTAACCTGTTTCAAGATTATTTTAGCTCTGTTTATTCTGATGAGACCTGTCCTAGCTATGGTTATATATCTTCTACTCCTTTGAATGCTTCTGAGTATTGTGTGTCTATCTCTGAAATATATGAACATCTTTGTGGTTTGAATGTATATAAAGGTCCTGGGCCGGATGGCATCCCTCCTTCTATTTTAAAATATTGTAGTTTTGTATTGTCTCGCCCCTTACATATCATTTTTAACTACTCCCTTAAACTTGGTATCTTTCCAGATTTCTGGAAATCTAGTTTCGTCGTTCCTATTTACAAAACAGGTGAAAAATCAAACATATCCAATTATAGGCCGATATGTATTCAGAGCGTAATTCTTAAATTATTAGATAATATTGTTACTAAAATCCTTACCAAACTTTTGGATCCTTATATCATTAACCAGCAGTTTGGCTTACGTTCAGGGAAGTCAACTGAGCTTAATCTCCTTACATATGTGGACTATCTTTCAAGTGCCTTGGACTCTGGTTATCAAGTTCACTCTTTGTACACAGACTTCTCCAAGGCATTTGATAAAGTTAATCATGGCCTTCTGATTCAAAAAATAAATAATATGGGTGTTAATGGTAGTCTCCTAAACTGGGTTCAAAGTTACCTTACTGGTCGTATTCAAATAGTCCGTGTGTGTGGCTTCTTATCATCTGGCTTTGTAGTTCCTTCAGGTGTTCCCCAAGGATCACACATAGGACCACTTTTGTTTAACATTTTCGTCAACGACATCCAGAACTGTTTTATAAACTCTCAATTCTTATGTTTTGCTGATGATCTAAAATTGTATTTGACTGTACGTTCATTAGAGGATTGTCAGAATCTTCAAGAAGATTTAGATAATTTTGTTGAAGCAGAATGAAGAATACATCTAAGTAATTTACCATCCTGTATTTGAAATAAGTTAATGAGTGAGTTACGTAGTTAATATATAGAATATGTCAATTTGATTGAAATAAAATTATAATTAGACAAAGTCATTATTTTATTACGAAGGGAAGTTTTTTCTAGTTAGACGATCTGATAATATTAACATGGTAGCAGAGCGTACAGTGCCTAAATGGTAATGCTAGAAGAAACAAGAAATTAAGTAAGAATAAAAATTAAAAAAGATTTTGTAACTGTCTCTGAAAGCTGTCATCTTCATAAAGTAATAAAACGCATTTTCAATTAAATCCAGAGTAAAATGGATCCCAGTAAGGTGCAAATTGGATTACTTGAAGGTAAAGATAGCTGGACTACATGGAAATACAAGCTTTCTATTCTTCTGAGAAGTGTGAAAGGCGCGATGGACGTCCTTGAAGGTAGATTAACTTCACCGAAGTCGTTACCCCAAGAAGCAACACAAGAAGAAAAATGCAAGTATGAAAAAGATGTTACATTTTTCAATCAAACGGATAGTACTGTTTTATTAGTTCTTACAATAAATATGACTCAAAGCACATTAGAAAAAGTCATGAGATTTTCGACCGCCAGGGAAGTCTGGTTGGAGCTTCATCGTTTGTATGATGGTAGTGCAACAGATAAAACCTATGATATCTGTATGCAATTTTTTAGTTATATTAGACAATCAGATGACGATATTGCTACTCATACATCAAAACTTAAGAACCTTTGGAATAATTTGCAAAACGAAATTTTGAAAGATAAAGCAGTTGCTGAAAATTACTGTAAGTGCGACTTGCCAGATATTTTGCTTATTTGTAAAATATTAGAAACTTTACCACCTGAATATTTCTCATTCAAGTCTAGTTGGATTCTGGTATCAAATAAGGACAGAACAATAGATAACTTGACAAATCAGCTATGCTCTTATGAAAAAGCATTAACAAACAAAAATGAGAGCAAGCAAGAAGTTTTATATACAGTGAATAAGAGCAAAGCACATAAATATGGTTATTATTGCAATTACTGTAAGCAAAAAGGTCATAAAGTGAAGCAATGCGATAAATGGAAAACAGATGGAAGACCTCCTAAGCCAGAGATTTCGAAAAAACGTACAAATTCTAAAGCGAAAGAAATTCAGATGTCATTAGTTGCTGTATCATCGAATGTTTTGAATTGCGAAGCAGATTTTAAAAATTGGTATGTTGATAACGGAGCGACTAATCACATAACAAATCAACAAGATGTATTTCAATCGTATACACCATTTAACGAAGAGCATACAATAACAACTGCTAATGGATATGCAGTTCCTGCATTAGGACAAGGTACCATCAAAATACAATCTTTTGTAAACGGAAAAAAGAAAGAGTTTTCATTGACCAACGTATGGTATGTACCCAATATCAAGAAAAATCTTTTCTCAACTTTGTCTGCTCAGGACAAACATCCAGAAAGTGAATTTATTTCCACCACTAAGTGCTGCTATTTTAAAATTTTTAACGAAACAATAATTGTTGGATCAAGATGTCAGTCTGGTGGACTATATAAATTGAAGATGCGGGCAACCAAACCTGAACATCTGAGTGTCAATATGGTTACTTCTAAAGAAAATATATTGCAACTCTACCACGAAAGGCTGGGTCATCAAAGTAAGAGACATGTTAAAAATGTAATTAAGCAAGAATTTAACATTGACGTGAAGCTGGATAGTGAATTATGTGAGGGCTGCGTCTATGGAAAGGCTTCTGTGAAAAAGTTTGGCATAAGAAAAAGAACAGAAACACCAGGAGAACTGATCCATTCAGATGTTTGTGGACCTTTTCAGATCTCAAAATCAGGTTTTAAATATTTTGTTTTATTTAAAGATGATTTTAGCAGATATCGATTTGTATATTTTTTAAAGCGAAAGTCAGAAGTAGCTGATAAATTAGATATAGTTTTGAAAGAAATGAAAGCTGCAGGATATGGTGTTAAAGAATTTTTGTCAGATCATGGTGGAGAATTTGATAATCATAAAGTAGCAAATATTTTAAACAAATATGGAATAAAACAAAGATTGGTGATGCCGTATACACCACAACAAAATGGCTGTTCAGAGCGTGATAACAGAACGATTGTCGAATGTGCAAGATCTTTAATGCATGCAAGAGAAAGTATCTTTGATCAAACATTTTGGGCTGAATTAATAAACACAGCTACATATATCTTAAATAGATCTGGTATATCCAGTATTCCTGGTAAATCACCACATGAAATATGGTTTAACAAGAAGCCTGAACTTAAACATTTAAGAGTAATCGGTAGTACTTGTTATGCTCATGTTCCTAAAGTTTGCAGAAGAAAATTGGATAAGAAATCTATTAAAGGTATACTCGTTGGTTATGAAAATGATGATGGATACAGGATATGGTCAGAAGATCAGCATCGACTTATACTTTCACGAGATGTTATTTTTAATGAATTTGAAACTCTAGGTGTGGTACAAGAATCCAAACAATTTCCATGTTTGCAACCTACAATAGATGTCTTGGATCTTGTTCAAAATAATTGTGATACAGAAGAAAAAGACATTGTTGATGTAAGTAGTGATGTTATGGAAGAAATGGATCTAGATTACCAAGCAGATGACCAATGTTATGAACCAGAAGAGAGTTTAGACGAAGATATAGAATTTAGAAGACAATTGAGAGAAAGATCAAACATTAAGAAACCGACACGCTTTGACGAGTTCGTTATGATGGTTGCTGCTGAAATAAACCACCCCAAAGAACCACTTAGTTACAAAGAAGCAATTGTTTGTTGTGAACAAAATAACTGGAGGCTGGCAATGGAGCATGAAATGCAGTCATTAAAAGAGAATTGTACATGGGTTTTGAAAAATTTACCTGAAAACAAAAAAGCAATTCCTAGTAAGTGGGTGTATAAACTCATAACCAATCCAGATGGTTCAATTGATAAATACAAAGCTCGTCTGGTAGCTAGTCCAGTAGCTAAAGGTGGTACGATAAGAGCCGTTATAAGTATAGCTGCTAGTAAAAACATGTCACTCACACAATTCGATGTCTGTACTGCATTTCTTTACGGTACTCTAGACGAAGAAGTATTCATGAAACAACCAGAAGGCTACGATGATGGTACTGGTATGGTTTGTCATCTTCAGAGAAGTTTATATGGGTTAAAGCAAGCACCAAGGTGCTGGAATAAGCGTTTTGGAAACTTTATAGATTCGCTTGGCTTTAAACGAAGTACTGCAGACCCATGTTTATTTATTAAGAATGAAGGAAAAGATATGTTGATATTAGTGCTGTATGTTGACGACGGTCTAATAGCATGTACGAATGAGATAATGAAGATGGATTTTTTGAAGAAACTTCAGGGGAAGTTTAAAATAACAGTTAAACCAGCTACATATTTCTTAGGTTTGGAAATAGAGAAAAATCAAGACGACTCAATAAGTGTTACCCAGTCAGCTTATACAAAAAAGGTGCTAGAACGTTTTGGCATGGAAAATAGCAAACCGGTCTCGACCCCGATTGTAAAAGAAGCCATCCAATTAGGGAAGGAAACTAGTGAAACGGAATCGAATACTTCTTTTCCATATAGCGAAGCAGTGGGTGCTCTTATGTACCTAATGACGGGTACACGTCCAGATATAGCTTATGCTGTTAGTGTTGTATCCAGAAAATTAGAAAATCCAAGTCAAAACGACTGTGTGAAAGTTAAGAGAATATTCCGCTATTTGAATGGTACAATAAATTATCGCTTAACTTATATGCAAAAGCCAGAAATACAACCTCAGTTAACAAGCTATAGTGATGCTGATCATGGAGGTGATATTACTACCGGAAGATCGACATCTGGGGTATTGTGTCTTTATGCTGGAGCAGCTGTATCTTGGTTCAGTCAGCGACAAACATCAGTAGCCATATCGACAACAGAGGCAGAAATAGTAGCTGCAAGTGACGCTGCACGAGAAATAGTCTGGTTAAAAAGAATATTTACGGAATTAACAGGCGTTAACTTGGTTCCGACACTACATGTGGACAATGAATCTGCCATAAGATTAACGCAGAATCCCGAGTTTCATCGTCGGACTAAACATATACATATTAGACATTTTTTTGTTAGAGAAATGGTGTTGGATGGATCACTTGAAGTAGTAAAGGTATCATCTGAAAATCAATTAGCCGATATTATGACGAAGCCACTGTTTTCTAACAGATTGAAAAAATTACTTTTTGGAATGGGGTTGGCAAATTACTCAATGAGGGAAGGTGTTGAAGCAGAATGAAGAATACATCTAAGTAATTTACCATCCTGTATTTGAAATAAGTTAATGAGTGAGTTACGTAGTTAATATATAGAATATGTCAATTTGATTGAAATAAAATTATAATTAGACAAAGTCATTATTTTATTACGAAGGGAAGTTTTTTCTAGTTAGACGATCTGATAATATTAACAAATTTATCTCGGTGGTGTACTGCCAATGGCATGGAACTGAATCCAGCAAAATGTCAGTTTATTAATTTTAGTAGAAAGCGTCACCCTATTGTTTTTATCTATAACATTAACCAAACACCTCTTATTAATGTGTCAGAAGTTAAAGATCTTGGTGTTGTGATTGACTCTACCATGTCTTTTCGGCCCCATATATATGTTTCAATTAATAAGGCATTAAGGATGCTTGGTTTTATCAGAAGGATAACTTGTGACTTTCGAAACGTGCAATGTCTTAGAATACTTTACTTCTCCCTTGTTAGACCTCTTATTGAATATGCATCTTCTGTTTGGAATCCCTTCTATACGAACCATATTCACAACATTGAACAAATACAAAGAAAATTTCTAAGACTCATTGCCTATAAATCTGGAATTCATCCTGTTAACACCTACCACCTAAATTACCATGATTTGCATTCCCAGTTTATGTTGGAGCCTCTTCGTTACAGAAGGAATTGCAAGGATCTTTTCATTCTATTCAACATAGTCAATTCTACTCTCGATTGTCCTACTCTTTTGTTGAATATTGGTTTTTCCGCACCAACTAGATTTACTAGAAATAGTGTTACTTTTTCACAACCACACTACTATACTAATTATCGCAATAATTCGTTCATCCCCAGGTCCACAAGATTGGCCAATCGATTGGCCAATCGATTGAATCTTGATTTCTTTACATCTTCTTCTGAGTTTCGCCGACAACTCCAAATTTGTAATTTTTAAAAAATATTTTTAGTTGTTATTGTAAGTGATATGTGCTTTATCTTATGTGTTAATTAATGTATCTATAAGTTTATGGTTTTTTCTATTTATATATATATTTTTTTTTCTTTTTTTTTTAAATTCTGTGTATCAATTATTGTACTCTATTGTATTTAATGGGTTCTAGCCCGTCAATAAATAAATAAATATAGTCTATCTATACGAAGTCAATAATGTTGTGTTGTATACAATAGTCTAGAAAAGTATCATGCTTACCTTTTCTTCAAGTGATAGTGCAGAAGAGCCATGTCCCTGCTGTACCACAAATGGTTCCAAAAGAACAATTAACTCACGCACTAATTCTTTACTCAATCTAAATGTTTTTATTAATTTCTTGTCGGATAATAATCTGAAAGCATCTTGAAATATTCCTCTTCTATCTCGAGGACGTTGATAATTTTCTTGATTTTCCAAATTTTCAATTACCACAATCTAACCTTTTGAACCTGCTTCTGTTACGGCCTTTGAATAATTCAAAGGTTACGGCTAACCCACGCTAACCTAAAATAATCCTGTCAAATATTTCATGTCGCGTTCGACATGAAATTGTCGACCGCTTCAAACCACTCTACAAATTGTCTACAAGTTATCTATCGAAAATTTTCGAATGCGACATTCGAGAATAAGGAATTACAATTTTTGTTCGAAAATGTAAAAATCTCGCATGCGACAAAATATGTCATCGTTTGAGAATAGACCCCCAGGCGGTCTGTAACGTTAATTTCGTTCACTTTACTTCCCTCGATTGAATTAATAAATTATCGTATGGGCGGCGAATAGCCAGTCCTTTCTCATGCCCAACACCGAGAAATGTTTCAAGGCTGAATATATTTACTGTCGACGAGAGTCGAAATCAACGTTTCTATGCGCGCTGATCGAGGTCCGTCCGTCGGAAAATAGTCACGCCCATCTTGAAATTCCCACTTCGACATCGTGTCTCTTCTTCTACCAATTATAAATCAAATATGAATCAAGAATTCACTACTGAAAGGTAAGTTCCTTTCCTGGTCAAAGCGTATGAGCGTGACACGAACATGAGACGTAAGTCGGTGGTCGTTCACATGATTTCGTGTATTAAAACAAGTGGCAAAGGGGTTTCGTTCTTCTTCCTGGCGAACATGTGCTATTGAAGCCTTTCTGGCTTATCTTATCTTATCTTAGAAGTGCATTCATTTGAGTGGTAAGTCATTTCGCTTAAATGTATAACTAACTCTCCTTTCTTAATAGCTTCTACCTTCCTATCTTTATTATGTAGCAATGTCGTTCCAGTGCCAGGAATAATATATATCGATATGAATTTGTTTTTTTCTTTCAGGTTTTTTTATATTATCTATTTAAAAATATCTATTTAAAAATATATACGTATTTAAACAAATGTATGTATTTACCGGTGCAGAATCGGTTATTCGATTTTATCGTTTTCATTTATTTATTTCATTTATTGCTTTCTTTGAGTATTTCTTTTATCTAAAAAAATACAGGATGTATGAACCACGTTGTCAAATAATTTTCTTCAACATTAAATATTATCTGTATTGTAATATCATACTTCAGACATCCTGGATTTTGTTAAATTTGGTAAATTTGTTCCTGATATTATATTTGTTCCCTAGCACTTTACCGGGACCCGAAACTTTACCTGGGATACTTTATCCGGGATACTTAACCTGGAGCACTTAACCTGGAGCACTTTACCTGTAGCACTTTACCTAGGACACTTTACCTGAGACACTTTACCTGGAATACCTTATCCGGGACTTCAAGTTTTCCGACAACTTTCTACAAGAACAGGAAAGTACAATGGTTCTTGCTCTCCAACACAACATATGTTGACTAGTCAATTTTTTTTATTTCATATTTTTAAAGTCAATATACAACTTGTAAATTTAATAACGTTGTTCATATAGTTTTTTTTCCCTTCCAATCTTACAGGATTTGTCGCTATAATGCAGATGTGAATAACAAATAGGCTAGTATTATTCAGAGTGGCGCCCACTTACCTTTCCTAATTTTCCTAATTTATCTTTATTTCGCCTTAAATAAATTTCAAGTAGAATTACCCGAGAACCGGTAAGACTACTCTCTGAATTTATACTGGTTTGGTCTCAGAATCTACACCTGAGGTGCTCTCTAAACTGAGTAGCCGTTACAAATTGGCACCCGAACGTGTGTGGGCCTTGTTTTACACATCTGCTTTATATCAACAAATCTTGAAACTTGGAAGTTTGGACAGTAGTTGAAGTCAGAAGCAATCACTTTAATATTCTATATATATATATCTTTTTTTCACTTATCGTATTATTTATCTTTCCATCTTTTACTTATCATATCGTTCATATGTTGAGTTGGTAATATCTATTTTTATTATCGTTTATCTAACATATCTTTATATTTTTATCGTATATCTTCACGTATCGTACCTATAAAATTTTCTTTTTCGTCAATATCAACAGTACTCGTTTTTTCTCTTTTATCTTATATTTTTAATACCGTCAATTAACGTATAATAACATGGCTCGAATTTTCAAATTAAATGTTGATTATCTTTTATCTCATGAATTGGATTACGAACTTTCTTATCGTGGCTTGGAAATCCCTTCACTGGTTACAGAGAAGAGGAAATTATTACGCGGTGTTCTAACACAGGAAGTATCTATGAGGAGTTCGATTTCATATGTTGAACTTCCTTTTATTACCGAAATTACAGGTGCCGACTTGAAGAAGAAGGTTCAAGATTTTGTTGGAACTTCTTCGGATGTCGAGTACAGAAGATTGACTTGCCGTCTAACTCACCTCACTCAACGTACTTCTCGTGTAACTTGCGAGGAGGACGAACAAGAACAAGTAAAGAGACATTTAACAACAGAAATATTTTGTTTAGAAGGTGAATTAGATAGCAAAATCAATGTTATCGATTCAGATAGACAATCCACTCCAGTAAATACAAGTCAAAGCTTTTCTTTTTCTAAACCTGTACCTGTACATAAATGGGGGATAAGATTCTCAGGAATAGATTCCAAAGAATCTGTACTTGGATTTTTAGAACGCGTAAATTGCCTCAAACTTTCGAGAGGTATCACAGATGCTGAATTGTTTTCTAGCTCAGCTGATTTGTTTAGTGATCAGGCTTTTAATTGGTATCTTATTAACAGATGCAAAGTTCAGAATTGGGAACAATTAGTGACCAAATTAAAATCCGATTTCTTACCGTATAACTACCAAGATGATTTACTAGAGGAAATCAAAGCTAGAAAACAAGGTCAACATGAACGAGTTACCTTGTATATTAACGCCATGTGTGGTTTGTTCAACCGTCTTGATGACAAACCAAGTGAAAGTGCCATCATTCGTATTATTCGTAGAAATCTTTTGCCTCATTATGCACAACCATTAGCTTTAATTGATATTGATACTGAATTTACTGTTTGGACCCTTACTTTGTGGAATCTACTCATATTAATGTTATAAATGAAACTAACTGTTTCTAATTAATTCCACTATTTAATTGAAAGATTTATGAAAATTATTAAAGGATATTGATAATTATTTCGATATTGACGATGATATGTCAATATCGAAATAATTATCAATATCCTTTAATAATTTTCATAAATCTTTCAATTAAATAGTGGAATTAATTAGAAACAGTTAGTTTCATTTATAACATTGATATTGATACTGTTGATATTTTGACCGAAAAATGTAAACGACTAGAGGAAACATTAACTTGGGACCAACAGTTCACAGCTAATCATAAAAGCAGTCAATATTTACTTGAACCAGATTTGAGCATACCTAGTACCTCTTTTAAGGATAATTCTTGTTTTAAACAAACACGAAAAAATCTATCTGTAGTATCTTCTACCTGGACTTGCTGGAATTGCAAACAAGCAGGTCATATGTATTATAACTGTCAAGTTCCTAGGAAACTGTTTTGTTTTGGTTGTGGACATCCTGATACAGTAAAAACGAAATGTCCAAAGTGTTCAAAAAACGGACCAAGCGGTGGTCGAGCTTCCCACTCTACCACAGTCGCTCAGAAACCGGGAAAATCAGGAAAATCCAGCACCACAGTAAAACCAAAACCTCAGGAAAAACCTACAAAAGACAAAAATTGCAGGATTAATGGGACAATATCGTAATATTAACTTCCCTTTTCAATTAATATCGTGTGATCTTTTAGGGCCATATCCCCGATCTCGCAAAGGTAATCAGTTCGCACTTGTTGTAGTTGACTGGTTCACTAAATTCGTATTGGTTCATCCCTTACGTCAGGCTACCGCTCGTTCTATAATGGATTTTTTAGAAAATCATGTTTTCCCCATTTTTGGAATACCTCAAATCGTTTCGTGTGATAATGGTAAACAGTTCACGAGTCATCTTTTCAAAAATCTCATGGAAAAATATTCTGTACAAAAGATATGGTATAATGCTAACTTTCATCCGCAAATTAATCATACTGAGCGCGTAAACAAATCCATTGTCACAGCTATACGATCTTATGAAGTTATGAAGATCATAGAACATGGGATGAAGAAATATATAAAATTGCTCAAGCAATTCGGCTGTCGAAACATGAGGTTACCGATTTCACCCCTTCCTTCCTTACCTTTGCTCGAAATGTACCTGTCTCGGGAAATTTTTATGGTAAAATTGCAGAAAATGCAAATAATCAGGTTACCATTTCTGACAAAGTTCACCGAATTCAGGATACACAAGAAATGCCTAAATTTTTCGAAGTGGTGAGAAAGAACTTGCAAACAGCATATCGACAAAGTAGTCAACGTTATAATTTGCGCAAACGTGTTCATAGGTTTTATGTAGGTGATCGGGTTTGGAAAAAGAACTACCCAAAATCGGACAAAGCCAGATATATTTCCGCAAAATTTTTACCGAAATATACACAATGTACCGTATATCGTGTTATCTCTCCCTTAGTGTATGAATTAAAAGATGAAACGGGAAAAAATATTGGTCGATGGCACATGAAAGACCTTAAAGCTGGTATCTTGTCTGATGATGAGTGTTCTGATATCGATGATTCCGAAGCAGCCCTAACGTAATCAGATAAATATATCTTTCCTAATTGTTCATTCTATTTGTGTTGTATGTTGGTGTCTCGAATATTTTTTTTTATCTTTTTATCATAGAGATTTTCCTTTTCTTTGACTAGAAAACGATAATGACTTTCTTTCCCTACTACTGATTAGCAAATTAACATTCGTGTTCTGGGATAAATGAGTAGTATAATAAATATTTTCCTAGCCGGATGGAATTCTAATCTAAGAATTATAATATAAAATCTGTTGAGAATTTTTCGAATTTTTAAAATATTCAAATTTATTATAATATTGAAAAAGTTTTTTTTCACCGTCAAATCAAATTGAGTAATAAACCTGTTGCGCACATGCATAGAGGTTAATGAATTGGGTCTAATCGATTTGGAGAAATATCGGATATACCTTAAATGTTTTAGGGGTGATATTATATCTTCAGTACCTTATCTTATCTTAATTATCGTAGTTTACGATAAATATCTTACCTTATCTTATCTTATCTAAGTGGACAAGGGTAGTAAACTTGTCTAGTGTACTATATATTTTATAGTACTTATCTTATCTTATCGTTATAGACAAAGTGTCTTGTCTGTATTTATATACCGAAAGGGTATATTAAATTTTTTTTAGACCATTGACAATTTGACTTTGCAATTAACTTACATAGTTGCTGACATATCAGGGGATATCGAAGTTATTATCTTAGCTCTAAAGTTTTATTACTTCAGTTATCTAAAATTTCTATTATCTTAACTATCTTGAAATTTTAATATCTTAACTGTTTTAAAATTTCCTTTATCTTAATTATCTTAAAAATTTTCATTACCTTCATGTTGAAAATTTTTAGTATCTCAAGTGTTTTAAATTTTTTTTATTATCTATTTGTTAATATGTTCGAGATGTCAACTTACATTACAGAAATTCTTTTTGCCTATCTTCAATCAATATCTTACCTAATATCTTGTTTACTTAAAATCTTTCTATTTTGCTCATTACATACCTCTATCTATGATCATTCCGAAAGATTGATCTAGATATTTCACTTATAGACATGGATTCAATCTGTCTATATTTTATTGCATCACATTTTCCCTTTTGATTATATTTTTTTTGGATTTCTCAGCAGTGGGTGTTGAGGGAGCTCAGAGCGGTCTGGAATGTGTTTCCGGGTTCAGCGTCGGGGGGTTAATCAGCCTGGAAGGCAGAGGTGGCTAAGGTCTGCTGTCATTTAGTTAAATCTACTTGGGGGGTTAGCTACTGCGTTTGTGCCAACATGGCTCACATATCGCTCTGGGGATTTTCCAACAGTACTGTTGTGGGATGCCTTTGTCAATTTCTCTTTTCCCCAAATTTCAGCTTGACAGAAGCTACATTCTGTTAGGGGGTTAGATCGAGCCTCCTTGGACTTGCTGTATCAGCTTCTTCCAAAAAAAATTTTTTTTGAATTTTTTTTTTGGTTTGTTGTTATTCATTATTTAGTTTATCGATCTTAAAAGCTTTTCTATTTAAGGAACGTTATGTTGTATTGTCATGGTGTTTCGGGATTGTATTTCATCTGAAGCTGAGATTGAAGACCACGACGCGATTTAACATCTCTCGCGAGGTCCTTCTCATTAGGCAGAAGTTGATTTCTTGATCGGTGATACTGTGGTGATGCACATATCCGACCAAAAATATGAGTAGTTTTTTTGGGTTTTTTTTTATTTTTCTTTCATATATCGTTATATGGGGTATAATATATTGGAAATTTTAGCTTGACAGGAGCTACATTCTGTTAGGGAGTAATACAAACTTCCTTGGCATTGTTCCAAAACATTTTAGCTTGACAGGAGCTACATTCTGTTAGGGAGTAATACAAACTTCCTTGGCATTGTTCCAAAACATTTTAGCTTGACAGGAGCTACATTCTGTTAGGGAGTAATACAAACTTCCTTGGATTTGTTCCAAAAATATATTTTTTTCTATTCATATGATAGTAGTAATTAAATAAAGAAACATTTTATAAATAATAACTCATCCATATCTTTTTTTTATCTAACTGAGGGATAATCAATGTATCTGATGGGAGTCTCATTTCTTTCCTTATCTTATCTTATCTTAAGTCATTATCTTTGGGAACCCACTGATGCAGTGATTTATCTTACTATTAAATTTCTAAAATTATTGGTATGTAGATACCTGGTACTGGTTCCGCTTTTCTCAGAATTTACCGTTCAAAGTTCTGCTGTGTTTGTGGGATGATTCTTTTTTTTCCTAATGTTCTGCTTGCGCGATGACCAATGGCTACTGTGGACGCTAACTGGCAACCTCCCTGGTAAGAGCCTAGGAAGAAAAAAAATCACCTGGCTTACCGGTGAAGACTTTGGAACGCTCCCTTTCTTTCATATTTTTTTTAATCTTTATTTTTCGAATTAATTATTCGGAAGAATCCTCAAATTTGTTCTTTTCCTTCGGTATCGCAGTGACTCGTTCCTTTCTTCTTAGTCTTCCTATCGTTCAATATCTTCTTAATATCTTCTTTATTTCAGTCTCGTAATAGCTCAATGATTTTCACTTATAAAAATTTTTTTTTTTGAAAAAATTTTTTTTTCGGGTTGTTAGGGTGTGTAACGTTAATTTCGTTCACTTTACTTCCCTCGATTGAATTAATAAATTATCGTATGGGCGGCGAATAGCCAGTCCTTTCTCATGCCCAACACCGAGAAATGTTTCAAGGCTGAATATATTTACTGTCGACGAGAGTCGAAATCAACGTTTCTATGCGCGCTGATCGAGGTCCGTCCGTCGGAAAATAGTCACGCCCATCTTGAAATTCCCACTTCGATCTCGTGTCTCTTCTTCTACCAATTATAAATCAAATATGAATCAAGAATTCACTACTGAAAGGTAAATTCCTTTCCTGGTCAAAGCGTATGAGCGTGACACGAACATGAGACGTAAGTCGGTGGTCGTTCACATGATTTCGTGTATTTAAACAAGTGGCAAAGGGGTTTCGTTCTTCTTCCTGGCGAACATGTGCTATTGAAGCCTTTCTGGCTTATCTTATCTTATCTTAGAAGTGCATTCATTTGAGTGGTAAGTCATTTCGCTTAAATGTATAACTAACTCTCCTTTCTTAATAGCTTCTACCTTCCTATCTTTATTATGCAGCAATGTCATTCCAGTGCCAGGAATAATATATATCGATATGAATTTGTTTTTTTCTTTCAGGTTTTTTTTATATTATCTATTTAAAAATATATACGTATTTAAACAAATGTATGTATTTACCGGTGCAGAATCGGTTATTCGATTTTATCGTTTTCATTTATTTATTTCATTTATTGCTTTCTTTGAGTATTTCTTTTATCTAAAAAAATACAGGATGTATGAACCACGTTGTCAAATAATTTTCTTCAACATTAAATATTATCTGTATTGTAATATCATACTTCAGACATCCTGGATTTTGTTAAATTTGGTAAATTTGTTCCTGATATTATATTTGTTCCCTAGCACTTTACCGGGACCCGAAACTTTACCTGGGATACTTTATCCGGGATACTTAACCTGGAGGACTTAACCTGGAGCACTTTACCTGTAGCACTTTACCTAGGACACTTTACCTGAGACACTTTACCTGGAATACCTTATCCGGGACTTCAAGTTTTCCGACAACTTTCTACAAGAACAGGAAAGTACAATGGTTCTTGCTCTCCAACACAACATATGTTGACTAGTCAATTTTTTTTATTTCATATTTTTAAAGTCAATATACAACTTGTAAATTTAATAACGTTGTTCATATAGTTTTTTTTCCCTTCCAATCTTACAGGATTTGTCGCTATAATGCAGATGTGAATAACAAATAGGCTAGTATTATTCAGAGTGGCGCCCACTTACCTTTCCTAATTTTCCTAATTTATCTTTATTTCACCTTAAATAAATTTCAAGTAGAATTACCCGAGAACCGGTAAGACTACTCTCTGAATTTATACTAGTTTGGTCTCAGAATCTACACCTGAGGTGCTCTCTAAACTGAGTAGCCGTTACAGGTCTATTCTCGAATGTCGAACAAAATGTGTCGAATTCGACATTTGTCGATGAAAATTGTCGCACAACTTGAAATTGTGGTATTCTCAATTGGTTTCGTCTTCCAATTCGCATGAGACATATTTTGTCGAATAGCATGAGCTGGCAACACCGATTTAACGATTCTCAAATATGTTCTATGTCAATGTGTCGTGGTTTTTTGAAGGTTATATTCACACCCTTTGGTTATATTTGCATTTGCGTGGTAGATTGGATTATTTGTTTGACGCTTGTCAACGCTTGTGGCAGTACTTTAAAAAGAAATAACTTTTAATGTCCTAAGTTTATATACCTACTTGTAACAAGTTTTATTAATTATTTTTTTAAGTTGAACTGTTTTACTAGTTTTACTTTTAAAGTTTGTTACTCTTGACTTAAAATAGTTAAATGATAGGATTAGTTTTTTAAGTTTCTTTTTCTAGTTTTACTTTTAAAGTTTATGTTACTTTTGAGTTAAATGATAGGTTAAATTGCAGTTTAGTTTCAACATATATAATGTGGTAAAAAAAATAAATGATCTCATTTTACATATTATTGTTTAATGTAACGATAATTAGCAATGGGTTCCTCTGTGCATTTTCATTTTGGTTTTGATCAATATGAGGATCCACTTCTTCTAACTCTTCATCTGGATTTAGTAGTAGTTCGACTCTATTTTGTATACACATATTATGCAGCTCTATGCAAGCATTTATAATCAATTATGCTTTGTTCGGTGAATAATTCAATGTTCTGTGCTCAAGTAAGCACCCGAATCTCATTTTCAGAAAGCCATTACACCTTTTTATTGTGCACCTTGCTTTTTTTGCGCTTCATTAAATCTTATTTCTTCGTCCGTAATAGGGTCAGCCAATGGTGTAATGAGCCATGGGCGAAGAGGATATCCAGAATCACCTAAAAATAAAATAAAAGAATGAAATACCGAAATCATAAGTGAGAGAAATGTTATTCTGGGTGTGTTTCATTTAAAATAACTGATGCTGAAGTCATCATTCAAAGGTTAATCATCCAGTATGATAGATCATTGTTTTAAAAAATAGTAAATTAAAATCAAAAATTGACCTGTTTCGGGATTTTTTCATATTACTGTTTATTTAGCTAATAATTAATTTAAGTGTTACATTATGGATGCACTGTATAGTATAAATTTTTACCTATAAGAAAATACCCCTTTCGTGGAGTTCTAAAAATTCCTTCACATTGCTGCTATGCCAAATATGGGAAACATGGGTACTTCCAGGATATTTTGCATTTATATATGAATAATCTCCATATTTTCATCACATATCTGAAATGTAGGTAATAGAATATTAATAATAATTTATCACCTACCTATCCAGCTGAACATTTATAGAATGATACTGTTTTCGGTTTACAAAAATATGTTCAGGTGCCAATGGATCATTCTTTTTTTGGAGGTACAATTGCCACATGGGTGCAATCAATACTTCCTGGCATTCCAAAAATGTTGTAAAATCTAAAACTAACTGAACTAGGTACAAATGCAACTTTTTTATTATTAATAAAAAAACCTGTTTCTTAAACCATTAAGCTCATTCATATTTCTGGGAAATTTTACAAATCTTACAAGAATCTCTGAAGCATTGTATTTCTTTAACATATTTATCTACTCACTGATGACTGGGACTAAGCAAAAATCGTATTATCTTCTACACTACCCTGGTAACATCCTGTTGCATAGAAATGTAGTGCCACAAGAACCTAGAGAACAGAATAAAAAGTTATCAGAAAATAGTGTATAAGTGATACATAGTTATAGTCTATCTATACGAAGTCAATAATGTACGTGTTGTATACAATGGTTTAAAAAAGTATCATGCTTACCTTTTCTTCAAGTAATAGTGCAGAAGAGCCATGTCCCTGCTTTGCCAAAAATGGTTCCAAAAGGACAATTAACTCACGCACTAATTCTTTACTTAATCTAAATGTTTTTATTAATTTCTTGTCGGATAATAATCTGAAACCATCTTGAAATATTCCTCTTCTATCTCGAGGACGTTGATAATTTTCTTGATTTTCCAAATTTTCAATTACCACAATCTATATACAGTATCCGCCAAAATAAACAGTACCGACAATAAAAATAAAAATTAATTTTTAATTTCTGTAATGTAAGTGTTCAAAATGTTCAAAATGTTCACCATTTCGACGCAAACAAGCTTCATATCGATTTTGTAAGTCAATAAACATATTTATAAAAAGTGGTTGATGTAACTGCCGAAAAATATTTTGTATTCTTTCCCGTAGTTCGGCAATATTCGCCGGCGGATTTTCCGAGTGAAATATTTTGTCCTTCATTATGCCCCAAATGTATGCGTCAGGTGGCGTCAGATCAGGTGAATGAGAAGGATATTCGAAGTCTGTTCCCCGAGAAATTATTCTATTTTCCAAAAACACTTTTTCTTCCGTTGTTAGAACCATTTTTAAATCAAATTTAACTGCAGCGTACTATTAATATATCAACTAATGACAATTAAGTCAAATATGACAAATCCATATTACATAAACAACTCCACAGCACTTTCTGTTTCGGTACTGTTTATTTTGGCGGATACCGTATTATATATATATTATCTGTGATCTAACCTTTTAAACCTGCTACTAGGGATGCGCGATACGATCCGATATTCCAGTGTATCGATACTTTTACTTCCGATACTCGATATTTTGTTTCGATACTATGCTTTTCGATACATTCAAAGTATCGATACATTTGTACTGTATCGATACCTTGCGATCCGGGATTTTTTGTGGTAGCGGCGAGTGGCGTTATCTACTAACAAAAGCAAATATATTCACGCAACCGTTATTTGTCGTATGCAGTTTACTGTAATAGTGTAAAGTTTTGTCGTTTATTTATAATTTTTAGTTATTAAAAATATCTTTTGATAGTTTTGTTGTTATTTAATTCATTTCATCACCACACTTTACTCTTTGAATAGAACCGCTGGCAGCTGTAAAATCTCGGATCGTTAACGTATCGATACTTTGAGTATCGATACATTAACATTCGATATTCTACTGTATCGATATTTTACGTTCCGATCCGTATCGATACCTAATATCGATACTTTCAAGTGTATCGCGCAACCCTACCTGCTACTATTACGGCTAACCCGCGCTAACCTAAAATAATCCTGTCAAATATTTCTTGTCGCGTTCGACATGAAATTGTCGACCGCTTCAAACCACTCTACAAATTGTCTACTAGTTATCTATAGGGATGCGCGATACGATCCGATATTCCAGTGTATCGATACTTTTACTTCCGATACTCGATATTTTGTATCGATACTATGCTTTTCGATACATTCCAAGTATCGATACATTTGTACTGTATCGATACCTTGCGATCCGGGATTTTTAGTGGTAGCGGCGAGTGGCGTTAACTACTAACAAAATCAAATATATTCACGCAACCGTTATTTGTCGTATGCAGTTTACTGTAATATTGTTCGTCGTTTATTTATAATTTTTAGTTATTAAAAATATCTTTTGATAGTTTTGTTGTTATTTAATTCATTTCATCGCCACACTTTGCTTTTTGAATAGAAGCGCTGGCAGCTGTAAAATCTCGGATCGTTAACGTATCGATACTTTGAGTATCGATACATTTACATTCGATATTCTACTGTATCGATATTTCACGTTCCGATCCGTATCGATACATAATATCGATACTTTCAAGTGTATCGCGCAACCCTAGTTATCTATCGAAAATTTTTGAATGCGACATTCGAGAATAAGGAATTACAATTGTAAAAATCTCGCATGCGACAAAATATGTCATCGTTTGAGAATAGACCCCCAGGTTCGAGAATACGATCCCAAATTTTTGAGCGACATTTTTGTTCGACAAATGTCGATTGCGACATTTTCGATCGAGATTCGAGAATAAGGGAAATATTCTATAGGTCGCGTAGGGTTGCGCGATACACTTGAAAGTATCGATATTAGGTATCGATACGGATCGGAACGTAAAATATCGATACAGTAGAATATCGAATGTTAATGTATCGATACTCAAAGTATCGATACGGTAACGATCCGAGATTTTACAGCTGCCAGCGGGTCTATTCAAAAAGCAAAGTGTGGTGATGAAATTAATTAAATAACAACAAAACTATCAAAAGATATTTTTAATAACTCAAAATTATAAATAAACGACGAAACTTTACACTAATACAGTAAACTGCATACGACAAATAACGGTTGCGTGAATATATTTGCTTTTGTTAGTAGATAACGCCACGAGAACGCCACTCGCCGCTACCACTAAAAATCCCGGATCGCAAGGTATCGATACAGTACAAATGTATCGATACTTGGAATGTATCGAAAAGCATAGTATCGATACAAAATATCGAGTGTCGGAAGTAAAAGTATCGATACACTGGAATATCGGATCGTATCGCGCATCCCTAAGGTCGCGTTGTATCAAACACCTAAACTCGGAAGAATGATAAGTGATGTTTAAACTGATGTAATTGGTGGTTAATAAATACATTAATCTGTCACAGTCTAAACAAGTGAGTTTAGATTAGGGTTGCGCGATACACTTGAAAGTATCGATATTAGGTATCGATACGGATCGGGACGTGAAATATCGATACAGTAGAATATCGTATGTTAATGTATCGATACTCAAAGTATCGATACGTTAACGATCCGAGATTTTACAGCTGCCAGCGCTTCTATTCAAAAAGCAAAGTGTGGCGATGAAATGAATTAAATAACAACAAAACTATCAAAAGATATTTTTAATAACTAAAAATTATAAATAAACGACGAAACTTTACACTATTACAGTAAACTGCATACGACAAATAACGGTTGCGTGAATATATTTGATTTTGTTAGTAGTTAACGCCACTCGCCGCTACCACTAAAAATCCCGGATCGCAAGGTATCGATACAGTACAAATGTATCGATACTTGGAATGTATCGAAAAGCATAGTATCGATACAAAATATCGAGTATCGGAAGTAAAAGTATCGATACACTGGAATGTCGGATCGTATCGCGCATCCCTAGTTTAGATGTTTGATAAAACGCGCCCATAGGCAGCTCGCTTGGGCTAAAAATTGTCGATTGTTATCGAGAGCAAAATGGTACAATCGATAATTTGACCCGACTTGGATTGATTGCTTCGATTTGTTTATTTACATACAAATTTATATGTCTGTTATGGTTAATAATTCAATGGTTATTTAGTTTTTGTATAATTAAGTTCTCATAAAATGATTGTTCTATATAATTTTGTGTGAAAAATGATCATGATTCTTCAAAGCTTACCAATATTTAGAAAATTATTCTAATGGTAGGGTCTTCAGTGATATCTAAACCTAAAATGTGGATGGGTGACTTGTTTCCTCCCTATGGATTCGCGGGTTTCTTTGTTGCTGTGTTGTTATGTGTAATTAGTTTTTACATATTTAAGAAGTTGAGTGGAGATGGACAAATTATTATCAAAGCGACCCTGAATGGGCATAGTTGGACACCTGTGAAAGCTACTGCAAAGGTATTTGCTTGAATATATTTTTCATAATATCCAAAGTTGTTAAGCTATATATTCAACTCCTTTGTTGACTTTTTTTGTTTTAGACGTGGTATTGTTCCATATGTGAATCTTTGTTACTTAATGGGAATGGAGTATACTGTGATCGTTGTGGTATTTGTGCTGATCCAGATTGTGTAAAAAAGGCTAACTTTGCATCAAAATGTAAAGTAATAACAAGTAATGTCCAAAACCAATTACACCATTGGGTTAAAGGTAATATATTAGTAACATATTATATTTGTACAAGTATTGTTCTGCTTAAATATATTTGAAATACACTCTGTAAGTTTATGTCCCATAATTGATTGTATTGGCAACACTTAGTTTCAATTTAGTCCAGTTAAATGCCACAGATGTTGGAATGCTAAGGAATATTTGGTGTTGAACTAGAGATTCACCAAACCAGGCTAGGTTGTCAGTCTGTTTTTGCCAGTAGCCAAATATCGGAATGATCAAAGGAATCACCGTGCATAACGGGTACCAGGCACACTGACACACTTTTATAAAAATTAGTTTATGTGTAGTTAAGGAATAAACTCGTTTTTAATTTTTTTTGGTCCCAGTGGATAACCAGGACAGGCACCAGACCATAATCATGCCATTTTAATTCATGTAATAAAAGTTCACTTTCACTGTAAACGTTTCTATTGAAACTAGGATTCTGCACTTTTTTTACTTTTTATTATCGATAATGATTTTTAGGGCCATATACCACGAGATATAGCCTAATAGAATGTCATCGTCGTCAAACATTCTCGATAAAAGCCAGTTAGCAATGAACTGAACAAGCCAGTTTGTGTAGTAGAATTTATTTCCGCGGCAAAGTCACTGATTTTTATGCCCGTGGCATAGTCTGTGTAGAGGGATGCTCTTAAGCATTCCTTGCAAATACTTTTGTAATACGTTTTCCATGGTTTTCACCATGAATGATGTCGGACTAATCAGTCAGTAGGATTTAGCCTGGGTGTACGTTTATTTACCGTTTGGGAATAAACACCATCTTTGACTTTCTCCATGCAATAAGGCATGACTACTATGTAGTATCAGAACTAAAGGAACCATTGTGATGTCCAATCCCTGTTGCAAATGCATGGGGACTATGCCATCTGGTCCTGGAGTTTACAGAGATGGGGTCTGAAGATCTCATCCGTTAGGTTAGGTTACCATATATTGACTCTATCTTTGCTGAACCTGGAAAGTACACACTGAGGAGGTGCTCTAGTGCCTCTACCTTGAAAACTTTCTGCTTGGCAACTGAATACAACCAAGTTTGTTAGAAGTGTCCCTTTTGAGAATTTTGTTAATTCTGATGCTGTCAGGGACACCTTGCATATCTTCACAGAATTCACTCCGGGACCTCTTCTTGGAATATTTTTTCATTATATGCACCTAGTTTAGATTTAGCGTCTTGCTTCTTTCCTTAGCGATGTCAGCTCTTTGTTCCACCAGATGGCTTAAATAGAAGAGCGACTCTCCTTTATAGGACAGTTATGATAAGAGGTCAATGTGGTCTATTGCAGCCATACAGCTGGTCCCTACATTTCTTCAGCAGTTTTTGGTCTGCCTAGGTGTGTACAGATTTTAGAATGTAGGTCCTCTTTATAAGATACCCAGTCAGTTCCCTTATGATTCCTGTATGTTCTAATATCCGATGTTTAATTAGTCAATTACATTTGAAAGAGTCAAAGGAAAACATGCAGTGTTACAAAAAAAATGAACTGAGAAATTGCTAAATTGAACTTTAGATCATTGAAAACGGTAGTAACTACATTAAAGCTTGATATGAAAAAAAATTCTTCATTAAGGAAATATATTTTTTCGGGTGAGGTCTTGAAACTTTTTTCTTATTTTCATTAATTATTGCGTAAGCAAAAAAACTTAACAAGTCAGTAAGTACAGACAAAAAATATGTGCAATGTCCATGATATAGTTATTGTTTAAGCATCTTTATATTTTATCCGTGAGAAGCGCTTAGCTTTTAGTTCACAAAACAAGATTATCCCTACACACTTACATGCTATACTGCTTTGATCACTACTGTCGCCATGTGCATGGTAATACGGCTTTCAACAATGCCTTGTATGTCTAGGTAATTGAATATGAATTTAGAATTTACAAAAACCTAAGTTGAATCATGAAATAGTTCAAGGTTATAATAATTATAATTACAAACAAGCCCTTTCTGTCACTCTCTAATAGTTCCAATTACCACAAATAATAACAACTGATGTTAAATTATGACAGCTACATACACTAGTCCGAAGAAGTAAGGACACAAACATAAAATTTTTCCGAGAAGGAATAGGTGTTATGTCCCTAATCAGAAACATATCGACCCCTAATCATTTTCCTAAATTCTGGAATAAATTTCGCTTGCAGCTTGCGAGCACAACGTTGAGCACTCGAGTCTTTTCGGTGATATTTCTTTCAGTTTTGTCCGCACAAAAAAATTGTAGACTTCATGATGAAAGATGAAAGTAGATTGAAAAAAATTGTTTTTAAACCTTAATTTGTCAAAAATTGTTAAACAATTTGAAATTTTGTTTATTTAATTGGCACGTTTAATTCAAATTACAAAATCGAGGTGATAGTATAAGAAAATATAGAGGAACTGTTTCCTTGAACAATTAGAAATTTGAAGACACTTAAGAGACCCACAATATGAAATTGTCAATGAACAGATAAATCTCGGGAGCTCTCCACTATTAAATAGTCTTCTGAAGTAACCATCGTAAAGATCAGCAGAAATAGTTTTCCTTGGTTTTCTTCATCATTGCACAGTTTGTCTGATCTTAAATGGGAAAAATATATCCAGGATATCCCCATAGGGCTAATAATACTAAGCTTTAATATTTGTAATATCATATCTTTTTCTATTCATATATATTTAGTCAATCACAAGATAGGTCACTCACTAGGTAACTTCTGTCATTCTGACTATGATATGCAAATATATAAATAATTATGAATAGTATTTTAAAGTTTTCATTGGTTTTTCATTAAATAGTGGAATTAATTACAAACAGTTATTTTGGTTTAGAAAAGTAATAACGTTAGTTATATATATTTTTTCAATCGCTGTTCATTTTATTTAAATTAACAATTTTGGCAGAATACTATAAGAAATTTCAAGTTCGTGATTGATTCGTTAGGTTATTGAACCCCACCATGACGCCTAATCGCTACCGCGCTATAGTTTTGTTGAGCGCGCTGGAATAATTGTCCCTTTTGTACATATGCAGTGGTACAACGAAAATGAAGACATTAATTCACAGATTGAATTCAATAACTTAATTAATCAATCACGAACTTAAAATTCCTTATAGACGATTCCAGAATGACGTTATACTGACAGGTCGGCCATATTGTGATGGAGGGAACAGTAAACAAAGGATAATAGTTGGACTTTAATTTACAATTAGTTCTTAAAGGTATCTAAAATGCTATCGTTTTGTAGTGTTGTTAAGTGTGGAATCCGGGGAGAAAGAGATAAGGTTTCTTTTTTACGATTTTCGGCTGTTTTAACGAAGAGAGGTGACTATTTAATTGATCTTTAAAACGGGGCCCCCCTCAGTGAATCACAACTTTAAACTTGGCGTATGTGCTCTCGACATTTTATCGAAGATTAGTTACAGAGCTATTCTGTAAGTCCCATATACTCATCGTTACCTACCGAATTTCGTTAAGTGAACGATTCTTAGCAAAAAACCTATTCTGTACATGATGATCGTTGGTGAAGTCTCCTTTGTAAACGATAAATGCAACCGTTACCTTACGCCACTGATATTTATCGGCGTTGATGAGCGAAAATGAAAATTTGATATTTACTTTCGGCTATATGAGTATAGTTCGATTAACATACGGCCCTACTAATGAATATTTTAATAAAGGAATTTATTAGAAGATAAAAATGTAACGTTTCAGTAGTTTTGGTAGTAAATTATGTTATTGTTATTGTATGTTTGTTAGCTTTCGAGTTAAACACACGGATTCCAAAATAAATAGAACGGGAAGAGTTAAAAATATAATTCGCAATGCGTCCTACTACTTAAACTATAAATGTAACGAAAAGTTCTTTTTTGTAATTTGAAGATAGATTCGAAGAGGTGCAAACTACAAGACCCCCAGAAAGGCAAACCATAGCGAAGGTGCGACAAAGAATAGTAAGTTGTTAAAGCAATAGAAGAATCAAGCTGATTAGAAATAGATTTAATGGCAAAACAAGCAGAGGATACAATTCGCCATTGTGTCTGCATGTAGGTACATACCATTTGGGCACAGTCAATATGGAAACCAAGAAACTTAGGTAATGGAATATGAAGTTATCTTCAAACGGAAAAGACACTGTTCCGCATTGTCTGTGCTACTAGATTTTTGAAAAACGTATATTTTCTAGTCGCTTTGCATATTCCAAGGTCACTTGTAACGAAGTCACAACTGAATGACTATTTTGGTATAATCGTTAAAATTCACGTTAACAAAACTATTGGCGACGATCGTTTGTTAGCGATGTCGTTGGAGATCGACACAATTCCAGAATAAGGCTGTTTGGTTCATAAAACACAAACACACAAGATTCAACTCCAACTAATCGATTCGGTTGCCCTCCATCACAATATGGACGATCTGTCAAAGTCATGTGTTCTGGAATGGTCACTTATAATCTCCCTAGAGCACGAATTATTTCCGGAAATTTTCTCGAAGTGCGAATTTTCTTAAAAAATTCGCAACTGAGGAAAATTTCCGGAATATTAATTCATGCTCGCGGGAGATTCGGTAAGAAAATTTTATACCAAAACTTTTTTAAAATAGAAATTAAATTGGTGACATACTTAGGTGACATATTATTATTATTTATGACAGCTGTCAAGCCAGAGGGAAATTTCCACTTATTAATTTCCCTCTACGCAGGGAAATTTCCGAAGAAATTAGGTTATTGTCATAGCAACATGTCAAAATGCAGGCATCTGATTGGCTAAAATTAACTGGTATAAAATTTTCTATAATATTCTATCAGTAGGTACCTACAATTTTGATGTCCACAATTTTTTTGTGCGAGTAAAAATTTAAAGAAATAGCGTAAAAGACTTCAATTTCGAGTTATCTACGTTGTTCTTGCAAGTTGCGTCGCAAGCTCCAGCGGAATTTATTCGAAAATTTAGGAAAATGATAAGGGGTCAATATGTTTTCGATTAGGTAGGTACATAATATTCCTTCTCGGAAAACTTTTATGTTAGGTAGATTTTTCGACCTTACTTTCCCGAACTACACTGCCTTCTAAAATAATCCAATAAATACCACGTATCAGAAATAACAAAAAGGCTTAGGTTTGAAAAATGAACGTAAACTCCCCTTATTTTTCGCCGTAGATTTGACTAAAAGGGGAAAAACTGCTAGTTCCATTTTAAAAAACTTAGATATTTGAACTTTTCATCACTTTTTTACAAACACTCTTTACAATAAAGCAGTTTTTGACATGTCACCTTGACCTTCCTACTAATTAACCCGACTGGCAATTTTTTTTGTATTGGGGCTGTTCACCTTGAATTTTCAATAGAAAGTTCTGCACCTGTCAATTTTTCATTAAAAAATCTTTATCTCGAAAAGTATACCTAAAATGTATACTTTTCGAGATATTGATTTAGGGTACTTTACACAAAGTGGCAATAAAATTTAACATAAAATCCGAAAATTTTATATATAGGGTGTTCTATGTAAAATAACATGTCTGTCAAAATATTTTCTATGAATTTGCCATAACTTGTGACCGATATATACCTACCAATTTTCATAAAAATCGTGTTGGTAGTTTCCAATATATAGATAGTGTAAGCTCGTCCTCTATTTTTCTGTTATCATAGAAAATTTATTAATTTTGCAGGAAACTTACCCTTTGGTGCCAACTGTAGTTATTGTGATAAAGAATGTTCAAGAGAACCTGGTTTAATCGACTTTAGATGTTGTTGGTGTCAGACGACAGTTCATACTGAATGTTTACCACATATGGAAAAAGTGAGATCAATTTTTTGCTTAATAATTCTTGGATCTTTTATATTTTCATCCACGATGTACAGTGTGGTATTGAAAAAAGGGTACAAACATTAGAAAAGACGTTTTCATTATACCTTACTGAAAACCATATCTTAACATGCCTATTGAGAGTACCGAAAATGACCGTTTCCCGTGCGCTAACATGCGTTATTGTTCAGTTCCCTTAGCAACACTAAACAACAATTGTATTATGACAGCAGATGTCAGTGTTTTGAATTATAGTATAGTAAATACTTACTAGTTTTTGTATTAAGAAAGGTATAATGAAAAGTATCCTACTCCTCACACGGGAACCCGTCGCGCGCACACGGGAAAATCCTATTTTCTGGACTCGTAATGAAATATACTATAACGTCATCCTATTTGCCTAAAACTGGCTGGAATTATTGAACTTGAAGGTTATTAAATGTCAGGTTGTCAAAATGCAACTTATAGACGTAGGTTCTAATAAATAAATTGCAAATTTATAACGTTTGATTTAATAAAGTTTGACTTTGACGTATAATCTAAATGGTTTGCCATTTTAGTGGGATTTAAAAGTCTCAAATAATAACGAAAATGATGGATTTTACAGAAAATCAATAGTACCCACCTATTTTGGAGATTATCCGACAAAAACTTTGCGGTCAACTCAGAATTTCCAGAGAAAAACCCAAAAAAGGAGTTTTATTCACCATTTCAACCACCACTTTTGAGCCCGATATTTTATACAATAAACAGTTTCAGTGTGTCCCACTTTATGGAAAACTATTCAAAAAGATATATTCTCTTTAGTTGTCAACAAAAAAATTTAATTACTCTCCTTAAAATATCAATTAAAATGCCACTTTTGTAAGTAGGTGCATATTTACAAGGTTATATAGTATTTAAATGACAAATGTCAGGAGAATAATTAACTAGATGCGGGCACATTTTTAGGCCCGTTATTTTGAATATTTTAATTTATAGATATAATTCTGCAAGACTAACGCGAATACGGTTTTAGATTTTGTATTTTATATCGACTATAAAAAAACGTTATGTGTGTTATAAATTATTGGATTTTTTTCACGAAGGGGAAGGGAAAGTAATTTTTTCATTCACCCTTGCCATTCTCAAAAATTATTCATACACTAAATTCTTCAAAAGAGGTAAATAGAAAATGATCATTTCATTGCATTAGGGGAAGTGTGAAAGAAATTATTATTCATACACCAAGTACAAGAATCAAATGAAATTATTATTTTCACTTCCCCTTCCCCTAATTCGATAGTAATTGGTAATATTACACACATTTCCCAATCCTCCGGTATCTCCCCTTTTTCCCATAGTTGATGAAATAGTTTTCTGATTATTTGCTTTCCTTGTTCTACTATTTTTTTTAGATGTTATCCCTTCATGACCTGGGGCTTTTCCGTTTTTCCATAGTTTTAAAGCCTCTTATAATTCTGATATTGATACTTCTTCTTCTCTTCCTCTTTCAACCGTTCCATTATTTCTTCTTTTGTTACCGTCACTCCTGTTATATCCTTGATTAGATCAGGTTACAGATGTTTTTCCCGTTCTGGTGCTCTTTAGGACCTTGTAAAAAAGTTTTTGGTTGTTTTCATTGCTTCAATACATTTTATTTCCTAAATCTTCCCAAGTCGCCTTTTTTGGATTTTGCACTGTTTTTTGGATAATTTTTCTTTTTTTTGCACTCGATATAATTACTTTCCGTTTCATTTTCAAATTATTTTCTCCAAGCTTTTTTCTTTTCTTGTATTTGCTTCTTAATTTCCATTGTCCACCATGCTGCTTGTTTTTTCCTCTTATTCGTTTTCAAGGTGCCACATGAATTTTTTACCCCTTCTGGCATGGTATTTTTAATTTTTTGTCACAATTCTTCTACATTCATATCTTCGATATTTCCCATTTGGCTTCCTAATTTCCTATTAACTTACTCTTCATATTTTTTGCATTGTTTGGGTCATTAAGTTTGTACGCTTTCATTGGTTCATGATCGTGTTTTTCTCTCCTATTTGAGTTAGATTAGTGTGTGTGCTTCCTTCGATCTTTGCCACTACCAGGTAGTGGTCACTTCCTATCTTTGGCCTTCTTTTAACTCTCACATCCATAATGTACTTTTGGTATTCTCATCTGCTCTCTAACACCCCGGTGAACTTGAATATGTCTTTATGTTCGTAGAACATATTTGCTATAATTAGGTAATTTAGTTGGCAGTATTCCATAATTCTTGTCCAATCGTTGTTCGTCACATCTTCGCCGAAACGTCCTATTGTTTTATTGTATTGTGTATCAGCTCTTCCCTCCCGTCCATCAAAGTCACCAACTTCGTAGACATTTCCTACATCGTTTTCTGTTATTTCGTCTAGATCTTCCCAAAAATGTATCTTTTTTCTGCTCTCTCGTCTTCATTTGGTCCATATACTATTAGTAATGACCATCTATCCCCGTCGTCTTCCTTCATTCCTACCATAATAATCCTTCTTGAGTAATTATGCAGAGGTCGTTCAGAGTATAGAATTAAAGCCGCAGGTTTACTTGACCAAAGTAAGTTTATTAATAGTCAATTTCAATTACTTTTTTAAATGAAACTAACTGTTTCTAATTAATTCCACTATTTAATGAAAAAATTCTAAGATTCATAATTATTTCGATATTGACATATCATCGTCAGAATGGCAGAAGTTACATTTTATGTGATGCCTTCTTGATGTTTAATATTTTGGCTAGACCAAATAGTGAGTGACCTATCTTGTGATTGACTTAATATATGAATAGAAAAAGAAGAAGATATATTACAAATATTGAAGCTTCGGTATTATTACCCCTATGGGTATCTGGATATCTTTTTCCCATTTAAGATCAGTATAACTGCAATGATATAGGAAACCAAGGAAAGCTATATCTGCTGATCTTTACAATTGTTACTTAAGAAGACAATTTAATAGTGGGGAGCTCCCTAGATTTAACTGTTCATTGACAACTTCATATTGTGGGTCTCTTAAGTGTTCTTATTTCTAGTTCTTCAAGGAAATCTAGTTCTATTTTCTTATCACAAATATGCAGTACTTCTAGTTCTGTGTTAAGTGTTAATGAAATGTTTTGTGTCAAGAAGATGTTTTGCGTAATGTGATTTATCTGGCTGTTTTAATCTGTATGCTCGTGAGTGTTCATTGTATCTAATTTCAAAATTTCGAATTGTTTGACCAATATAGACAGCATTACATTCTGGACATTTAAGTTTATATATCCCAGACTTTTTTAAAGGGGGTATTTTTGTTTTTACATTTATCAATTTTTTACTTACATTGTTTTCTGAAATTGTTGTATTTGTTGAAGAAGATATTATCTTTGAAATATTTGTTTAATTATATTAATTTCTCTATTGTTAAGGGCATAGGTGCGTCGAGCACTTAAACAACTTAATACTTTTACTACTTTTTATTCACGGGGGCCACACCACGACCCCGTTATTCCCTCGCCAAAAAAGACACACGACATCTCACAAAAACAGTAGGTCCAACCCACCGTTATATAATTATATCGATCTAACGTTCAAGGTGACATAACCGAGACCACAGAGTGTCCATCTATATCAAATTAACCTAATACTATCAAAATTATATTTGTTCATAGGAACTGAAATTGCTCTATGTATCATTGAATTAAATGCTGCTAATTTATGTGACATGGGATGATTGGAATTTTATGGTATAGTCACATCAGTATGTGTTGGTTTTCTGTAAATTGAAAAATCAAGTATATTATTGACTCTTTGAATTTTAATATCGAGAAAATTGATTGAGTTATTTTCTTCAACTTCTAATGTAAATTTAATTTTTGAATGTAAATTATTAATATGATTGAACAATATATCTAATTGTTGTTCACTACCTACAAAACAAGCTAATATGTCATCTACATACCTATACCAAAATAAGATATTTTTTGAAATGTACATTCAAAGATTTTTCTTTCTAAACTGTCAATAAAAATGTTTGCCAAAATTGATGATATAGGGCTTCCCATTGGTAAACCTTCATTTTGAATATATACCTTATTATCAAAAGTAAAATAGTTCTGATTAATACATACATCAAACAAATTAAATATTTCTGATAGTATTCCTGGATTAATAGTATTATCCTCTAGTAATTTTTTAACAAATGTTATGCACTCTTTTGGGGGAATTTTAGAGAACATATTGGTAACATCAAATGAAATGAGTTCTTGTAACTTATATGTTTTTAATTGTTTGATTAGTTCTATTGAATTTTCAATTGAGTATTTAGATATACCTCCATAGCTATTAAGTATGTTGTTTAGTTTTTTAGCTAACTTATTATTAGGAGTATCAACGTAAGAAAGTACAGGTCTAATTGGTTTAGAATTTACATAATTTTTTCATTAAATAGTGGAATTAATTAGATTCATTTAAACAAGTAATATGAGTATATCCACAAAGTAAAGGTCCAAACAGTAAATTCACTCAATTTCAAATCCAAATATGTACCAAGCGATGTTTGGACCATCGAAACTAAAACTGAAACATTTTACCTCATGTAATTATTACGTATTCAACAGCTACAGTTTCAAATATCACAGCGAGCAAAATTATTGAGACAATCATTATAAATATGCACACATTCCAATAATATAATATTTAGAGTTTAATAAAATAAACAGAAACAGTAGTTAATTGAAAAATGTAGGCTTTCGTTGTCGTAATTTTGTTAATCAGATACAGTAATTGTTAAATAAAATATAAAGTTCATATAATACCCTTCTTGGTGTGCGTCATTGATTGTTAATGTCTTTCTAACACATTACGTAGGAAGAAATGGAAAAAAAGGCAGGTCTGTGATTAATCCTAATCAAAATATCACAATAATGAACCGTTTAAACGTAGTACAAACGTTAACCCTAATCTTTGACTTACAAAAATTTGATTGGTTGATGTTTAGATTACGCGCAAACGCGACCTATCAATCGAGCGAAATTACATCGTTCAAAATACTATACAGGCGTTCCTTTCGTAGCGGCAATGTGTCTTACGTATTTTTCCAATGTCCAACTGACAGTTCTCGTCAGGTCTGTACTTTGTTGTTCACGGTAAATTATTATTTATGAAAAGTGAATATTGATCTTATTGTTAGTATTTTATTTATTCAAATGCAGGACTATATTTACTAATATTAAATTATTTTAATATGTAAATTGAATATACAATTTGTTTTATTTTGCAGTGTTTTCATATCCCAAGTATTATTAATTTCATAGCCTTTTCGAATTTGGCTGAATACGATCCTGATGATTTTATTTATCAAATTAAAGGTTAGCTATATGTCAAAATAACAAATTAAATATCGACATACCCAAAACCCGGATATACGTCACAAACGATGACGCACACCAAAAAGGCTGTTGTATGAACTATACCCACATAATATTATATTACATTCTCTATATTTTAAATCAAGTTCTCTTTGTTACTCTTCCTGTATAAAGTTTATATAATATCCTTCTTGGTGTGCGTCATTGATTGTTAATGTCCTTCTAACACATTACGTTGGAAGAAATGGAAAAAACGCAGGTCTGTGATTAATCAACCCTAATCTTTGACTTACAAAAATTTGATTGGTTGATGTTTAGATTACGCGCAAACGCGACCTATCAATCGGGCGAAATTACATCGTTCAAAATAAGATGCAGACGTTCCTTTCGTAGCGGCAATGTGTCTTACGTCTTTTCTAATGTCCCACTGACAGTTCTCGTCAGGTCTGTAGTTTATTGTTTACGGTCAAGTATTATTTATGAAAAGTGAATATTAATCTTATTGAACCCGCTGTATAATTCCTTTGCAGGACTATATTTACTAATATTAAATTATTTTAATATGTAAATTGAAAATACAATTTTTTTTATTTTGCAGTGTTTTGATATCCCAAGTATTATTAATTTCATAGCCTTTTCGAATTTGGCTGAATACGATCCTGATGATTTTATTTATCAAATTTAAGGTTAGCTATATGTCAAAATAACATATTAAATATCGACATACCCAAAACCCGGATATACGTCACAAACGATGACGCACACCAAGAAGGGTATTATATGAACTTTATATCAGTATCTGTATTTGATATAATATGTTTTAAATAGAGTATGTGGCACCGAAAACGAATTTAATATGTTGAAGACACATTTTTTTGAAGAAAATGCCAAAACAGATTGATTTTTATTCCATTGGGGACATCTTTTGATCATATCCTCAACTGTCGTAAATCCCTCCCCTCCACTTCCATCTGCCAATATTACCAATAAAATTTAAATAAGGAAATTATTAAGTGTGACATATCATTTAAAAGATAATTTCTTAAGGAATTTGACCATGTTGTGACAGTTCATCATGTAACTTTTGATTTTGCATTAAGATATAGGATATGTTTATATCTTCTATGTCACGATATGGTCACGATCATGAAATCGAAAATATTCAGCAACTAATTCAAGTGGCTAAATATCTCTAATGGCTGAATATGCTATTAGGTTCAAGTTGTACGACTAAGAGGAAACAGACCAAAACTTATATGTCAGTCATGTTACATGAAAATGTCAAAATATATAATAATTGTGGAATTAAAAAAAGAATTTACAAGAAATGAATATCAATATCAGTGTTTTTTAAATGTGTGTGTGAGAGGAATATCTTAAAAAGCAATTATAGTGTATTTAATATTGTGTACAAGTTATAATGCATCATTTTAAAGCAGTTATAATATGACAATAAAACCAGTGCAGTGCTGATCTGACCTCATCTTCAAAAATTCATAACTCGTTTTTGGTAAGAGAGCGCCGATTTCTTTTTTCATTTTCGTGTTCAGCGACCTCGAATTGATTTAAAAAAAAATATTTCATCAAAATCCGCGTTGGTTCACTAAACTAGATTTTTTCCGAAATGTTGAACAATCATCCATACTTTCTATCAAAAATTTTATGGACGGTCGAGGCTACGTTTTCCAGCAATGGAAAAGTCAATTTGCACAACTGCTACTACTGGGCAGACACCAACCCTTACTGGCCTGGCAAAGAGAAGTCAATTACCAAAATCATTGGAGTCCAAACGTTTGGTGTGGTATTTTAAATGGAAAGATTTATCGGACCTTTGTTTGGAGGAACATTAACTTTAGAAAGGTACTTAGATTTTTTAACGAATGATTCACCAATTCTCCTGGAAGATATTACTATTCAAAACAGATTAGACATGTGGTACCATCAAGATGGTTGCCCAGCGGATTTTGCAGCAGATGTCCGGCTTTATTTAGATACTGCATTTTCAGATAAGTGGATTGGACGTGGGAGTATTTTTCATGTCCAGTAAGGTCAGCAGACCTTACGGTTTTGGATTTTTTACTTATGAGGAAGAATCAAAGATTTAGTTTTTTAAACACGTCCAACTACACGTGAGGATATGAAAGGTAGGAATCGGGAAGCAGTTCGAAGTATTTCCCTTGCTGAAATTGGGACCAGTGTTAATTCTACTATAGAAAGACTGGATTTATGCATAGTAAATGATGGCAAGCATTTTGAGTATTTAAAATAATTGTGTAGTAGGTGCGTTTTGTAATTTTCTGTTTTGAGTAGCTCCCTTAGTTTTGTTCCATTATGTAATGTTGATAAATATTTTTGTAATACGTTTTTACTTGTTATTTTATTTTCAAAGCAATTTTAGCAACATAATTTCTCTCACAACTTACTGGGTGAGCCAACAATTTTCAACACTCACCAAAAATGCCAATATCTTTGGAATGACAAGAGATATCAGTTCGCGGTTTTGACAGGTTAATTACTTTGTTAATTGAATCTTATTTGCCTTTTTGTAAGCTGGTTAGAGTTATAGCATTTTATTTGAAATTTCTCGGAAAAAATCATAAATAGAGGTAGGTGTTACATAACGCCCTCTAAGTAGTTGCCGATTGAAAAATTAAAAGTGTTGCTGTTATTTGTTTCTGGAATCTACCTTTAATGCTCTTTGCATTGAAGGTAGTCTACGTTTTTGAAAGTCGGTTGAGGCCTATGGAAGTTATAGTCTCTTTTATATCAACGAAAAAACACTTCCCTTACCCCTTCAGAATAGGTGATGCAGAAAAATGACTTTAACAAAAGTTGTAGGATAAGGACATTATGTTCTAAAGTTGATATTTTTTACCAAGCTAAATTGGGGAATATTTCGTAAAAAATCCAATTATATTTTGTAAGTGACAGCGAAAAATTATGGACTAAAACATTTGTAAATTCTAGGACATACGGGTTCCGAGATACGGCCGGTCGCCACCCTTAATGAATCACCCTGTATAGTGTATCAACATACAAATTAAATTAACTTAAATAATTAAAACCCAAATACATTTAACGTAGATGCTCAAAGTGTCTATTAACTGCCCTACATAAATATAAAATATCTTCGAAACGTTGTCTGATGTTTTGGAAAATTTCTGGAGATATTTGACGACATTCGGTAAGAATATGTTCACGTAACTTTCCTAATAAACCTGGCTGCCCGGCGTATATTTTACTTTTCAAATATCCCCATAAAAAGTAATCTAAGGGGGATAGATAAGGAGATCGTGGGGGTCATTCGATAAATCCTATTCTTCGAAAACATTGTCTAGGAAATCTGACGACCGCTACAGCAAAATGTGGAGGAGCTCCGTCCTGTTGAAATATTAGTTGAACTTTAAGGTATCGGTTATTTTATATTATGTCTGTTAACATTGGATCAACTGTGACTTCGAGTAATTCCAAATACATACTTAAATTACCTGTTAAAAAAATGGACCTACAATACGATCGCTATATATTCCAACTCACAAATTCAACTTTTCTGGATGTTGAGTATGTACTTCATGGAAAACTTGGATTGTAATCTGACCAGAACCGACAGTTATGTCGATTGATAGTCCCGTTGAGATAAAAACTGCATTCATCCGAAAAACCAATGTTAAAAAGAAAATGTGGTCCTTGTTGAGCATGCTCACTCATGATTTTATAAAATTGTAAGCGGCGATCATAATCGTCTTCGTTAAGTTCGTGAACGAGATGAATTTTATAGGGATGGAATTTGTTGGCTCTCAAAATTCGCCCGACGGTACGTTGACTTACTCCAGATAATTCTGCAAGCTTTCTTGTACTAAGAGTTGGATCCGCAACAACTTGTCCTAAAACGACTACCTCTACTGCTTCGTTTCTTACTGGGTTTTCAATGTGCCGTTTTTTATTTACTACAGATCCTGTTTCTCGCCATTTTGAAATTAGTTCCAAAACGTACTTACGATTAACGTGTTTGTTCGGGTGTCGCTCATAGAAAATTGTACAGGTAGTGTCAGCACATTCGTTATTTTTTAAATAATATTTAACAATTTTCACTCTCTCCTGAATAGAATAATAGTTATTTATGCAACAAGCCTGCGGCTCATGTGTCAATTCCATGAGTGATAAAAAGACACTTTATGCACGAATTGCATACAATATGTTTTCTACGTGTATACAAAAACCAAAAAATGTGTTATTTAGGTTGCTCTAAATGGACTAAAAATGGCGTCGATTTGAATGTTTATGTTTGTCATGATGACAAAACGCTAAGTAAAATGTCAGATGAGTGCAATCTGCAGAGCCATTTGCGGAAATATTTAAAATTAGCGTTAAAAAAACTACTTTAGGTATCTCACTCTAATGTCACTTTTTTAAACTGTTTAACAAATACATATTTTATGTACGATTATTTCCTTCCTATTAATTTTGACCCATCGCTATCAAGAATTGGTATGTCAAATATAAATTTTAAGTGGAAAAATTACTTAGCAACTGTCAACTTAGCTGTCAGCAGTTTTTCCGGAAAAAAAAATCGAAAAAATTCCATGCAAGTTTGACAAGTTGAGTTTGAAGTAATTACCTTTCCTAGCTTGAAAGTTATATTGATCTTATCAATTATTGTTCTTATTATTTTAATTTAAAAAAATGTATTAAAATAAAATGTTTATTTAACTCAGGAAATAATCTTACCAAATATCCCTCGTGCATCTAATTTTTCCTGCGGAAAAATTGGAACACTCGTTTCTAAGTAATCTGTTTTAACAAATAGCATTCGCGAAAGTGGAAAAATCCTCGTCTTCGACTCGGATTTTTAAAACCACTCTCGCTCTCCCCCGAAAATCGATTAAAAAAACGTCACGTTTATTAATGATTTTAGAAAAAAACCATTTTTATGTTTTACTTGTAGACTTGAAGTTCTTATGACAATTTAATTCATGTATAAAAAATCCCATAAGCCGCGTGATTTTGTCATTATGACAGCGAAAAAAGTTTGCCCTAACTTTTCCAGCGACAATAACGGAACCTAACTTTTGAAAGCATGACAACCAGCATTGTAAACAAATTTTTGATGACGGTATGTCAATTTTTCTCAAACTTGCGTTGTCAGAAAAGTTTTCATTTGTGGAAAGTTCTGAAAATCAAGATATTTTTAATAATTGTGTTTTCAACAATTGTACTTTTCCGTTAAATTAAATGAACTGATTTACATCTCATTTTTTAATTTATTGATTTACATATTCATTAAATTGTCTTACACTCTAGCTTTTTTTGAGTCGAAGTAAACTTGACATTTATAATTCGAATTTTGTTGCCATTAGGTAAATCAACTCAAAAAACTGCCAGAAAAAATTACTCGTCCTACGGACTCGTAATTTTTTCAGAGGCAGTTTTTTTTCGTTAAATTGCCAGGCAACAAAATTCTTATTGATGCATGTCAAGTTTACTTCGACAAAAAAAAGCTCTCGTGTAATTATAAGTGACAATAAACAGAAAAACAGACCTGGTAGTTATGGAAATAGAAACTTCTATTTTTATTTTACGAAAACATAGAGTAGTAAATTATTTTTCTCTTATTTCTGCATCGACCTGCAAGATCATTAGCGGTTACACAGTATAATATGTTACATTCCTAAAAAATTTACAAATAAATGTTTAAGTTAATTTCAGTTATATGATACATGGAACACTTTGTATTATTATATGTACAGTTTAGATTTTGTATAGTTCATTAATACTTGTTAAAAAAGCAATAACACCTGGTTTCTTCTGTTTTCTGTATACATCTGCCAAGGTCCAAAATTGAATTTAATATATTTTAATTTCGATTCTGAGTTATGCCAATGTTAGTTCCAGCGTTTTATAGTTTCATCTTTGAAATATGATTTCAAATCGGCTGCTACCGATAGATTACAATTTAGTCAGTTTTGAGAGACTGCTTCTTGTGCTTTTTGATCAGCTTCTTCATTTCCTTTGATTCCCACGTGGGATGGAATCCAAATGAATCTGACGTTCTGGTTACTTCTGTACAATTGTTCCAATAAATTTCTTATTAAATTAACTATTGGATGTCTTTCGTAAATTTTCTCTAACAACTTGACTGAGTCCGTCAAGATTATAAACTTTCCATTTTGTTGACTTTTGGCATATTCTACCGCTTTGTGAAGTGCATATAGTTTACCAGAAAGTATAGTTTATGTACTGGGAAGCTTAAATACTTTGTAAGTCCTTGTTTGTTACAATGGCTGCTCCAACACTGTCTCATTTGCCTCATTTACCTGATATTTGCTTATCATTTCTTCAAATTTTACTTGTATAATATGGTCACCAACAACATGTTTATTAATAGAAGTTAAGTGGGAATTTATTCTAGGTAAATGGCCGGATAACACATATATTTACAGGTACCTAATATCTACAACATTTGGTCCTTCGGTGCGTTACGATCAGTTCTTGGATAGTTATGTCTATAAGAAGGAGTGAACGTTTGAGAAATAATCAGTTACAGTCAACAGAGGTTTGGATGAATCAAGGTTCAGATCAGAAATACATAACTAGAAAAGAAAGTATGCCAGACAAGTCTACAAACGAAGATAATCAAGGTACTAAAATAAAAAGTCAGCAAACAACATCTAAAGGCAAGGTAAGATCAGTAGCTAGTAGTGTACATCGCCAAATTCTGCAAGAAAAGTTAGATATAGCCAAGGAGAGAAACGCTATTGAAGAAGAAAGGGAAAAAAGAGAAAAAGAACTCCTAGATTTGGAATTGGCACTGAAAATTGCACAGATAGAAGAAAGTAATAGCGACTGAAGTAATATTTCAAATCATCCGGAGGAGGAATATCCTTTCTCCAAGATCATCACAGAATTTGCCAATTCTGAAATCAAATTTGATGACAGAATGCTGGAATTCTGTCTCTTGAGATTGAAGAAATATTCTGCAACACCTCTGCCCCCATGCAATTTAAATGTATTTACATTCTCTCTCTAGTGATAGAATAATATTCTCACACTGGTTAGCAATAATAACATTAGCCTTGACTCAGTTGATTGTCATCGGCGTAGTGTCAAAACTTGAGTAAGTGTCAAAATTATTGCTGTCACGTAACCGTAACCTATCCACGCAATTGTTGAAAATACCCCCAATAATGCACCAATTTTTTATTTCGAGAACTGTACAAATATAACAATTAATACAAAGTAGAATGTTTCTTGGATTATTGAGTGTTTACCTAATATAATAATTGTGATTCAGTTCTATAATATAAATTACCTTTGTTTATGTCTATTTAACAATATATATTTAAAATCTTTGATCGTGGAGAAAGTATAGTCTGCTACTCGGTTAGAATGAAAATTCGTGATGCTCGTGGTTCCTCACGCTCGCCTTCGGCTCGCGCTCGGAACTTTCCACTCGCATCGAATTTTCATTCTAACCTTGTTACAGAATATACTATTCTTTACGACTTTATAATAATGCACAAATTATTTTTACATATTTAGCTGAATAATGGTATACATTCTTCACACCAGTGAAGAATGAAAAAGAATTCAATCTCGTTAGCCAATCACATTATCCGATTATCAGAAATCTCGCTAAAATGAATAAATCAAATCGTCTCGTTCAAAACGTCAAATACCTAACTACGCAAAATAAGCAATTGTAATAACTTTACCATAAATTTTGCAAAAGAATGAATCTAAATTAAGTACCTATATTTATGTTATCTCTATTATTATTCCTAATTATGTTATAATTAATTTCATTTAAAAACGTAAAGGTTTCTATTAAAAATATGAGTTAGGTACCTACATTTATCTTCTTTACATTTCAATAAGTAAATTTGGTCGATAGGTCAGTGGTAGAGATACTTGACTCTTACGCAGGTGATCAGGGTTCGATTCGCAATGGAAGAATTTTTTTGAAGCTTGCTTCTTATTGCACCACATAGGATTTTTGGGAAGGCTAGTGAACTCGTGAAACATGTGATGTTACGAAAAATCGTTCGTCACGCGATGACTCATTAGAAAGAGAGAGAGAAAGACGCAGGCCATAGTGTAGGTTCAGTGCAGAGAGAGAGAGAGAGAGAGAGAGAGAGAGAGAGAGAGAGAGAGAGGCGTGCCGCTGTCAAAATTTTGAAAAAATGGTCAATAATTATAAAAAACTGTCAATAACTGTTGAAAATTGTCAAAATTTTTGAAAAATTGTCAAAAATGGTAAATTATTGTCAGAACCTGTTAAAAATGATCAATAATTATCAGAAACTGTCAAAAGTGGTCAATTATTGTTAAAATTTTGAAAAATGGTCAAAAATTGTCAAAATTTTGAAAAAATGGTCAATAATTATAAAAAACTGTCAAAAATGGTCAATAATTATAAAAAACTGCCAAAAATGGTCAATAATTGTTGAAAATTGTCAAAATTTTTGAAAAATTGTCAAATATGGTCAATTATTGTTAGAACCTGTCAATAATTGTTAAAATTTGGAAAAATGGTCTAAAACAGTCAACATTTTTGAAAAATTGTCAAAATCAATAGTTGTCAAAACTGTCAAAATGATCAATATTTGTTAAAAATGGTCAATAATTGTTAAAATTTGAATACATGGTCAAAAATTTTGAAAAAATTGTCAAAATTTTGAAAAAATGGTCAATAATTATAAAAAACTGTCAAAAATGGTCAATAATTGTTGAAAATTGTCAAAATTTTTGAAAAATTGTCAAAAATGATCAATAATTGTCAAAAATTTTGAAAAAATTGGTCAATAATTGTCAAAATTTTGAAAAAAGTATCAATAATTATAAAAAACTGTCAAAAATGGTCAATAATTGTTGAAAATTGTCAAAATTTTTGAAAAATGGTCAATATTGTCAAAAATGGTCAATTATTGTCAGAACCTGTCAAAAATGGTCAATAATTGTTAAAATTTGGAAAAATGGTCTAAAATGGTGAACATTTTTGAAAAATTGTCAAAAACGATCAATAATTGTCAAAATTATCAATAATCGTCAAAAATGATCAATAATTGTTAAAATTTGAAAAAATGGTCAAAAATTTTGAAAAAATTGTCAATAATTATAAAAAACTGTCAAAAATGGTTAATAATTGTTGAAAATTGTCAAAATTTTTGAAAAATGGTCAAAATTGTTAAAAATGGTCAATTATTGTCAGAACCTGTCAAAAATGGTCAATAATTGTTAAAATTTGGAAAAATGGTCAACATTTTTGAAAAATTGTCAAAAATGATCAATAATTGTCAAAATTCAAAATTATCACTAATTGTCAAAAATGGTCAATAATAGTTAAAATTTGAAAAAGGTCATAAGATATCGCAATTACGATATGGCCAATAATTTCAATGACTATCGACGAGAAATGGTTTTGTTGCACATTCCTTTTAGAAGTGAAGATAATGATGTTCTTGCATTCTATTGCGCGTATTTTTATTGATGGTTTTCCCAACCTTGCATTCTATTGTGCATAAGCAGCAAGCTTCTGTCGGCGGTCCGACGACCGCTCACCTTTTTTTAAATGCATAGTCGTGGAGAAAGTATAGACTTTTCTTGTGTAGAATGGCTATTATTCACTTAGATGATTCCAAAACTCACTCGCTGCGCTCACTCGTTTTGGAAACTTCATCCGCGTGAATAATAGCCATCATTCTACACTCGTTGAAGAATATACTATTCCTTATCACAGTGGCGGCTCCTCCATTAGGTCATTGGGAGAGACTATAGCAAGATTAATGCACTAGAAGTATACAGAAAGTAAAATGGAAAGAAACGATATTTTTGCAAAAGCGAATTGCGACAAAATAAGTGAATATTTACAAAAAGTATATATCGCTTTGTCAGTGCAATAGTGTAACAACTCAAAATGACACTGTTTTCTGAAAACTACTTTAAAAAGGCACAAACCCATATTGATATATAGCAATACACAAAAATCAATACTTTAAAGAATGGTAAAAATTTTACAACGTTTATATAAAACGATAAAACTTTAAACCGTAATATCTCAAAACTATCTATATTGAGTTGTTAGAGTATTGCTCTGGCAAGACCATGTAAAGAAACTCAATAAGCAAGAAGCGGATGAAAAGTGTCAAAAAACTTGGTATCTTTCTCATTTTGAGGTGGTAAATCCCAATAAACCTACAAAGCTCAGGATTGTATTCGATGCAGCGGCTAAATCAAATGGCAAAATGTCTAAATGACTATCTTCTTATTGGTCCGGATTTATACAATTCTCTGCTTACTATTCTTTTAAATTCTAGAATTCATAAAATAGCATTCGTTGCTGACATCAAAGAAATGATCTTACAGATAAGTATATGTAAATAAGATAGACATGCTCTAAGATTCTTCTGGTGAGGTATGCATCGAAATAATAGTTCAGATGTATATGAAATCCAAGTAGTATTTTTTGGAGCGAAATGCAGTGCATGACTTGCTCAGGAGGAGAGAAATGCACTTGATTTTTCAAAGGAGTATCCAGAAGCTGCTCAAGCAATATTGAGAAAACACTATAAGGACATCGTCAGAATGACGATGATATGTCAATATCGAAATAATTATCAATATCATTTCATAATTTTCATAATTTTTTCATTAAATAGTGGAATTAATTAGAAACAGTTAGTTTCATTTATAACATTAATATGAGTAGATTCCACAAAGTAAGGGTCCAAAAAGTAAATTCAACTATAAGGACGACTATTTGGGTGGTGGTAAAAATGAAGAAATTGCTTTGAAATAGATACAGGAAGTGATCAGTGTTTACAATGTGGTGGATTCACTATATGCAACTGGATTTGCAAAAATGATAAAGTTTTAAAAAGTATAGATCCTGAATTAGTATCTGATTGATTGATCGATTTGAGATTTGAAGGTGAAACTAATAACGAAAGAATTTTAGCATTATGGTGGAATCCAGCAGAAGACATCTTCACTTTTCAGACAAAATTTCACAAAGTTGATTCGGATATTCTAACAGGAAAACGACGTCCTACTAAAAGAGAAGTTTTAAAAGTTATTATGTCAATTTATAATCCATTGGGATTTTTAATCAACTTCACAATTCACGGAAAAATCTTATTACAAGAAATTTGGAGAATGCAAATAAGTTGGAATCATGGAACTACAAATACAACAAATATTAAATGGGAGAATTGGTTAGAAAATCTAAAAAATATAGTGAATTTCAAGATGCCATGTCAATATTTTTCAATGGATTTTAGTGATGAGAATACTGAGATACACGTATTTTGTGATGCATCAGAAATCGCATAGATAGATAGATAGATAGATTTATTTGACTACATTACATGTTTTACAATGTTTGTAGCAAGTCAAAAGTACAAAATGTATAACATTTAACATATAAAAATACATAATATAAGGTACTTAAAATACAAACAATAAAAATATATTCTAAAAACTGGAAGGTGTAGATATTTGGCATAAAATTAAAATTACAATAGGTAAAAACAAACAAAACAAAAGAAAGAAAAATGAATGTCCAATGAGCATAAATACATTTTTGAAAATCCTAGATATTCTGACAGTTTTCAATGTACTCGTTGACAGAGTAAAAACAAAATCTAAGTAAATACATTTTTAAACTCCTCTTAAACTTATTCAAACTCAAAACTTTCATTTCTGCTGGTAAGATATTATAAAGAGAATAGTTGAGTGAATTCTTCTGTGACCTTGTCAGACGAAAACGATTTGTATGAATATTACATGCTTGTCTAGTATTATAATTATGGAAGTCTGAACTTTTTGTTAAGGAATCGAGATTTTTGTGGATCTCAATAAGGGTATTAAAAATAAATAAGGTCGGGAGAGGCATTATCCGTTGATGAACAAATAACGCCCTACAGTGTTCACGGAAACTGACATTACTCAAAATCCTAATTGCTCTCTTTTGAATTACAAAGATCTTTGGCCGACGACGAATTTCCCCAAAGCACAATTCCATAGTTAATATGGGAATGTACAAGGGAAAAGTAAGCCGTTTTTAAAGTTTGAAAGCTAACAACTCGTTTAAGTTGTCGAAGTAAAAAAACTGAGCTTGACAATTTGTTTCTTAAATAGTCTACGTGGAAATGCCACGACAGAGATCTATCTAGAAAAAGTCCCAACAATTTTACACTTTCAGTTTTTTGGTCAGAAGAAAGTAGAGATTCTGTGTCTTCTCCGAATTTAATTTAAGTTTATTGGACAAAAACCATAGTTCAGATTTGTCATCCGAAATTAACTTGAAGTTTTCATAGTTTTTATCGGAATAAATAAAAGTGGTGTCATCGGCAAATAAAACAGATTTATAAGGAAACATGAATTTGGGTAAATCATTTATATAAATGATAAATAGCAAAGGTCCAAGAACTGACCCTTGAGGAACGCCATGAACAACCGGTTTAAAATCGGATAAAGAATTATTACATGATACAGCCTGATAACGATTACTTAGATACGACTCAATTAGCTGGAGTTGCACACCTCTAATGCCATAGTAATTAAGTTTACAAAGCAATATACTGTGAGAAACACAGTCAAACGCCTTAGAAAGATCACATAGTGTAATAGCCGTATGCTTTCCGCTCTCAAGGCCCTCAACTAGATCACTAATAATATTTAGAACATCTTGAGTAGTTGATAGTTGTTTTATAAAACCATATTGCGAATTACAGAAAAAATCTTGTTTGTCGAAGTAATCATATAACCTCTGCCTTAACAGTACCTCAATGATTTTACTAAAAATAGAAATAATTGAAATTGGACGATAATTGTCAACCTGAGAGGTATCTCCTTTTTTATGCAATGGAAGAACTTTAGAGAATTTGAAGGCATTGGGGAAAATTCCTGAATGGAAAATTGAATTTATTAATATTGAGAGCGGTTTAATGATAAAATGACAAGTTTCTTTTATGATTGAACTATTGAGATTATTTGTATCTAGAGAGCTGGAATTTTTTAAGCAACTGATTATATTACTAACTTCCTTTTCGGTTACTGGTGTTAAAAAGAAAGAAGTACACGGTACTGGAAAGTTTTTAAAATTTAACAAATCTTCATGAGTTACTGTAGGCAAAGTTTTCATAATACCATCAGCAACACTTGCAAAAAAATTATTAAACTCATTTGGAGACAATGGAAAATCTTGAGAACTAGATTTCGTTTTATTTCTTTCAAAATTGATTATTTCCAGCAGGCTTTTGGTTTATTTTGCGATGTTGCAATAAAATTATTGTAGGCTAACTTTTTTGTCTCTTTAAGCTTTAAATTGTAGTCTTGTTTGAACTTTCGAAATGCTACGATATCATTTGGATTTTTTCCAGTTTCTGAAACGAGTTTTAAACTAGATAAATTATGTCTCATAGACTTAAGATCCTCATTGAACCAATCTACAGGACAATGATTCATTTTAGGTGAAATTGTCCGAAGGCTAAAATGTTTAACGATTAAATTTTTGTAAGTACTTGTAAGAAAGTATCTAAAAAATTGACATCTTCATTCTTGTTAAATATTGACCAATTAACCTTATCTAGTGATTGTTTAAAATTATGCATGCCTGATTTTGAGACAATCCTTCTTTTAGGGAGAATATTACTAGCTTTGACTACTTCCTTAAAAAGTAAAAAATACTGTGCTCTATGGTCGGAAATGCCTGGTTCGAAAACTCCCGTTCTAAAACAACTCTGATCCATACTTGTGAATATATTGTCAATACAGCTTGCAGATGTTGCTGTTACCCTAGTGTAATCCCGAATATTTATTGATAAATTGAAGGAACAAAATAGATCTTTTAAATATTTCAATTGCAAAGAATCAGATTTAAAATTAATATTAAAAACGCCCAAAATTACGATTTGGGTGTTATCATTTATAATATTATTAAGTAGGTTTTCAAAATTGTTAAGAAACGTATCAAATTTGCCATTTCCTGATCTATATACAGTTAAAATTATTAGCTTATTGTTTAATAACTCGATTGCACAAAATTCTGCATCTTGTTCAATGTTATAATCATCAACGCAAAGAGGTCTAAATTTACTACATTGCTTTACAAATATGGCAGTTCCACCCTTCTCAACTATTTTCCTACTAAAGGAGTGTGCAAGACGGTAACCATCTAAATGTATACCTAGTAAATTGTTGCTGCTGTATATTTACGGATGCTGTATATTTATACTGCTGTATATTTACGGAGGCAAAATCAGAAAAATGTAAATTTATCTTTTTTGTACTCAAGAGCTAGAGTTGTACCTTTGAAACAGTTATCTAATCCGAGGATGGAGCTTCAAGCAGCATTGATTGGTGCTAGGATGGGTAACTTCGTTAAAACGAAATTGGAAGTGAATATTAAGAAGTTGTTCTACTGGAGTGATTCAACAACAGTACAGCACTGGATATTTTCAGAATCACGAAGACATAAAGTGTTTGTGGCTCATCGTGTTGGAGAGATCCAGGAAATAACTGATTCCGAGAACTGGTTTTATGTACCGTCCAAACATAATGTGGCAGATGAAGCTACCAAGAAATATGATGACATTGATTTTTCCACTTCTAACAGATGGCTGAGAGGTCCGGATTTTCTCAGAAATATTTCCTGGTCAAACTGTTTCGAGAAGCCTAACTTGAATTTAGAAGATGAATATTTAGAGATCAGAGATGACTTTACAGCAGTTATTTCAGAAAAGAAAATAAACATCACTATCTAATGAGCTCCTGATTTTAATAGTTATTTTTGTATCTAGTGCGCGAAATGCTACTTTGGTGATCGAGAATTGAATTTAAAAATTATTCGAAACCACCAAAGTAGTTCGCGCACGAGATGCAAACAATATTTTTTCTACAAACGTCAAAATCTATCTTTTAAAAATATTATAAATAAGTAAAATGCCTAATTTATTATAGAAAATAGTGTTGAGCTGGCTTAAAATATCTTTCCTAATCAAATTTTCACTGTTACTATGGATTAATGTTGATATTGTAAAATTCTATCATTATTTTAAAAGTATTTAATTGTTATTCATTTGAAAATAAATAATAATTTGGAGTTTTGCTTCATTTTTTCAAGGATTGAAATAAAAAAGTATTATTAATTTACATGCAGTGTGCGAAATACTCCGCACCCTAGTGCGCGAAGTATTTCGCGCACGGTGCCATGGTAACGTTACTTCGCATATTGTTGTCAATGCGCAAACCTTGTCATTTTTTGACTCTTGTAGAAAAAATATTTTCTAATTGGAACAGACTAGTACGAACGGCAGCTTGGATTTGAAGATTTATAAAACAATATAAATACAAGAATAAAGTAGAAGGTGAATTTGTATTAGAAAAAATAAATGAAGCAAAATATTATCTATACAGAAATGTTCAAGAAGAAAAATTTAGTGCAGAATTAGAGCTACTACGAACTGGTAAGTCTTTACCAAAATCCAGTAGATTATCAAATCTCAGTTGTCAACTGGAAGAAAAATTGATCAGATTGGGAGGAAGATTAGGTAATTATTTACTGGGTGATTTTACAAAGAAGCCTATAATTTTGGACTCTAAACACCCAATATCTAAATTGTTGATATTTGAAGAACACAAAAAAGTAAACCCATGGAAAGGAAACAGTAATAAATAAGTTGAGGCAATCATTTTGGATTTTGAGATTGAGATCAACTGTAAAGCAGATTTGGAGAGACTGTCAATGCAAAAACAGAAGTCAACCGGAGCCTCCTTCAATGGGACAATTACCTTCATATAGAATAGAGCCAACTTTGCGACCCTTTTTAAAAACAGGAGTAGATTATTTTGGACCCATTTTAGTAACGGTGAAGAGATCACTCGAAAAAAGATACGGTATTATCTTTACATTTTTGACAACCCGTGCAATTCATATCGAAATTGCCTAAGACCTGTCTACCATTTATCGACAATTTGGATGCCGAAAAGGATTTCCCTCTGAGTACGTCCTTAGAACTTTATTGATTGAAGTTGAAAATATCATTAACAGTAGATCTTTGACGTAAGTATCGCTCGACCATTAAGATGCAGAAGCTTTGAATCCAAATCATTTCTTAATAGGTCCTGAGTACTTGGTATATATTCCAGCAAAGTCCAATACAGATGATTTATGTTTAATGAAAAAATGTAAAGCAGCCCAGAGACTAACTGACCTCTTTTGTAAAAGATTGTTAAAAGCGTATCTCCCTAGTTTAGTTAAACGAGTTAAACTTCTAAAAGAACAGTAAAAATTGGCGATGTCATTATAGCTGCTGATCCAGATAGTCCAAGAAATACTTGGACTAGAGGAAGAATTGAAGAACTTTATCCTGGGAAAGTTGGAATTATACGAGTTGTTGATGTTAGAACTTTAAATGGAACATTTCGACGTCCTGTTAACAAAATTTGTATTAGGTTAGGAAGAAAGAGAATTTGTAATTGAATTATATTCACTTCAATTACGGGGAAGAGAATGTTACGGTTGCTTTTTAATATTGTTATATCACCTTGTATATTGATATTTTGTTATGTTATGTGATCAAGTGTAGTGAACTAATTAGACAATGTATATAAGCACCTTAGATTAATAAAATATAGTTAACTGTCAAGTAGAAATGACAGACGTTAAAAGTGTATTCAGTATTTCAGTTTATCCGAGGCCTGAAGGATAACTGGATACGCGAACAGCTCCTTCAGCAATCAACCTCTTGAGAATTTCCTTAAATTATTTTCAGGCCTCAGGCCTCGTTCTCTGCAAAACAGTTGAAACTCATCACTTGTGAAGATAGTTGCATTATCAGATACTAGGATTGATGGATAACCGTTTACTGAAAAAATATTTTCTATGAGTGTAATTGTTGTTCCTGAGGACGGAGCGACTCTTACTATTCTAACTTCGGCCCACTTGGACTTCGCATAAGAAAATAGTGGTTGTCAAAAGGCCCCGCATAATCAATATGCAATCTTTCCCAGTTCTCTTCTGGCTGATCCCATGGATGCACTATTGCTTTTTGTGGATTGTGACGGACTTTAGCGCAAGGTTCACAGCTTTTAACGAGCCGTTCAATATCTTTATCTATTAGTTTCCAATAAACGTATCTTCTGGCTAGTTGTTTCATCTTGGTTATTCTCAAGTGTGTAGCATGTAGTTCTTCCAGAATTGGAATTTTAAGAGACTCTGGAATAACAACGCGATCCATTCTGAAGAGCATTCCATTTGAAATCGTGAATGGTTCATCTCTTGGATTGTTTCTGAGGTCAGTTATGAAATTTTGAAGTTCAACGTCTTTCGCTGTTTCTTCAGCGATAGTTTGAGGGGTTATCATTGAACTGGATATTTGGAAGAGGGTTTCAGCGTACAAAGCGTCGACTTCTTTATTTATTGCTATCTCTGATGAATTGCCTTTTTGAACAGCTGGAGCATGAGATAGACAATCGACGTTCTGATTATATTTTCCTTTCTTGCAGCGAACGGTTTAGTCCAATCCACTGAGAAATGAGGCGTATCGCAATAGACGAGCAGATGTAATTTGTGGCATAGCGCGATTTGGATGGAAAATACGCGACAAAGGTTCATTGTCGGTGACAAGAGTAAAATTTCTGGCAAAAATGTAATTATAAAAATGAGTTGCAGCATAAATTATAGCTAAAGCTTCCCTATCTAATTGACTGTAGTTACATTCAGCGTGCGTCAAAGCTCTAGAGGCATATGCGATCGGCTTTTCATGACCATCTACTTCGTGGCTGAGAACTACGGCGATACCGGTGGGACTGGCATCAGTTGTAAGTATCAGCGGCTTTGACGGATCAAATGGTATCAAAACACGTGCACTACACAACTCTGACTTCAGTTTCAGAAAAGAAGCTTCAGTTGTTGCTGACCAATAAAATTTTTCACCCTTCCTAAGCAATCTTCGTAATAGATAGGATTTTGTAGAGAAGTCTGGAATGAATTTTGCATAATACGTCACCATGCCTAAAAAACGCCTTAATTCTTCAATGTTTCTGGGTCGTGGCATCTGAGAAACCGCTTCAATTTTCTCGGGAGACTTTTGAATTTTGTTGTAAGACACAATGTGACCAAGATAATTAATATTTTCTTTGAAAAATGAACATTTGTGTTTATTCAGATGAAGGTCGTTCTCATTGAGACGGATTAAACAAGCAATTAAATTGCTGGTGCATTCATCCATGGTGGCTCCATGACAGATTATATCATCAAAATAAGCTTCTACCTTTGGGAGACCATTTAAAATTTGCGACAGAGCTCTGTTAAACTCGGATGGCGCCGTCTTTATTCCGAAACTGAGACGGTTCATCATGAATGTTCCCTTATGTGTTGTAATTGTTTGTATTTTTCTTCCTTCTTCATTAACTTTGAAATGTAAATAGGCCTTGTATAGGTCTAGTTTGCACAAAAACTTTGAATCTCTGAGACTGTGGAGTACTTCGTCAATACGGCGGATAGGATAACTGGCTGAAATTAGTTTAGAATTTACTCCGCATTTATAATCCACACATAGTCTAACACCTCCGTACGATTTTGGTATTACGACCAGTGGTGATCCCCAATCACTTAATGCTACAGGTGAAATGATTCCATCTGCTTCTAGTGATGCGAGTTCCTTCTCAACTCGCTCTCTTAGGGCAAACGGAACATCACGCTCTCGGATGAACACTGGTTTCACCCCTTCTCTGAGTTGCAGCTCGACTCCATGTTTGGAACGCAACCAACACGTTCTTCGAAAATAGAAGAATATTTTTGGAAAATATTTTCAAGAGAATTGACGGAGTTAATCGTAACTGAGTTGTGAGCTGAGAATCGATCACTATCAATTTCTTTTAGGTCGATTCTAAGTCCACGAATCCAAAACTCTTCCAAGCAGTGCATCATGTCCTGCTGGTACAATATACAGATCAGCGTTTATAGTTCTATTTTTGTATGATACTGAGAGTGTAACTTTACCCAAGGGTTTGATTACGTGATCTGAATAAGATAATATGTATAATCAGACAGTTGTCAAGATTTGTCAAAAAATATAATTTTGAAAGAAATAGTAATTTTGTAGATTTTCATTACAGATTTCAATATTCGGTACTTCTAGTCGGATAACACATATATTTACGTATAATATCTACAAACTATTAACGGGAGTAGTGCGAAACGCTCCCAAAACCGTCCTTAGTGCATGATTATGTATAACGTCAAGAAGCTTCAATGTTGATTCTTTTGCGGAAGCATAAATGCAACCGTAGTGTATTTTTGATCTAACTAATGTTCGATATACCATCATTAGAGTTTTTCCATCGTTTCCCCAGTGTTTATTGGCTAAACATTTTAGGAGATTTAAGCCTGACTGACATGTTAGAACAACTTGTTTAGTGTGAGTTTTCCAATTAAGAGTTTGATCAAATATAATACTCAAAAAGTTTATTTGTGTCTTACATCGAAGAGTTTGGCCGTATAATGTGATCGCTGGCTATAGTTTTATTGGCTTTTTGGAAACTATTATGCATTCCGTTTTTTCTAACTGATTGATTTGATTCTGTAGTATAGTAGTTATGCTACCTAAGTTTTTACCCTTCATAATAGTAAATTACGTAACAAGAGTTGTAAGTAACCCATTACGCACGAAGTGAAAAAGTTTGTAGCGGGATTACAACTCGGGTAACGTACTATACTTTTTCTACGCCCATCTACTTTCTTCTATGAAATAAAGGAAATCGCAACTGCACGATACATCAGAAAATGAAGATTGATAATTGGTAATCGCTTCCGATATTCGTAAAGCGTTGTCATTTATATTTTTGTTAGAGTGATTCACATAGCCTTCTGCCACTGTAGAAGATACTATATTTTGTTACAAAAATTGACAGCATAAATGACATGACGTTGATTTCCATATCATGCTAAAAAAACGCGACTTATTTTTTGAGAAATTGTATAATGTGTTGCCGACATTTAGGGCCATTACTCTTTTAATCTAAAATGTATTTCACTAATGCTAAAAGCTTTTATGTTTTCCAATTGACTAAATTTATGTAAATAGACCAAATAAAGTAGTAGGTCGATAAAAATTTGATTGCAATTTGATTAAACAAAGAAATTTAAGTTTTCTTATCCAAACGCACGTGTGTGATATGAGATCTCATTTCGTGCATGTTATTGTTAAATGTCACTTACAAGGAATGTTGACAATGCGATTTTTGACGTTTACGGACATGGGCGTAGAAAAATATAATTAGATCATCGGCGTGAGTCTAGCTTAAACAGGTTTATTAATATTTTTGAGAATATCATTGATTGCGATTAGGAATAGAGTGGGGATTATGATTGATCCTTGCGGAGTTCCGCTCAATTGTTCTTTGGGATGAGATAGAGTAGAGTTGACTCTGACTTGAAATTCCCGATTTTTTAGAAAATTCCACACCTGTAATTTTTAACCAATCAAAACGTGGTTTTTTGACAGATCACCGAGGCAACGGATGCATTTTAGTGTAAATTTTTTCCTCGTGGGTACCCAACAGCGAATTATACTGGAAATTTTTTGACTTTTATAATGACAGACAATTATCCCTCGTCTTCGACTCGGGATAATTTTCAAAATATTCATGAACTCGAAAAAATTTCCGGAAATAATTTGACCTCTAGTGGTATGTAACGGCTACTCAGATTAGAGAGCACCTCAGGTGTAGATTCTGAGACCAAACTAGTATAAATTCAGAGAGTAGTCTTACCGGTTCGCGGGTAATTCTACTTGAAATTCAATTAAGGTGAAATAAAGATAACTTATGTAAATTAGGAAAGGTAAGTGGGCGCCACTCTGAATAATACTAGTTTATTTGTTATTCACCTCTGCATTATAGCGACAAATCCTGGAAGATTGGAAGGGAAAAAAACTATATGAACAACGTTATTAAATTTACAAGTTGTATATTTTCAAACAAAATTAAATATCAAAAAAAATGAATAGTCGACATATGTTGTTGTATGTTGTGTTGGAGAGCAAGAACTATTGTACTTTCCTGTTGTAGTGTCTCAGGTAAGGGTCCCGGTAAAGTTCTGGTCCTGGTAAAGTTTCGGGTCCTAGTAAAGTTTTAGATCCTGGTAAAGTTTCAGGTCCTGGCAAAGTTTAGTCCCAGGTAAAGTTTCAGGTAACGTGTCTCAGGTAAGTGTCCCAGGTAAAGTTTAGTCCCAGGTAAAGTTTAGTCCCAGGTAAAGTTTCAGGTAACGTGTCTCAGGTAAGTGTCCCAGGTAAAGTGCTAGAGAACAGATATAGTATCAGGAACAATTTTCACAAATTCAACAAAATCCAGGATGTCTGAAGTATGATATTACAAGTATGATATTACGATATTAAAGAAAATTATTTGACAACGTGGTTCATACATCCTGTATTTTTAGATAAAAAGAAAGCAAATAAAAAAACGATAAAATAGAATAACCGATTCTGCACCGGTAAATACATACATTTGTTTAAATACGTATATATTTTTAAATAGATATTTTTAAATAGATAATATAAAAAAACTGAAAGAAAAAACAAATTCATATCGATATATATTATTCCTGGCACTGGAATGATATTGCTACATAATAAAGATAGGGAGGTAGAAGCTATTAAGAAAGGAGAGTTAGTTGTGCATTTAAGCGAAATGACTTACCACTCAAATGAATGCACTTCTAAGATAAGATAATATAAGCCATAAGGCTTCAATAGCACATGTATGCAGGAAAGAAAGAACGAAACCCCTTTGCCACTTGTTTAAATACACTAAATCATGTGAACGACAACCGACTTACGTCTCATGTTCGTGTCACGCTCATACGATTTGACCAGGAAAGGAATTTACCTTTCAGTAGTGAATTCTTGATTCATATTTGATTTATAATTGGTAGAAGAAGAAGAGACACGAAATCGAAGTGGGAATTTCAAGATGGGCGTGACTATTTTCCGACAGACGGGCCTCGATCATCGCGCATAGAAACGTTGATTTCGACTCTCGTCGACAGTAAATATATTCAGCCTTGAAACATTTCTCGGTGTTGGGCATGAGAAAGGACTGGCTATTCGCCGCCCATACGATAATTTATTAATTCAATCGAGGGAAGTAAAGTGAACGAAATTAACGTTACACACCCTTACAACCCGAAAAAAAATTTTTTTCAAAAAAAAAATTTTTTATAAGTGAAAATCATTGAGCTATTACGAGACTGAAATAAAGAAGATATTAAGAAGATATTGAACGATAGGAAGACTAAGAAGAAAGGAACGAGTCACTGCGATACTGAAGGAAAAGAATTTGAGGATTCTTCCGAATAATTAATTTAGAGAAAAATAAAGATAAAAAAAAATGAAAGAAAGGGAACGGTCCAAAGTCTTCACCGGTACGCCAGGTGATTTTCTTTCTTCCTAGGCTCTTACCAGGGAGGTTGCCAGTTAGCGTCCACAGTAGCCATTGGTCATCGCGCAAGCAGAACACTAGGAGAAAAAAAAATCATCTCACAAAAACAGCAGAAACTTTGAACGGTAAATTCTGCGAAAAGCGGAACCAGTACCAGGTATCTACATACCAATAATTTAGAAATTTAATATTAAGATAAATCACTGCATCAGTGGGTTCCCAAAGATAATGACTAAAGATAAGATAAGGAAAGAAATGAGACTCCCATCAGATACATTGATTATCCCTCAGTTAGATAAAAAAAAAAGATATGGATGAGTTATTATTTATAAAATGTTTCTTTATTTAATTACTACTATCATATGAATAGAAAAAAAATATATTTTTGGAACAAATCCAAGGAAGTTTGTATTACTCCCTAACAGAATGTAGCTCCTGTCAAGCTAAAATGTTTTGGAACAATGCCAAGGAAGTTTGTATTACTCCCTAACAGAATGTAGCTCCTGTCAAGCTAAAATTTCCAATGTATTATACCCCATATAACGATATATGAAGAAAAATAAAAAAACCAAAAAAAACTACTCATATTTTTGGTCGGATATGTGCATCACCACAGTATCACCGATCAAGAAATCAACTTCTGCCTAATGAGAAGGACCTCGCGAGAGATGTTAAATCGCGTCGTGGTCTTCAATCTCAGCTACAGATGAAATCCAAACCCGAAACACCATGACAATATAACATAACGTTCCTTAAATAGGAAAGCTTTTAAGATCGATAAACTAAATAATGAATAACAACAACCGATAAAAACGAAAGAAACAAAAATTCAAAAAAAAATTTTTTGGAACAAGCTGATACAGCAAGTCCAAGGAGGCTCGATCTAACCCCCTAACAGAATGTAGCTTCTGTCAAGCTGAAATTTGGGGAAAAGAGAAATTGACAACGGCATCCCACAACAGTACTGTTGGAAAATCCCCAGAGCGATATGCGAGCCATGTCGGCACAAACGCAGTAGCTAACCCCCCAAGTAGATTTAACTAAATGACAGCAGACCTTAGCCACCTCTGCCTCCCAGGCTGATTAACCCCCCGACGCTGAACCCTGAAACACATTCCAGACCGCTCTGAGCTCCCTCAACACCCACTGCTGAGAAATCCAACAAAAAATATATCAAAAAGGGAAAATGTGATGCAATAAAATATAGACAGATTGAATCCATGTCTATAAGTGAAATATCTAGATCAATCTTTCGGAATGATCATAGATAGAGGTATGTAATGAGCAAAATAGAAAAATTTTAAGTAAACAAGATATTAGGTAAGATATTGATTGAAGATAGGCAAAAAGAATTTTTGTAATGTAAGTTGACATCTCGAACATATTAACAAATAGATAATAAAAAAAATTTAAAACACTTGAGATACTAAAAATTTTCAACATGAAGGTAATGAAAATTTTTAAGATAATTAAGATAAAGGAAATTTTAAAACATTTCAGATATTAAAATTTCAAGATAGTTAAGATAATAGAAATTATAGATAACTGAAGAAATAAAACTTTAGAGCTAAGATAATAACTTCGATATCCCCTGATATGTCAGCAACTATGTAAGTTAATTGCAAAGTCAAATTGTCAATGGTCTAAAAAAAATTTAATATACCTTTTCGGTATATAAATACAGACAAGACACTTTGTCAGTAACGATAAGATAAGTTAAGTACTATAAAATATATAGTACAGTAGACTACCCTTGTCCACTTAGATAAGATAAGATAAGTTAAGATATTTATCGTAAACTACGATAATTAAGATAAGATAAGGTACTGAAGATATAATATCACCCCTAAACATTCAAGGTATATCCGATATTTCTCCAAATCAATTAGACCCAATTCATTAACCTCTATGCATGTGCGCAACAGGTTTATTACTCAATTTGATTTGACGGTGCAAAAAAAACTTTTTCAAAATTATAATAAATTTGAATATTTTAAAAATTCGAAAAATTCTCAACAGATTTTATATTATAATTCTTAGATCAGAATTCCATCCGGCTAGGAAAATATTTATTACACTACTCATTTATCCCAGAACACGAAGGTTAATTGGCTAATCAGTAGTAGGGAAAGAAAGTCATTATCGTTTTCTAATCAAAGAAAAGGAAAATCTCTATGATAAAAAGATAAAAAAAATATTCGAGACACCAACATACAACACAAATAGAATGAAAAATTAGGAAAGATATATTTATCTGATTACGTTAGGGCTGCTTCGGAATCATCGATATCAGAACACTCATCATCAGACAAGATACCAGCTTTAAGGTCTTTCATGTGCCATCGACCAATATTTTTTCCCGTTTCATCTTTTAATTCATACACTAAGGGAGAGATAACACGATATACGGTACATTGTGTATATTTCGGTAAAAATTTTGCGGAAATATATCTGGCTTTGTCCGATTTTGGGTAGTTCTTTTTCCAAACCCGATCACCTACATAAAACCTATGATCACGTTTGCGCAAATTATAACGTTGACTACTTTGTCGATATGCTGTTTGCAAGTTCTTTCTCACCACTTCGAAAAATTTAGGCATTTCTTGTGTATCCTGAATTCGGTGAACTTTGTCAGAAATGGTAACCTGATTATTTGCATTTTCTGCAATTTTACCATAAAAATTTCCCGAGACAGGTACATTTCGAGCAAAGGTAAGGAAGGAAGGGGTGAAATCGGTAACCTCATGTTTTGACAGCCGAATTGCTTGAGCAATTTTATATATTTCTTCATCCCATGTTCTATGATTTTCATAACTATAAGATCGTATAGCTGTGACAATGGATTTGTTTACGCGCTCAGTATGATTAATTTGCGGATGAAAGTTAGCATTATACCATATCTTTTGTACTGAATATTTTTTCATGAGATTTTTGAAAAGATGACTCGTGAACTGTTTACCATTATCACACGAAACGATTTGAGGTATTCCAAAAATGAGGAAAACATGATTTTCTAAGAAATCAACTATAGAACGAGCGGAAGCCTGACGTAAGGGATGAACCAATACGAATTTAGTGAACCAGTCAACTACAACAAGTGCGAACTGATTACCTTTGCGAGATCGGGGATATGGCCCTAAAAGATCACACGATACTAATTGGAAAGGGAAGTTAATATTACGATATTGTCCCATTAATCCTGCTTGGGGTAAGTTAGATGGTTTACACGATGCACATATTTTACAACGAGTGACATATTTATAAACCGATTTTCTAAGATTCGGCCAATAATAAATTTCAGAAATTCTCTCTAATGTTTTAAAAACACCGAAGTGAGAAGAAGTTGGACTATCATGAAAATGATGTAGAATTTCATTTCGATTTTTAGTAGGAACGACAATTTTCCAATCGGAAATATTACTAATTGGTCCAAATTTATTAAAGACATGTTTATATAATATGTTATTCTCAACTCGAAAACTTGGGTATTTTTCCGGAAAATCCTGAACATGAGAAATCATGTCATTATACCATTTATCAGGATGCAAGGTAGATAAGTCTAAAATACTAACTTCAGGTATACGAGATAAAGCATCCGCAACTACAGTTCCGGTAGATCTACGGTGTACGATAGAAAAGTTGTATTGCGACAATTGCAATATCCATCTAGCTAAGCGAGGAGAAGGTTTTTTCATGTTATTCAACCAAACCAGAGAAGAATGATCGGTAATTACGGTGAAATGACGTCCGATAAGATAATACCTAAAATGATCGATCCCTAACAAAACTGCTAACAGTTCCTTTTCGGTAGTACTGAACTTCTTTTGACCCTTTGTGAGTTTCTTACTCATATAAGCTATGGGATGTTCGAGTCCATCTTCCAGTTGAAAAAGAACACTTCCTACCCCAACATCACTAGCATCTGTCATAAGGAAGAAAGGTTTGGTGAAATCGGGACTACTTAAGATAGGAGCGGTAGTTAAGACAGTTTTCACCTTTTCGAAAGCTTGATCTGCTTGGGGTGTCCAAGTAATGGGTTGGTGTTTCTTTCGCTCACTTAGAAGATCAGAAATTGGAGCAGATAAGGAAGAAAAATCTTTAAGAAACCGTCGATAATACGAAACCATTCCCAAGAATCTACGCACCTGAGTGGCAGTTTTCGGAACAGGATACTCACAAATAGCAGAAACCTTTTCAGGATCGGTACGAAGACCATTTTCATCCACTACATAACCTAGATATCTAAGGGAAGAACGACAAAACTGACATTTATCTAAATTCACCGTCAAGCCGGCATCTCGTAATCTCTCAAAAACACTCTGGAGAATTTCCATGTGTTTGTCAAAATCAGGAGTACAAATGATGATGTCATCCAGGTAGTAAAAACAATAAGGTTCTAAGGAAGGACCAATGACCAAATCGATCAAACGACACATACTAGCAGGAGCAGAGACTAAACCGAAAGGGGTAGTGACATACTCGAATAAACCTTTACCCTTAACTGCAAAAGCTGTTTTTTCCCGAGATGATTTCTCCAACGGAATTTGATAAAATGCTTGCTTCAGATCGATACTAGATATATAACGAGTATCTCGAAGTTGACTCAGTATAACTTCGATTGAAGGTAAGGGATAAGCATCTTTATTTAAAGTTACACTATTTAATTTACGTCCATCAAAACACATTCTGTATTTACCATCTCCCTTTTGAACTAACCAGATAGGGCTACAATATGAAGATTTACTTTCCTGAATTACACCTAATTCAAGCAAAGTATCTACTTCCTTTTCCAGGTAAGCTTGCATTGCCTGAGGTAAGAGATATTGGGTTTGTTTAAAAGGAGGGGAATTTCCGGTATCAATGAAATGCTCTATCAAATGAGTTTTGCCGATTTTATCTGAAGGACTAATAGTCTTGAAGAGATCAATAGTTTGATTTAATTTACCTGTTTGATTAGGAGTTAAATGAGATACATCCCGAATTGTATTGACTACAGCCAACGAGAGAGAATTTACAGTTAAAGATAATTTAGAGAAATTTATTTTTACATTAAAAGTCTTAAGAAAGTCCATACCGAGAATAATGTCATGTTTAACAGAAGGTATTAGATAAAATTTCATAAGCCTAGATATCTTGTCTGTGATGACATATGTTTCGATATAACCAAGAACGTCCTGCAACTTGCCATCTGCAGTAGATATTTTTAAGTTATCATCGTTTAAGATAGGTATCGATAAGTTATGAATAAAATCTAGTGCACGAGAACCAATCAATGAGATATTTGAACCAGTATCAACAAGGCAAGAAATTGTTTTATCAAAAATTATGATATCGACATAAGGTCGATTATCATTTTCCATGTTATACAACAGTGACCCTACATTTGCTAAAGACTTATGCTTCGAATTTGAAACTATTGAATTTAGTTTATAGAAATTTTTGACAAATAAAAGCCATGAATTCCAGTCGGAGCGACTTACAGTAGGAACCTTTTTTAAGATAGAAGGAGAAATTTTCCTTGCAGAACTGGAATTTACAGGATTTATTTGAGATAACCTCAATTTTTGTCTTTTGTAGGTTTTTCCTGAGGTTTTGGTTTTACTTTGGTGCTGGATTTTCCTGATGTTCCCGGTTTCTGAGCGACTGTGGTTGAGTGGGAAGTTCGACCACCGCTTTGTTCGTTTTTTGAACACTTTGGACATTTCGTTTTTACTGTATCAGGATGTCCACAACCAAAACAAAACAGTTTCCTAGGAACTTGACAGTTATAATACATATGACCTGCTTGTTTGCAATTCCAGCAAGTCCAGGTAGAAGATACTACAGATAGATTTTTTCGTGTTTGCTTAAAACAAGAATTATCCTTAAAAGAGGTACTAGGTATGCTCAAATCTGGTTCAAGTAAATATTGACTGCTTTTATGATTAGCTGTGAACTGTTGGTCCCAAGTTAATGTTTCCTCTAGTCGTTTACATTTTTCAGTCAAAATATCAACAGTATCAATATCAATTAAAGCTAATGGTTGTGCATAATGAGGTAAAAGATTTCTACGAATAATACGAATGATGGCACTTTCACTTGGTTTGTCATCAAGACGGTTGAACAAACCACACATGGCATTAATATACAAGGTAACTCGTTCATGTTGACCTTGTTTTCTAGCTTTGATTTCCTCTAGTAAATCATCTTGGTAGTTATACGGTAAGAAATCGGATTTTAATTTGGTCACTAATTGTTCCCAATTCTGAACTTTGCATCTGTTAATAAGATACCAATTAAAAGCCTGATCACTAAATAAATCAGCTGAGCTAGAAAACAATTCAGCATCTGTGATACCTCTCGAAAGTTTGAGGCAATTTACGCGTTCTAAAAATCCAAGTACAGATTCTTTGGAATCTATTCCTGAGAATCTTATTCCCCATTTATGTACAGGTACAGGTTTAGAAAAAGAAAAGCTTTGACTTGTATTTACTGGAGTGGATTGTCTGTCTGAATCGATAACATTGATTTTGCTATCTAATTCACCTTCTAAACAAAATATTTCTGTTGTTAAATGTCTCTTTACTTGTTCTTGTTCGTCCTCCTCGCAAGTTACACGAGAAGTACGTTGAGTGAGGTGAGTTAGACGGCAAGTCAATCTTCTGTACTCGACATCCGAAGAAGTTCCAACAAAATCTTGAACCTTCTTCTTCAAGTCGGCAAAAGACATCTTAATACCTGTAATTTCGGTAATAAAAGGAAGTTCAACATATGAAATCGAACTCCTCATAGATACTTCCTGTGTTAGAACACCGCGTAATAATTTCCTCTTCTCTGTAACCAGTGAAGGGATTTCCAAGCCACGATAAGAAAGTTCGTAATCCAATTCATGAGATAAAAGATAATCAACATTTAATTTGAAAATTCGAGCCATGTTATTATACGTTAATTGACGGTATTAAAAATATAAGATAAAAGAGAAAAAACGAGTACTGTTGATATTGACGAAAAAGAAAATTTTATAGGTACGATACGTGAAGATATACGATAAAAATATAAAGATATGTTAGATAAACGATAATAAAAATAGATATTACCAACTCAACATATGAACGATATGATAAGTAAAAGATAGAAAGATAAATAATACGATAAGTGAAAGAAAAGATATTGCTTCTGACTTCAACTACTGTCCAAACTTCCAAGTTTCAAGATTTATTGATATAAAGCAGATGTGTAAAACAAGGCCCACACACGTTCGGGTGCCAATTTGTAACGGCTACTCAGATTAGAGAGCACCTCAGGTGTAGATTCTGAGACCAAACTAGTATAAATTCAGAGAGTAGTCTTACCGGTTCGCGGGTAATTCTACTTGAAATTCAATTAAGGTGAAATAAAGATAACTTATGTAAATTAGGAAAGGTAAGTGGGCGCCACTCTGAATAATACTAGTTTATTTGTTATTCACCTCTGCATTATAGCGACAAATCCTGGAAGATTGGAAGGGAAAAAAACTATATGAACAACGTTATTAAATTTACAAGTTGTATATTTTCAAACAAAATTAAATATCAAAAAAAATGAATAGTCGACATATGTTGTTGTATGTTGTGTTGGAGAGCAAGAACTATTGTACTTTCCTGTTGTAGTGTCTCAGGTAAGGGTCCCGGTAAAGTTCTGGTCCTGGTAAAGTTTCGGGTCCTAGTAAAGTTTTAGATCCTGGTAAAGTTTCAGGTCCTGGCAAAGTTTAGTCCCAGGTAAAGTTTCAGGTAACGTGTCTCAGGTAAGTGTCCCAGGTAAAGTTTAGTCCCAGGTAAAGTTTCAGGTAACGTGTCTCAGGTAAGTGTCCCAGGTAAAGTGCTAGGGAACAGATATAGTATCAGGAACAATTTTCACAAATTCAACAAAATCCAGGATGTCTGAAGTATGATATTACAAGTATGATATTACGATATTAAAGAAAATTATTTGACAACGTGGTTCATACATCCTGTATTTTTAGATAAAAAGAAAGCAAATAAAAAAACGATAAAATAGAATAACCGATTCTGCACCGGTAAATACATACATTTGTTTAAATACGTATATATTTTTAAATAGATATTTTTAAATAGATAATATAAAAAAACTGAAAGAAAAAACAAATTCATATCGATATATATTATTCCTGGCACTGGAATGATATTGCTACATAATAAAGATAGGGAGGTAGAAGCTATTAAGAAAGGAGAGTTAGTTGTGCATTTAAGCGAAATGACTTACCACTCAAATGAATGCACTTCTAAGATAAGATAATATAAGCCATAAGGCTTCAATAGCACATGTATGCAGGAAAGAAAGAACGAAACCCCTTTGCCACTTGTTTAAATACACTAAATCATGTGAACGACAACCGACTTACGTCTCATGTTCGTGTCACGCTCATACGATTTGACCAGGAAAGGAATTTACCTTTCAGTAGTGAATTCTTGATTCATATTTGATTTATAATTGGTAGAAGAAGAAGAGACACGAAATCGAAGTGGGAATTTCAAGATGGGCGTGACTATTTTCCGACAGACGGGCCTCGATCATCGCGCATAGAAACGTTGATTTCGACTCTCGTCGACAGTAAATATATTCAGCCTTGAAACATTTCTCGGTGTTGGGCATGAGAAAGGACTGGCTATTCGCCGCCCATACGATAATTTATTAATTCAATCGAGGGAAGTAAAGTGAACGAAATTAACGTTACAGGTATTACTAGTGATTATTTCCTTCCTATTAATTTTGACCAATCGCTATCAAGAATTGGTATGTCAAATATAAATTTTAAGTGGAAAAATTACTTAACAACTGTCAACTTAGCTGTCATCAGTTTTTCCGGAAAAAAAAATCGAAAAGATTTCATGCAAGTTTGACAAGTTGCCTTGTAAAAATGTTGTATTAAAATAAAATGTTTATTTAACTCAGGAAATAATCTTACCAAATATCCCTCGTGCATCTAATTTTTCCTGTGGAAAAATTGGAACACTCGTTTCTAAGTAATTTGTTTCAACAAATAGCATGAGCGAGAGTGGTTTTAAAAACCCGAGTCGAAGACGAGGATTTTTCCACTTTTGCGAACTCGTTTTTCCGAATTTTTCCGGAAAAATTAAATGCACTAGGGATATTACCCCCGAAAATTTGGAACAAAAGCCAAAATATTTTAATGATAACCCCATTTATGTGGTGTAAATAAGATTTGGTGACGCCATGTAGTGTCAAAATCTTTACTGAGGTCAAAATAAACTGCAACACATTTCTGTTTGTTCACAAAAGCTTCATTAATTTGACTTTCTAAGTCAATAATATTATCTGAAGTAGATCTATTAGGCCGGAAACCGGATTGCTCTGGAAATAGTTTACATGTACTGCATAAAGCGTTAGAATAAGACATCGTAGGATTTTGGTAGGATGTGAAATTATGAATCATCGCTGAGTGCGGTCTTGTCCCGTTGATTGGTTGGAATTCGGACAAGTTGACAAATACTTGGCGTAGATAATATTGTGCTTGACAATATATATGATGTTTAGTTATTTCAAATTAGTTTTCAAGTGAAATAGGCAAATTTAGTCACTGCGTTTCACTAGATTGATAATTAGTTAATTCTTATACACTTTTATGCACACTAAACTATTTTTCGGAAAGTACTTAATTACTTGATTTATAATGAGAAAAACACAGAACGATTTAAATGACTCGTTACCAGTTTGATGGCACAGGGTCGAATGAAGTTAATTTTTATTCCAAAGGTAATTGTGCATTAAATTGTTAAATTTGGCATTCAGATGAAGTGTCTTTATTTGAACTGTCACATAGTCAAATTCCTTATGCTTTTAAATGATATCTCACACTTAGTACTTTCCCTATTTAAATTTTATTGGTAATATTGACAGATAGGAGGGGCGGGATGTACGACAGTTGAGGTTATGACCGAAAGATGTCTTCCTTTAAATAAAAATCGACCTGTTTTTACATTTTCTCAAAAAAATTGTATTCAATTTGTTTTGTTTTCTGTGCGGCACCCTGTATATATTTTATTTATTGTAATTATTTTTTAGGAGTGTGACTTTGGTCCATATAGGAATATGATCGTGCCACCTTGGTGTGTACAAACCATTAAACGTAAAGGAGCTTTAAATAAACACCTTCTGTTGAGAGGTGTTCGTGATCCTTGCTGGGATAAATGGTGCCCGTTAGTAGTTGTTGGTAAGAAAAATCGTATGCTTTTCTTGGCGAGGGGTGGACTGGAAGTGACTAATGAGGCGCCGAGCAGGAATTGAAGATATACATTCGAGGAAAGGACTAAATATGTTCATGGACATGTTACACACTTCAAAAATTTATTTATGATCGTTTTTAATAAGCATGTATGTGCTTTATCAGATTTTAAAGAAATATTGTGAATGTTAAATTCAGTGCGTCCACTAAGTTCGCAGTATATGAATTTTTATTATTGATTTTACGAAAAAGAGTTACTCTTCATAAAAAGTTCTGCATGGTCTTAAACCAGAAATGCAACCATCAGTTATCGAAATTGGAAAGTCATATACGAGGTATATAAGAAAATATGAATTCTACCCAAGAATTAAATACTTTTAATTGTTGCGAACTTCGAGTCAAATCTTAACTACAAACTATATAGTCGCTCCGGCCCTATGACTGAGTTAACAAATGTCAATGTTATGCTTGTAAAAATCGTATTATTATCTTTCAAAATGTTAACACAATATTATTTAAAGTAAAAGGAAAAACCGAGATTACAGTCCATTTTTAAAATAAACCAACATTTGGTCCATCGATTGGATGTGAAACAGTAAAATGAAATAAAATCGTGAATTTATTGTGTGTGCGAAGATCAACATCATAGCCGGTGAGTTCATTCTATTTTGCACTTCTGCAGTTAGAGGCCAGGCTTGTTAGATATGAAAAAATTATGCAAGAATTCGACGAGATTCAAATTTCAATCGAATTATCGGTTGAAGAAACTCGAGTAAATGCGCGTTATATTGAACGAGAACATTTTGAAAATACATTTTATAAACTTCTTGGTAAAGCAAATAGCGTTCTCTCGAAATTTCATAAAAAAGAACATACAATAATTGATAATTCAGTCATTTTAGATGGTCAAAACTCAGTACATTCAGGCGAAGTTTTTAGACCGCGTAGGTCACTCAAATTACCAACGATTTCAGTCCCAAGGTTCAGCGGTGACTACGAAACATGGTTGGAGTTTCGCTTCACATTTATAAGCATAATACACGATGATACAGAATTAAGTAATATTGACAAATTTCATTATTTAAAACAATCATTATACGGTGAAGCCTTAGAAATTGTCCGTGCTTACAAAATATCAGCGGAAAATTACGAACCTGCATGGGATGCATTATGCAACCAATTTAATAATACGGCTTTACTCATTCATAATCATATAAATTCTTTATTTTCATTAGATAGCCTAAAAAAGGAATCATTTTCTGAATTAAAGAAATTGGTAAATACGGTTACACGCGATTTAGCAGTTTTGGATAAAATACAAACCGCTGATGAACAAAGATAATTGTATATTTAGTTGCGTCCAAATTAAACAATGTTAGATATCGAGAGTGGAAGGCACACTGTAGCGGAAAAGACACTAAGGAGAATAAAGAGGCTCCTACTTGGAGTAGCTTACGCACCTTTTTATGCAGCCGTGCGGAGTTTGTCGAGAAATGCGAAAGAAATTGCGATAAACAAAATTCAAATGATCATTCAAGTACAAGCGCAGTTTCAGGTAATAAAAGGTTTGGCTATCATAATAATCACAAAATTACCGCTACGCCACCACAGATGAAGGGTTTTTTGTCAAACAACATAAATTGTAAAATGTGTAACGGTGACCACTATATTAATAATTGTGAAACGTTCTCAAACATGTTACCATCTTGAAAAAATAAAAAATTTAAAATTATGTGTAAACTGCTTCAAGGCAGGACATATAAATAAATATTGTAGAAGTAATTATTCTTGTACAAAATGCAAAAGGCGTCATAGCCATTTAGTTCATGTTGATTGGGTTGAAAACTTACCCCCAGACGAGGCACGTGCCACAACGTCGAACAATGCTCCAAATCAGAAATGCTTATCCGCTATTTCACAACCAATGAATTCAATACTTCTGTCTACCGCTTATGTTGAAGTAATCGGTGTTGATAATGTGGTTCATACTGTTCGAACCATTTCAGTCTAGGCCAACAACTAACGAATATTTGTTATAAATGGGACATAGTTATTCGTCCCATGCATGATACATTTTCGTCCAAATTAAGTTGTTTAATTTTATCTCAAATAACGGATTATGTCCCAAGTGTTAAAATTGAAAGTTCAATATTAAAAATTCCAAATAATATTAATCTGGCGGACCCATCGTACAACAAAACAAATTAAATTCAATTATTGATAGGCGCCGATTTATTTTATGAGTTGCTGTGCCCAACTCAAATAAAATTGGGCATGAATATGTCTATATTGCAGAAAACCCATTTAGGCTGGATAATTTCAGGGCCAGTGCCTAACAACGGTTCCGAGTCTGGAAAAGTTATTTGTAATTTAAGTAGCAACTTAGATATGCAAAATCAATTAGCCCGCTTTTGGGAAATTGAAGAATGCAATAATAAACTTCCAATGTCTCAAGAAGAAATTATGTGCGAATCACATTTCAAAAATACTCATAAACGCGTTGTTTTGCTGCCATTAAGCAAGTCTCCTGATATCCTAGGGACATTAAAACAAAGATATATAGAATTCATGCGCGAGTATGAAGTATTCCCAACAAACAGTGTAATGGTGGGTCACTGGGGGCCCATTAAAGCACCCCAGTGTTCGACTACATTGGCCTAATGCCTACCCCCCGGTCCGGGGGGTTTTTGCACACTCTGGCCGACAGCCGGCCCAATGACGTTTATGTTCGCGTTGTCTATAGAGGCCCGTCAGAAGGCCGTGAATTATTTTTATGACGGGCCGTTTCCAGCCTAGCGTAATTTAATTGACATTGAAAGCTATATTGTAGTAAAATTCATAAATTGTTGAAATAAAACTTTTAATACAAACTAAACATCAAAACGTTCTGTACATTTATCAATAAAAAAAATTATATCTAATTAATTTTTTCTCTGCCTCTCTCTGCTCTATTTCCAATGAGGTTATAACTTCCCCTGCTTATTTTCTTCTTACCCCTAAAATATATTTCATAAAATAGTATATTTTATGCAATGAGTATTTAATGATGGCTATTTAGACACAAATATGAACATTGCGTAATGGGTTTGCCATTAAATTTTAATTAAATGTGAGTTACATCACTATTTTTACTACTCCCATACTTCAATTTCATCATTAGATATGCACAAATTTTAAGAATGAGTTGAATTCAGACAGCTGTCAAATTTAATTAAATTATGATCTGCCAGATATATATAGCTATATCAGATATTGGCTGAATATTACAATGATGTATTCTTATTTTATTTATTTATTTATTGGATCTATTGGATGCCAACTTGTATCTAAATAAAAAATCTGTATCTTGATGGATATCATCAAAGTACAATTCCTAAATATTTAATGATAAAATCTGAACATGAGAGTAGAAAAAGTATATTGCTATAACCTATAACTATTATCAACTGAATTATAATCATTCAAGTACAGTAACAGGGCATAGCTGACAAATGTATCTTTTTGTTGTTAACCTACTACTCACTAAATATAACTTCAATAACAATAATTAAAAAGTTACAATATTAGAGGAAGATAATTACTAATTTATTATCAGCTCGATCACTTTATTGTAATCCTGGAACGTTGGCTTGCTATTTATCCATAGCCAGTGCAAATTCATGGCTCTTTATCTTTTACTCAAGCATTCTCACTGTTTCCTTGTCATCAACACTAATTGGTGGAATTGCCATCCGATCACACTAAAATGATAAGATTTAGTAGGGACAATGACATTTTGCTCTTATACAAGCTCTTTTCAATAGTTCAGGTTGCAAACAATAGTACTACGATTAAAAATGCGAAAACATATAATAATTGAATTACAGTTTTGTTGAGTAGGACCTAAATTTTTAAATTGATTTTTAACAAGCATTGGAAAGCTACAAATTATAAAATTGTAGTGTAGATAAATGTGAGTATTTTAAACTTACTTCAGCAAATTGTCCATCTTTAAAAGTTAAATATTGTTATTGCTTCAATAGTATTCAACAGCAATAGGCCATGACTAAATATTAGTTGATATGGTGTAGTAATGGCTGGACGTTACTGGCCCATCACAAAGAAAGTTGGTACCGTCCCACGTATAATAGGCCATCTACAGCCTTTGAATGGTCTGCCATTACATCCATTTTCCCGGTAATCCCGTCATTGGCCCGGACTTTTGCCGTCAACGCATTGCTTGTTGGGTTAGGACACATGTATGAGGTACCCGATTCAAACGCACATTCTGTATATTACACCCGACATCATAGGGGTAATTCGGGAATCAAGCCTTTCAACGAAACTTCGCGTGGTTTTTGATGCCTCCGCACTATCAACGTCGGGAATTTCGCTTAATAACATAAAAATGGTCGGAGCTACCCTACATAGCGATATAACGTCTCTATTATTAAGATTTCGAAAGCATAGATATATAATTTCATCAGACATAAGTAAAATGTATCGACAGGTGCTCGTAGATAAGCAGCATCACAACCTTCAAAGAATTTTATGGAGAGAATCTTCACACGATCCAATCAAAAAATACAATCTTGGGACAGTCACGCACGGGCAGACGGCGGCACCTTTTTTAGCTATTCGATGTCTATTTCAACTCGCGGATGAGTGTGAAGAATATTTTCCCGATATAGCCGAAATAATACGTCGATGATCTCCTTACCGGTCATGAAACTATTGAGGGCGCATCACACATTTGTGAGACAATTACTAAGGTACAGAAGGGCGGCGGTTTCGAGCTTAGAAAATGGACATCCAATGTGACCAGTATTTTTAAACACATTGAAGAATCACCCGATGATTTAAAGGTCCTAGATTTCGGAGAATCGGATCAGACAAAAACTCTTGGGTTAATTTGGTCATGTGATCCTGATGTTTTAAAATATAATGTTAATGCTAACCCTGACGGTAAGATTACGAAACGATTATATAATAGTTAAAATTCTGTTGCAAAAATTGTGGCTCGAGAAATTGTCTTGGGACACCTAAATAAAATGTAGCTGCTTACTTAGTTACAGGGTGTTTTGTTTAAAATTTTAAAAACTATTTGTGCTCAGTACATTAAAACTGTTTCACGTATTCATTTCATATTTGGCAGCAAGTGTAGACACTGTACACCCTACTAAATTATGTTAAACAAACGTTTCTGGCTAATACCAGAAGCGTACGACAGGGGCAAGTGACAGGTTAATCGTTCCCAAATTCTACGCCACTGGCTGAATAGAAATTTTAGCACAATTTTTCGATTCTCCAATACTTTTTACATAAATAAAGTACTCTTTTCTCATAACGATAAAGTCAATATTTCTCGAGATATTTTAAGTTAAATATGAAGCTGCACAATTTTGATGTGTAATAACTATGTCGATGTTTTGGACCAGTGAATTGCATTCAATACGCAAATGAAACTTTAATCCGTAGATAAAGATATCGAAATTTATTGTCAAAAAACTTTAAAATAATATTAAAATGATTTAAAAATATTTTCAAACAAATAAGCTGATCTCTATTTTTAATTATAATCATATATGTGGCATTTGATGAATAATTTTTCAATATCAGTTGGCTCTGGTCTGAATTAATTGTTTCGATCTAGTGGGGTGCTGTCATAGCTATTAGTTGTTGCAAATGTCACTTGAAATTATTGTGATTGTTGTGAAATTTAAAGTCGGTTAAGTGAAAATGCCTCGACACAACAATTTTACTAATCTTGAAATGCGAGACATGCTTTGTGTTTATGTACAAGAAAATTATTCCTGTGTTGCTGCTGCTACAACAAATGTATCCAAACAGAGTTCAACCCAATCGGCAAACTTTCAGCAATATTTTTCGTCGATTAGGAGAAACTGGACAATTTAGGCGTAATAGTGGCATGTGACGACCGAAAATAATAACTGTGGATCAGGAGAATGATATTTTAGTGCGAGTTGCTAATAATCCGGATCTAAGTACTCGGCGTTTAGCAGCAATGACTGGAGTAAGTCAATCTTCAGTTTACGACCTTACCATTTTACACCGGTACAAAATTTATTGCCTAGAGATTATCCTTTAAGAATGAACTTTGCTCAGTGGATGATAAATGAAAAAAATGAAGATCGAAATTTTGTTAACAAAATTATTTTTACTGACGAGGCCACATTCACTCGTAGAGGAGTTTTTAACTGGAGAAACAGTCACAATTGGGATATTGCAAATCCCCATATATTCCGAGAATCATATTTTCAGCACGAATTTAAGATAAATGTATGGTGCGGTATCTTTGGAGATAGTTTGTTGGGTCCATATAAATTACCAGCAAATTTGAATGGTAACTCATATTTACAATTTTTACAAACAACTCTTTTCGATCATCTCGAGGAATTGCCACTTAATCGAAGAAGATACATGTGGTTCATGCAGGATGGAGCACCACCTCATTAACAGATAATAGTGAGGAATTACATCGATAACCAATTTCCTCATCGTTGGATTGGCAGAGGTAGTGAATTTCCGTGGCCGCCTAGAACTCCCGAAGGTAACCCCTTAGAATTTTTTATTTTTGGGGCCATATGAAATTTGTATATTCACAAGAAATAAACACTCGTCAGGAACTATGGCAGCAAATTGTAAATTCGGCTAATTTTATTGCCAATCAACCCAAGATATTTTTCAAGGTAAGAAGAGAAGATCATTTAGCCAAAGAATGAATAGGCTTATTGAAGTAAATGGGGGTCACATAGAACATTTGTTATAAAAGGTTTTTAGGTACTGTTCGTTTCTGATATTTCCGATATGTTATTAAAATTGTAGGTACTTTTATTTAGATTACATTTGTTTTCAATTCATCCGTTCATTTAATAGTTGTGTTCTTTATTGTTGACACGGATTAAAGTTTCATTTGCGTATTAAATGCAATTCACTGGTCCAAAACATCGACATAGTTATTACACATCAAAATTGTGCAGCTTCTTGTTTAACTTAAAATATCTCGAGAAATATTGACTTTATCGTTATGAGAAAAGAGAACCTTATTTACGTAAAAAGTATTGGAGAACCGAAAAATTGTGCTAAAATTTCTATTCCGCCAGTGGCGTAGAATTTGGGAACGATTAACCTGTCACTTGCCCCTGTCGTACGCCTTTGGTAGTAGCCAGAAACGTTTGTTTAACATAATTTAGTAGGATGCACAGTGTCTACACTTTCTGACATGAAATGATTACGTAAAACAGTTTTAAAGTACTGAGCACAAATAGTTTATAAATTTTTAAACAAAACACCCTGTAACTAAGTAAGCAGCTACATTTTATTTAGGTGTTTTGGATTAAATCTTCATAATTTGAAGTCAGGATTCTACTGTTAAATTATTTCCAATTAGTAATGAATCACCCTGTATAGTCGCTCCGGCCCCATGACTGAGTGAACAAATGTCAATGTTATGCTTGTAAAAATCGTATTATTATCTTTCAAAATGTTAACACAATATCATTTAAAGTAAAAGGAAAATCCAAGATTACTGTCCATTTTGAAAATAAACCAACATTATTTTTGACCAAATCGAAAATTCTCATGAATAAAATCTAGCTGTCAAAAAAATCTTCGAATATCTATAGCACTATAGGTAACTGAGTTTATAATAATTCTAAACAATTTTGTCATGTGTTTGTGTATTATTTCGAAACATTATCAAAATGCTGCAACTCAGAAGCCGGGAAACATGAAGGGCAACAATTTTTTTTATGACTAAGGGGTTCATAAATGAGTTTTCTCGATACAAATTTTCAATTTCGTCAAAAATAATAGCTATTTGTATTACTAGTAAATAAAGTGCCACTTTTCCTCCCGCAGGATGTAGTTTACTGCCCGAAGCGGAGGGCAGTAATCATTCAAGGGAGAAGGTACTTTACTCCTGTGTAATACATATAATTTTTCCTCCCACCCACTTATTAAACCTTTTTCTGAATTATTATTTATTTTGTTATCTTCAGCCCATTGCTTATATTGTTCCCTAATATTAGGTGGTGTATTTGTAAATTAAAAATCAACCGAATTGCTCTCCATCAAAGATTACAAAATGTCTCCATTTCTCAAAAAGTCAATAAAGTTTAATAAACTTAACAACTTAGCACTATAAAAGCCAATTGATTGATAAGTATCAATCAACGATACTATGTTAGTTTTATTCGAATGTCAAAAAACGCATCTAACAATCCTGAAGTTGAAACTCGCATACGAGAAACTGCTGGAAACTGTTTTCAAGTTTCCTACTCCAACGCTAAAGGGCGTAGTTCACAATAATATCACAAAAACAATATTTTTCTATAATAAATGTACCTTTATAGTACTTACCACAAAATTTAAATATTCGTAATCATTAGATCATTTTACGTACTTTTTCCTCTATCTTGTAACATAACTGGTAGGGGTGAATGGGAAAGCTTGCTCAATAAAACTGTTATAACTTTTGTTCCGCTTTATGGATTTTGACTAACTTAGTATCATTTGAAAAAAATATAGAATATTACATCATCGTTTTATTCCAGGGGTTTTAACGGCCGCTAGGTGGCGGTGATTGAACATTTGTTTCATTTTCATCTTTTTGGGGAATTTTCGAATGCGAAGCTATATTTTTTAATAATTTACTTGAAAGAGGATGGAATTAAAAAAAATGATAAAAACCGCATCTCAATTTCTATTTTCTAAGCGTAGATAGGAGAAAAAATAGTTTAAAACAAACCGGATCTGTTCAACCCAAAAAAAATTCTACACGACGGCGAAGAATCAATACATATGTTGATGAAATAAATGTTTTAGGATACATTGCTGTAGATCCACAAGTTAGTGTAAGAAAACAAGCTTGCGAGTTAGGGATTTCTAGGTATTGTGTTCACTCTATTTTAAAAAGAAATCGTTTTCATCCGTATCGTGTATCTCTTTATCAAGGATTAAAAGCTACAGATTACGATAAAGACTGGATCATTGTAATTGGCTTAAGAATATGCTGAATGAGAATCCAAATTTTTTATCGAATATAATGTGATCCGATGAAGCTACATTTTCCAGTAATGCATCTGTAAATAGACATAATACACACTATTGTTCTGATCACAAACCACACTGGATATAACAATATTTTAACCAGGGTCGCTGGTCAGTTAATGTATGGTGTGGGATGGTAAATGTATGGGCCCTTTTAATTTTTATGAACATTTAAAAAGCTAGCGTTACCTAAGAGTCTTAAGAGATGAATTCCCTATATTATTAGTAGATGAAGTGATTCATTTTTTAAACCAACAATATGAGTATAGGTGGATAATAAGAGGTAGAATATTCCCGTGGCCGCCAAGATCTCCCGACCTTACTGTGTTACATTTTTATCTATGGGGTCGAATCAAAGATTTAGTTATTCAGACAAGACCTGCAAATAGAGCAGATCTTATTCAACAAATACAAAACGCAATTGGCAGTATACTCATGGCTGAAATAGAAGCTGCTGTCTTTTATACAACGCAAAGATTAAATATCTGCATCGAAAAAGATGGAAACCATTTCGAACTGTATCTTTAGGTTACTTTACTAGGTCAGTGTAGTTTATCTTTGCTGTTTTTGTTACGGAATTAATTGTTGGTTATTTTTACAATGATACTGAGTTTGTCAAAATCCTATTTTTATGTATACCTAGTTTTTCTCGTATTTTCGTTTAGAAAATAGATATTGAGATGCGGTTTTTACCTTTTTTTTCTCATTCCATCCTCTTCCAAGTAAATGATTTAAATCATTGGAATAAAACGATGATGTATGTTTTATTAGGTATTGAATTCCCTCAATTCCCTGAATTCCTTGACAAAATCCATAAAGCGGAACAAAAGCTCTAACCATTTTATTGAGTCAGCTTTCCCACTCACCTAGAGGAAAAAGTACTGGAGCAAACTTACGTAAAATGATTTAATGATTACGAAGATTCAAAGTTTTTGGTATTATAACGGTACATTTATTATAGAAAAATGATGTTTTTGTGTTATTATTGTGAACTACGCCCTCTAGCGGTCGAGTAGAAAACTAATTCCCTAAAAAAATAATTTCCAGAAGTGTCTCGTATGCGAGTTTGTAATACAGGTTTTCTTCTCTAAGCTGTACGAAAAATAGTTTCTGGAATACAGTGTCTCTTAATCAGACACTACAGGGGTAGGAGGAAAAAGTATGTTACTACTGGGTAAAATAGGTACATATTTTCTGATATACCTACCTCGTATATGACTGGGAAATTTGGAATACGTTTTAGACCAAGCAGAACTTTTTATTGAGAATAACTTGTTTCCGTTTTTTTTTTATTCGGTTATTTAACGTCGGTCTATTTCTGCGCAATTTAGGCTAATCACCGACGCCGGGAGCACTCTACCCCTAACCGGAAATTTTGCCGAATCCACTAGTGTTCCAACCAGTGGTAGGGATCTTTATCGAGCCCAACATCCATGGACTCGGGACCTCGGTTTTACGTCTCATCCGAAAGACGGCATATCTCCATTATACCTCGTGCTCATCGGTATAATGCCTGCGAGCTGTGATATGCTACTGACCCTAGTAATCTAAAGTGATTCGCTGCAGGCTGTACGGGCTCTACGACGGTGTTTCCCCAGTGGTCACCCATCCAAGTACTAACCTCGCTCGACCTTGCTTGGTCGCAATTATCGCATTAGAAGCGTTCCACTACAAAGCTGGGCCGACGCCCAACTTGTTTCCGTAAAGTAAATAATTAGAAACTTTCAATTAATTATAATTATCAATAGAAGATATTACCTAGCAATTTTGCAGTTGTGTATATTTTGTATTATTTTAGCTAACAAAAAGTCTGGAAATGGAGATGGTGGATTGGTCTTATCAGAATTCAGAAAATATCTCAATCCAGTACAAGTGATAGATTTAAATGAACGAAGGCCCCCTGCCGCATTGCAATGGTGTGTCCTTTTGTCCCCAAAGAAGGTTAATGTTTTAGTGGCAGGGGGTGATGGTACTATTTCTTGGATGTTAACCACTTCACATAAACTAGACCTAGATGTAAGATACTGTTTTATTACCAAATAAACTGCTACACAAAAGTTAGGGAAGTTCATAAATTCGGAGATTTTGTTTTAACAACAGCGTTTGTTTGCCATTTTGCGCAATACGTTTGCATTTTTAAACAACAAAAACAACAATTTTTTAGGTTTTGTACCTTTTTAATTTTATTGAAAATTAAAGTACTTACGTTAATAACGAGTATGGTTTCCTCTTATATCAATGAGAGCCAAACAACACCTCTGCATAGTTTCAATAAGGTCGTTGAAATAGCCTTGATTAATTCGTCTCCAAAGTTGGAGTAAAAGCAGTCTAACAGGATTCGGAATAAAATGATACTCAAAAAGACTGAAAATGTCAGGGAATTTATACTTCGCACAAGAAGGCAGGGAAAAGTTCGGAAAATTTGCAATAATCAGTAAAGGGCTGTAACAAACAGTTCTCGAATAACGCATAATATGAAAAGTGATGGTTATACGACAAAAACGGTTACGCGACATTTTCTCTATCTTTAAGTTTTTACTTTTGCACTGCCTAAGTGCTACGTCACGGTGAAGTGCGAATCGGAGCGTCTTCTTTCTTCACTGTCTCTTTCTTTTAGACGGAGTGCTTGTCTTTCTTACTCTTTTTTCTGAGTCTGAAGCAAGGTTATGTAGTAAAAAACGGGTCTTTATAAAGTTTTAAGTTCAAGTCAGTTCAAAATAATAAATATGGGAAATAAGAAGACAGTATTGAATCCTGCGTGGTGTGAAACGAGAATTAAAAGTGGTCAGAAATATTCGGCGAAATACCCGGATACCCTTTTGAGGCAAAATGTAAACTCTGCAACGAAAGTTTTTCTTTGAGTAACATGAGAGGGAAGGCTTTGAATAGCCACGAAAATAGGTCAAATCACCAGAAAAGAATAAAATCAAATAAGTTGGTGAACCCAATTCGTACTATTTTAATATCCGAAGACAAAATAATTCCCAACTCCGTAGAAAAATCCGAAATAATAAACAAGAGTTCTATTTCACACTTTGTAAATACTGGAGAACTGCGTGGGAAGCTGAAATAATGTGGGTAATGCACATGGTTGAATCTAATTATTCGTTAAACTCTGTGAATAAATCAATTCCCATAATCAAGAAAATGTTTCCGAAAAATTCTGTTATGGAAAATATTAGGTTGACCTCAAAAAAGGCAGCCTATTTCATATCATTTGGATTAGCTCCATATTTTAAAGACTAACTGCTTCAAGATATTTTGTTTTATTTTTTGTGGCTGGAGAACCTGGTAAAGCCAGGGAATTTTTTTTTGAACTGGAGAGTCCGAACTCTTTCTAAGTTCTTAGAGTATCTGTGGAGGTAGTTCATGAGAATTCAATGCTTTTTGTAACTAGTCCCAAGCATGTTCGAAGGGATTGAGGCCAAGCGATCGAAGGGGCAGTGCCAAATGCGGGAAACCAATTCCAAAGCGTATTCGACTACTCTTACACGATGCGGTCGAGCATTATCCTCTAAAAAGAGGAAAGCTGGTTAAATAGCAGTATGAACCAAACGTATAACATTGGTAATAACTTGTTGTACGTTAATCTGCGCAGTCATGTTCAAATCTAGCACTAACAATTCTGTACGCCCATTTAAACAAATGACTCGCCAAACAGCAACTGTACCACCTCTGAACGGATGAACTTCCTGCACTGCTCTTAGATTTCTAGGCACACATATGTGAACAATGGGAACCTCCATTCAGTATTCCAATTCACATGTTCATTAGTCCGTGCCAATCGAGCATGCATATGAATTTGTGTTAATGTCATTGTGAACGTAAGTTAACCTCGTGTAATCTTCGACGTACCGTTTCAATTGAAACCGAAATACCAGAATCATTGAGAAGACGCTGTTATATGATCCGACCAGTACTCAGAGGCTATCTACGGGTATACACAGTCAGATAACGTTCTTGTGTGGAGGTGGCAACCCTTGGTCGTCCAGTTCTAGGTCTTTCTCTCACGTTTCCAGTTGTTCGATATCTACGGAGAAGCCGCGAAATTACACTTTCACTTTCACAACTTCTCTCTGAAGACGACCCGCCTCAATCATACCAATAGCCCTACTAGCTACATCCGTACCAAGTTTACGACTAGGCATTATTCAAGAGAAAATTTTTAATTCTAAATCACAGTTGACTGAATAAAGTGGAAACAATAACTGATGTAAAATTGTTGAACATATAAAAGAAAACAACTTGGCTTAAACTTAAAAACTTATCAACTTGGAAACAAAAATACTAGTCAGATAAGCAAGTTTTACAGACAAAACATTGGTCAATAAAACCATTGATAATTTTTAACATAAATCCAATATTTGTGAACTTCCCAAACTTTTGTGGTGCAGTTTACTTGAGTATATCAAATTATCTCTATTAATATCAGGGACAATCTTATAAAAATACATATATCGACTTAAATAAAATTGTTTGATACTCATCATAAAACAAGTAGGTAGTGAAATGGAAATATAAAATGTATACCAAATTTGTTGCTACAATATTAAAAAGAAAAAAAGTAACATCTGACATCTCACCTTGGTAATAAGCAACATTTTTTTTTATTCGATTATTTAACGTCGGTCTATTTCTGCGCAACTTAGGCTAATCACCGACGCCGGGAGCACTCTACCCCTAACAGGAAATTTTGCCGAATCCACTAGTGTTCCAACCAGTAGTAGGGATCTTTATCGAGCCCAACATCCATGGACTCGGGACCTCGGTTTTACGTCTCATCCGAAAGACGGCATATCTTCATTATACCTCGTGCTCATTGGTATAATGCCTGCGAGCTGTGATATGCTACTGACCCTAGTAATCTAAAGTGATTCGCTGCAGGCTGTACGGGCTCTACGACGGTGTTTCCCCAGTGGTCACCCACCCAAGTACTAACCTCGCTCGACCATGCTTGGTTGTCATTATTGCATCAGAAGCGTTCCACTACAAAGCTGGGCCGACGCCCTAATAAGCAACATTAAAATCAAATCTTGAAAAAAATGATTCAGGTATTATTTGAAATAATTTTTGGTAACGAAGAATCATTTTTTAATAAAAATTGTATTTTATTTAATTGAAACTAGGTGTAATACAATTTTTTATCAAATACATTTTTTTATTTTTGTTCAGTTGTGATTTCAAAATATTTAAAAAACGTTGAAAAACTCCGTCAATAACAATACCACTGTTAGTTGTTGAAACATTTCGATCCGTGCTCATTTTGAGCATGAGTTCATCATTTAACAAAATACGGAATCTTCTCCAATAAACAGTGACAGAAATTAACCTCAAAATTTAATAAAGCTAAATAAGGAAATATTTATTCGAATAATTATTAATGATACATTATTACTCACTTACGCTCGCGCTCATTGGTCAAATCAAATAGCGCGGGCTTCACTGGCTTTCTGTTACACATCTCCGTCCCATTTCACGAAATCACTGACACAAATTACAAGGAACCGAGCGGAAAAAAACATACATTCAATAGAGACTAGAATGTTTTTGATTCTTTTTTTTATGAATAACATTCATATTTTTCAAGTAAACAGGTAACATATTGTAAAATTAAAGGCATTTATAGAAACATCCCTTTTCCGAGAGTGTAGTTTTGTGCATTGGTACAATCAAATTATCTCTAAACCTTGTGTTAAGATCGTGTTCAGTTCGATACTTGTTAAACTTATCTCTATTTTCAAAAACAAATAGAATACATTCACAAACATGAACCCCAAAGACCGTCAACAACCATAATTTTTCAAATTGTCCTCAGCATGACTCTTTTGCTCGTTTGGAATTTACGCACGCCTTTCGTAAGTTGTGCTTAACTTTAAGAAGTACTTAATTGTCTCGCTTGCTGCACCGCTGCAGCTTAAGCATTACTTAGTAAAGAACTGCTTAACGCATTGCGTACCTACGTAGCAGCACTGAGAAAGTCTAGTGACTTCAGATTTGGCTTTGTATCGAGTGACAGTTAGCTTTCGTCCGCGTAAAATGTGAACGGTTAACCTATAAAAACAAAGAAAACAACATACTTCAGCAACGCTTTATTACCTAATTATACTGAACATATTAATAATTTTTTTAGTATTTCTTATTACAAATCCTAGAACATTATAAGCCTTATTTACCGCAAAAATCTAGTGTGAATTGAATTTTAAATTGGACTGTAGAACAGCCCCAAGATCATTTATCCTTTTTTTCTACTGAATGATTATATTCAGCCTGAGCATTTTTATGAGGCAACACACTGCCCTGGGGAACACTTGGGGTGATATTTTTTGATTCTGAAAAATAGTCACTTGTTTCATATTTTATACATATTGTCTGACTATAATTTAAGAGATACTATTTAAACCACTCATACGCATTTCCACGCACCCCCATTTTATATAATTTTTCAAGAAGGAGTTAATGATTGACACAGTGAAAACCCTTCGTCAAATCAAGGAAAACTCCGCAATCTGCATAACTATGAATTGTATCCTCTTCACGACATTTAGCATAGATCAATGAATAATATACATTCTTATCAGCCTAATATTACTAACGCTTGACTGAATATCCTGGATAAAATTAAATATAATTCAAATAGTAAGATATATTATTCCGATTTGGCAACACTGCAATAGTAAGAAATTACAACCGATAACGTTAACATAATACACAAATAAGATAAAGATATTGTAATGTTTTTTCCTATTTATTTAAATAGTTTTTACTTGTGGGATAAAATTATACACACTACTATGACTAATTACTATTGATTTATTTAAAGAAACACACACTGTATTAAACTGAATTTATGTTCACACTTTACTTAATGTCTACTAATTTATTTACACTCGGTATAATAGTTCTAATTTATTTTTACTACTTGAATATTACATTATTTATCTTCACTATTTCATTCACTGTCCGATTACTAAGAACTTCTGTGAACTAACTCTTTACTGTCCGGTTCACTAATTCCGAACTAACGGTTTCAATAATGATAGTTCATGCACTCAAAAACCCGCGTATATATAGTCCTTCTCAACTCTAGAAAATTCCAGTACCTACCTTCCGCCACCGTACATAAACAAGAATAGTAGTTCAACTCACCCTTTGGGTCTTTGATGTCGTGTTATAAAGTAAAGCCGCTGTCGCCAGTGAGATTAGCACGTGGCTCCTATTTACGAGGGTCGTACATTCATGGATTGTTGATTTATAGATTGAGTGTTTGTTACGGGGGCCGGTAAAAACGTACCTTGTTAGAAAACTATTTTTTTTTGAATACATGTTTTCTTTTGGTAAGTAGCCATCCAATATTAACTACTACACTAGAAGTTTAACTAGTACTGAATTGTTTACAAAATATTTGACTGAAATAAAACAAGAAGTAGCAGGAATAGGCATTTAATAAACACAGACAATTTAAAAAAAATTAATATTGACAACTTTATATCAGGCTTATTTGATTTGTTGCTTTTAAGGTAGCGATTTATAAATTTTATTGTAAAATAAATATGTAATCTAGTACAAAGCGATAACATATAACTTTTTGCAAAATTTGTACATGGGTGGTTAAAAGGTACATTTTTAAACAACTCTAGCAGATTTTTTCCAATGCCATCTCTGCCAGCCATTTTATTAAAATTACCCATGAATATATTTTCAAGTTGTACTATATATTGCACAATATTGATAGGGGGTAGGTACTGTGAAACCTCCAAAAGGAAAATTTTCTTTCTGGACATAGGCTTTCGATTTAGTGAAAATCGTGGCTCCTCTATCCAATAAGTTTTGTTGGTTAAATTCTTCACAAATTGGACAAGAATGTTGCAACAAACATTTTTTCAAAACATATCCACTAACATAAACTATTGCATTACCTTCTGGGCTAGTAAGATTTAGGTAGTCACAGGTAAAAACTTTTAAAGGTGTTTTTGGAGTAGAAAAGTGGAAAATAATATCTTTAAAAGTTTCTGCCGAGTCCGTATTAATGTCTAATAAAACTTCATTAATATCGTTCATGCAATTAGCACCCTCGACTTCATTAAAATATTTCAGAGTGAACAATTTCTTAAACGCTCTACAAAATTGTATGGGTGTTGAGTTTCTAGAATTGCCACAACAATTTCTAATTTGACCAAAGAAATTTTCAAGGCAGTCCTGATTAAGATTTCTGGTCAACAAAAATGTATATTGCTTTGTTTTCAAAATATTCTAAAGGGCTTTTAATGATTTTATGGTTAACTTCCATCCAGATATAAATTTCATTCGGTTTGTAACGCTATTACCCATTTACTATGAGCATATTTTTAATATCTTACCTAGCTTCATCATTCGGAAATCGAAAAAAGAGTCATCTAATCCTCTTTTATTCTTGCAATCATCAACAGTACACAATAACCTCATTTATATTAATCTAGATTTAATTATTAAAAAATATAAACAATGTTCTCACAATATTACACAACGCAACACGAAACTACAACCGGTATAATACGTACACAGCGGAATCTGTGGACAACTGGTATACAGCTCTGGGCCCGACCAGCCCGAATTCGGAGACGGGGCAAGGAGGGAACGTTCAGGGGCGTGCCGAAGAGTTGAACTACTATTCTTGTTAATGTACGGTGCTTCCGCGCTCGCCCTATGCACAATCAAAGCGAATGTTCTCGATAGGAGCACAGCCACCAAAATTTACAGTCGAGGGACAGGACCGGCTTTGAGTTGGTGACCTCGCAACAATATCTGCCAACTGACTTAATTTGATTATATCCATAGTTACAAATATTTCAGTTTTTATCAGTATAATGACATAACTAATGAAAATTAATAGTATATTGTTCAACAAGCATATAATGATGGCTATTATTCACGAGTGCGTTTATGTTTATACATAAACACCTAAGTGAATATTAGCCATTATATGCGAGTAGAAAACTATATTTTGTCCACTACTATTAATTTCCTGTTTACAAATGAATTTATTTTTTTCTCTTCTCTCCAATTTAGGGAGGTATTATAGGCTTTCATATATAATTTTTTCGACTTTTCTGGCAATAAATTTAAGGATACTATTTATTCTGCTTCTCTTATTTTTGGCGGGGTAACATTCATTTCAGTGTCTGATTTGCTTTCCATATTATATTTTCTAGTTGAATAGATGGAGATCCATACTGAACGATGAAATAAAATAATATAATTTGTTTAAAACTTCATTATAGGTATAATGAATTTACCTTCATTATACCTTCACTCGTTTGATAAAGCTACTGAGTTAGCGAAACGCGTCACAAGTGTAAATTGAACGTTAGTTCAAATATAATGAAGTTTTAAACAAATTATATTGTTTTATTTCATATTCAAAAACTGCTTTGAACAATAGTGCTTCCCACAGTATTGAAAATTTAAGACTTCTCATGTATTAAAATAATGTTCATGTTTTTTCGTTATTAAATACTGATTGAATAAATGTATTTATGTTTCAGCCTGAACCTCTTCTGTCAATTATACCATTGGGTACCGGTAACGATTTATCTAGAGTGTTAGGATGGGGTAATGCAAACCCATCACAGATCAATGTAGAAGAAGTTTTGAAAAACATTAGTGAAGCTAGAGTTTCCGAACTCGATAGGTAATTATATAGATTTCATGTATTTGAAGAAACACGTGGAATAATAGATACTTGCAAGAACTAGGGAGATTACAAGTGATAATTTTGGGTCACCAAATTTTATTAACAAAAATTTTCGTGATAAATTTCAGAGTAATTATCTCTTATAATATCACAAGAGCTTAAATTATTTCCGGAAATTTTCATGAGGGCACGAATATTTTGAAAATTTCCAGGAATAATTTAAGCTTGCGTGGTATTCGGTAAGAAAATTTCACACCATAATTTGGAAAAAATGAAAATCAAGTGTATGGAAACATTTTGTTGAATTTTGTGACGAAAAGTTGTAAGATTCTTATAGAAATTTTGCATTGTTCACAGGCATATCTACATTATTTAATGGTTGTTGATCATATGTTTACCTTTTCAACTGTCAAAAAATTTCCACTTGAATATCGTGGCGCCCCGAAAATTTTTAGTTTCCATGGTAACTAGTCAAAATTAAGGCATCTTATTGGTAGAGTAGAGGTGTGAAATTTTCAGTAGTAATAACACAAGTGATTGAATTTTCGCGATAAGTCTGTCGATTTTTTTTATAACGAAACTGAACTGCTTCAAGCAACTTAGTTGAGTTGTGAAATAAAAGATAAATTCAGTCACGAGTGGAATTTTATTAGACTATTTCACAAACAAAGTGAAAGGTAAAAAATTTGAAATAGTTTAATAAACAGGAAATATCGAATGAAAAACATGTTTAAATGAACAAGTATTAACATAACTGTCACATACAAAAATCTGAAAACACCGGACTTAACAGGCCAATCAGGATCAAGAGTCAAGTTTGGTATTATCGATAATCCGAACTTGACTAGAGCTCCTGATTGGTTCATTTGACACGTGCGTGAAATAGTCGGCATAATTATTTGCCCAATTAATAGGGCTCTTAGTGTTGAACTTTCCTTGAATTGGTTCTCAAAACTGATGAAATAGTATATTACGTAACAAGTCCGGAAAATACTGTTTTGGACGAGTAGACAAGATTCTAGGACGAGCCGTAGGCGAGTCATGGAAGTCTGCGATTCCGAAAAAACAGTTTCCGGGCGTTTTGCGTACATTTTTTTTCGGCAACCGTGTGGTACAAATCAATAAAACACGTTTCTTTGTAATATCTAAATGGACTAAAAATGGCGTCGATTTGAATGTTTATGTTTGTCATGATGACACTACGCTAAAAAAACTAATTTTTAGAACAAAATTAGGAACATTCTAATTGAATTTACTGTTTGGACCCTTACTTTGTGGAATCTACTCATATTACTAACCAATTTATTAATATTTATATTGAAATTCGAACAATTGCTAATATTAAAGGGATTCAGTTTGTTCGAATGACAGCAACGATGTAATACTTCCCGGCCTAGTCCGGGAAATAGGTACTTTCCGGACTAGGCCGGAAAAGTGCTACTTTCTCACAAAAAAAGCGTCCGGGAAGTGGGTACTTTCCGGACAGTTGCCGAAAAAAGTATTTTTTATCCAATTGTGTCAAAAATGACGTTTTATGGTTAAGATATTTGGGCGAAAAGGTAACTTTTTCACTAAGGTATTGAATAGTTCATTGTTACCTAGGCAACACTTTTCGTCCTAGGTCAAAATAGTATATTGTGCAATGAGCACAAAATGATGCCCATTTTGCACGAGTATGAAATTTGCAGCACGAGCCGAAGGCAAGTGCTGCAATTCATACGAGTGCAAAATGGCCATTTTGTTGCGAGTTGCATACTATACTTTTTCTATGACAACATATCGTTCACGTTTAATACATGTATACATTGCAAAAACTTTGAAAGAAATAAACTGATAATATTTCATTTCATTTCATTACATGCTCTTCGACGTTTCCGGTAATAAATTCAGTGTTGTTACCTTCGCTGCTTCTATTATGTTCCGGAGGTGTCAAATCTAAGTCAATATCACTATCAGTTTCCATTTGAATTAATAGTTTTTATAGAAAACAACTATGAAATTACTCGTTACCTACTAAAACCTTGACAGAAACGATCTGCTGACATTTCATCAATTTGTCGCTGGACGTCATAATTTGACAAGCCGTAGTCGTCGTGATTTTAGAGTGAACCTAGATCTAACACGAAATATTCCATTTCGCATTTGTTTCTTAGCAACTTGCCTAGCAACCGATGCAAAAATGAAATTCTGTACAGAATGTGCTTGTTTATGATTGAAGTTACGGTTATAAAATGAACATTTATCGAGGTTGTCGTAGAAAATAGTATATTATGCAATGAGCACAAAATGATGCCCATTTTGTTGCAAGTTGCATACTATACTTTTTCTATGACAACATATCATAATATAACATCATAACATACGATTCGCTACCTATACTAAAACTTTGACAGAAACGATCTGCTGACATTTCATCAATTTGTCGCTGGACGTCATAATTTGACAAGACGTAGTCCTCGTGATTTTAGAGTGAACCTAGACCTAACACGAAATATTCCATTTCGCATTTGTTGCTTAGCAACTTGCCTAGCAACCGATGCAAAAATGAAATTCTGTACAAAATGTGCTAGTTTATGATTGAAGTTACGGTTATAAAATGAACATTTATCGAGGTTGTCGTAGAAAAAATATTTTTCGGACGCTGAGATCGACTGTATATTTTTCTCTTGTCAATAGTCCATAAATTTTGTATAAGCTCTTTCATATATTTCCTTAGATGTTTGCGGCAACAAATGTATCATAACATCATCGGCAGCATCTTGAACATCAGGTGGCGTACATACAAGATCTTCACTATCACTTTCTAATTCCATTTTGGAGTTTTTCCGATTTCAAAACTCTCGTCTTATTGACAAACAAAACGTCAGTTGGATTTAATTATTTGTTATATCCATAGATACGCAAATGAGGCGACAAGTCTCATTTATATTTCCGTGCAAAATTAATTGTATTGATTTACTTTATTTATACATTTTAGTCATTTGGATAAAAAACATTCGGATAAAAAATATCGTATGTAATATGAACGAAAAATGTTTTTTCGGACTATGTGGGTTACCAGCCTCGGCTTCGCCTCGCCCGGTAATCCCCCACATCGTCCGAAAAACTTCATTTTTCGTCCTTATAACATAATATACTATTTCGTCTACCTTTACAAAAACTGACATTTTACGTAGTAATTTCCGAATGAAAAATCGATTATTTTTGAAGGCAAGAATTTTTCGTCCGCTAAAATGTTAACATATCCAAATTTCCCAAACTTATTGTATTTTTGAAAAAACAAGTGGCTGGGTACAAAGCGAAAAAAACTAGAGTATTTAGTCAAGATAAAATAAACATATTTCATCGTGATGTCCCAGATGAAACTTATCTTTTGCGCAGCTGACGAAAAGTACTTGCCTTCAAAAATAGTCGATTTTTCATTCGGAAATTAGTAATTTTTGTAAAGGTCGACGAAAAAAATGTAATATGCACCTCGGCGAAGAACTGTCCAGTGTCTCGCCAATTTACAGGGTCGTCTAAAATAGACAGTTTTTCTTCCTTGGTACATAAATAACGATTTTCACAATTAGGCATTATTTTCGATCGTACGGAACTGGACGCGAAATTTGAAGCAAATCTCAGAAAAATATCCAGTGATGTTCAACAAACGTCGCCCAAAAGATAATGTTAAAAAATTCCGAATATTTCGCAGTTCTTAATAGTGTGTTAGGATAAGCCAAAGAGAAGTAGTCACCAATGATAATAAAAGACGTATTCTTGAACAAGTTTTACAACCTTAAAAATTAAGCTTTCGAACTGAATATAAATGCATCACATGTAGGCTGCTCAAGTCTATTGGTGATGTTTATCATTACCGCATTCAAACCGGGCAGCGGTCAAACGTGCACATTTTGTTGAATACTCTGACGGGTATCCAGTTACTGTTGACCAAGAGCGGTACAGATACCAAATTATCACTTTCACCTTTCGTGAGAGACGAAGCTTTTGCCTCCCACCAAATCTGAATATGCTCAACAAAAGCAATCGTTTCAGTAGGATGGCGCAACGAGCTATATTTCCAAACTCTCCCTAGCCTTACTTTGGGAACATTTTTATAACATAGTAATTTCTTGAGGCATACTAAAAGATTAATATTTAATTCAAATAATGCACCAGCAAATATTGCTGAACTACATAAAAAGATACACTCACCGTTAAAAAAATCCGGCCACCAAAGATTTGACACATTTTCAAAAGTGGTTATCTCTTGAACCAATCATTTGTTTTTCATGATTTTTCTTGTGTGAACTATAGGTCATTTCTGTACCGATACTGTGCTTGAGATTTTGGATGAAGATTTGAATTTGAAATTATACGGGGTGCATAAATGTAAAGGTGTTTTTTCTCGAAATTTGGAACACCCTTTGGGATGTAGCAACTACAATAGAAAGTGTCAATGTGTGCCAAAATGTATCACCATGCTTTATGAACATTTTGGTTTTTTTTTCACTTTATTATCTGTTATTAAATAAGTTACTTGCCTTTAAAGAAAATCCTTCAAACGCAGTTGTCGCATACAAAAATTCTTGACGAATGGTTTGGCCAGCTTGCTGTCATGATCTCAATCCTATTGAGCATCTCTGGGACCAACTGCAGAGACGAAGTCGTTGCCAGCACGCTTTGCCTGACAGCCTCCAAAATCTTCGAGCTGCACTATAAGAAGAATTCTATGCAATTTCTCATACTTTCTTTACAAACCTTATTAATTCGATGCTGATTAATTTACGGAGACTTTCGTACAAAACAGTATTATTCAATAGGACAGAAAAACTGATTTTAAAAATTGAATTTTATTCTATAAAAACTGACATTTTCATAGACATTCTAACAAAATGTATATTCAGGGAATTTTAAAGAAATCGTTAATTTAGAAAATTCAACACTACCTCCCAAAATTAACATATAAATGATCATTACAAATGAACTACCCCTAACATTTTTCTCATTTTCACAAACTTCGGAGTAGAAATATGTTTTGTCATCACATCTGCAACTTGATTGCTACTCCCAATATGCTGAATCTGCATAACTCCCTGGTGGTATTTTTCTCGAACAAAATGAAACCTTATTTCAATATGCTTTGATCTTTTATGGAATTCCGAATTTTTCACCAGCTTAATAACACTTGCATTATCCATAAAAAATAATATGGGAAAAATGTCTTGACTAAGTATTTCCTCCAGAAGTCGTTTTATCCATATAAGCTCTTTCGTTGCTTCACTAACAGCAATATATTCTGCTTCAGTTGTCGAAAGAACAGTACTTTTCTGTTTATGGCTAAACCAAGTGAATGCAGAGTCAGAAAATTTGCTGACAACGCCTGTTCGTGAACGTCTAGTTTCTGGATCACCGACCGGCGTAATCAGCATCACTAAATATTTCCAAATTATTGGTCGATAAATTTGTTCTATATACAAGTCCAAAATGAATTGTACCACGTAAATATCTTAATATACGTTTAACAGCCCGCCAATCCGAAATTTTGGTGAATTTAATTTTTCAGAAACGACACTTACTGCATATGCGATATCGGGACGTGAAACAACCATTAAATACATTAGGCTACCAACAGCCTTACGATACGGTACGGAACTATTTAAAACTTCGTAATTTTCAACTGACGAGCTTTTGTCACATGGTATTAAAACAGCATTGGGGTCCTTCATATTAAACCGTTCCAATATTTTATTAATATAAGTACTTTGATTAATGAAAATATCACCCTCAACCGTTTGCTTTACCTGAATGCCTAGAAAATAATCCAAAGAGCCTACGGTTATTTTAAAATTATTTTGTAAAGTATGAATAAATGAGGCGATCTCATTTTCGTCACTTCCTGCTACTAGTCCATCGTCAACATAAATAGCTACGATTAGCTTTCGATTGTCGTTAACTCGCAAAAATAAACATGGATCAGCTTTACTTAATTTCAATTCCTGGCATTTAATGAAATCTACAAAACGTTTATTCCAGCAACGAGGAGATTTAATCCAAACAGGCTCCGATTCAGCTCACAAACACGATCTGTACCATCATCAAATCCCGCAGGCTGCTTCATGAAAACTTCATCCTGAAGTTCACCATACAGAAAGGCAGTTTTCACATCAAACTGCAGGAGTTTCAGCCTTTCTGATGCAGCTACACTCAGTATAATTCTTACTGTGTCGAAAAGTGCCACAGGGCTGAATGTTTTATCGTAATCTATGAAACGTTATCTTTGCCGATAACATTTCAAGTACAAAAATATTTTATCTCACAAGTAATTTTTGGTGGAATATACAACCAGTATATCCGAAAATATTTAAAAAATATTTCGGATGTTAATTTCACCGCGAAATTATATATATATATATACATATATATATATATATACATATATATATATATATATATATATATATATATCTCGTAATGTCAATTTTGATAGTTTTATTTTTAATTTAATTTCTTGAAAAGGAAAATTATATCTTATACCATGTTTTTTCTCCATATTATACATATTATATATAGATATTGAGATTAACCTCGCTTAGTTTTCTTTGAAAATGGTGATAATAAATTACCGAAAGCTCAGAACAAACTAAAAAGAGTTCACTTATTCACATTGCCGCATCCCCCACAATAATAGTTAGACCTAACTAGTATCGGCAACGAACTATTTCCTATATATACATGTATATGAACAGATGAACAGAGAGACATCCGGCGGGTTGTTGATCACTGCTATTCGAGCAACAAAGTATAAAGGAATTGTGCAGTAGTCCTAATATCTATGTGTAGATTTCGATACAAATATGGGGTTTGGATTGTGCCGAATCTACTAGGATTACTGCATAATTCCGGGGATAAAAATAATTCCTAGTGTAGACAGTTCCTGGCAGACCAGTTGAAATTACCGTTCCTGTGCACATAGGTACATTTCTGTGCCTATACCGTTCCTGAGCTCTGAAACCCACATAGTCCGATTCAGATAGTGAAAGTTCCTAGCTTATATCATGTCTGGTATATACCGTGGTTGAGGAAAGAAAAATGGATTGAGATCAAAGAACAGTTTCCCGTCTTTACGTCCAAGACAGAACTTCCAGACATGAGGTTCCTGTATTCAGCTCCCAGATTAAGGTCAAGGAAAGTTCATTTGTAAAGTTTTTTTTGACGGCTTCACCTATGTTAATTAGCTATTTTATTATCTGTAAGTACTAACCCATCTTTTCAAAATTGTACATTGTCAATTCTAGTGTTTTTTCATTATATATATATAATAATCGCTTGATTTTTATTTATTGGGTATGGTTAATGTGAATATAATGAAAAATTAAACGATCTTTGACGTTTCGCTTTCGTTTGAAAGCTTTTTCAAAATGTTTATTTTATATGTCACAATGAAGTAAAAAATATACAAATTGTTATTTAAAGAAAATGATACATATAAAAAAAGAAAAAAATTCTTTGAACGATAAACAAGATATCAAAAATTTGAGTCAAATTTATCATAATTTAATAAAATAACAAATTAATTACCAATAACTACACTTTTTTTCACCTATTGTTCAAATATCGTAGATTTAGTTCTGAAGTAAGTACTTGTATCATAACTAAATTCTAAAATAACAATTTGTATATTTTTTACTTCATTGTGACATATAAAATAAACATTTTGAAAAAGCTTTCAAACGAAAGCGAAACGTCAAAGATCGTTTAATTTTTCATTATATTCACATTAACCATACCCAATAAATAAAAATCAAGCGATTATTATAATAATGGTTAAAGAAAATAAAATAATATATATATATATATATATATATATATATATATATATATATATATACATATATATACATCCTTCTATCGTTAGAGCGTCCAGACAAAAATGTGCTTTATAGCGTCCGACGTCGTTTTCTGCAGATATAGTGTTAATTGAGGTGAATACTTTTTAATATAGATAAAGGATGGTTAAAATAAATGGAAAAAAGGACTTTGGCACGGAAAACACAACATTGCTGTATATTTTCCTAACATTATGGCGCCCTTTCAGTCGATGGACAATTGGGCGTCTCTTATATTCAGCATTACGTATATATGATAGCCTTTAGGGCGTCAATTTTGTTATTGCGTTGTTGCCGCAGTAAGTACATATCTGCTATTTACAGAAAATAGGAGGACAAATAAGATATAATGTGGTTATTGTAAGTAGGAGGGAACTATAATATGTTATTGCAATGAAATTTCAGAGGTATTCATTTAACAAGTTACAAATACTCAAAATATTGAAGACAGTGAACTTAAATAAATCTTCGAATGGACAATTTCTTCACAAAATTGCATTAATTTCAGAATTACATGATAGTTATTATTTTATATGGTGTTTGTTAGGTACTAGTTGAAGAATAGCTATTTATGTAGGCAGTTACAAAAAATATGATTTTTTGTGACATTTGTGATCATTCAGGACACGAGTATTGTCGGTGAAAAGTTTTAACCCTAGTTGAGAACTAATATTTTTCCTGCGTAGATAAATAATTTATTTCCTTAAAATTGTGGGTTACGGGAAAATACTATAAGGGAAGTGATGTGATGGAGTGATTTTGACGTTTCGAGATTCGAATGGATCTACACGTTTCATATTAGTCCAAAAAACCCATTTTTAAAAAATGTCGGTCGGTCAGTTGTCAACACGATAACTCAAAAACACTACCGAATTTTTCAATGAAATTTTATAAGTAGGTTCAGAACATAAAAACTGAGGCTAAGTTCGTAAATGATTAAAATCTGATTTACAGTTTTTCGGAAAATTCCATTTTCATGCAGTTTTCTCAATTTTCCACCCGAAATAATTTTTTTAACGAATAACTGACAATTTTGTTGGAATCTTCGTATCAAAAAACCTCCTATACAAAATTTCTCCGAAATCGGAATCAAATTTTTTTTGGAAATTTCCTTCAGCTTTAATCCTGTATATTATCTACAATATAAAATGAAAGAATTCAAATGTAGTAAGTAATTGAGATGCATGTTAAACATTTTGCAGTCCTGACCCAAAAATTGTAAATTTTGGTTTATATTGAATGTATGGAAAAAATTATGCAGTATCATGTATTTTAATACGCGGAATCCATTTCTTGTAGTAGTGTTATGAAATTTTTGTTATTAAAAAAATGTTTTCTTAGTTTTTTTCAAGTAAAGTATTAGAAAACAAATTTTGGGTGAAAACTAATAGCCTCGTGCATAAGGTGAAGTCATCTGGGTACATCAACTGGTTCAAATAATATTCTAATACATCAGTCGGAGCTAGATATCACGTTTATCCTTAGTGCCACGAAACAACAACATTAACAAAAGAAGTAAGTAGATATCGTCAAGGACCAGATTTTAAAAATATTCATACATACAGTCTGCTCCAAAATTCAGTGACGAAACAAACACATATTTTTTATGTAACACCCTGTATTTCTTAATATCTTTCGATTCTCTTCGAAGAGCTGATTTCGAAAAACTTGGAGTCAAATGGTTATAGTTTCTAAATTCCAGGGTGTTGAAAATCACTTTTTTAACTTCAAAGATTTTTCAGCTAAAACAATTGATTATTTAAAAAAGAATGGATGTCCCTATATTTACTTGGGTTTAGTTGGGTTCTTCAATCAATTTTGGAACATCCTATATATTCATGAATACTTATAAAATCTGCCTCTTGGCGATATCGGCTACTTTTATGTTTCATACATCAATATTGTGTATAGGAAAAGGAATAACTTTTGACCCTTGTACTAATATTTCTGTTGTTAAAAAAAATTGAATTTTTTGTTATTAATCTAATGAAATTATGTCATATCAACCTGTTGTTGGTTTTCCAATGAGTCTTTCAGTTGGTTCTTGCTGATTTGCCATTCCAAATGAAGTATTATATACAGGGTGGTCCGTAAGCAATGGTCCAAAGTGAAATGGGGGATTTTTGGCCTGAAAATATTACAATCTCTTGCAACTTGCTTTAATCAAATATTGATAATAGAAAAGATACAGGGTGGCAAAGTTTGAATGTAAAAGATGTTTTTTCTCAGTAAATTGAAAGATTTTGGATGTACAAACGTAAAAATTAAGAGATGGGGGTTTTAAGGCATGAGAAATCGTAATATGATATCCGTTTTGATGTATTTCCTAGAGGGCGCCAAATGAGCTAAGTTGTTGGTGTAACTGTGCGCTTAACTTTTTCATCGTTAACGCTATCTCTCTTCTTATTGAAAAATATTAAAACTACATCATTTGCGACAAAAATAAATATGTATCATTAGTCTCAAAAATTAATAGTTTTCGCATTTTAAAAACCCCCTACATAATTATTATTTTATTTATTAGCACAAATAACACCGTACACTAACTAACGTCGTTAGTTAGTGAACGATGCAAATAATAGCGTTAGTAGGCGCTGATGTCAGCAAATTTATCATCACAAGAATTAACATAGTAGGTGCCGATGTCAACAAGTTAATCATTCGTGTTTTGACAGTTAATCTCATTACACTCTTGAAGTACGAAACTATTTAAACACCTTGTTTCCTGAAAGCTGGATTGGTCGTGGTAGTCCCTTTCCTTGGCCAACACGCAGTCCAGAATATAACCCTTTGGATTTCAGTTTATGGGGCACAATGAGGGAAATAGTTCACAGAAACCCTATAAATAGTCGAGTTCAACTTTGGCAAGAAATCAGAGCAGCAACAAATTTTTTTACGCCAATGACATTGTTTAATATTAGGCGATCTTTCATGAAACGCATGGATAAATGTATCGAGATGAATGGCGGACATATTGAACAATTACTGTGAAATGATATTTAAATTTTGTTGTTGTATTTTTCAATAAATTTTTCTTTTTTCTCTTGATTAAAAGTTATTGAGTTCATAATGGTTGCTTTATTAATATGTCAAAGTACTAATAAATAAAATGCAAATTACGTAGAGGGTTTTTAAGATGCGAATATCTTGAAAACTAGCAACCTTTGAGACTTATGATAGGTATACATTTTTTTCACAAAAATGATGTCATTTTAATATTTTTCAATGAAAAGCGAGATAGTGTTAACGATAAAAAAGTTAAGTGCACAGTTACACCAAGAACGTAGCTCATGTGGCTCCCTCTAAAAAATACATCAAAACGGATATGATATTATGATTTCTCAGGAACTAAAACCCCTATCATCAAATTTTTACATTTGTATATCCAAAATCTTTCAATTTACTGAGAAAAAACATTTTTGACATTTCAACTTTGCCTCCCTGTATCTTTTTTATTATCAATATTTTATTGAAGCAAGTTGCGTCAGATTGTAATATTTTCAAGCCAAGAATCTTCCATTTCACTTTGGACCATTACTTACGGACCACCCTGTATATATATTTTTATTGTTTAAAAGTATATTTTGCAAATTTTTTTAATTTCATTCAACTATTCGAGAGCTATAAGACCGAGGCAGGAATAAATGCGGAACATAACACCATCTATGCTACAAAGTGTTAGAGTAGACCTTAATGCCCGGTTAAGTCATGTCTACTGGTCAATGATGAACAAGCTGAACATTTATTGTAAATTTTCTTTTGTTTATTTTGGTAATTTAAAATCAAAAACTGACCTATTTGGGGAATTTTTAATAGTACTTTTTATTTAGCTTATAATAAATTTATGCGTTACTTGGACGCACCCTATATACAGGAACGTATCTAAGAAATTAAGATCTGGGAAGTAACTTGGGACTTCGATTTTAAATGAAAAAGAGATTCATTCATATTGTTTCATGTATAATTTGCGTATATTGTTTCGCGTTTACGGCGTCCACTGACCATCTGCATACAACGTGCTAACTCTTTTTTTTTAAGAAAACTAAATATTTTTATGATCGAAGAATACGTACAAGTACATGCAATGGAAACGCACAAAGAAGTAAGAGATGAAGGCTGTAGTTCATTAAATTCGAATGATTTTGATTTTTGTATCCCTGCAGGATTTTTTTTCAATCTGAATAACTTTGTAGTACCTATTGTAGGACTTTTAAGTTTCTCTGTGTATATGTAGATTTTATAGTAGAAAACTTTTTTTTGTATTGTGTAAAAATTTACTTTTTATTTGTCCCATATTCGACATTGTTTTATAATTACTACTTACTAGGTATTAAAACAATAAAATCTAGATTTATAACCTAATTAAAGTGGGTTTCTTTAACACGTTTTAGCTTCCAAATAAATTTAGGGGTAGTCAACATAATATAATATTGACATTATACTTGTCTTTTAGATGACCGAGAATAGTTTGTATATAATGCCCTACTCAATAATTAATTATACAGTGAACGTCTAAATTATGGAATATTATCATTGTTCCGAGAACCGTCGAGTTTTAAGGGAATTCCCGAAACAGGTCGATTTTTGTTGTACAATGCCCATGTTATAACGTACATGGAGTAGGGATGACGTAACCGGTGTAGGTGTAATGACGTAATCGTTAATTTTTTTAAATAGAAATCGGTATAATGTGACACCTCATTTGAACGAGAATTTAATTATCTATTTAACGACATTACATTTTTAACTAAAATATTTTTTTAAGGGTACGAAAACAATTTTTTTTAATTTAAATTCAATCAAATTACAATTAATGCTTGAATCCATGACTTTCTGAAATACTTAAAAAAGCAAAAATAAGTAAAAATAATAATGGACACGAAAAGTTCTCTCATAAACACTGAAACTTTTTGTCATATGTAATTCAAGCAAGTGATAGTGGCATAATTACTGTAATATTTATTGTCGTAAATGTTTTGATTTTGTGAATTGTTATCAGTTGTCAATTGTAATTTTTACTTTTGAATAGTGAATTATGGCTCACCTAAATGAATCACAACGCATAGAAATATTAATCCTTAGCGGATGCGGAGATAAAAAAAAGAACACAGAACGAGGTATGCAATTTATTCAACGCAAAATATCCCGTCAGACCCATCAGCCAATCAACAATAAGTAAAGTTTGGAGAAACTAGGCACGTTAAACAGATTCCAAACGCAGGGCGTCCTAAAATTGAAGACAATGTGAAACTTGATATTTTATTAAATGTACATGACAATCCTCACAGTAGTTCAACACAAATGGGTGAATATGCTGGAGTTTCCCAAAGATCGGTATTACATATTTGTTCGTGAGATGTGCGAAGGAATAAAGTCTTCAAGTGAAATAAAAGAAAGGATTAAAAATATATTGCAAGAATTTAATAAAACTAATACTGTACAAATGGGACGAGTTCTCTTCTCGGCGTCTTACATAATAATGTCGAAAATGCCCCTTAAACTAGGTAACAAAATATACAATGCGAAGGGTGGTATATCCACTTGACTTGCAGATGCTGAAAGGATGACATATGGCTCTGTCTTCTTAGAAGGATTTAACATTTACGTATAATGACAAATATGTTATCTGAAGTGTAAGGCGTGAACATGCCCCGAGCCTTGGCAAATATTGCCGAAATGAATATAAAATAAAATAATTGTTGCATGAGTAATAAAATATAGCTAAAACTAATACCTAATAATAAAAACAGATTTTTTCTTGCAGCCACAAGTAATATCATTAATTTCAGCAATAGCTTCATGAAGTGACTTCTTTGTAAATTTAAATTTAACATGCTATAAAATAAAAATTCACACCTAAACTACTTAATGCTAACTTATATGCCTAAGAGTTTAAAATTTTAAAACTGTTTTCTGCCTTAATTATTGTCTATATCATCGTTTACGGGTAACGGACATATTTTGGAAAAGGAACGGGTTATAATGCCCCTAGAAGTTTTAATTTTAAAAACACGCGCTACACCGTCGTTACCGCATATCACTTCACTGACGCGATCAAGTTTCCACTTCATTGGTGGCAGATTATCCTCTTTAATAAGGACTAGACGATCTTTGGCAACCTTATCACCTTTGGTAGCAGCCCACTTGGTTCTCGTCTGCAACTCAGAGATGTACTCCTTATTCCACTTTTCCCACATATGTTGTGATAATTTCTGCGTCAGCTGATAGCGTGATAGTCGATTTATGGGGATGTTTGTAAATTGTTGGTCGCCTAACGTGGTTATAGGGCGACCAATAAGAAAATGGGCGGGCGTTAGAGCGGTGTAATCGTTGGGGTCGGTGGATAACGGCGTCAACGGCCGCGAATTTATTATTGCCTCAATCTGTGTCAACAACGAGCAGAATTCTTCGTAAGTAAGGTGTGCATTAGATAGTACTCTTTTAAGATGATGTTTGATTAATTTAACTCCCGCTTCCCAAAGACCCCCAAAATGGGGTGAATATGGCGGTGAGAATTTCCAATCTATCTCGTCTTTGGACAATGAATCAATAATTAATGATTTATTTGATTTAAGAAATGTATTAAGCTCTTTAAAATCCGTACTTGCAGAGACAAAATTTTTACCGTTGTCCGAAAAAATTTGTCTGGGTTTTCCCCTACGTAAGATAAATTGCTTTTCGTGCGTAGAACGAATGATGAAATATATTTTTTTATATCAGGAATTTCCTTTGGCGGTGTCAATTCCAAAAAGGGCCAGGTATCGCGAGACTCGGCTATCCATTTAGGACCATACCACCAAAGGCTAAGACGTAATAAATTTTCAGGCGAGACGCCCCTGGATAATAAATCGGCGGGATTATCCGAAGTAGGTACATGCCGCCACTGTGCAAAAAAAATGGATTCTTGAATTTCGTTAACCCGATTACTAACAAATGTTTTAAATTGATCTGCCGGTTTTTTTAACCAACACAGTACTATTGTAGAGTCCGTCCATAAATAGCAATTATTAAATTTGATTTTTAAGGAATTAAGTACCTTTTTAGCTAGCCTACAAAGAACTAATGCCCAACAGAGTTCCAACCGGGGTAATGTTACTGGTTTTAAAGGGGCGACTTTACTTTTAGCGCATAATAGATGAGAGTGGTTTTTATTATTTTTATCAGTGGAGACAATATAAATACATCCTCCATACGCCTTTTCGCTGGCGTCCGCAAATCCATGCAATTCAATGCTCGTATAATCATGTAATTTTACCAGGCGTTCTATGTTAAGATTATTTAAAATTGGCAGCCTTTGTCTTAAATTAATAAATGATGTTTTAATATGAGCAGGAACCGGTTCGTCCCAAGAAATGTGCTCCAACCACAAATTTTGCAGCATTATTTTAAATGTAGTTATACACGGCATAACGAGCCCTAATGGGTCAAACACTTGTGAAATGTCGGACAGTATGCGACGCTTTGTTATTTTTTCGTTTTCATTAAGTGCAGTAAAGGGACTAATGCTATAAAGTAATGAATCTTGATGGGGCGACCATGACAGCCCCAGCGTCAGCCACATATTTTAAAAAAAGAAAAATACCATCCCTACAAAATTCAACTACATCAGGAGTTAAACGACGACGATCCCGATCGCCGGCTTCAATTTTCTGAAATTATTCAGGATTTATGTATCCCCAATCCACTTTTCATCAATCAAATCCTTTTTTCCGATGAAGCAACATTTTTTATACATGGTACCGTAAATCGTCAAAATTGCAGATATTGGAGTCAAGAAAACCCGTATTGGATGACTGAGGCACACACGCAATATCCTCAGAAAGTGAATGTATGAGGTTTGTTCCAACCAGCGTCAGAAACCGTCAGGATTCTGCGCAGTAACTTAAATACGTTCCAACCAGACATACAAACGATTAGTTAACGATCAGTTTCTTGTTCCAACCAAAATTTAAAACGGTTTGAAAACTATCAGAACGGTTTACGGATTTTCTTCTGACCACTAATCTGGCGCATGCGAATCGCTGTGTTTTTATTTTACAGTTTCTTTCACTGTTTCATTGAATTGCAGCATAACCTTAAAGTGTGAATTGTGTTTGTATTTAGATATAATTAAAACTAGAACTTTTAAAGTGTGAATTGTGTTTGTATTTAGATATAATTAAAACTAGAACTTTTAAAGTGTGAATTGTGTTTGTATTTAGATATAATTAAAACTAGAACTTTTAAAGTGTGAATTGTGTTTGTATTTAGATATAATTAAAACTAGAACTTTTAAAGTGTGAATTGTGTTTGTATTTAGATATAATTAAAAAGCTTGGTTTTATTCCTAATTTTGATCATAATAAAAATCGTGTAAGCCTTTGGATCTGCTGATTAACGATGCCAACACAAGCGCATGTACAGTACAGACTGAAGTTGTAAGATGTTCCAACCAAAAACATAAATTGATCAGGGATCAGATTATTTGATAGACATGCGCGTTGAAAACGATTTGAAAATAGTTGGAAATCAGTTTGTGATTTGTGGTTGGAACAAACCTATGGGCAGGGATCATCAATGACAAAATCATTGGCCCTTTTTTCTTTGAAGAAAATCTAACAGGAAGACGCTATTTAACTTTTTTGAGAAATCAACTTATACCTGTCCTTGCTAACATGTATCCAAATGCCAATAATCCAAATTTACCTAGTGAAAATATCTGGTTTCAACAAGATGGATCCCCTCCGCATTACGCACGTGAAGTACGTCAATTTTTAAATAATTACTTTCCCGTGAGGTGGATCAGAAGTCGAGGTTTTATAGAGTGGCCAGAAAGGTCGCCAGATCTAACACCTCTAGATTTTTTCCTGTGGGGTTACATAAAATCAAAAGTTTATGTCAATAGACCCCAAAACTTACAGGACTTGAAAAATAGAATTAGGCATGAAAATTTAATTACTCCAGAAGTCATCCGCAATGTACTTGATGAATGTGTCCGTACATTCGCATATTGTCAAGAAACCGATGGATGGCAGTTCGTACATTTAATTTAAAATAATTGTTATGCATAATTTGGTTACTTTAAAGTACATTATTAATTAAATCATTAGTTGAAATTTGGTTGAATTTAAATTAAAAAAATTGATTTCGTACTCTTAAAAAAATATTTTAGTTGAAAATGTAATGTCGTTAAATAAGGAATTAAATTCTCGTTCAAATGAGGTGTCACATTATACCGATTTCTATTTAAAAAAATTAACGATTACGTCACTACACCTACACCGGTGACGTCATCCCTACTCCATGTACGTTATAACATGGGTATTTTACAACAAAAATCGACCTGTTTCGGGATTTCCCTTAAAACTCGACGGTTCTCGAAATAATAATAATATTCCATAATTTAGCCGTTCACTGTAGAATACTATTAATAAAGAAATGCGCCAGCTCACTGACCTTCCTACCTCATATCTAAACCTTTACTCACGTTAATGTATCGGACTTTCTTAATTTGGCGCTATTAGAGGAGAGTGGTTGACGTGACGCTCTAAAGACGAGAGCATGTATTTGAGAGAATACTCAGAGTTGAGTAATGTACCAGAAATGTATTTTTCTAACTGTTGCATTCAACAATATAAGCAATTTAACGTTCCACTGAAACGGCAGTGTTGTCAAATCTCGGGACGCTCTAAGCGCGAATAACTATCAAGATAAAATGTATACTCTATATACAACTTAATACTCCTAGCGTCTCTGCCGGAGAGTTGCGCGAACTAAATATATTCGGGAACCGTATATTTTCGTTCATTTCATGATCAAAAAAGCGTCCCCCAAAAATTTTGTTGGTAGGTTCGTGACGTAATTTCAAGTCCCTGGACAAATTATTACAAGGGGTGTGCATAGAGCGTCCGTATACGGACGCTGTATGCACTTGGACGCTCTATTGAATGCGATTTCAGAATGTATGGACGCTTTAACGATAGAAGGATATATATATATATATATATATATATAATCGCTTGATTTTTATTTATTGGGTATGGTTAATGTGAATATAATGAAAAATTAAACGATCTTTGACGTTTCGCTTTCGTTTGAAAGCTTTTTCAAAATGTTTATTTTATATGTCACAATGAAGTAAAAAATATACAAATTGTTATTTTATATATACACATATATATACATATATATACAGGGTGTCCCAGAATTTTTTAGACAGGCTATAACTCTAAAACGGCTGAAGATAACTTCATAAAATTTAATGTTGATGATTTAAAAAATAAAATAAAAGAAGCATGTAGAGCTGTTACTCCAGAAATGATAAGAGCGGCATGTACGCGTGAACTATTGAGAAGGTTTGAGGCTTGTGTTGAAGCGGAAGGGGGGCATTTTGAGCACATTATTGAAAATTAATTGTAGAATAATGGTATTATTGCCTTGATTTTCATGTGATTAAATTTGTTTGTTGAACTTTTTTATTTATTTTGTTAAACTCCTTTTGATCGAAAATACACAACTAATAAATTTTAACATACTAAGTGTATTACATGGTTGAATTCAGAATAAAAAGACCTTTAATATGAGCAGTCACACGACCACCTTTGCATTTGATATTTTATAATGACGTCATAGCTACGCTGATGATTTCGCTGACGTCATGAGGGATTCGCAATATTGTAAAATCCGTCCAATTGCTGCATACCAAATTTTATGAAGTTATGCCGTTTTAGAGTTATAGCCTGTCTAAAAAATTCTGGGACACCCTGTATATATATTTACAATTGTCCTTTTTTTTATTATATATTAATTTTAAAAAAAATCTCTTTCTCAGGGTTGGGTTCAATACTTAATTATTTTTTTAATAATATCCTTTTTAAAGATACTTATTTATTAAACAATTTTAATTTGAAGTTTACAAATTTTAAATTTTTGAATTAATTATTTTTATTTTAAAGAATTGGCTTTATGTCTGAATCACTAAATTAATTTTCTTCCTATCTAATATCAAATTTTCTAATTTATGAAAATCAAAATGTTACATCAATTATATATTTCTTCGGTCTTCAAAATGTCTTTTACTCCTATTATGTCCAAATGTTAATTATTCTATTTATTCAATAATTGACTTATTATCTATTATAGTAATAAATATTGGAATATTACTTCCCTGGTTTATATAATGTCAATTCTTCAATTTCAACAATCACCAAATATGCCATTTGTAGTATAATTTCTCTTTCCATTTATATATGATTTGAATGTTTACTGCTTTACAAAATTTTTAATCCAATATCTTTAATTTTCAATTGGTTATTTTATTTTTATATTCTCTCTCTGCCTGTCAAAATATTCTATCTCCTCCTTTCCAAATCGAATAATAATTATTACGATGGTATAAAATTTTTCAATTTTCTACAATTTGCTTTATAAATTTTAGTCCAATCTTTCTAATTTTCGGTTATATATTTTTATATTATATCTCTACCTTTCAAAAATATTCTATCCATATTATATTATCAATAATCATTACCATCACTACCCACATTCAATTTTCATTTTATCCCCCGATAACTATTAAAAAAAATATTTCTTTCAATGTGACATTAATTATAACCACAAATGACATATTTTACACATCAAATTTCATAGATCTAACGTAACCTAACCTACATATAATATATCAATACAATTGCCCTGAAATTAATGTTTTCCAAATTAAAATATTTGACACACACTGTATGTCACAATTTTGAATTTGAAAACATTATTTTCACAACTATAACTTATCTAACTTATAATTTTTTTTATATAACAATTACAATAACATTTTATTCTATCTTTCAACATAAAAATTAATTTTCTTTAACATAACTAAACAATTAACTTAATTTTCTTCAACATAACAAAACAATTATCTCAATTTTCTTCAACATAACAAAACAATTAACTCAATTTTCTTCAACAGATTCCTGCTAAGAACACATGCAAATTTTTATTCTTGCTCCTCAAATTTATAAATATTTCTGATATTGAAAATCCCTCGAAATAAACCAGTTCTTTCTTATTATCTCCCTCTTTTATCTATATTTTTATATTATTATTTCAACTTCTCTATTATTCACATCTATCACTTTTTTTTTACTATCTAACACTTCATTCAAACTCATACTCATCTTATAAATTATCCATTATTTCTTCATATCTACCATTAATTACCAATCTCATATCATTATTCTCCTATTAACTATCCATTCCGGCATTATAATTCCTTTATTCCCTATTAACCATACCATTATCAGAACTCCTCTTATTATCCAATCAATTAATCTAATTACTATACTCCATATTATCCACACTAATATCCTATCCTGTTTTAATTTTTTTTTATTCATCATTTCATTCTGTTATTATTGCCCATCAATTGCTTATATCTAATTCATTTTCTATCTAAATTTTTAAATGTTTTGTTACCAAATCCTCATTGTAATATAATAAAAGTTACTTTGGTAATTTTTTTTATAACTAATGCAATTCTTATTTAAATTAACCAATTCGGAAGGATGTTCATAATAAACTTATATATAAATTTACTTTCGGAGGCTTCTTAATCAAAATTCCTTATTATTTTCATTACTGGATTTAACATGTATTTGGATTCCATTCTTTTGTAATTTGTTTGTTTATATGGCTTTGCACTAGTTCTTACAGAAACCTGCTGACTTCTTGTTTCATTCTATCTAAAATTTGAATTATTATTATTAACTGTATTAAACTTTCCTTCTATTACCATTATAACTATTCTAATTTCTATGTTATAGTTTCTTAGATTTATATTTTTTTTGGTTCCCCCTATTAAAATTACTTCTAGTAAGATAATTTCCCCCAAACTTATTTTCATTTATTCTTTCAATCAAATAACTTCCACTCTGATTATATGTTTGTTTCATCCTATGATTCATATTTCTATTTTTCCCAAAAGTTATATACTTTGCCTTATTTTTAATAATGTCTATAGACACCTTTGGATGTAATTTTTTTTATATTACTACCAAACTTATGATTATTTCCCCCATTATGCCAAGATATTATCGTTTTTCCATATTTTTTTTTCTTTTTCCAATTCCTGCAACCATTTTCCTTTTCTATGAACATTTCTTTTCTTATTTCGTACAATTTTCTGTTTGTTTCTTGATATTTTACTAATATACTTTGTGACTAATCATTATCTACTTTTTGTTCCATTATTTTCATTTTATCATCATGTTCTTGGATCTGTTGCTTTATATTTTCCACCTTATTTTCTATTGTTTGCTGATATTTGATAATACTTTCTCCTGTTTTCTTATTTTGATTATGAATTTTGTTGATACCTCCTTCATATCTTTTATTCAATTCTCTTATTTTCTGTGAGTTTTCCATTTTTAATTCTTTTATCTGCTTTTGGATATCTTTGTGTCTCTGAATCACTTCCTTCCCCTCTCTTCTATTACTTCAATCTTGAATTTGTCTTGTTCTTTAACTAATTCTTCCCTAATTTGTTCGCAGTTATTCATAATTTGTAATTTTATATTTCTCTCCAACTTTTTCTGCCCCTCTTCAAATTTCTTTTCTAATGTCGTCTCCATTTCCTGTATCTTTTTTTCTGTTTTGCTTTGTCCTTGTTCTATTTTGTTTTTTAATTCATCTTGTCCTTGTTTCATATTTTCCATCAACTTATTTAGCATATCCATTACATTAACTTCTTCGCTCATCTTTCTTGATTCAACCACATTTGTTACATCAACCGTCTCCTCCAATGTATTTTCTTGTAATTTTTTATTTGTTTCTATTATTTGTCCCTCTTCTTGTAAGGAGGGAAAAACTTGACTTGAGGAGAATGAGTGATTTGTAAAGATTGATATATTTAATTAGAATTTAACTTTTAATTACTTACTGTGTACTTACATTATATTGTTTATAATATAGATAATAAAACAAATCTAAATGTTGAAAATAACTATTTACAAGACACTGGACGTGATTCCTGGATTTAATTGAACAGTCCATGTGGACATGGTCCAAGTAGGTTGAACAACCGAGATGACGTACCTGGAATTAGATAGAAAAACACTCTGAGTATTCAATTTGCCATAAATAATGATTAATTATTTAACTAACGATTAGTATAGTTGAAATCCCCAAAATTAATAAAAGTATTAATAATATACAAGGTGCATGTTATGTGTTTGAACTGTGATTATGCATATCAGTACTAAAGTAAAGTTAAAACTTCACTTGATCAAAAATAAATGCCTAATAGTAAATATTTAGGGTTATTAGGAAAAGTGCAAGGGGCGCAAACTCTCCCCAGTGCATGTAAGGAATATGTGGCACAAACTCTCCACACACAATATTATAACTACTGTAAGTGGCCCAAACTCTCCATAGTACAGCAAAATAAAATTACACTGCAACTGGCACAAACTCTCCACAGTACAGCAAAATAATAATACACTGCAAGTGGCACAAACTCTCCACAGTACAGCAAAATAATAATACACTGCAAGTGGCACAAACTCTCCACAGTACAGCAAAATAATAATACACTGCAAGTGGCACAAACTCTCCACAGTACAGCAAAATAAGGTTACACTGCAAGTGGCTCAAACTCTCCACAATACAGGGGGGTGGAAGGAGATATGGGTGACGTGAGAAGTCACCCTGTATCAGGAATGGACAAACCGCAAGTGGCGCAAACTCTCCACAATACAGTATAGGTACGTGAGTTAAACTGCAAGTGGCACAAACTCTCCACAGTACAGCTAAATAAGGTTACACTGCAAGTGGCTCAAGCTCTCCACAATACAGGGGGGTGGAAGGAGATATGGGTGACGTGAGAAGTCACCCTGTATCAGGAATGGACAAACCGTAAGTGGCGCAAACTCTCCACAATACAGTATAGGTACGTGAGTTAAACTGCAAGTGGCACAAACTCTCCACAGTACAGCTAAATAAGGTTACACTGCAAGTGGCTCAAACTCTCCACAATACAGGGGGGTGGAAGGAGATATGGGTCACGTGAGAAGTCACCCTGTATCAGGAATGGACAAACCGCAAGTGGCGCAAACTCTCCACAATACAGTATAGGTATGTGAGTTAAACTGCAAGTGGCACAAACTCTCCACAGTACAGTAGGATTGGATGAATAGGAAATGCAACAACAAATTAATGTTCTTAATAACGTTGAATATTGAAGAACTTTAAACAAAGTAATTATTAAAAATAATTAGCACATATGTGATAAAATATCTTTTAAAATCAATTATCAAATAACAGGCAGAAATGAATTACTCTGTGAGATAGACTCACCTATTTAACTCCTGATATGCACCACAATACACACTATATTTTAATAGATTTATTTGGCTCAAGTGAACACTTTAGTTATTTTCTAGAAACTAAATCTCAAATCGTTCTTAAAATTTTCTTTCCCCTTTCGTGGCCTCGAAGACTACGTGACATTTTGTTACTTTACTTATCTGCTTCAGACAATTGGTTGTTTGGTCGAGAAATGCATTTCTGAAATATTAGGGTATACCCATGATTTAATTCATTTTACTTGAAACGAAAACTATTTTAAGAATAACAGGGTGAGAAAAAAAAATTGTCTTACATTCTTGAATATAGTCTACTTTAACACATTCATTCTCTTCATTTTCGTCATTCATCTCTTTAGAATTATTCATTAAACATTTACTCCTGGTATTCATTTTATTTATTGATATATATTTTTTAAAATTTATTTTCAAATTATCAATTAATAATAATAATAATCTCCCTTTACAAAGACTATTACTATAATTAGTAATTGTCACTTTTCCAAATTTTACTAAAATCTAAATTCTACAAAGCCCCACGTTTGGTCGACATTTTATATTGATATTTACAATTGTCCTTTTTTTTATTATTATATATTAAATTTAAAAAAATCTCTTTCTCAGGGTTGGGTTCAATACTTAATTATTTTTTTAATTTTTAAATTGTATATTAATAATCTTTCGTACTGAAAGAAGTGATCTATGTAACTAAAATCAGGTAGATCAGTTTAAGCGATCGTTCTTTCGTTTTCAATCAGTTCCCCCTCTACACCTTAAAAGTGATCATAAGTAATTATTCTAAACGCGGAATTTATTATATCAGTTAGATCACATTGGTAAAGTTAACCTCAAAATTTTAAGCTAGATGTTTATAATGTACATTTACAAGGGAATCTAATATTAATTTTCTTTCCATTTCGTTAGTTTTTCACGTTCTACACAGCGCAACTCAGTAAATGAATAAAAAATAAATAACCTCCAAATGACATGTTATCTGTGGACGAAAACCTCACACGAAAACGTCTTCAAGGCTATGATGAAAATGAGCGCGTTCTTTCGGGCATTCAGTGAATGAATGTGTTCTGATTGCAAAATCACTTCCACTTTAATCACATAAGTTGAATCAGTACGAAAGAACATAGCTATTATATGTAGGTTAGGTTACGTTAGATCTATGAAATTTGTTGTGTAAAATATGTCATTTGTTGTTATAATAGAGGAGTTCAGTCTAAGGTCAGTGTGGCCAACAAAAAATGGTTTTTCTGACAAGAATGACAGTTAATGTCTACCATTCAAAACATAAGATTTTTGCATGTTTTTTATCATTGCGAACATCTATATTGCTTTATTAAGACAATGAATACACCCCCGAAGCGTAAATCTCAAAATTTAAAATGACTTTTTAGCTGAATAATCAACGCATCGATGGCCAATAATTCTAGAAACTTTTGGCATGTCACATGTCACCATTTCATTTCTGTCACTATTTATGTGAGATTTATTTGCTTATTGATATTCGTGTAATCGTTAATGTTTATCTTCCATATTTTGTGTTGTGCATTAGACTTTTGTAGTAGTTCTATCGACTATCAAATCAACAAAAGCAAATAAAACTCATAACTGACATAAATAGTGACAGAATGTCAGAAATAAAATGGTGACATGCCAAAAGTTCCTAGAGTTATTGGCCACCGATGCGTTGATTATTCAGCTAAAATGTCATTTAAAATTTTAAGATTTACGCTTCAGGGGTGTATTCATTGTTTTAATAAAGCAATATAGATGTTCGCAATGATAAAAAACCTTCAAAAATCTTGTGTTTTGAATGGTAGACATTAACTGTAATTCTTGTCATAAAAACCTTTTTTTGTTGGCCACACTGACCTTGGACTGAACTCCTCTATTGATGTCGCATTGAAAGAAATATTTTTTTTAATAGTTATCGGGGGATAAAATGAAAATTGAATTTGGGTAGTGATGGTAATGATTATTGATAATATAATATGGATAGAATATTTTTAAAAGGCAGAGAGGTTCTGGTAGACTTCGCGACCCTCGGAATTTTATGTTAATTTTAAATTTGTTTGATAGCTACCCTTAAATAAAGTAGATTAGAACAAAAATTTCGTTGGATCATTCAGAAATTACTTTAAAAATCACGAATTTAGTTCAAAAAATGATACTTTTTCAACACTATTTAATGCTATTCACGATGAATATTTTCACTTTAAACTGTAAAGGTTATTATCTTTAACTAGGTAAATGTAAGTCTGTTTCACAAAAAAAAAACCCGAAGAAAATACTTAAATTTTGCCAATTTTCAGAAATATATTCAAGCATAATTATTTTTACTTGACACTTATAGGTTATAAACCAACACACTCAAATCTTATGTCTAAGATACCTCACGATCACAAATCATGAATGTTGTGTGATCAGGTGATAGCTAAGCGGTGTTGTCAAATGGTGTTCATTTTCTTTTAGTTGAATTAATTTTGCATTGTAATAGATTACAGGAATATATAAAAATATAAAATGATTTGCATTTATAATTATAAAAATCGAAATATTAGGCATCCTTAGAATATAATGTTTATCTTAGATTTGCTTTATTTCTTACATTAAGTAATGTAAGAGTTTATAACAAACTTACTGCTGTACCTCACCTAATACAGTTTTATAGCAATATAGTGAATAATATATTAATTTAATTTATACATTATTCAATTATGTAGGTTAGGTTTGGTAAGGTTTGGTTAGGTTTGGTTAGGTTTGCTTAGGTTAGGTTTGGTTAGGTTAGGATTGGTTAGGATTGGTTAGGTTTGGTTAGGTTTGGTTAGGTTGGGTTAGGTTAGGTTAGGTTTGGTTAGGTTAGGTTAGGTTGGGTTAGGTTGGGTTAGGTTGGGTTTGGTTAGGTTAGGTTTGGTTAGGTTTGGTTAGGTATGGTTTGGTTAGGTATGGTTTGGTTAGGTATGGTTTGGTTTGGTTTGGTTTGGTTAGGTTTGGTTTGGTTAGGTTTGGTTTGGTTAGGTTTGGTTTGGTTAGGTTTGGTTTGATTAGGTTAGGTTAGGTTAGGTCTCAAAACGTCATACTTTCTACTTCTATCGTGAAGATTACATTAGCCATAATCAAAAGCTTAAGAGATTTAAACTATTTTTCAAATAAGGTATTTGTCCAAATAGTGGTCATGGTGAAAAAATATTGTTTTTTGGATTTTTCTCTATAAATTCTAAATCTTCCACAAATTTTTTAAAAAACCTTGTGTAAAGTATTTCCAAGCCGTAACGAGTTACGGATATGAGAACTGGCAACATTGTTCAATCCACCATCTGATATCTAGACATAATTATCAAAAATTGTCAAATTTAAAAAAAAATGGCGGATTTTTAGTACTTTCAATTGCGATTTTCTCTTTCAAAAGTACATGATCCAAGAATTTTTTTCTTTTAAAATGTTCTATAGATATAGGGCTTTCTAATAAGAAAAAAATCGTTGGAAAATTCCGAGGGTCGCAAACCTTACCGGACCCCCGAAAATTAGAAAGATTGGACTAAAATTTATAAAGCAAATTGTAGAAAATTGAAAAATTTTATACCATCATAATAATTATTATTCGATTTGGAAAGGAGGAGATAGAATATTTTGACAGGCAGAGAGAGAATATAAAAATAAAATAACCAATTGAAAATTAAAGATATTGGATTAAAAATTTTGTAAAGCAGTAAACATTCAAATCATATATAAATGGAAAGAGAAATTATACTACAAATGGCATATTTGGTGATTGTTGAAATTGAAGAATTGACATTATATAAACCAGGGAAGTAATATTTCAATATTTATTACTATAATAGATAATAAGTCAATTTTTGAATAAATAGAATAATTAACATTTGGACATAATAGGAGTAAAAGACATTTTGAAGACCGAAGAAATATATAATTGATGTAAAATTTTGATTTTCATAAATTAGAAAATTTGATATTAGATTGGAATAAGAAAATTAATTTAGTGATTCAGACATAAAGTCAATTCTTTAAAATAAAAATAATTAATTCAAAAATTTAAAATTTGTAAACTTCAAATTAAAATTGTTTAATAAATAAGTATCTTTAAAAAGGATATTATTAAAAAATAATTAAGTATTGAACCCAACCCTGAGAAAGAGATTTTTTTTTAAATTTAATATATAATAATAAAAAAAAGGACAATTGTAAATATCAATATAAAATATATATATATAATAGGTTTTATATATCTTAGGGATTCCGTCGAAAGGAGGGCTTAATGAAACTCTTATCTACTACCCAACGTTTCGAAAAATTTTATTTTCTTTTTCAAGGATGTAAAGTGAGTTAGTAATTTACAAAACTAAACTTCTTATTCAGAAAGTAAAACATATTCTTTGTATGTAAGAAATTTCATATAATAATAAGTTTTATTCAACACACAGATCTGATAACCATTTTATGTAGTGTAACTTCAAAAGCAAACAACAGTTAAACGTTCACTGATTTTAAATTTTGATTTTTTTCTAATTTTGTTTTAAGAAATAAAATTAGTGGCGCCCTTTGTGTTAACTTTTAGTATATTTTCTTTTATAAATTCCATTCCCTGAGAACTGGCTTTGTTATCTCCAAAATTTAAATTCAGTTTGCAAGAACCTACGCTATTCATTGATATTATTAATTTTTTTTAACTAACGCACAACGCCGAGGGTAAGTTATGTTACATTGATCCTGACCCACAGGATATGAAACGTTATCTTTGCCGATAACATTTCAAGTACAAAAATATTTTATCTCACAAGTAATTTTTGGTGGAATATACAACCAGTATATCCGAAACTATTTAAAAAATAAAAATTGTTAAGAATTTCGTAAAATTTATCTTTTGGGGGAATAAACCATATGTCTATTCGGACCAAAATTCCATAATTAGAGTTTCGGATGTTAATTTCTCCGCGAAATTCGAATATTTGGCTTTTATATATATATGAACAGAGAGACATCCGGCGGGTTGTTCACTGTTCACTGCCATTCGAGCAACAAGGTATAAAGGAATTGTGCAGTAGTCCTAATATGTATGTGTAGATTTTGATACAAATATGGGGTTTGGATTATGCCGAATCTACTAGGATTACTGCATAATTCCGGGGATAAAAATAATTTCTAGTGTAGACAGTTCCTGGTAGACCAGTTGAAATTACCGTTCCTGTGCACATAGGTACATTCCTGTGCCCATACCGTTCCTGAGCTCTGAAACCTACATAGTCCGATTCCTAGCTTATATCATGTCAGGTGGTTAAGGAAAGAAAAATGGATTGAGATCAAAGAACAGTTTCACGTCTTGACGTCCAAGACAGAACTTCCAGACGTGAGGTTCCTGTATTCAGCTCCCAGATTAAGGTCAGGGAAAGTTCATTTGTAAAGTTTTTTTTGACGGCTTCACCTATGTTAATTAGCTATTTTATTATCTTCAAGTACTACCCCATCTTTTCAAAATTGTACATTGTCAATTCTAGTGTTTTTCATTATATATATATATATATATATATATATATATATTTTTATCAAGTAAGTTCTATTTAACTCACAGATCTGATAACCATTATATGTAGTTTAACTTCAAAAGCAAAGAACAGTTAAACGTTTGCTGATTTTTAAATTTGTTTTCTAATTTTGTTTTAAGAAATAAAATTAGTGGCGCCCTTTGTGTTAACTTTTAGTATCTTTTCTTTTATAAATTCCATCAGGTAGCAAAGCCCTGAGAACTGCCTTTGTTATCCCCAAAATTTAAATTCAGTTTGGCAAGAACCTACGCTATTCATTGATATTATTTATTTATTTTATTAACGTACAACGCCGAGGGTAAGTTGTGTTTCATCTACTCCAGCTCTTTGATTGAACCCTTTTGCTACTAGCCGTGCCTTAAAACGAATAATACTTCCATCAGGTTTTATTTTTTGTTTAAACACCCACTTATTTGGAATGACATTCTTATTCATTGGCAAATTTACCAAACACCAAACGTTATTTTCAGCTAGTGAGTTCATCTCTTCAAGCATTGCTTCTTTCCATTGTTCTACTTCAGAAGATTCCTTTGCTTCACTGTAGCTTTCCGACTCAAAAGAATCAGCTAAAAATAAATAATCGTTAATATATGATGGTAGTTGTACCCTGCGTCCACTACGAAGTATTTTATTTTTGTTAGCTTCCTCTGATGTTTCTGATGGTTCAGGGTCAACCACGATATTGCTCAAAGAGTTTTCATCAACCATATTATCTTCGTTTGACTCCGAATCTTGCGAAACATCTGTATTTAACTTCTTTTCTATTTGAACTTTCTCTTCCACGATGTCTTCGGACTTGAAAATAATATCTATAGTTGTTAAAACTTTGTTTTCATCAGGCAACCATACCCTGTAACCATTTTTTCCCCACAGTATCCTACTAAACAACCTTTCACATTTTTCTTATCCTATTTTTGTCTACGCTGCTTAGGAACATGTACATAGCAATTTGCTCCAAATATACGGAGATTATCTATTTTCCCACTTTTCCCTTTCCACAGCTCAATCGGTGTTTTATCTATAACACTTGTTTGACCTGTACGATTCGAAACATGGCATGCTGTATTGACACCTTCAGCCCAAAGGTTGATTGGCAAATTATTCGAGTGAATCATAGGCCTGGCGCTTTCAACCAGAGTTCTATTTTCTCTCTCCGCTGCACCGTTTTGTTGATGACTGATACTGACTATAATATATGTTGTCAAGATGGTATTTAAAACATTTATCGTTAACCTTCATTTTAACATTGATAATTCCTTGACCATACGCCAAAATGACTGAACCATTTCCAACTTGGATTTCTTTTGGGCACGAGAATGAGTTATACGTAACGAAGTACTTTTCACTGCTAGTCATATGTGCAGAAGCTCCTGTGTCAGCTATCCATTCATTATTTTCTGCAAAATGACATAACTCTTTTTTCTCTGTACATGGAAAAGCATCTCCCTCAACTTTGTTTGGTTTCTTTCAGGCTACTTCCTTTTCTTGTAAACGTCTCGGACAGTTTTACGCAAAATGTCCGACCCGTGGCACTTGAAACACTTTCTGATGGGTTTATCTTCTTTTCCCACTCTTTTAGAATACTTATTTTTTAAGGATGACTTTTCAACGAATGCACTGGATTCATTTTCCGACGATTTCGCAGGCAATCGCATTGCAATCAGGCGCAGACTTTTTGAGAGTTTATTGATAGTTCTTTCATCAACAGGAATTGATTCCCATACACTTTTAAATTCGAAATACTCATTTGGAAGTGTAGACATTACTCTTCTCATAAGTAACAAATCTGGCAGTTCAGTATGAACCAGTCTTTTCAATTCATCGTTTAATTGACGAGAATTTCTTTGAAGACGAGCAATATGTGTTGCTATATCTTCGCTGGAATTATATTGACTGCTAAAGAACTGTTCCATTAGTCTGTCGACACGTTTTCCAGAACTTTGTTCATAAACTGATACAAGCTTATCCCATTTGCATTTGAATTATCGCATGTTGCTATCAACTCCACGTTCACATCGTTCATGCTTCCAACTTGTATCAAATGAGCAAGCGCATCATTTTTCTTGAACTTCTTCATTTCTGTATCGTAAAGTGCTTGGACTTCTGCAGATGTAGCCTCAGATGGTCTTTCGGGCATTTTTCTTTCACCTATCACAATTTCAAAGATCTCATGATGACGCAAAAGCAATTCAATTTGTCTTCATCCAGCTAGAAGCTCCATCCAGTTTTTCAATCTGCGGCTTGAATTCCATTTTGGATATACCTACTATCTAACAAGACTCTTCACTCCGTTCGGTTATCTTTATCAGTAGTTAGCAGTGACTGGGCCCAAAACCTGTTAAATTTATATTTTAAGTACGGAGACTTTCGTACAAAACATTATTATTCAATAGGACAGAAAAACTGATTTTAAAAATGAATTTTTTTCAATCAAAACTGACATTTTCATAGACATTATAACAAAATGTATATTCAAGGTATTTTAAACAAATCGTTAATTTAGAAAATTCAACAGATGCCATGTCTATTGAATCAGGTAATTTTGGCAAGAGGAGGTTATTTGGGTGTTTGTTGATTAAAGTGGACTGTATACGTGTCAGAAGCAGAATAAAACAACTTGCTTGGTTTTTTACTTTAATGCATAACTATTTTTTGAGCCTTGGCTGGCTTTTTTAATGGCGCTGTCGGCCTCGTAGCTGCTCGTTAATAAATTTATATTTTCTTGCGCATGCCCGGCTACAATGGGTAGGCGCATGTGCTGAGTTCATTAGCGATCTCAACATAAAATGGCCAAACATACTGGTCTCCTTGAAAGGCTCGACTTTCAAACGACAAATAACAATATAATAAATTATAAAACCAAACTCTTTCAAAGAACAACTAAATAAAATGTCAATCATTAAAAAAAAAGAAAAAAAAATTCAAATGTCTATGGGTAGGACGCAAATTTCTGACACTGCTCTCTTCAGGACTCCTTTGTTCGCACGGAGACTAACTACTCTAACGACACCTTCGCTGCCGGGATGCAGCTCAACAATGCGAGCTCAAGTCCAATACAATGGAGGCGAGTTCTTATCCTCTAATAGGGCGTGAGCTCCTATATTGAGAAGTTCTTTACTTGCAGTTTTCCACTTTGCACGTTGCTGCAAAGCTGAGATGTATTCGGAAGACCAACGTCGCCAATAATGCTCTTACATTTTCTGCAAAGCCTGATAGGTTGATAACCTGTTGAGGGGTATTTGTTGAACATTTAATTGAGGTATAGCTTTCAATACGTCGTCAATTAAAAATTGACTAGGAGTCAAAGGACAAAGATCGTTGGGATCATTGGTTAATGGGATGAGAGGTCTACAACGTGGAGAATGAATTGTCCCGTTCTAATGTCTTGAGAAACGATCGTAAATCATTGTTTGCCCCGACGAAACATCCCCCCATTGTCAGAATATATATCACTTAATAAACCACGCCGTGAAACAAATCTTTTGAGGACGTTTAAAAATGAATTTGAGGTTAAATCAGTTGCTACCTCTAAATGCACAGCCTTGGTAGCCATGCGAACAAAAATACACAAATATGCCTTTAATAACCTTTTTATTTCTGCGCCTAACTTCCTTGACCAAAAATGGCCCAGCGTAATCGACGCCACTGCTCAAAAACGGTCTAGCTTTTGTGAGTCGTACGTTAGGTAAATTTCCCATCCTTTCATTGTAAGAACGAGGCTTTACTCGAAAGCAAGTTAAAAATTGATGCAAAATCCTTTTGACAAGTTCTTTGCCCCGCAATGGCCAAAAATTGTTTTTTAGAGAGGCCAAAGTTGCCTGAGCGCCAGCGTGTAATAATAATGTGTGTTGTTTTTCAATTAAAAGTCGCGTCACGTGACCATTATGAGGTAGAACGTAAGGGAATTTCTTATCATAAGAAAAGCTTGAATTGGCAATTCTCCCCCCTACAAGCAATAAATGATCACTATCCAAAAACGGGTTTAAAGTTAATAATTTTTAATGAGCGGTAAATGGCGTATTTTTACTTAAACATTTTATTTCTTCCGCAAAGTGCACTGATTGTGTGGCCCTTATAATGACTTGTTTTGCCAGTTTCAATTCGTGCACTGTGAGTTTCATATTGTAAATCCTATCATTTTTTGAACACCATGCGTTACCTTTAAATCGTAAAATGCACGCTATTACTCTATTTAATTTGTCGAAATAAGAATATCGTACTGTCAGCTATGATTACATTTTGTGTAAACGCGGAATTTTTTACTTCTGGTAATTTATTGAGTGGTAAAAACTGATTACTTGTGAAAGGTTGATTAAGATTGCTTAAAAAGAATGGCCCGTTCCACCACGTATCGATCAGCTGACTGGGTAGCGAACCTCTCGACTCTCGATGTCCGCTGCGTTATACTCGGATTTGACATGTTGTCAATTTTCGATTTTGGATTTTCTTTGTATGTCCGCTACGCGGTTTGCTACAAATGTTTTTAAAAATGCGGGTTCCGTTTTTAACCACGATTAAACTATAGTTGAATCAGTATAATAAAAACTGTTAGATATATGACAAGTCAAAGCCTCCGTGAGCTTAGCTGTCAAATTGGTTGCTAATAAAGCTGCGTTTAACTCTAAGCGTGGCAGCGTAACAACCTTTAAAGGCACTACTCTTGATTTAGCACAAATTAAACATACAGAACAGTTTCCCGAGTTATCGTAAGTTCGTAAGTATGAACAGGCACCGTATGCGATAGTGGATGCATCGCTGAAACTGTGAATTTCAATAACAACTGCTTCGGAAACTGTTATTTGTCTAGAAACTTTGATTGTAGCTAAAATAGGTAATTCCTTTTGTAAATGAACAAATTCTGAAATTATTGGTGAATGAGCAATTTGATCCCAATCTACCTTGAGCTGCCAAAGTTTTTGCATGATAACTTTGGTTTTAACAATTACTTGACCGACCAAACCCAATGGATCGAATAACTGAGCAATTACAGAGAGTATTTCACGTTTTGTAAAATTATTATATTTAATTTGTATTGAATCTGTACTAAAATGTATCGTGTCTGATTGCGAGTTCCAGACAAGCCTTAAAGTTTTTGATTGGTCGTCGTTGATAAGTAATGATCTGTTAAATCTGAAACGGTATTAATATAGTTAAAAATGATTGGTTTGTTAGTTTTCCACTTCCGAAGAGGAAAGCATCCAATTTCTAAAATGTTGGTGATGGTTTGTCTCAAAATTTGGGCGTTTTCAATGGTGACTGTGCCAGTAATGGGGTCATCAACATAAAAATCGCGGTTTATTGCTTGTGATGCTATTGGGCCTTTTACCGTTTTATAAAGCGAGTTGGTGCCATCATCGTATAGCAATGAATGAAGCTGGAGCTGTGCCACATATAACGGTGTTTAATGTGTAGTGTTCCAGAGGCAGGTATGGGTCGGACGCCACACAATTCGCTGTAAATCACGTTGCTCTTCTTCAATTCCCACCTGCCGGTACATTTTCTCTATGTCCGCCACCATTGCTACATTGTGTTGTCTGAAACGGATGATGATTGCAAAAAGATCTTCCTGTATTGTAGGACCCACCATGAGCGTGACTCAATGAAGTACCGTTTCCTGTTTACGAACACTACTCGTAATTTAGTGGTTGCACTATCCATCACGACACCATGATGTGGTAGGTAGAAGACTCCCTTTCCATCTACTTCCGTTGCCCACGTCGGCACCTTGGTCATACGTCCGAGTTTTTCATATTCCGTCATGAACTCTGTATATTGTTGGCGTATAACTGAGTCGTTGATCTGTTAGTTTCTAATTCGTGAAACCTTTTAATCGCATTCATCTTAGAAATCTCCAAATCACCTATACCTTCGCGTACTGGCAACGTCGCACGAAATCTGTTTCGGTACGCCGTATCGTTTTTAGCAGAGATAGCCGTACCATCGATAGTTTTTTCTAAACCATCGATAATTATCGATAGTTTTCGATAACTGCGAGACTGGTAATTTTAAATAATTCACGAGTACCTACAGGTTATATGTAATGTTATGCTAACTTTATTTAAATAAAATTAAAATGAAACATTTTTCTTTAAAATAAGTAGGAAAAGTAAAAGTCACTTCATTAAAAAACAAGTGAGGTGACATGTGACATGACAGACAGGTGACGGTTAGTGAGGGGTTAAAATGTTAAAACACAAAATATGCCACAAAACGACAAAGTCAGAGATGAAACACATAAACAGATACTTCGTCTTCTTTTTTCCTCCTTTGTTCATATCAAAACATGTTTCGATATGGTGTGTGTCCGCGCATATACCACTATCGAATACTATCGATAACTTTTCAAAACTATCGATTGTGTTCGATAGTCATAAACATCGATAACTATCGATAGTTCTCGACCTCTGGTTTTTAGGAAATGTTCTTCGCATTGTTTTTCTTCGACTGTTCGTTTGTTTTTGTTCTCATCTTGGTATTCCTCGTTTCTCCAAAATTTTTCAATTGCGTTTTCAAGCGTAGCTGTGATTAAATTACACGATACGGTATTGTTTGTATTATTATGAATTGAATGATTTTGAGATATGGGTCCCGATATAACCCATCAAAATAATGTTTTTGCGCGATCGATCTTTTTTGTTTATTTACAGCATCGGTTGTCAGGACGGTAGGTTGTGTTTACTGGTTTCTAAGTCCAACACGTCGGTAAGTGATTTACTTACCGTTCAGACGTCGGTAAGTAAATTACTTACCGACGTCTTAGCCCTACATACATTTAAGTGGTCCTAAATAATATATTACTTCATTCATTACATAAAAGGAACAAAAAAAATAAGAAACTATTAAATGAACAGAACCGAACAGAACAATATAAAAAGTAATAAATTAGCATAAAAACAATTTCACAGAAATAAATTGATAAATAATATCTTGGAAATACTTAGCAACTTCCCAACGATTATTAAATTATATCATTGGCAAGTCGGCAACCGCCTACTTTATACCAAAATGCAAATATATTTTAAACTGATCGAGAAGTATAAATGTCATTTTTCACTTTTCGTTCATTCCGAAGAAATTTAAATTATTTTATTTGAAATTTATTTCAATACGATTGCGCAAAAAATGGTATAAGCATCTCGAACGTTAAGGGTTACCCTTAGACTATGAAAGAGAGGGGACGCGTAACGTTGCGATTTACTTTGCAGCCAGTTGGCACCAAGCTGTAATCTAACTGAAAGACCTTTTTATCACTTCTGCTCTTACAACCATACGCTGAACACACAACCATTTCGATCACCGATTAAATTTCACTGTCTTTAATTCACTTTTCAATAAAAAACGATATAAATATAAAGTCGAAACGATGCTTTGTTTGGCACCAAAAAGATGGCCGCCGATCCAAAACTGGACGCAGTTCCTTACGTCAGCTCGAAATACACGTTACGCGTCCCCTCTCTTTCATAGTCTAAGGTTTTACCGGTCTCCAGCAAAATTGGAGGCTTCGCTAAGCTCAGCCTCCAAACATTGCTGTCGACCGGTAAACAACCCTTACCGTTCTTAATACTTAATATACTATTTCTGAAGTATGGGTTTACCGTCGCCTAGCTTAAATTGTCCTTAAATGTTACATTTTGTTGAAATGAATTGTTTTCTCTTGAAATTATATCACTATTTACTTGCTCTGTGATATTAGTAGTAATTTGATTAACGCCGATCACTGGTAAGTTTATTTTGGTAGTATAGATATTTAATTTTCGCGCGAGGTCAGAGGTTATTAAATTTGATTGTGAACCCGGGTCTAACAATGCGCGTGCTTTGATTAAATTACCTGATTTGTCTTTGAGGAATACAGACGCTGTACTAAGAAGAACATTTTGTTTTTTATTGTTTAGATGGTGTGTGATTGATGAAAGTTGAATAGTTTCTTGAGGTGTATGTGTTTTGTTTATTTTCGATTGCCAAGTGTGTGTTTGTGGCTAATGTAGGCTTGCTATGATTTTGCATTTGAATGTTGTCATGATGGGTGTGCTGAATTTGCGTATCGTGATATTGAGTATTGTCTCGAATAATTAGTGTGTTATGTTCCTTTTGACAGACTTTGCAGGCTCCACAAGTGCAAGAATCTGCCCTATGATCACCTCTGAGACAATTGAAGCATAATTTTAGTTTAATTACCTCGTTTTGTCGCGTTGAACTTGGTAACTTTAGGAATTTTTTACATGAGTAAATATAATGATGTTGATCATTGCAATAAGCGCATTGCGCCTGCGGGACGGCACATGTGATTGTTTTACTTTCCCCTTTATTTAGAATGAATTTTGCTTGTTTGTATATTGTTATTTGCATTTTTGTGCGTGTGATTACTGTAACAGTTGGATTTTAACATGTTTTGCTGATTATCAGTTTTTTCTTTGCTTTCTAAATATTTGCAACGATTCACTAAGAAGTCGAGAAATTTTGACAATGGTGGAGGTTCTCTTTTATTTTGTATATGTAAATGTTCATGCCAACGTTCTATGTGCGTGAGTCTAGTTTAATTTTTAATAGTTGAATTAATAGACGGTCCCACGAATCTGTGGGTTCACCTAGAGATTTGAGTGAAATAATTAATTGTTTGAATGTGTCAATTAAATTTCTTAAAGGAGGAGATGACTCCTTAGTGATTCCTGGCATGTTAAATAATTATTCTACATGTTTGTCTATAATAATTTTTTTGTTTTCAAATCGTTCTCGCAATATACGTAAACCTACCAAATAATTTTCATCTGTCAACTCAAGTTGCTGAATTAATTTTTCTGCCTCACCCCTAAGTCGACCCTGTACTTTTCTACTTGTGATAACTGCTGATTTTGGTCAACTAATGCCTGAAATCTTTGAATGAAAAATACCCACTTTTTTTGATCGCCATCAAAGATAGGTAAGTCAATTGGTGGCAGTGTAATTTTTTAATTTACATTAACTCTATTGTTGAATATATTTTGACTAGCTAAATTATGATTAGTCGTTATTCTAGCTTGTATGCTGCTATGAAACCCTACAATTTTATTTTTAGCACCGGCTTGTGCTTTGAAGAAGCTATTTTCGAATGTTTCACGACATTTTGAATTAGTTGGACACTTTTCTAGCGATTCTATTTGTAACTGAACTTGTTCAAAATGGTTGAAAATGCTCGATACATGGTCTAGACGTGATTCTAATTCTAATAAATCGGATTCGTTGGCTTGTTTGATGAAATTTATAAACCTATTCAGTTTTTAGATTACTACATCGCGTTGTTCTTTTAACTCTAGCAAAATATCGGTTTTATCCGGTTTCGTTTGATCTGATTTTGACACATTTACTTCATTTTCTCTTGCCAGCATTGTGATGTTCTTTGAGAATCGACTAAGTGAAATGAACTAGTTTACGAGGTAAAAGGTTAATAGAGATTCAGGATGAAAGAAATATCGATTTTATTGATTTGATTACCTTATGTATGCAGATGAAATAATATGGAACGAACTTACGGTTTGGAAGGATGAATGATTTGCACTTGCACTATATACTTTTCAGCCTGTGATTGTCTGATTGTTGTACTGACTGACTTGATTTAGCGTGGACTGCTGCCGCTGTGGTTAACTTTTCCACTAAATTCGCACGAAGAGACCAAATGTTTGGGTGTTTTTTAATTAAGTGGACTGTATACGTGTTAGAAGCACAATAAAAGAACTTACTTGGTTTTTTACTTTAATGCACAACTATTTTTTGTGCCTTGACTGGCTTTTTCAATGGCGCTGTCGGCCTCGTGGCTGCGCGTTAATAAATTGATATTTTCTTGTGCATGCCCGGTTTCAATGGGTAGGCGCATGTGCCGAGTTCATTAGCGATCTCAACATAATTCAAATTATAACATAAAATGGTCAAACAGAGGTCACTCGATATTATTGCAGTAGGTACATTGGATTTTTTTCTAAAATTTTGATGTTTTCATTAGATTTTTAAGAGATATACGATTCAATATTATTTTTAGTTATGTTTATACCGTTGGCTTAAAAACGATGAATTTGTCTTAACAACAGCGATAATAAGGTGATTAAAAAATCGAAATGTTCAGTAAGCATGGTGCAACATTTTTGCCACCAGTTGACACCCCCTAATATAGTTCTTGGATCAATATGCATAGAGACCGGGAGTATCTACAGAGAGAGCACTCCATCACTTGGTACAAGGGGTAAGATAAGATAAGATAAATATGTGCTTCTAAGAGCCTCTCCACTACGACCTTTGCAGATCTATTGTGTATGCCCTCCTGTTATTCTAGAGTTTCTTGTCTAGACCAGTCCTTATTAATAGACTTCGAATGCCAAACCTCAGGTCCTCCATATATTGGGAGGGTTGTGGTTTTTCCTCCCCTATCGTAGAAAACCTCAGCCTAGTCAGGCCTTCGCAGTAGCACAGTATGTGTGCTGAGGTTTCCTCATCTTCTTGGTGAAATATGCATATGGTTGTGTCTGCCAATCCGATGTTATTCATTTGTTTGTTAAGTCTATAATGCCCTGTCTGTAGCCCAACCAGGATCCTGATTGTTCTCCTATTCTGGCTTAGAAGGTACTTCGTGAATTTTGGCGAGGGTTATTTGATGAACTCTTTGGCCTGCCTCATTCTTGGCGCCTTGTTCCACCATTCTTTATCTAAGTGCTGCTATTTGTTTTTTGCAGCGCTTTCGCTATACCACAGAAAGGTTCTTGTCCAATGTGCCCCTTCTCGGGCTAGTGGGCAGACTCTTCATTGCCCTTGTGGTCGGAGAGGCTAAGAACAATCTATTATGACTGCCCAGCTCTTGTAGCGTCTCCAAGTAGTCCCGAACTAGTTTGTAATTTATCTGTATGGAAATGATTGCTTTTATAGCCGCTTGGCTGTCGGAGAATATGGCAATGGCCTTTTCCTCAAACTCTTGCCTTAATAGCTATCCTGCACAGTGCTGCAACTTCTGCCTGGAATATAGTCACATGTTTGCCTAAGCACAGTGAGACTCTTGTCTTTGGCTTGGTTATATAATATTCCTGCTCCTACACCTTCTTCGGTTTTTGAGCCATCTGTGTAGCAGGCCCTTTCTGCATTAATTGGAGGTCCTTCCTTCCATGTCTTTCTGCCTGTTATGACTGTTTTGAAGTTTTTTCCGAAGTTATATTTGGGAATCATCTCTTCCGATGGCATTCCCATTATGGGGTCGATTTCCAACTATTTGTTTAGCTCGTTATACACCTTACCGTGTAGTTTACTAATGGGTGCTTGCCCTCTGGTCAATCTATTAGTGATTCACATGGCTTCGCCTTCTATGTAGACATGAAGTGGCGGCAGGCTCAGCAAGACTTATAGTGTAGCTGTTGGGGTTGTCCTCATGGCTCCCGTGGCAGCCTGTCAACTTAGCTTTTGGATCTCCCCGGCCTGCCGAGTCTTTGGCTACCATACCACCTAGCCATTTGCTACCATGGGTCTGATGACTCTGGTATATAGCTCTATAATCATTTTTGTTTGCAGCCCCCAGTTCTTTCCGCACATTCTTATGTACAGATTGAGGGCTATCGAACCTTTTGCTATTATTTTCTGTAGGTACTGTAACGAGTTATTTTTTTTCTGCTTTTTGCAAGTTTAATTTTTTTATTTTTTTTTATTTATTCCGTAATATATTTTATTTTACCACTAGGGTGTATATAACTCGTTACTTTACAACCCTTTCGACTACCGCAGTGATTTATTTTTTTGCTATTACCGGTGTATATTTTAGTATAAGTCCGAGTTACGCAAATCCAACTTCTACCATACACAATTTATTCATTTCCGATATTTAAATTTTTCAACTGAAAGGACGCCCGGTATATACAACATTTTAATTTAATCGAGAGCCGTCTAGTATACTCACAAGTTTTTGTCGAAACTAGATAGATTTCACGTTTTAATTCCCACACCGAAGAATGTAACTAAAATTTTGGATATAAATTCGAAAACAATTCATTTTTGACGGCTTCTTATTCGCGCTCCGAACTTCATTCCGTCTAGGCTCTGTCGAAAAAGAATCAGTTCCTTCTACGGCTCTAAGCATTGTCCGTTAAACGTTCTTCCGAAAAAAAAACCGAAAAACCGTAGTGTGAAAATTTTGTGATTCCATATTCCGATTGTGTGTGGGCTGTATTTATTAAGGTAAATAAATTTTAACAAATAAACTGTGTATTCGAAACTTTCCGTATCGCCGCTTATTATTAAATTGTTGAATATATTTTTTTTTGAAAATTTTCCGACCGGCTATTTTTTTCTTTTGTTGTTGAACTGAAATTCGTTTTTTTATTTTGTTTCTCTTATCTGAAAATAAAGATTTGTCAACCGTAATTTGATTTCGAATTTTTATTTACTGCGTTTTAATTAACTGATATGAATTGTTAGTGGATTCTCGAATTATTTTATGCTTTTGGTTGTCAGTAGTTTGAAATTAAATTGATACCCAAGTGGATTAGGTATAATAGTTTAAAGTTTATGCTAGTACGAATATTTTTACTCTGTGTGTCGATAGTTGGGTACCGTTTAACTCGAGGGAAAATATTTTTTTAATTGTTACCGGCTTTAGTTAGATTCAAGGGTTAATCAGACTTGGAAGAGGCTTAGCCACAATTTGTTTGATTTCCCGGCAGATCTAACTCGTTCTTAAATTTTATTTTTTTGGAATAATAGTTACCGGCTTTAGTAGATTCAAGGGTTAATCAGACTTGGAAGAGGCTTAGCCACAATTTGTTTGATTTCCCGGCAGATCTAAATCGTTCTTTTCCCGTTTCGTAGAATCATTATTTATATTTTTTTTCTCCCCGTCGGAATAATAGTTGCCGGTTTCATTTGGATTCAAGGGTTAATCAGACTTGGAAGAGGCTTAGCCACAATTTGTTTGATTTCCCGGCAGATCTAAATCGTTCTTTTCCCGTTTCATAGAATCATTATTTATATATTTATTTTTTCCGTCGGAATAATAGTTGCCGGTTTCATTTGGATTCAAGGGTTAATCAGACTTGGAAGAGGCTTAGCCACAATTTGTCTGATTACCCGGCAGATCTAAATCGTGCATTAGGGACCCCGTAAAACCCGGTATATTTGAACCGTATTTGATAACCTGACCGTTAAGTCCGTTAAAATCCCAGATATAGGTAATACATACCTCATTTTATTTTCCCTGTTAATTTGTTTGTCACTAAATAATTATTCGTAAAATAGACCACAGAGTATTAATAGATTAAAGTTTTGAATTCCTATTATTTTCATTTTTAACCGCAATTTATTGATTGGAGAACCAAGATTTGGCTTTTCCGGATTTTCACTAGTTAGTTAAGTTTAATTCAACCAGACCCCTGGAATTTTCCGTAACCTCCATCTGAGGCTATCTGGAACTCTTGACGCTAAGGGTCAAGGGGCCGTGGAGCAAACCACGTTAATAATCTGGCGCCCGAGATTTAAAAACCCGAATTTTGCATCAAGGGTGTCCATAGTGACGTGTTCTTGTGGCAGGAGCCACGTGTAAGAAGGGAGGCACGTTACAAAATGGCGCCCGAGCAGGGACCTAATTGTTGATAACAGTAGAATCAGTTTAATACCGTCTTCCATTTTTTTTAGCGTTTATTTGTGCTTGGACCGTTTAAGTCTGTTTTGACTATTTTCTGCCGTATTTTTTTTTGTTAGAGCAGGGACCTGATTGTTGATTACAATAGGATCAGTTTAATACCGTTTTAAATTTTTATTTTTTTTGAAGCGTTTTTTTCGCTTGGACCGGTTAAGTCTGTGTTGACTGTTTGTTTACCGTATTATTGCAGAAAGTTGATTATTTGTTAGAGCTGGAACCGTTATTCCGTTTCCGTTATTTTACCGTATTGTTAAAGAGACCTGATTATAGCAGGAACTGAAATACAGCTGTGGATATTTTTTTTAGCGTATTGTTGCTGGACCGTTTATACTGTTTTACGGGTTTTTTGCCCATTGTTGATTTGAACAGGGACCGTTATTTCAGTATAATATACTATTTTTTTTTGTATTGCAAATTTCAATAGTGACCGTTTTGCCGGTGCTAGTTTTTCCTTCTTTCCGCCTTTGTTGTTTTTTTTTCATTTTGGAAGAAGAAGAAGACGTCTGAGCTGGAGTTAAAAGGCAAATCTCCAGAAGAAACTCCGAAGAGATTGACTCATCCGTTTTGTTGATAAGGGTCAGGGGAGACTTGTCGAATTGTAAGACGAAGAAATATTTCTCCACGACTCGTTTCTGACCGATCCGATACCGTAACCGTTTCGACCGTTATGGCCAACCCTCCGCTAAATGTACACGACTGGAAAGTGTGCTTCGGAAACCGAGGAGACCCGGCCGCCTTCATTGAAAGAATTGAAGAAATCTGCACCGCAAAGAATATTCGAAAAGATAATTTGCTTCCGGTACTACCCGAATTACTGTCAGGTGAACCGGCATTTTGGTACCGCAATAACCGGAGTAGGTACACGACCTGGGATGACTTTGAGGCAGACTTCCGAATTTTCTTCTATCCCGTTAACTACGAAGTTGACTTAGAAGCTGAGATAGGCCGTCGTCTACAAAGAAGGAATGAATCCGCCGCCACATACATCACCGAACTCCAGACTTTGATGCGAAGGCATGGAAAGCTAACTCCCGAACAGCAGTTAGCATGGCTGTACCGTAACCTGTTGCCCGAATACCGTCTGCAAATCCGAAAAGGGGACTTTGACGATTTTTCCTCCTTTTGTCAGGTGGTCAGGGAATATGAGCTCCTCAGGAAGGAACTCCAGTCTATACCCAACCACACTGGACCGAACCGGGGACCAAATCCCCGTCCGCAGTCAATGAGTTCGCCGAGATATGGACCTTCCCGCAACTCGATGCCTGGGCCATCCAGAGAACCCGTCGCCGGTCCCCGTCAACCGTCATCGACCGATACTCTTCGCCGTCCGCCGCCGGATACTACCCAGCAACCTTCAGGACAATCTTCCCGTCAACTCATCTGTTTCCGTTGTGGTGAGTCTGGACATTATAGGAATAACTGTCAAAACCCGCCAAAAATATTCTGTTCTCGTTGCCAGAAGGAAGGAGTATTTTCCCGAGACTGTTCCTGCAGGAGGCAGGAAAACTAAAACGAAGCTGTACCGAGGAGAGGCCGACACAGCTTCCGCAAATCTTTGCCTCTCATACCGAACCGCCAGCAGAAATGAACGACCCCCGACCGCACCTAGTCGTTGAAATAGGAAATCATATGTTTAAAGCATTATTGGATACCGGAGCAGCAAAGTCGTATATTGGTGATCAAGTAGCTAAGACTTTTTCCCAAAGAAAGCAAACTACCTCTCGTCAAGCTACGAAGGCCCGTTTAGCTAATGGAAATCTAGTCTCCATCACCGACATATATGAGCTGAAATGGAAAATCGATGACGTCACAATGGAGGGTTCGTTGGAGCATTTCCCTGGTCTAATAACCGACATTGTATTAGGACATGATGTCCTCCGAAAGTATAATTTCCGGCTGGAGTTAGGAACCGGAGAAATATACGTGAATGATGAGTTAGTGAGACGTTCACAATTGGCCAGTCCTGTTGGAATATTGGAGGCCGTGAACAGGCCTATGAAAGAAGTCAATTCTGCTGTACCGATAATCTGTAGAGAAGAAACCCCCCACCGTCTTGGGAAAAACCGCCGTTCTGTAAATCTGTCTTGTTCCGAAGTCTCTGCGTCTTCCCTGGTGTTAGGGGTTGGCGAGGAGCAATCTGTTTCCGAAGTCTCTGCGTCTTCCCTGGTGTTAGGGGTCGACAAGGAGCAACCTGTTTCCGAAGTCTCTGCGCCCTCCCTGGTGTTAGGGGTTGGCAAGGAGCAAACCGTTTCTGTAACATCTGCGTTCTCCCTGGAAGATTTAGGGGATGACAAGGAGTATGATTGGATAGGATGTCCGTTGGGAACCATCATTCCAGTTACAGAAAGAAATTTATCGAAAGAACAGACAGACAGACTAAACATTTTCCTAGACCAAGAATTACCGAAATTTGGATCCTTGCGAGGTCCAACTACGCTAGTTGAGCATGAAATCCGTTTGCTGCAACCACGTCCGATCAAACAGAGATACCGACCCCAGAATCCGAAAATGCAGGAAATCTGCAATGCTGAAATAGACGCCATGTTGGCAGAGGGAGTGATTGAACCCTCTACAAGTCCGTGGAGCTCTCCAATAGTCATTGTGAAGAAAAAAGATGGGAAAAACCGTTTCTGTATCGACTTCCGAAAAGTCAACGAGGTAACAATGAAGGATGCTTACCCTCTTCCGTTTATTAATGCTATACTGGATAAACTGCGAAAAGCCAAGTACATTTCCAGTTTGGATTTGAAGAGTGGGTACTGGCAAGTTCCGTTAACCTCCGAAAGTAAACCCATTACCGCCTTTACCGCACCGGGACGTGGATTGTTTCAATTCACGGTTCTTCCGTTTGGTTTACATTCTGCACCCGCTACATTCCAGAGACTGGTTGACCGACTGATAGGCCCAGAGCTGGATCCATATGCATTCGCTTATCTGGATGACATTATCGTTCTGGGGGAAACGTTCGATCAACATCTGGAAAATCTGTCCGAAGTGTTCCGCCGATTACGAGGAGCACGGCTGAAACTCAACCCGGAGAAATGTCATTTCTGTCTACCGTCCATGAAATACTTAGGACATGTAATTACTGGAGATGGAATCCGTACCGATCCAGAGAAGGTCGAAAGTATCATAAAATTTGCAGCCCCAAGAAATATCCGAGAGATGAGAAGGTTTTTGGGAGTTGCCTCCTGGTATAGGAGGTTTGTACCATCGTTTTCAGAAAAGGTAGCTCCGTTAACTAAGTTACTCCGTAAATCTCAGCGATGGAAATGGGCTGAAGAACAAGAAGCTGCTTTCACTAAGATTAAAACCTGTCTGTCAGAAGCACCCGTCCTAAGTTGTCCTGATTTTACCGTACCGTTTACCTTACAAACCGATGCCTCCGAATATGGTTTGGGAATAGCCCTTACCCAGCAGAAGGATGGTCACGAACACGTGGTAGCGTATGCAAGTCGCACCCTGAGTCCTACCGAGAAAAATTACTCCGTAACCGAAAAAGAATGTCTTGCTATTGTTTGGGGGATTGAAAAGATGCGTCCTTATTTAGAGGGCTACCATTTCACGGTTGTTACCGATCATCAATCTCTTAGATGGCTGCATTCCATATCTAGTCCGTCCGGACGTTTAGCTAGGTGGAGTATTTTTCTACAACAGTATGATTTCGAGATACAGTACCGTAAAGGTGCTCTAAATCGTGTGGCCGACGCTTTGTCAAGAAACCCGCTACCCATGACCGCTGAGACCGACCCACCGTCTGCACTATGTTTGACCGATGTAACCGCCGAATGTTCGTGGTACCGGAACAAGAAGGAAGAGGTCCTGAAGGATCCAGAGAAGTTTCCGGACTACTGCATTAAAGAAGACCGTCTATACCGTCATTTCTGGGACATAAACGATTTCAGAGTGCCAGAAATGTCCGATCCCTGGAAACTATGTATAGCAAAGCCCGACCGAACCCGGGTGTTGCAAGAAAACCATGATGCTCCAAACGCAGGACACCTAGGAATTGCTAAAACCATCACCCGGATTGCAAAATTGTACTATTGGCCAGGAATGTTCAGGGACATCACCAAATACGTGAGGAGATGTTTGCAATGTCAAAAGTACAAACCGTCGCAACAAAAGCTCCCAGGGAAGATGCAACCGTCATCGAATCGGCAACCATGGCAAACCGTTAGTTCCGATATAATTGGACCGTTACCCAGAAGTAAGAAAGGGAACTGTTACATCATTATGTTCCAAGACCGATTCACTAAATGGGTACAGTGTAAACCGTTAAGGAATGCTACTGCCGGTAGCATAAGCACTGCTTTTTACGAGGAAATCTTGACGATATTTGGATGCCCCCGTACCGTACTGACCGACAATGGAACTCAGTATGCCAGCAAGGTGTTCAAGGATATGCTGAGTGGGTTAGGAATCCGACACCGTTTCACTCCGCCGTATACACCGCAAGCAAATCCAGTAGAACGAGCCAACCGCACCCTGAAGACAATGATTGCGCAATACTGCGAAGCGGATCACCGAGACTGGGATGTAAGGTTGCCGGACTTGAAGTTTGCAATGAATAATTCAAGACACGACTCGACTGGATTCACACCTGCCTTCCTTAATTTTGGGAGAGAACCCGAGACACCGAAATCCTTCAGAAGAGAGGCTGAAAACGACACCGAGAAAAGTCCGGAAGAAGACGCCGGATTGGACGACCCTACCGAAGAAGACCCGAAACCGCATCTCTTGCGAGTAGAGAAACTGCAAGAATGCTTCGAACTTGTCCGTCTGCACCTGTCCCGAGCGTTTACCAGTCAAAGTCGTAACTATAATCTGCGCCGTAGAGACTGGAAGTGCACTATCGGAGACAAAGTCATGAAGAAGGATCATACACTATCCTCTGCCGTTGATCACGTCGCCGCGAAACTCGCTCCGAAATATTCCGGGCCGTACGAAGTCGTACGTGTTATTTCCCCCGTTGTATATGACTTACGAGATGAAAAAGGAAAAAGGTATAATCGTATACATGTGAAAGACTTGAAACCCGCCATTGACTGAACATTTTATTTTGCTCCCGTTGTGGACAAATGGACCGAACGACCCCGCCCCGCGCTGGAAGTATCCAGACGCTGCTCCAGGTCATACCGAAGACAGGCGTCCCGTGGAAGAGGACCGCCCCATCCACACCAAGCGACCCTACGCCGACGTTCCAGGCTGTGAGACGCTACACCCTGGATCACCGTTTTGTTTTCTCACCTTTTTTATTATTAGGTGTAAGTTGTTGTTTAAAAAAAAAAATGTAATGTCCGAAAGTTGCACTTTCGCTCATTCATTTTTTTTTTACCGAAGTAAAGGGGGTGTGTAACGAGTTATTTTTTTTCTGCTTTTTGCAAGTTTAATTTTTTAATTTTTTTTTATTTATTCCGTAATATATTTTATTTTACCACTAGGGTGTATATAACTCGTTACTTTACAACCCTTTCGACTACCGCAGTGATTTATTTTTTTGCTATTACCGGTGTATATTTTAGTATAAGTCCGAGTTACGCAAATCCAACTTCTACCATACACAATTTATTCATTTCCGATATTTAAATTTTTCAACTGAAAGGACGCCCGGTATATACAACATTTTAATTTAATCGAGAGCCGTCTAGTATACTCACAAGTTTTTGTCGAAACTAGATAGATTTCACGTTTTAATTCCCACACCGAAGAATGTAACTAAAATTTTGGATATAAATTCGAAAACAATTCATTTTTGACGGCTTCTTATTCGCGCTCCGAACTTCATTCCGTCTAGGCTCTGTCGAAAAAGAATCAGTTCCTTCTACGGCTCTAAGCATTGTCCGTTAAACGTTCTTCCGAAAAAAAAACCGAAAAACCGTAGTGTGAAAATTTTGTGATTCCATATTCCGATTGTGTGTGGGCTGTATTTATTAAGGTAAATAAATTTTAACAAATAAACTGTGTATTCGAAACTTTCCGTATCGCCGCTTATTATTAAATTGTTGAATATATTTTTTTTTGAAAATTTTCCGACCGGCTATTTTTTTCTTTTGTTGTTGAACTGAAATTCGTTTTTTTATTTTGTTTCTCTTATCTGAAAATAAAGATTTGTCAACCGTAATTTGATTTCGAATTTTTATTTACTGCGTTTTAATTAACTGATATGAATTGTTAGTGGATTCTCGAATTATTTTATGCTTTTGGTTGTCAGTAGTTTGAAATTAAATTGATACCCAAGTGGATTAGGTATAATAGTTTAAAGTTTATGCTAGTACGAATATTTTTACTCTGTGTGTCGATAGTTGGGTACCGTTTAACTCGAGGGAAAATATTTTTTTAATTGTTACCGGCTTTAGTTAGATTCAAGGGTTAATCAGACTTGGAAGAGGCTTAGCCACAATTTGTTTGATTTCCCGGCAGATCTAACTCGTTCTTAAATTTTATTTTTTTGGAATAATAGTTACCGGCTTTAGTAGATTCAAGGGTTAATCAGACTTGGAAGAGGCTTAGCCACAATTTGTTTGATTTCCCGGCAGATCTAAATCGTTCTTTTCCCGTTTCGTAGAATCATTATTTATATTTTTTTTCTCCCCGTCGGAATAATAGTTGCCGGTTTCATTTGGATTCAAGGGTTAATCAGACTTGGAAGAGGCTTAGCCACAATTTGTTTGATTTCCCGGCAGATCTAAATCGTTCTTTTCCCGTTTCATAGAATCATTATTTATATATTTATTTTTTCCGTCGGAATAATAGTTGCCGGTTTCATTTGGATTCAAGGGTTAATCAGACTTGGAAGAGGCTTAGCCACAATTTGTCTGATTACCCGGCAGATCTAAATCGTGCATTAGGGACCCCGTAAAACCCGGTATATTTGAACCGTATTTGATAACCTGACCGTTAAGTCCGTTAAAATCCCAGATATAGGTAATACATACCTCATTTTATTTTCCCTGTTAATTTGTTTGTCACTAAATAATTATTCGTAAAATAGACCACAGAGTATTAATAGATTAAAGTTTTGAATTCCTATTATTTTCATTTTTAACCGCAATTTATTGATTGGAGAACCAAGATTTGGCTTTTCCGGATTTTCACTAGTTAGTTAAGTTTAATTCAACCAGACCCCTGGAATTTTCCGTAACCTCCATCTGAGGCTATCTGGAACTCTTGACGCTAAGGGTCAAGGGGCCGTGGAGCAAACCACGTTAATAATCTGGCGCCCGAGATTTAAAAACCCGAATTTTGCATCAAGGGTGTCCATAGTGACGTGTTCTTGTGGCAGGAGCCACGTGTAAGAAGGGAGGCACGTTACAGTACTGGTGACTGCAGTCCTTTCTCTTGGCAAAAATAACTATTGTGGTTTTGACTGGGTTTACAGTTAGTTCTTCCCAGTAGCGGAACTACCGGTGTGTAATGTGTGCGAAGCACACGGACCCGGGCTAAAGAGGGGCCCGGGAGCGGAGCTAAAAATACAAACAAAAATGCAAAATACATAATTCTCATAAAAAAATTGCAATACTCCGGAAACGGGCGCACAAAATTACACAATATAGATAGTATTGGATATACCCCGTATTGTATATACATTAGGAATAGTTACTTTAAAAGACGATCCATAAGTGGAACGTGAACTTAAATACAAAATGAGAAAATAGACTATCTATCACGTTCTGCTTATAATACAAATAATAAAGTTGTTTTATTTGTGTGAATGCCCTTTTTCCAGGTGGCAAATCTAATAGATAGTAACTGAAATAATCACATACAACGGCATTATTTTATTTTTTAAATAGCATTTAGTTTAAAGGGGGGTGTACGTGTTGGCGATTATTGAACATTGAAAAGGGCAAAGCCCCCCCCCCTACTACAGGAGAAGCCGCTGCCGCACGTGTTAATTAATAATTTCGGTTTGATCAATAATTTTTGTTTGATATTTTCAAGTGCCTCATCTTTTGTAAATTTAATTTAGTTAATAAGGTGCATGGTTTGCGTTTGGGTGTTTATGAACCAGGTGCTTAAACTTGAAAAACAATTCCTATATTTTCGTTACTGGAGTTGTAGTGTGAGTACTGTGAGTTATTTACGCCCAATAACGTACTAGTGGAAGGATATGAAAAATGAATACCTATAAATATAAATCTGGTGCTGAAAAACGCAAGGATCTTGAGAGAGCAAATGCTAAAAAGGCGAAGCTTCCAAAAATTACTTCTTTTTTTGGCCCAGAGGCTTCTACTAGTAGTCAAAGTGAGTCAAAATAATGATATTTGAATTATTTTTTCATTTAAGATTTTTTTATTCATGTTGAAATCTTGGAAGATATGACTTCGTCGGTAGAAAGTTGCACCTCCGAGCCAGAATCGAGTTCCGACACTGGTAGTGTCAGTGACAACATTAGTGAAGAATTTGAATGTGAAAAAACCAAAAATATTGAAACAAATAGTTGTACTGCGACTGCTGTGTCGAGGGAATTTACGGTTTTAAAAACTGATAAAGGGTATTATGATCCGAATGGGGTATTGACGGATGAACAAAAAAGATTTTTAGTTGCTAATGAACCTGATAGACCTTTGGACCCCTTTTACACTAAAACTAGTATGTCAGGAATAAAGACTGAGCGTTTCTGGCTTTGTTACTCTAAAATCCTGAACAAATGCTACTGCCTGCCTTGTTGGTTATTTGGAAAAGCTAATGATGCCTTTGGCAGAGGCTATAACGATTGGAGGCATCTTCAACAAGCAATCAGTAGACATGAACAAAAGCTTAACCACAATGTTTCTTGCGCCATATTTGATCGCTGGAGATTAAATAAGTCAATTGATGTTGATCTTGAATCAAACATTCGACAAGAAATGAATGTTTGGAGGCAAGTTCTGTTACGTGTCATAGAAGTTACTCTTACCTCCTGCCATTTGGCAATATGCCATTTAGAGGCCACGACGAGACTGAAAATTCTAAAAATCCTGGTGTTCTTTTATCTGTGATAAAATGACTGTCAAAATTTGACCCAGTTTTACAAAAGTTGTAAGAAAATAAAATAAACATTCAATCACCTAATTAAGTCCAGCTGTTCAGACCGAAGTTATTGAAATATTAGGCAACACGATTAAACAAAATAAAATGTTCTCCTTTTTTTCGGTTATTATCGATACCACTCAAGATATTGCAAATACAGACCAGTTATGTGTTATTATAAGATATGTATCTACAAATAATACAGGAAATAATCCTTCCCGGATTATAATCCACGAGTCTTTTTTGGGATTTGTTCCAGTAAAAAGCCAAACTGGCTCGGATTTGAGCGCTACGATATTAGACCTTCAAAACGAAAACGAGCTGCCTTTAGAAAAATTTCGTGGACAAGGTTATGAGGGCGTGGCGAATATGAGTGGTATATACAATGGCGTTCAAGCTGAGATATTAAAATTATCGCCTAATGCCCTTTATGTCCACTGTGCAGCGCCTAATTTAAATTTAGTCCTTAATGACTCTGTAAAAAATGTTGAAGAAATCAGGAATTTCTACGATTTAGTTGAAATTGTGTATGTTTTTTTTTTGGAAACAGCAATAAACGGTGGGCACTTTTGCAAAGTGTTCCAAATGCAAAGATAACTTTGAAAAAATTGACACCTACTCGATGGTCATCGAGACAAGATGCATTGGAAGCTCTACGTTTTAGATATGTGGATATCTTAAAAACACTGGCAAATATAATTTTATCCTCTACAAATAAAGCGGAAGTTAATGGAGCAGTCTTTGAGAAAAAACTTGGAAAAATTTGAATCAGTTTTTCTTATTGTTTTTCAAAATAAAGTTTTAAAAAATATTGATGCATTGTCAAAACTTTTACAAAAAAAGAGCAGAATATTGAAGCCGCGTCTAAAATGTTTACCACAGCTACTGAAGCCATAAATCACACGAGAAATAATTTTCATGTAAATAAAACTGAAGCTGTTATTTTGGCTAGGCAATGGGGCACTACTCCTGAATTCGAAAACAAAAGAACATCAAGACCAAAAATATTTTTTGATGTGAATAACCATTATCAAGTTCAAACAAGAGATGACTGGTTTAGAATAAATGTGTTTTTTAAAACTATAGGTACCTATAATTACAGCTCAATTAAAAAATCGAATCGTTCGTCTACTAGGATAGCCCACAGAAGGGGTAATGACACCCGTCCTTACGGACAACCCCTGCTTGCTCTATCTGTGACGGTGGTATCGCCAATGGATGATATGATTACCCTTTTTTCCAAACTGGCGTTTATCCACTGACACAGGAGTGGTACCCCTTTTCTTTCTATAGCTTTGGTAATTGACAATGTAGATGCATTATTGAAAGCACCCTCAATGTCTACAAAAGTTGTCCTCTAGGGATTTTGTTCGTAGCCTGCTGAGATCCTCCAGTGCTAAGTCTGTTGACTTGCCTGGCTGATACGCGTATTGTCGCTCGTTGAGCGGGTTTGTTGATAAAACTCATCTCTAATGTATCTGTCTATTAGTCTTTCCAACGTTTCAAGCAGGAAGGACACTAGACTGATTGGACGGTATGATTTGGGCGCCATGTCTTTTAGACTCCCTACCTTGGGTATATAAATGACCACTTCGTAGGTATGTATTGCACAGCTATACAAGCCTTGAATATCCTACATAGATGTGGAATTAATAACTCCTGTCCCTTTTGGTGTAGGATGGGGTATATTCCATCCTCCCCTGGGGATTTAAATGGTTGAAATTTGTTTATTGTCCACCTTATTCTATTTGGCCTTGTTATTACTGTAGCCAGTCTCTAGGCATTTGGCCTTTTTGACTTGCTTTGCGAACTATCCACGGTTACAGGGTCATTCAGAATTGTTGCGACCGGAAATTGTGCCTCGATTACCATTGATATACTTTCCTCAAATGTTGTTGTGTAGATATTTTCGTCCTTTTTTAGGGAACCTACTTTATTTGCAGTACCCTCCTTTGCCAGAACCTTGTGGGTTCTAGAACATGTGAAGGTATCTAAAACCTCCTCACAGAACTTCTTCCATGATTGCCTTTTTGCCTTTCTAATCTCGTTATTGTACTTCTTAAGCGTAGCCTTATGTCTACGCACTTTCCTTCTGAGGGCTTCTAAATGTACTACAGGGGGTAGAGTTTGCTCTAAAAAATAAAGAAGTATTATCAGCAGGCTTCCTTGATATAGTGGGTGCCTTTGACAACACCTCTCACGAAGTGATCACGAGGAAGAATTCGTCAGAATGACGAAACAACCTGCAGATGGATAGACTGCATGCTAAAATACCAAACGATCTTCTCAACCTTGATGGGTGAAAAATTATCAGCCCGGGTTTCAAGAGGAGTCCTATATCCTCTTATATGGAACCTTGTAATGGACAGACTAATAAGGAGATGAACACCACACTACACATCTCCGAGACCCTAAATATGAGGTAGAAAAAGGACTGGCGAGATCTAAGCGGACTGTCGTTTCCACCTGGTACACAGACAGGTCAAAGGCTGAGGAAGGGATAGGAGCAGGGGTGTATAGTAAGATGTTCCTTATGTACCTCCGGATTTTAGGCGGAGATTAATGCTATCCTACAATGTGCTAAAATAAACAAATACAGAACTGATGCTCATAGGATGAACATATTAACTGACAGCCAGGCTTTAAATAGTCGCAAGGCAAGATCCAGACTGGTGGAGGAATGCCAGAAATAACTAAATGAATTGGCAGACCGCACTAAAGTAAGATTAGTGTGGGTGCCGGGACATAACGATATTTCTGGAAATGAACAAGCTGGTGAACTCGCGAGAAGAGGCTCAATGATATATGTTGGGCCAGAACCAGTCCTTGAAACCACAAATGAAGTGGTTCGACGACAAATACAAAAAATACAAAGCCAACGTAGACTCCAAAGCAGGTACTCTGTAAGTAAGACCTTTATAGACATTCATAGAGAGGCCAAATATCTACTTAATATAAGTAGGAATAAGCTAAAAATCATTAGAGGGTATCTAACGGGTCATACCCCATAAAATGGGGCTGTATAACGGAGACTTTGTGGCAAAGAGATCGAGAGCGTAACACATATCTTATCTGACTGTGAGGCTCGAGACTCAAAGAGACAAACAATTTTCGGAGAGGCCAATGTGCCACCTGAAACATATGGCACACCTCCAATGGACTTATATCGTCTACTCGAAGGTACGGGGATAACTGGGTGGGTGGACTAAATGTGGGAGTAGAGTACAAAAAGCCAACAGGCTGCAGTGCTCCCGACATGAGGACGGCTGCCAAAAGTGAAAAACGTATATTTTTAAATGTAACTTTACATAAAAATTTCAACCACAGTATTGCTACAAAAGAATTGACCTGAAATTTACAACAAAATTCATCGAATTCAAATCAGTAGTTCAAGAGAAAATGTGTAAAATTTTTGGTTCCCGGATTTTTTTGAATGGTCAGTATAGTAACCCATTTTCAGCAAATGCAATGCAAATCCATTTTTTATGCAATAGGTAACCAATATTTTATGTAATTTATGCCCATTTGCACCGTTTAGAATTTAAGCATACCTTAAGAAGCACTTAATCGTCTGGCTAGTTGCACCGCTGCTACTTGAGCATTACTTAGTAAAGAACCACTTAACGCATTGCGTACATGGCAACACTGAGAAAATCTAGTAACTTATTAGTGTCTTTTCAGATTTGGCTTTGTATCGAGTGACAGCTTTCGCCTGAGTCAAATGTGAACGGTTAACCTATAAATACAAAGAAAACAACAAACTTCAGATATCAGCAATGGTTATCAAATGCTCATTGCAGGCATAAAACCGAAGTGCTGCTAGGAACTGATTCATGGGAGATTCGCTGCTGTTTCTGTAGTAATAGTTGATCATTTGGTCTTGTAGGTTTCCTTATTAGGTAATATTTTACTTAAAAATCATTTCGAAATTTGAGAGCTTCCTCTATCAATCCTCAAACCCGTAAATAGCATTGCTTTGTCACTCGAAATCTTTGATAAGATGCAAATTCCTTATGTCGTGGAAATGATCAGATCGGGGGTAAAGCATCTCGGGAAGTCATTCATAAAGAAAAGTTTTTCAGGTAAAACAAACTGTCAACCGCGATTTCAAACTTAAGTCGACCCAATGGGGAACTTAATATTCAGTCCTTCTTAACTAGTTTAAGGAATACTCAGAGACTGGTGCAACGCAAACTAGTCCTTTTAAGTTTACTTTATTTTAAGACTGTCTTGAAGTGAACGGTGCAATCGGACATGAAATTCACCAAAGTGTGCGTGTATATTATAAATAATGTATAATAATTTTGATAATTCTTAGGTGGACAGTAGAAGTGATCTCAAACAGACATTTGGGTTTGAAGTTGCCAAATAAAACATACTTCATGTATAATTACGCGAGCATAGGAGTAGATGCTCAAGTGGCTTTAAATTTTCACAAAACTAGAGAGAGCATTTTCTATGTTTATGGAAGTAGACTGTTCAATAAGGTAAGAATTTAGTTTATTTTCCAGAAGTCATAAAAATTGAAACAAACGTATTCTCACATCATTGTTATTGGAGTCAAAATATCGTGATATTAATAGAACAAAAATATTGATCATAAATTATACTACTCAATCTGAGGTCAGAAATAGGCCGATTAAACCTTTATTCGTTTGGGTTGTGCTAAACAGACCAGGCACTTGAACTAGATCTTTGTGCCATTTCCCTCATCTTCTACTTCCATTCCATAATCTTCGTGCCTTCCATATAGGCCACTAGTTTGACTGGGGGGATTTTGAGTATTTCCAATGATTGTATTAGTTCCTCTCCAAAGTGCTTCCTTCTCAGTCCTTGTAAGTTCTCACAGGAGCAGAGTATGTGAAGAGGTGTTTCATCTACATAGGTTCACTGACTTTTCTCATTTTGTGTAGATGTTTCCTCAAGATACAGTGTCCAGTGACCAGGTCGGTAACTGCCTTCAAATGTCTCTTGCCCAGTTTAAATAGCCTGGTTGAGAGTTCCTTGTCTACCTTGTTGAGTAAACTCATTGTCTGAAGATTCCCTTGTGTCAACCTTCATTTGAATTGGTGTTCCCTATCTAGCCAAGTTCCGGATTACGCCTCTTATGCAATCATTTGTGATTCCAAAGAACGGTTCCGGACCTAAGGCTTCTTTAGCTAACAGGTCCGCCAGTCCATTACCATCAATCCCCTCATGTGTAAACTTAGTGGCTGGATTGCTGATAGCTTTAAGCAGAGTCTGGCTGATAGTAAATATTTTAATTTTTTGTTCTGTATATCCTCTCCTGATGTTTTCATCAATAGGCTATAGCGGCAATCATCTCTGCTTGAAACACAGACGTATATCGACCAAGACTAACCAACATTCTCTTTCTAGGTCCATTTATACCAGTACCAGTGCAATGGTTCGTTTTAGAACCCTCGGTGAACCAGATAATGTCTCCAGGATTACCTGGGTGCATCACATGTTCCCTAGATGGGATGATCATTATTCACTCGTTCAGTGAATATGTTCTCTGATGCCGTATTCTTGACTGGGGGAGTGAAGCTTCCCGAAAGAACAGATATTTTATCTTTGTCACGGCAGTGACAAAGTAACCAAGAAAAATAAAGACAAAATATGTCTTCTCTCGAGAAGCTCTACTCCCTCAGTCAAGAATCAGGCCCCTTCTTACCACGTAGGCACGTCACTTTGGACGCCCTTGATGTAATATCTTCTCAATAAAAGCTCGAGCGCCAGATTATTTACGTGGTTCTTCTTCTATAAAAATCTAAACCCTCAGACGGCTATGCTACGGGTTATTAAGAAAACACTGATTTTGTCGGTTGGTAGATAGATTAAATATACACGGGGACAAAATAAGTAAATATGCAAAAATAATAATTTCCAGTAGGTAATATTCTGAATTAAATATTTTCAGCGGTTCCAAACAAAATAAATATGTACAGTGTGCAAGTGTGACAAAAAAATATGAGCGTCATGCAAAACTTGCCGGTAGTAAGTGCATAAGCAGTGGTACGATTAGGTGTAAGCAGGTTAAGCAATTCATAAGCAAACAGCGAGCAGAATTAAAGGGGGAATAAAAACATATTACAGTAGCAAGCAAAAATATAAGTATCTTGACGGTAGGGACGGTCAAGCGGGATATGTGGGAGAATACTACCAGATCAGTATTAAGGAAACACTAATGAAAACAGACTAGATAGTCGAACAGCATGTCGCAAAAGCCTCTTACTCGTCCGAAAATCTTTTTGAATTTAATTAAACTACTTTACAATTATGAACTTATGACCGGTTGAAAGTTGGACAATATATGGCAAAAGTCTCATACTTGTCCCACAATCAATTTAAATTCTTAAAATATCATGAAAATTTATTTAAATAAACACTAGTTTGATAGTTAGGAAAACGGATCAACCAATGGTAATGACTACTGTGAACTAAACTAGATATTCAAATAAGATATGGCAACAGCCTCATGAAAATCTTATTAATTCGTTAACTAAAACTGTATAGACAAGAAAATAATTTAAAAAAAAAATTAAAGTGAAACTCAACGAAGATGCTACCTGCCGAAAGTTGGACAGCTTGTGGCAAAAGCTTCTTATCTGCCCGAAATCAGTTTTAAATTTCAAATTATCGGTCAAAAATAATAATATACATTGGTCAGAAGATAGGACAACGGGTACCTAAATAATAAGGACTACTGTGATCTAAACTATAATCAAATAAGATATGGCAACAGCCTCATACTTGTTTGAAAATTTTATTAATTCGTTAACTATACTATATCCATCGAACAAACAGAGCGACCCAAACAACGATAGATGCGTGATCAAAGTGTGCCTTTGCATCTATTGGCTAAAATAAACATGCCTCCACGCGCTGGCCAATCGGATTTAACTGCAGAATCCATTGTCTTTGGTACATCCATACAGAGTCGGAGATATCACGTGCACTATGCATGATACTGTTTTGGAACACTCCGTTGCTTGGATGGACAGAGTATAGAACTATATAGAAAATAAAATAAATGAAAAATTATTGAAGTGAAACTTAAACAAAGTTACAACCGACTGAAAATTGGACAGCTTGTGGCAAAAGCCTCTTATCTGCCCCGCAATCAGTTTTAAATTTCAAATATCGATCAGAACTCCACAAAAATATTTGGGTAATTTGGACAGGTCAGTAGGTATAAGAACTAAAATCTGAAAATAGAATCTAAAATTTAGACGGTTTACATGGTATTAAGCATTCAGAAAAGAATTAAAATTTAAAAAAAACTGAAAATAAATTATTTGTCTATTGCAAAAAAACTCTCAATAGAATAACGGAAATCATTTATATATTTTTCAACTGAAAAAATATATATATTATTCGGCTTTACTAAAATAATTTTACACAACGGCTAGCTATGTAAATAAATTTGTGCTTTTGTTTTACACATGGCTCTGACACAAGAAAGTGTAGAACGGTCGGACACTATTAATTCACCAACCTATTTAAACAAAAAAAACTTTTCAAAATCAACTACTATTTCTACAATATCTTGAAGAAGAGACTTTTAGACAAACGGTAGCAGAGAGACCAAAGAACGTTCGTTTTTCGAATTTATATTAACATTCCCACCATAAATTATTGTTTTCGAGAATGACGACAAAATCCTACGCACTCTCAAATTATTCACCTAAATGGCAAAATGATTTATACCGGATGAACTCTGGTCTTCAAATTTGTGAAAATCGGAATCAACTAATTTTTATATATTAAGATTCGGATTTGCGAATCTTGAATTAATAATAAAAATAAATAATTACGGTAATACTAATAAACTAAAACGGTACCAGAAATTGAAGTCGGAAATGAAGTAACGAGTTATATAAAACTTACTTATAATCAAAATACTAACGGAGAAAAAATTTTAAAAAATCTAAAACGATTCAAAAAAAATTACTCGTTACACTCATTTGAAATATGAGTTCATCTAGTTCAGATGGGCTCAACAACAGTTGGGCTAACTTAGCGATTGCTTCCAGGTAGGAAGGACCTTCTGCTGACTCTCAACTGTTGAGGCAATTGCTTATGCTTTGTTTATTCAGCACTGTCAAAGTGTTGGGTTAAGTTGTGATTTTTTGGTGATAAACTATAATAATGGAAATAAACCTAGAATATATTAATTAATTAATTAAGTAAATAAATGACTGTATCTGATCAAATAGGAAGAATATAATTAGACACTTAGGTTATGTTCCATAGCTAACTTAGCAATACATTCAGATGGAATTCAGATGTTGACTGCCAGCACTCTCAACATGTTTTGTGTTTAACCCAGTTGAGCAAGTGCATTGGTTGGCAACAACAGGACAATGGAAGAAACTCACTGTATGAATAACCACTTACATTAGTCTATAGAAAGTGGATGTATCATACGCATTTTCATGGAATAAGTTTAAAAACAATAATTAAGACCTTCCACTCAATTCCTGAGGAAACTCTCAGAGTGTAGTAGTTTCTTCAGTCCTACTTCCTGGAGGAATTTCAGAATGCAGGCTTCAGCTTAGTCTCTCTTTTATCCAGCATAACGTTAATGATGATGTGGTTCTATTTAACTATTTAGAAAAAGTACATAGGTAATCAGACCCTCATACACTTGTGGTACTTTCTAATCCTTTTTCTATAATAACACACTTTCCTAACACGTCAATTGTTGTGAATGAATTTCATGAAAGTAGGTTGCTTTTTATTGGAAATAAAATTTTAAAAACAATTGAAATATCACAAAAACTATTCAGTTTGGGTATATGGAATAATCGATCAAAAGTGTACTAAACTAACTTTCATTTGCCGATATAAAATACACGGTAATCAATGTATTCGAGTTTGGCATCGCCCTGTATACGGTTTTACGGAGGCAGGTATAGTGAATTATGATACTAGACGTCCATCACAGGCGTATGGCTGCTGAAGATTAATTTTAAATTGCGCAGCTTATAGTACTATACGGGGAGTTTAACTCATTACGATTTTCAGGAACAAGTGGTCAGAACTTTTTAGATACACTGTATAACACATTATAACCATATATAATTGCAATAGTGAAGTAGAGCAAAATTCAAATTTGAAGTAAAATACAGGGTGTTCAATTTAAAAAAAAATGTACCTTTGATCTGGTACAGTCTTCTAATTTTAAAATATGGGCCCTTGGGTAAAAATATTATTTTTTATTTTGAGAAACGTCAGACATATATAAAAAATGTCAGTTGTCAAACCAAAATAACTTCCTCTATGGTTTAAGTACGAAAAAAAGACGATGACGTTGCTAAACAAAATTTTGCGATGTTGCCATGTAGATTTTTTCTCTCTATTCGGGAAGCTGGAAAAGGCAATGTGACAGTTCTTCTTTTTCATTCGCCTGTACCTCGTAGTTCATAAATCGACAGTGTTTATTTACTAATAAAAGGCTTGTATGATATTCTCAGATTTATTTAATATAAGTATATATTTATGTGAAAAATGTGGATAAAATACAAGAAACTGTAACCAATCATTCTATATCTTAATTAACATTTGATTAATTATTTTACATGGAGAATTAAATGACAAACTCTAGAAGCATCTTCAAGAACACTGGAAAAAATAAATTGGCTATTGGCAACACCAAATAAAAATGTATTTTTTTCAAAAAATTTAATTGCTGATTGAAAACTTAAATTTATTTCAGTGTGACAACAATAAAAATAGACTGACATTCTTTATGTATGTCTGACGTTTCTCAAAATAAAAAATAATGTTTCTATTGTATCACCACATTAAATAGAAATTAAATCAAAATTACATAATATTACTAATTGTCGGTAATGATATAAATGAAATTAATTACTGAAAATCTAATTAAACACTTCACTACACTGAAACTTGTAAGAGTTCTGGAAATTTAACACGTCTTCCACTAGGTGTAACTGTTTTCGAATTCTTTTCTGAAGCATTTGATGTTCTGGAATGATTTCTGGGAACTTCACAGAAATCGGTTATGATGAATAAACGCAGGTTTGAGACAGTTTACCGATATTTTTATGTTGCGGTTTGCTATCCTTAATGTGAATGATTTTTGTACCCTATGTATAATTGGAGTGGGGACATCATATGGTTGTTGGAGGCTGCTTTTCGATCCGTCGTGCCTCACGAGTGCATGTGATGATGTCTGCAGCTCTTTAAATATTAATGTATGCGGCTGACTATGATTCGTCCCTTTGACTGGTCGGATTTGCTGGAAATGTTGCATTATTTCCTTTGCATAGTCAGCCGGGTCTAAGTTACCTTCATTGTCACTTTTTGGTAGAAATTCTCCAGGTAGACGTAATGACTCGCCATAAACGAGAGTTGCTGAGGTAGCTCCTAGGTCTTCTCTCCATGCGGATCTAATTCCAAGCAAAACGGTGAGCTGTCGTTGCATCTTATAGCTGCCTTCAGTTGGCGGTGGAACCGTTCCACTACACCATTGGCTGCTGGATGGTATACTGTGGTTCGGAAATGTGTTGAACCAATGAGTCTGCTGAATAATTTTGATTCGAATTGACGTCCTTGGTCTGTAGTAATACGGATAGGGACGCCAAACCGTGCTACCCAACTTTGGAAAAACTGCCGAGAAATTGATTGTCTGAATGTTTTCGAGCGGAAAAACTTCTGGCTATCTTAAAAAAAGGTCAACGCATGTTAATAGGTGTCTGTATCCCCTTGAAAGCGGTAGCGGTCCTACTAGAATATGTTTGATTAAAATGTATGTTCTAAAAGCACTTTGTATGTAACATGACAAGTAATCACTAGTAAAAATCAATATTTAATCAAATGAATTCCGTAGATGCTGTATTTAACATTTGGGACTCAGCAAGTTGTAACGTCAGAATGTAAACATTTGGAGGAACGACTAGACTTATATTTAGATGGCAAATTAGTGGAATTACCAGAATTGGAATCTGTGGTCATACTAAATATCTCTTCTTGGGGCGCAGGCGTCAATTTGTGGGGTAAAGTATAAATCTATTTACATAATATGTCAGTATAATAGTATTGAAGTGTAAACGAAACTTGTGTGTTAATGTAAAAAGATAATTGTAAATAAATACATAAAATAAATAACATTATACATAATTTCAACAATAATTGGAAATATTTTAACTGTTGAATGTTGAGCTCAAAATATTAAGATTTAACCTAAATCACTTAGATAAAGTGACTCCTTATTGTTTTATTTAAAAATTTAGAAACCATTTGTGCCTAGCACTTTAAAACTATTTGATGTATCCTTGTCATACTTGACGGGAAATGTAGATACTAGGTATACTCCCTATTAAATTATGTTAAATAAACCTTTCTGGCTACTACTAGACAGGTTGACCCTTTCGATTCTCCAATACATTCTATATAGATAACTTACTCTTTCTACGTAATGATAAAATCATTATTTTTCGAGATGTAAAGCTACACAATTATTTTGATGAATATTTTGTATTTATTATATCGGTGTTTCTGGGTCATTTATTGTGCAAATGAAAGTTTAATCAGTATTAACACAAAAAAATAACATAATATTGTTTATCGAAATTTCTTGAAACGAATGGAGCCAGACATTTAAAAAGAAATTGTGGTTCTGAAAAGAACTTGAAGTTTTAAACAAATTATATTGTTTTATTTCATCGTTTGTTATTTCATTTCAAATGGATCATTATTAGGATATTGTTATTGTCTGAAAGTTGCGAATAATGAAATTTCTACATTAAAATGTAATTGTAAATAATTACTTGGATTTGGAAATAACCGATCCAACCCAGGTATAATACTATTTTCCAATAAATCTAAATACTCCTCATCGGAAAACAACATTATTCAAAAAAATTGGATCGTTTTGATTGTAACATTTTCCATCATTATGTCTGCAAACTCTTCACGTCTATCGAAATCATCATCATCTGACAACTCTTGAACTAATCTCATTTTGTATGGATGGAATTTATTTGCACGTAAAATTTTCATTGCGCGTGTTTGCGAAATATCAAGCTCTCTGGATATTTGTCTAGTACTTAAGTGTGGATCATCTTCTAACAGAACACAAACAACAAACATCTAAATATTTGTTTTCAGCTGATCCAGTTTTCTGCGCCCTGATTTGAATAAATATTTTACTGAACCAGTTTCGTTAATAGTATATTACGTAACAAGAGTTGTAAGTAACCCAATCCGCACGAAGTGAAAAAATTTCACGAGTGCGTAATGGGATTACAACTCGTGTAACGTACTTTTTCTACGCCCATCTATTTTCTTCTATGAAATAAAGGAAATCGCAATTGCTCGATATATCAGAAAATGAAGGTTGATAATTGGTAATCGCTTCCGATATTCGTAAAGCGTTGTCATTTATATTTTTATGAGAGTGATTCACATAGCTACCCGCCACTGTATGAGATACTATATTTTGTTACAAAAATTGACAGCATAAATGACATGACGTTTATTTCCATAACTTGCTAAAAAAACGCGACTTATTTTTTGAGAAATTGTATAATGTGTTGCCGACATTTAGGGGCATTACTCTTTTAATCTAAAATATATTTCACTAATGCTAAAAGCCTTTATGTTTTCCAATTGACTAAATTTATGTAAATGGACCAAATAATTAGTACGTAGATAAAAATTTGATTGCAATTTGATTAAACAAAAAAATTTAAGTTTTCTTATCCAAACGCACGTGTGTGTTATGAGATCTCATTACGTGCATGTTATTGTTAAATGTCACTTACAAGGAATGTTGGCAGTGCGATTTTTGACGTTTACGGACATGGGCGTAGAAAAACTTTTTTACTAATTCACTGACAGTAGATCTTGTTATGTTATTTTATATTACACTTTTCTTGTTGACTTCTACGCATATCACCATATCCTCATATCATTAAAATCTCAATTCGTTCTTTTTCAGATATACGATCCATTGTGACTTCCAATAAACACTAACAATACTAATTTATCGAAACGTTATTGTCATGGCCATCTAAATGTATTAATTTAACTTCTGCAGAGATAATGTAAATGTAGCTATAACTCCGAAATTATGGCATTTAGGTATATGGAACATTACATGAAAAATATTCAGTATTTCTTAAGGATTTTAAAAGGCCAAAAATATACAGGGTGTTCCCTTTGAAATAACAAAATTCATTGTTATTCCGAAAAAAGTAAAGATCTGACAACAATGCAAATACCACCATAATAGGTTTGTTCCAACTGTCATTTATGAACCGTACTGGAATCGTTTCGAGTACTATATAGTGCGCAAACTCGAATTTGGGATGGACACATCAACTTTATCACTTCTTCCAGTAGGTACAGTTTGTATACCGTAGCAGTCCCAAGAACGATACTTTAATCACTTTTTTTAAATGATACTAAGTGTTTCTAAGGGTCCAAACAGTAAATTCAATACTTTAATCAGTTGGAACGAAGCTCATATTGGCCATATCAGAAGATCCTTGCACACCAAAATCTATAAAAATCGTGAGATCCGTTTCCGAGATAATTGAGGCGTTCCATCCAGACTTAAAAATCACTCTGTATGTTTGGCTGATTGGCAATAACATTAGCGGAGTTTATTATTTGCTGCCAACCAGTGCCAATAAAACCCACACACACACATTATTTGCTGCCATAGTTCTTGACGATTATTTATTTCTTGTGAGTATACCAGTGATTTAATAGGCCCCCGGAAATAGAAACCTTCGGAAGTTCTAGGTGGCCACGGAAATTCACTGCCTCTGCCAATCCAACGATGAGGCAATTGCTAATCTAGATAGTTTCGTACCATTAAAGGATAATGAGGTTGCGCTTCATCCTACATGAACCTCATATCTATCCTTCGATTAAGTTGTAATTCCTCTAGATCGTCGAAAAGTGTAGTTTGTAGAAACTCGAAACACGCGAGTTATCATTCAAATTTGCTGGTAATTCATAAGGACCAAACAACATGTCTTCAAATATACCGCACTGCACAATAATCTTAAATTCATGTTTCATTCATGGGGATTTTCAATATGCCAACTGTGGCTCCAGTTGAATACTGCTCTACGCGTAAAAGTTGCCTCGTCAATATGAAGAATTTTCAAAAAATTTTATTTTGTTAATTTATCATCCACTGAGCAAAATTCGGTCGTAAAGGATAATCTCTAGGCAATCAATTTTGTAAGGGTGTAAAGTGGTAAGGTCGTAGTTTTTCTTTTTTCATTGCTCGAAAAACTGAAGAGTGGCTCACTCCAGTCATTGCTGATAAACGCAGAGTGCTTAGTTCAGGAGTATTAGCAATTCGCGCTAAAATAACATCCTCCTGATTAGTTCAGGAGTATTAGCAATTCGCGCTAAAATAACGTCCTCCTGATCAACAGTTAATATTTTAGGTCGTACCACATCATTTTTAGGCTTAAATTGTTCAGTATCTCCTAATCGGCTAAAAATGTTACTGAAAGTTTGGCGATTGAATTGAACTATGTTTGGACACATTTCTCGATATCTTCGAGAAGCAGCAACACAGGAATACTTTCTTGTACATAAATACAAAGCATATCTCACATTTCAAGATTAGATACTGAAATTGTCATGACGCGGCATTTTTACTTAATCAGCTTCTTAAATTTTACAACAATCAGAATCTTTAGTGACAGTAACAACTAATAGCAATGACAGCATCCTACTAGATCGAAATATTTGATTCAGCCCAGAGCCAACTACACAAAAACTGTACTTATTTTCAATAGGTCGTAAAATACCATAAAAGCTTACGCATTTATCTAAATGATACGGAGAAATGAATCAAGTGGCATTTATTTGTTTGTAATATTGTAAATAAATGTAGAAATCAGTTTATTTTGTTATAAAGTGTTTTTATCGTTATTTAACCAACTAGTGTATTAATAAGGGCTATCAACAATCGAGATATTTTAAGGCGCAAGCAAAGATGGCGCCTTAATGTCTGAGATTGTTAATCGCCCTTTTAATACTCGTGTTAGTTACAAAGCTTTTCCGTCGACTGTACAACTTGAATCCATTTAAAAACTAAGAATATTTAATTCATAGGTACCTAAGTACTGTCAAAAATAAATGACATTGAAATGTCACAGAGAAGCTCGCCGTTTCAAATGTCACTGTTTTCGTTATTCATGGATTCTTTTTTGGATGTTTTAACACTAATAATTATTGTTATTTTGTAGAATAATATAATAAAAACGATAGGTAAGTCAAAAACAAGAAGTATTCTGTACTAGAAGTCAGTTTTAGGTAGGTATTTTTTTTAAATATTGTAAGTTTGGTTGCCCATACCACAATCGTTTATTAATAGAAAATCGTTTATTAATAGAAAATCGTTTATTAATAGGGGTCATTAATGAATGATTTTGTGTACATTAATATAGCTAAAAACGTACGGTCGACGGAAAAATTATTTTAATATTACTTTTTTTAAATTAAACTAACTGTTTATGACTAATTCCACTATTTAATAAAAAACAATGGAAACTTTAAAATATTATTTATAATTATTTCGATATTTGCATATCATCGTCGGAATGACAGAAGTTACATTTTATGTGATGCCTACTTGATGTTTAATATTTTGGCTAGACCAAATAGTGATTGTCCTAGCTTATGAATAGAAAAAAGAAGATATGATATTACAAATATTAAAGCTTAGGTATTATTAGCCCTATGGGGATATCCTGGATATCTTTTTCCCATTTAAGATCAGTATAACTGTGCAATTATATAGGAAACCAAGGAAAACTGTATCTGCTGATCTTTACAATTGTTACTTAAGAATTTACAATTTAATAGTGGAGAGCTCCCTAGATTTATCTGTTCATTGACAACTTCATATTGTGGGTCTTCTAATTTCTAATTGTTCAAGGAAATCTAGTTCTTGTTTCTTATCACAAATATGCAGAACTTCTAGTTCTGTGTTAGATGTTGATGAATGTTTGGTGTCAAGTAGATGTTTTGCGGAATGTGATTTATCTGGCTGTTTTAATCTGTATGCTCGTAAGTATTCATTGTGTCTAATTTCAAAATTTCGAATTGTTTGACCAATATAGACAGCATTACATTCTGGACATTTAAGTTTATATACCCCAGACTTTTTTAAAGGGGGTATTTTTATTTTTACTTACATTGTTTTCTGTTTTAAAAAAAATTGTTCTATTTGCTGAAGAAGATACTATCTTTCCAGTACGCCGTGAACCTTGCTAGAGAACGGACGTTTATTAATGGTGTCCTGTTTTAACATCTGATCATAATAGACTTGAAAATGGGCAAAGGTTAGCCACAAGACTTCCTTACGGCCGAATACGACCTAGTTATGAGCAGCGTCTTGATTCAGCCGAACTAACGTATTTTAGTGAACGCAGACAACGTGGCGACTTGATAGTTTTATTTAGAGCCATATTTAACATGTTTGGTGCTAATATGTCACCCATTTTTACTTTAAATCCTGATATTCGATTAAGGGGGCATCCATATAAGTTGAAGAAGGAAATGTTTAAAACTAGAAATAGACAGAATTTTCTCTCCAACAGAATATTTCCATACTGGAATAATTTACCTAGCAGTGTGGTCTGTGCACCGTCTGTTAATGCTTTTAAAAACCAGTTAGACCAATTTGTTCAGCATTCTTAATTCTTAATTTTGTACATGTATCTTTATTTTTTGTTTTTATTTATTTTCGTTTTCTTTCCATTTTTCAATTTATAATGAGCTATCGCCTATTCATAGCATGTGCTACCGATAGCGATAATTTTTACTTTTATTTTTTTATTTTATTTTTTTTTTGTTTTTGTTTTTCATCTCATTTTTGTTATATGAGCTTTATAGAACTTCGGTTCTCAGCTCATAATTTACTGTAATAATAATAATAATAATAAATAATCGCCGATTTAGTTAAATAGTCAGTATGCTTAAACAAAAACCGCGATGTCTTCAGAAAGTGATGGATCCTACTCCTAAATGGAGGTGGATGACAACGGAACTTGGACAAAAGTAAGAATCAAACGAAAAAGCACATGTAACCAAAAAAACATATCCAACAAAAAGAATAATGCCATCGACGAATTTGAAGGTTTCACACCAAGCTCCCAGACTAAAACAAAAACAGTTAATACAAAAAAAAAGCAACCCACACCAACAATAATGAAACAATTAACTTATCAGATAAAATGAAGACTATTACCACAGAATACACCAACTAACAAGAAGCGCATTTTCTTTGATGTTTTGGTAACAAAAATGTATGACCTTGAGAGACCGACGTCGACAGATAACTTATTAAATACACTGAGAAAAATGAAAATTTTTTTAAATATTGGCGATATAATTCGCAGTTATCTCGTAATTTAAGCATTCAGTGCTTCAATTATTTTTTGTATGATTACTTACAGATTTATGTACTGGCATATACAAGACTACTATGTACTATGAAATAATAATTAATTGTTTATTTTGAGTGAATTTACTTGACAGTCAAATCTCGGCGCCCACCACGTATTATATTTATTTCAAGTAGAGCAGTAAAATTAACAAACACCTATTATATTCATATCCAGAATTCAGCAGTACACTTTTAATTGGTGCTTTAGGTTTTAAGTACAGTTTCTGCCGGGCACTGCAAATAATTATATGGAAATATGTATTAAAGGAGCAGAAGACGGGTAGGAAAGATATTAAAACAAATGTAATAATAACAATTTTTATTTATACAGCGTGGATGGGGTATCCTATAGGTGACAAATGCCATTCTTGATAAAAAGTTTTGCTTGTTCTGAAACCCCATAAAATGAAATAAAATTCAAGTTTTTTAAAACCCCTCTCGTTTTATAGCCAGTTTTATGAAAACCTAAGTTCGAAAATAATGTATTAATCTAGTGAGTGACGTTTACGATGTACCAAGTAATCTTCAACTTTTATAAATAATTTTCAAATTGTCATTCTTTAATAAATATTTGACAACAATGTTAACTATTCAACAAAGAGTATATCTTATTAAGTGTTATGGTATTGGGGAAGTTTCGTACCAGTATGCAATTGCAAAATTTCACGAAAAATATCCAGATGTATCCATTACGCGGTGTGGATTAAAAGGGATCTGTTCAAGACAAAAAGAAATTGAAAAAGGCGTACGTTGAGGAGGATGAAGCAGCTAGTGCACTAGCTATGCATTCGTTAAGGGAAAATCTCAAGTTGAATCTACGAAAAAGAGCAGTGGAGGTTGGTTTTTGCAAGAGTCACTTACAGAAAATATTTAAGCAAAACAAAATTCATCCATTCAAACCGAAATTTATTCATACCTTACAAGATTGTGATTATGACACAAGGTTAGACTTTTGTGCGATGATTGGTGAAAAACTTATGCATGGCCGATTCTTTCACAATAATATTTTGTTCTCTGATGAAGCAACGTTTACAACAAACGGAGACGTTTCTTCCCAAAATTGTCGATATTGGGCTAGTGAAAACCCGAGCTACATGATTAACTGTAATAGTCAATTTGCTAAAAAAGTTAATGTTTGGTGTGCGGTTTTACCGGATCGAATAATCGGTGTTGGACTTGTTTGTTGATCCAAAATACGATTACTTTGTTGCTGTTCAGTGCTCTGCTCTGTAGTACTCGTATTATAAGGTGGTGGAAAACTATTAACTGTAGATGTTGATGTACTTGGCTCATTAACAAACTCATTAAAATCATAATGACTTATTGTAGTATCTTCTTTTTCTTGAATCGCAGTCGTACCTGTCGGCTTTCGAGTGGATACTTCTGAGGATCGGTTGTCATAGTCAAAATTTTTAGAAACCACAGTGGGTCTAAAAACTCTATACTGTCTCCTGGGTGGTAGTGGAAATTGTTGTTGATTGTTTTGCTGTCTTGATTGATTTTCCATGATTTTTGATTGTTTTAATTCGGTTATAGGCATAGGCTTCTTAATATTACACGATCGAAGTTGATTGAAATATCTTTTTATCATGTAGCCATCGTCTAATTCAATTATATAATGTAATTTTCCCAGGCGATTTATAACAGTTCCATACTTCCAATAAATGTTTCCATGATAATTTCGTGATTGTACTCTTGTTCCGATTAGATAAAATTGCTCAAAATTTGGTTGAGTTGCATTATTTTTATCTGGTTTTTGAGGTCGAATAAGATCTAATTTTGTTCGGATATTTTGACCAAACAACAATTCTGCTGGTGTCTTCCCATTCAAAAGGGGTGTTGATCTAAATTTAATTAAAAATCTGTGTAGTTTCTCATGTATAGTTCCTGACTCTTCAGACATTTTTTTCATTTTATCTTTAAACGTTTGAACATATCTTTCCGCTTGTCCATTTGTAGCGGGATATCCTGGAGCAATATGTCTTTGTCTTATACCATTTCTTTTACAAAATTCAACAAAATCTATTGATTTAAAAATGGATGCGTTGTCACTAACAATTATTTCTGGTAATCCGTAACAACTGAAAATTTCTCGTAGATAATGTATTGTTCCAGAAGTTGTTGGTGCATTTTTAGACATTTTAATTTCGGGCCATTTACTCTTTGCATCTACAACTATGAAAAAATTATAATTAAAAATTGGGCCAGCATAATCTATGTGAACCCGTTGCCAATTTTTTTCCGGCTCTTCCCATTGGTGTAGTGGTGCTTTTTTAGGAGTTTTCTTGATATCACAACATGCTTTACAACTATTAACTAAATTCTCTATATCTTTATCAATACCCCTCCAGTAACAGTATCTTCGGGATATAGATTTCATTTTTACTATTCCTATGTGTGTACTATGTAGTTCTTGTAACATTGCTGCTTGAAGACATTCTGGTATAATTACTCGATTATGTTTAAAAATGATTCCTTCCTGTAAAGAATATTCTGGGTCGTAAATATTTCCATTAAGAAGTTTCTCTTTCAATTGTTGTAATTCCGGATCTTGTTGCGTTTCATGAGCAATTATATTAAAATCTAAGGTTGTTGTGGAAATTTGATTTACTGTTTGAATATTCTGTAAAAATTCATTATCGATTGCCTTATTTTCATTTTCTTCTAGAGATAACGGATTTCTTGACAAATAGTCGGCATTAGTATGCTCTGAAGATTTTTTATATTCTATGGTATAATCAAATCCGGATAAAAATTGTGCGTATCTGATCATTCCTGTAGCTGATAATAAGGGTAGTTGTTTTGTTGGATTTAAGATAGTTATCAACGGTTTATTGTCGACAACAAGTGTAAAATGTCTTCCATAAATATAGTGAAACAGTTTTTTAAAAGTCCAGTAAATTGCAGTAGCTTCCCGATCTAATTGACTATAGTTTCTCACTGCTTTTGTCAATGATCTTGAAATAAAAATATCTGGTTTTTCTAGACCATTCGGAAGTTTGTGTGAAAGTACACCAGAAATGCCATGTGGACTTGCATCAGTAGCTAGTATTATTGGAAATTCTGGTGAAAAAGGCATTAAAACTTGCTTGCTGGCTATTACCTGTTTGGCATTGTTAAAGGCAGCTTCACATTCTTTGGTCCAAATAAATGGTGCATTTTTTTGTAATAATCTGTTCAGTGGCTTCATAATTGTAGAAGCATGAGGTATAAATTTATCATAATATCGAACCATTCCTAGAAACTGTTGTACTTGTTCCATATTTTCTGGTCTTGGTGCTTCTTGTATGGCCTTGATTTTATCATCCGACTTTTTTAACCCTTCTTTGGTGATAATGTGTCCTAAATATTTAATCTCATTCTCGAAAAACTTGCATTTCTCTTTGTTTAGATGTAGATTATATTTTCGCAATTTTTCTAAAACTTTGATGAGTCTAGCTTTGCATTCCTGTAGAGAGGAACCTTGAATTAAAATATCATCAAAGTAAGCTGTGGTACCATCTAAATTATTAACAATTTGGTCAATAATCCTATGAAATTCATTAGGTGCTGTTTTGATTCCAAAATTTAATCGTTTTGCAAGATACGTTCCTCTATATGTAGATATTGCTTGTAGCTTCGCACTTTCTTCGTCTACTGGCACGTGCAGGTATGCTTTGAAAATATCTTCTATTCTTGGAATCGGATATCGATTGTCTTGAAGTTGTTGATTAACAGTGACTTTGTAATCAGCGCATAACCGAATCTTTCCATCACTTTTAGGTACAATCACTAATGGCGTGCCCCATTCTGAGTAATCTAATTTTTCTATTATACCTTCGTTCTCCAAACTATCTAATTCTTTGTCAACTTCCTCTTGTAAAGCGTATGGAATTTTTCTTGGTTTGAAAAAAACTGGCTTGGCATTTGGTTTAAGTTTGAGTGAACAATGTATGTTTGGAATTTTTCCTACAGTTGAAGTAAAAACATCTTCAAAATCTTTGAAAATTTCATCTAATGTAGGAGCGGAAATTGAAGCAGGAATAGTGAGAGAGTTTATGTTTTGAATGTTAATTTTTAAATTTCGAATCCATCTTCTTCCAAGTATGGCATTGCCATTTCCCGGTATGACAAATAAATCTCCAATGATATTATTATTTTTGAAAGAAACAGGAACTTGTACATATCCCAATGGATTGAAAATATGATTAGTATAGGAACGGAATTTCATGTTCGTGTTTTGCATTGGTTCGTTTAATTCTAAATTATTGAAATCTCTTTCTGATATTAATGTAACTGGAATGCCTGTGTCATACTCAAAAGTGAAAGGTTTATTTTTTATTTGAAGTTCAATCAGCATTTTTGGTTCATAAATGGATGTTGCATTTGTATTATAAAGATCTATTATCTGATTTATATTAGGATCGTCTTCAAAATTACTTTCATTATTCTGATACTCGTTGACATTCTTTATTTCATTTAAATTTTTTTGTAATGTAGTAATGCTTGCTCGCGTGTCCTCGTTTTTTACAGCTTTGGCAGCTGAGTTTATCAGAAACTCTGCATTCAATCGTTTTGTGATTATTTCATCCACAGTGAAGACATAATTCCGAAATGCCTAACTTTCGATAATCTATTTTTGTTTGGTAATTTTGTGCCTTTGAAAATTGTGGTTGTATATTATGCTGATATCTGTTATTGTATCTTGACTTCTGACTTGCAATTCTATTTACAGAAGATGTAGGAATATTTTCATAAATGTCCCTATTTTGAATTTTTGAAGCTTCAACAGCTAGTGCGATCTCTACTGCTCGTTCAAAAGTAATGTTTGTTTCTTGCAATATTTTTCCACGGATTTCTTTATCTTTTAAACCACGAATGAATTGAGCTCGTAAAAATATTTCGATCACATCTTTTTTACAATTACCACAGGCGCTGTGTTCTTTACATTTAACTTTAATGTCACAATACTTTAATTGCTCTTTAAGAGAGGCAACAAATGTGGAGATTGACTCATCTATATTTTGAGATTTTGATAAAAATTTGTGATGCTCAGTGAGAACGTTCATTTTAGGTGACAAATGGTTCTTTAGTAACACAATAAGCTCATTATAAGTCTTAGTATTGGGTAAATCAGGAGATGTAAGGCTTGATAAAATTTTATAATATTTACTTCCTAGGCAATTGATCAATATCATAACTTTTGCATCATTTGTATCTTCGTCGGAAGCATCTATTCCTTTTAGTTTGAAATAATTTTCTAGGCGTTCCTGATAATGATTAAATGATTCGGAATGTTCATCAAAAGGTTCAAAATTCAGGATTTGATGTTTAAGTGAATCCTTAATATCATTTGAAGCATTATTCGTCGGTTGTAATGTCTCTATTAGTTTAGTTAAAGTTTCTACCAAAGGTGCTAACTCAGCCATCTTATTATCGCCGTATTTCTTATTTTCATCAATCGTCGCCAAAATTGTTGTATTCAATTCAGTTGAACTAGATTAAAATAGGAAGAACTTCCTATTTTATGTGACATTTATTTTATTAACTGACAGTAATGATAAATATGACAATAAACATCAAATGCAAAAAATAACATAATACAAAGTGGTCTAACATATATAATAATACCTGAATCAGAAAATATTCCCTTGGAGCAAAGGCGTAAAATGTACTTTCAACATGATGGATGTTCGACACATTCGACTTTACTAATTAGAGGATGGCTGGATGAATATTTACCTGGGCGATGGATGGGACTTTATGGACCAATATTTTTTCCGCCCCGATCCCCCGATTTAACTATTTTAGATTTGTTTATGGGGCTACTTAAAACAAAAAGTTTATAATTTAAACCATAATATTGAAGACTTGAAACGAGCTATCATTGATGCCGTTAACGAAATTACCCCAGAAATGCTGCGAAATACTTACAAAGAATCTAGAAAGAGAATTGAGAGATGTTTTGAAGCTGGGGGAGGATATATTGAAAAGATTTGTTTGGTTACTTAGTGTTTCTTACATTATTATTCTGTATTGTTATTTTTGATAGTGATTATAATTCTTGAATATTTAACATTGTTCTGAAATATTTGTTGAAGAATGACAATTTGAAAATTATTTATAAAAGTTGACAGTTACTTAGTGCAACGCAAACGTCACTCACTAGATTAATACATTATTTTCGAACTTAGTGCAAAAATTCATACAGTTTTCATAAAACTGGCTAAAAAAAGAGAAGGGTTTTGAAAAATTTGAATTTTATCTCATTTTATGGGGTTTCAGAACAAGCAAAACTTTTTATCAAGAATGACATTTTTCACTGAAACTAATATTTAAACATTTTTCACCTATAGGATACCCCATCCGTGGACACGTTGTATATATATATATACAACAACAATATTTTTTGATCAATAAAAAATTTGTATTTGTGTTTTAGAAAAATTTTTATAATTTCTTAAATTAATGTTAAATTGGAGAGTGAACGTAGAAAGTATTTTTTTTAAATAGGTGGCGCTGGACAAAGGAATCCAAGATCCTGAGATAAGAGTTGATAAACCTTTTTTTATAAATAAAATATAGTATTGAAAAGTTCTCCTCCCATTTTCGAGGGAATTTATCTATAAAACATTTGTAGAATCAATAAAAGGTTTGAAGTAATTGGCACCCAACTTTGTAACATTTAGATCCTAAACGTGTGGTATAAAACAATATATATATATATATATGTATATTCCTCTACTGCAGGTTAGTGGAACCGGATGATAGTGCAGCCGACAGCCGGATGATAATGGTACCGACAGTATAGGTAGTGGTGGAGAAGTAGGCGGAGCTATGGCCTTTCCTTTTGGTTAATGATTTATGCATCGACTAGTCGTTCCTAGATGGCGAGATAAACCAATAACTGAAAATATTTTTTATCCAAATAGAATACTGTCGTCATTGTAATGTAGAATAAACTGATATAACATTTTACTGAAATTTAGGGATAATAGTATTACAATGACAGTTATATCAAGAAGTAAATATTCTGAAAGTTATATATATATAAGTTTTCAAGATTCAAATTCCAATTTTTAGTATGGTTTTAAATTTTATTCGTTTTTAAATTGTTTTTATAGTTTTAGTAGATGAACTAAAATATTTTATTTTTACTTTTGCTATTGTAAAACCGCTTAATTTCACTTCAATTCATTGTTTAATCGTTGTTAAAGTTGTATTTTTATATGATCTATACAGGGTGTATCATAAGGAACTGTACATACTCCTACCTCGTATGGAGACCCCTATAGGGAATGTCAAATGGCAATTAAAATGTGTCTGCTCCCATATTTTACTAATATACAGGGGGAATCGTGAATTTTGATCGATATTTCTCTTTACTTAATTACAGTTACCTGTAAATAATTGTCATATTAGTAAAGCATGATCTATAGACGTCAAAAAATTATAGTTCAATACCATTAAACGCTTTACAAAATCAGAAAAATTAATTTCCACGGAGCAGACCGTCCACTAACAAGCAACAACTTCTTCTCGGGCTATATGCCCCGACGGACATTGAATTACACTTCTAAAGTAAACGGGGTTGGTATATCTGTTAAGATAGAACCAACCATTCTGGTTTGCGATTAGAAGGAATAACATCACTTGTAGACCGGTTTTGGCGTTTTTGCGCCTCATCAGCACAAGGTAGATGCTATTCGTCCAGAAGCTCTACAAGTGATGTTATTCCTTCTAATCGCGAACCAGAATGGTTGGTTCTGTCCAGATATACCAACCCCGTTTACTTTAGTAGTGTAATTCAATGTCTGTCGGGGCATATAGCCCGAGAAGTAGTTGTTGCTTTTTAGTGGACGGTCTGCTCTGTGGAAATTAATTTTTCTGATTTTGAAAAAAGCGTTTAATAGTATTGAACGATATTTCTCTTGATCATAACTTTTGAACGGTAATTTCGATTTGTCTCATATTTTGGTAAAACGTTACACTACTATCACCTAATTAACTGATTCATTCAAACTAGAAAAAAATCGGGGCCGGTCTTGGAAAATTTGTTTGTTTTGTTAATATAAAAAGTTCACTCTGTATATGGATTTTCAAAACTCTAATAAGGATCTTACAAAGTACACAAATAGACAACAAAAATGGCGTATTTATTTTTCTCCCCACACGATTGCTCAATTTTTAACAAGAAAATCAAATTTAACTATAAGTTCAAAGTTTAGCAACATGAGCCATAAATTTCAAAAAATATAATTTTTCGAAATGAAGTCCACGTGCTTCTAAACAACTTCTTTGTCACACTTTCAAATGTCTAATTGACTTCCTGAGTGTTAAGGGATCATTTCTAATTGTATTACAAGAATCAATAATTCTGTCAATTAATTCTTGTCGTGTATGTATTTTCTCCATAAACTATTTCTTTCAATCGACCCCATAAGGAATAGTCGACGGGGTTGAAGTCGGGGATCTAGGTGGCCATGCATGGGGACTCCCGCGTCCTATTCACCTATTTCCGTAATGGCATGAAGATGTTGGCGAACAGCAACTGAGAAATGTGGTGATGCCCCGTCGTGCATAAAGTTAATACCTCGGATGGCTACATTGGCTAGTAGATTCGGCAAAATATAAGTACACAGCACCTGTCAGTGATCCATTAAGGAAGTGGCCTATTAGTTGTCTGTCTATTACTCCTATCCAAATATTCACTGAAAATATATACTGTGAACGAGATTCGCGAATCGCATAAGGATTTTCATCTGCCAAAATTATATTTTTGCAAGAAAATTATATTTTTTGAAATTCATGGCTCATGTTGCTAAACTTTTAATTTATAGTTAAATTTGATTTTCTTGTTAAAAATTGAGCAATCGTGTGGGGAGAAAAATAAATACACCAATTTTGTTGTCTATTTGTGTACTTTGTATGATCCTTATAAGAGTTTTGAAAATCCATATACAGGGTGAAATTTTTTATATAACAAAACAAACTAATTTTCCAAAACCGGCCCTGATTTTTTGCTAGTTTGAATAAATCAGTTGATTAGGTGATATAGTAAATTTTATACCCATTTAGAATAAGACCATCCTTATTTATTATTAATAAATCGGTTGAAACAAAAAATTACCAACAAAAATGAATGTCGTAACTAATTTATTAGATGTCACGTTTTTGAAGTTACGTCAAATTTTGATTTCATGTTAATGTCAGATGGTTCAAGAAGCCGCATACGTTAAGTTACTAAAACGGCTGGTACCTCTAAATAGGTATTAATTTTACTATAGTAGTGTAACGTTTTACCAAAATATGAGACAAATCGAAATTACCGTTCAAAAGTTATGATCAAAAGAAATATCAGTCAAAATTCACAATTCCACCTGTATATTATTAAAATATGGGAGCAGACACTTTTTAATGGCCATTTGACATTCCCCATAGGGGTCTCCATACGAGGTAGGAGTATGTACAGTTCCTCATGATACACCTTGTATGTCCCTTCTTGTGGCCTTATTAAAATTAAAAAGAATTTTTGGTGTTTAACTAAGGTTTTGGAATGTCATATTTTATAGAGTCAAAATTGTAATTTTTGAAAACGATGTCAGGTTAGACATCGAAAGTTCAAAAATATAAAACTATTTGTACGTGTTTTGTGGAACCGTCAGTCAATCATAGCCAATTAGATAAATAGAAATTTTCAATTTACAATTTTTGTTTTGTTATTATTTAATTTATCTTCATATTCACTAATATGCAGGTATCGAATATATGAGGCTTTTACTTGATGAAGATCCATACTAAATGATGAAACAAAACAATTTAATTTGTTTAAATCTCCATTTTATTTTGAACTGACGTTCAATTTTATTTGAATTTATTCAATTATTTGAATTCATTCAATTTTATTTGAATTTATTCAATTTTATTTGAATTTATTCAATTATTTGAATTCATTCAATTATAAATTGAACGTCAGTTCAAAATAAAATGGAGATTTAAACGAATCAAATTGTTTTATTTCATCATTTAATATGCAGGTATTTATACTGAATTCAAATAAGTTTTAATGTATGATTAAAAAATTAAAGATTTAATATCCATCATTATTTATTTTTATAAGAACTTTCAATAAGTATAAATTAGAACTTATTTATTCACTCACTAAGTGCGTAAAATAAAGTTTCACGAACTCTGAAATATGCGAATAGATTGTACTTTAAGAACGGTAGTAGAGAAATATATTAATTTAGTAATACTGTATTGATATTTTCCTTTTTTCTTTGTTGTTTTTTTCATTATTATGGAACTAATTCTTCCAGAAGTGACCATTCGGCCTAATAATCATTTAGATAACAATGCAAATACCTATCACAAATTCAGTTTATTTGTTTTTTTTTTTCATTGATATCACTTTGTAGCAACTGTCTGCAAGACTTGCGAAATGACTTTATGAACTTCATCATATTTTTTGGACGACTGATATTTAAAGTAGCTTTTTCGGACTGCTGGTTTTCAACAGCAATTTGACAGTTGCCGGTGAACTAGAGTTTTGTGTTTCCACGTGTAAAACATAATTAGCTAAGACATGGAAATGTGACAATAGCTGGTATTATTTTCTAATAAAGGTCTGTCATCAGATTTATTAATAATTGGAACTGATACAAACCAAAATGCAAAAAACCTGGTTCGTTTATTTAGTGAGTTTTCGTGCGGACTAACTTGCCTACCGGCGGAAACTTTGAAACTCAACATACTAGTATATTGGGTAAATAGTGGAGTAAAATCACAGTGAAATTATGAGTTTGAGTGATTCGGAAGTATAACAAATGGAACCTATATAATCTTGCAGTGGACACTCTGGAGCATGGGAAATGAAATTCCACAACTTTTTTTTAGTAGAACCGAACTTTGAAAATAGCTCTGAGCTCGAATTTGATAAACAACATTTTTCTTAACATTAATCATTGTATTATTTCAAGTTTTTGCGTTTGCGCTCACATTTCAAGTACAGGTGTACCAAAAATTAGAATTTTAGATTGGCCTTCAAGGGATTCAAGGATTCAAGGGATTCAAAATTCGGTCCTACCAAGAAAAGTTGTAGAATTGCTTTTCCTGTGATTAAAGAGTCCTCTACAAAATTATGTAGGTTTCGTTTAGTTATATCTTTGAATCACACACCCTCAAAAAGTATCGAGTTAGACAAACGATTTTAAATCACTAAAAATTGAGTAGTTTTCTAAGATATGTAGATATGTGTTTTTTTTACAAAATTGAAAGCAATATAATCACTCGTTGGAAGAACTGAGATATAGTTTAATTATTATCTAGGTTAATTAATCAACGAGTTTGATATTATTTTTAATAGAGTAGAACAAATAGGGATAATCATAATATAAAATTTTTATTAGTTTTAACAAATGCTAGTTAGGTATGTCCAAAAATGAGTTTTCTCGAAAAAAAAATTTCTATGTTGTATACCCCAAGAATCAGAATTCTTGTTCGCATTCAGTTTTTATGACTTCAAGAAAGAACTGATAAAATTTTGGGATATAGTTGTTTAAACGAGAAAAAAGCAAATTCTTCCAATCAAAATCGGTTTTTTTACCAGATTTTTATATATGCCTTATCTATATAACTTATACGAGTATGTAGCAAGAAAGTAAAATACATAAAATATGAAAACTACTAGAAAGTAAATTTAGATCAAAACTCAAATTTATTTAAATAATGAATTCAGTTGAAGTTAATTCAAATGATTTTTATAAGATATTCACAACTGAATTTACTGTTTGGACCCTTACTTTGTGGAATCTACTCATATTAATGTTATAAATGAAACTAACTGTTTCTAATTAATTCCACTATTCAATGAAAAAATTATGAAAATTATGAAAGGATATTGATAATTATTTCGATATTGACATATCATCGTCAGAATGACAGAAGTTACATTTTACGTGATACCTACTTGATGTATATTTTGGCTAGACCAAATATTAAGTGACCTATCTTGTGATTGACTTAATTATATGAATAGAAAAAAGAAGATTTGATTTTACAAATATTGAAGCTTAGGTATGACTGAAAAGGAAAGGACAAGAATAATAAAAATTGAAGAAAAAAGACAATATTTGGGGCACCATATCTTTAATATTCAGTAGCATTATCACTAAAAGCAATGCTGTTATTTACAGTAATCATAAGTGGTTGAATTATTTGGTCAATAATATTGAGCTCGACTTTTAGTTGAACATGCTTCACATATTTTTTCTACTTTTCTGGAGTACTTAATATTCAAAACAGCCTATCGAAATTTTTTTTCATGTCAGAAAATATAAAAGTGCTATTTTCATTGGCCACAAATTGTTTCACACTTGCCCAATAAACCCATATTCTTATAATTCGCTTTTTTAAACGTTTATAGTCATTTCTTTCGTTTTAATATCAAAATGATCTCTTTTTATCTTTTCCTTGATGGTCTGAATATAGTTCATTATTAAATTTATACTGAATCAGTACTGGACATTGCGGAAGTTTTATTTATTATTCAATTCCACACATAGTACCTCTAAAAGAAATGAAAAAATTGAATTTAAAGCAATATCTATAATACTTCTTCCAATGTTAGTTTAAAAATTTACCGACCAGCCACTTGGATCAAGCTTGAAACGAAACCGACCAGTTGGTAGTCGGTTTCGTTTCAAGATTATGCCGGCATTTTTTCATAAATATTCAAACTAACATTGGAAGAAGTATAGATACATTTTCTTAATTACAGTAACCTGTAAAAAATTGTCATATTTTAGTAAAGCGTGATCAATAGACGTCAAAAGGTAAAAATTTTTTTGCATATGATAATAATAATACCCAGGGATAAATTGAGTGAACATCCTTTATTTCGTTGTGAACGATTTTTAAGTTTAACGGAATCTGAAAGAATAAATGAAGTCAAAAAAATGTATTTATGTCTCAATTGTTTTAAAAGTAACCATCTAAGTACTCGATGTACCTACAAAGGTTATCATAAATATGGTAAATCACATAACACTTTGTCATTATCACAATGACATTAATTTTCTCGTTAATCATTTTATTCTTAAATTAAGAATTATTTTTAACTTTTCAGTTCGATTACCTATAAAGCGTGTTTTTTAGTTTTTTCACTTCTACAATTCTATTCCACAACTCGTTCCGTTAGGTTAGGTCTTTCTAAATTGTATTTTTAACTTTTTTCAACTATGAAAAAAATTATGGCTGATTTCTTTTATTCAATACGGTGTAAGTGGAGACATATGATTTATACCTTGAATATACTATCATATTTTTATTCGTCGTTCCAAAAAATAGCCCTACCTTAATTTTCATGCCTGAATCTAGAAAAATATCTGAATAATTAACAAAAATATTAGATTTTTTCTAACTTCAACACCCTGTATATCAGGAAGGAGTGACCTCAGACCCCTCATTATTTAGTAAAATAGTTTTATTTTCATCTTCTTAACCTACGGTTACCATATGGCCCATTACTTATGAATAACCCTGTATAAGCTGTTTCATAATGCAGTTGAAAGTTTTTTTATCTAGTGTTCAATGTATATCGAAATTGAGACTAAACAATTGACAGTTTGAATAATTTTGTAATCTCCTTTTATTTTATAATAGAAAAATTGGGTGAAATTTTTTTTAGCTGAAACCAGTTTCAAAAAAAAATTTTTTTCAGTATATAGATGCCTTCCCAAACACAAAATCACAAAAAACTTTCTGCGGAAATGCATCATTTTCCCGACTTTAGAATAACTGAAACTAATGAATAAACTATAATAAATAATATAAACAATGTAAAAATTGAGTCTAATCCTCAGGGCCGGATCTTCGTATGGGCTTAATGGGCACCAGCCCAGCGCCCCCGGGTTCCAGGGGCCCTGAATAATAAAATAATAAACCAGTAAAAAAATACAAATTGTAAGGCGCACCCTTAAAGCAGCTCTTGTTTCTGTTTACGCTATAGTAATATATTAATGATTTATGGTTTCCTTTAAGATAAGGTTGTTATTTAAACATCTTTGGAGATTATATATCGACTAATAAGGCATTTATGTTATTTTGGTGTTTATTTTAAAAGTATTAGGATAAGAAATTAGTGATAAAATATATGGGTTTCCTATGTTTATATTTTTAAAAACTAGCTAAGTTGTTATGATAAGTAAAATGAAAACGTAGTTAAGGGTGACTTTTTAGAAATAAGAAAGATAGAGAGTTAGTCTGTGTTTATTGTAAAAGAGATCAAGACGTGAATTGAAATATACTGCAATAGATTTTTGAATATTCGCGTTTGATTTCAAAATACCTTGGTTTAAGGGTGTTTTTACAAGTCAGAAGTGGGATAATTATTTTGTTTATTAATCAGCAAAATGCCCCGCGCGCAAAAACGTAGCGAAAAGCGAAAACGTCGCGAAAATTCGACAAGTTCGTCTTCAAGTTGTTCGTCGAGTTCTAGTGATTCAAGTTCGAGCTCAAGTGAACCTTCGCGTAGCCGGAGGGTTTCAAAAAAAAATAAACACTTAAAGCGCCTTAAAAAATATGTCGCGAATGTTAAAAGATCTTCACTGTGTGACGAACAGGTGATTCCGGTTTATGATCCCGGAAATCGTGAACAGAGTGTGGAATGTTGGGTGAATCGTGTAGACGAACTTGTTAAGTGGTATAATTGGGATCCGATTACCACAAGTAAGCTCGTTGCGAATCATTTACAAGGAATGGCACGGGTTTGGTATGACAGCAGAACTGAATTGAATCCCAAATGGAATAATATGAAAAAGTTACTAATTCAGAAGTTTAAAAAACCGATCCCGTTTGGATTGTTATTAAAGGAAGCAAGCGATTACGAGGCCAGGCCGGGACAGGACTTAAACCGCTTCTCACAATTTATGACCCTACTCTTCCGACCGAACTACATACCGATGCGAGTTCAAGTGGTTTTGGGGCTGTGTTAATAGAAATACGAGAATCTAAAGCTTACCCATTGGCATATTATAGTCGTCAAACTACTATAGATCAAAAACAGTATCATTAATACGAGCTGGAAACTTTGGCGGTTGTACAAGCTTTACAACACTTTCGCACTTATCTGCTGGGTATGAAATTTATTGTGGTGACAGACTGTAGTGCTCTGCGAACAACATTTTCCAAAAAGGATCTAATACCTAGAGTAGCCAGATGGTGGCTGTCTGTCCAAGAGTATTCGTTCGAAATACGATATAGGCCCGGAAAAAGTATGTCTCACGTAGATGCTTTGTCACGATATTTTACAGTAGAAAGTAATAATATTGATATTACGGAGGGCGATTGGATTTTAGCCGCCCAGCTACAAGATGAGCAGTTATGAAGGATACGAAATATTTTACAAAATAAGGACAAACATTTAATTCCAAAAAAATATTTAGAAGAATATGAGCTCAGAAATAACAGATTATACAGAAAACTACCAAATGGAAAGAGATTGTGGATAGTTCCGAGAACAGCAAGATGGCAAATTTGTATTTTGTCACGATAGAAATGGTCATGCAGCTTTAGAACAAACGCTAATTAGAATAAAAACCTACTACTGGTTTGCCAAGATGCGACGGTTCGTTAAAAAATACATCAAAGCGTGTTTAAATTGTGCATATTATACAGACACTTCGCGAAAAAGCCCGGGTAAACTGCATCCCATCGAGAAAATTGCCATTCCGTTTCACACGGTACATATCGATCATGTTGGACCTTTCGAGACGTCGGCAAGTGGCAATAAATTTATTTTTGTGATTGTGGACGCGTTTACTAAGTTTACAATTATTGAAGCTGTAAAATCGACTAAAGTAAAGCCGGTATTAAAAACGATTGAAGGCGTAATTTGTTTGTTCGGTGTGCCAAATCGAATCATTAGTGACCGAGGGACTGCATACACGTCATCTTATTTTAAAAGGTTTTGCGAATCTTTTGGAATAAAACATATATTAAATGGAAACGGACAGTGTGAACGATATAATCGCGTAATACTTAATATGTTGGCCACCTCGAGTGTGAACAGCGAAAGCAATCTTTGGGATAAGCATGTTAAAAATATCCAAAGCACCATCAATTCTGCATTTAACAAGGGAATTAATAGTACACCAGCACAAGTTTTATTTGGATATCAACCAAAATCCACAGCCGATTCGACTTTACTCAATTCTATACCCATGGATCTCTCTTACGTAAGCAAGTTAAAGAACATATTGACAAGTCACAGAGTGAACAAAAGCGAGATATGATAAACTAAGGAAGGAAGCAAAGAAGTACGAAGAAGGTGATCTTGTCTTAATATTGATAACAAACAATGCAAATACCGGAAGTAGCAAGAAGTTGTGCCCAAAATTTAAAGGACCTTTCCGAATATCTAAAGTACTTCTTAATGATCGATATGAAGTATTAGACTTAAGCGAAGGACGATATTATGGCAAAAAGACAGTAGTTTCTCCAAACCATATGAAACCGTGGATTAGTGTACAAGCAGAATAAAAATTGCATGGGTAGCAGCCTATGCAGACGGTTAAAATTGGTAGTAGCCGAATTTTTATTTAAGGTTTAGGGTAGTAGCCCTTTGAAATAATTTTGTTAAAAGTTTACGTTGGGTTGTAGCCCGAGGGTAGTAGCCCTTTGAAATAAGTTTGGTATAAGTTAACGTTGGGTTGTAGCCCGAGGGTAGTAGCCCTTTGAAATAATTTTGTTAAAAGTTTACGTTAGGTTGTAGCCCGAGGGTAGTAGCCCTTTGAAATAATTTTGTTAAAAGTTTACGTTGGGTTGTAGCCCGAGGGTAGTAGCCCTTTGAAATAATTTTGTTATAAGTTTACGTTGGGTTGTAGCCCGAGGGTAGTAGCCCTTTGAAATAAGTTTGGTATAAGTTACGTTGGGTAGTAGCCCGTGGGTAGTAGCCCTTTGAAAAAATTTTTGTATAAGTTTACGTGGGGTAGTCGCCCCAATTTATGATTTTGTTCTGGTTTATTTTATAATAAGGTTGTAGCCTGTTAAGTAAATTATATAATGTTGACGGCAGCGCTGCGAGTTGAGATACTGATTGTGTAATATCAGTGAGAACTGGAGAATATTACCTATTCTCAAATGAAAATGTTTGTCGTTGAGATATTCTTTAGCGAGTAACGTAGAGTGGTAGCTCATAACGGAGAATTTTCCTTAAATTTTAAAATGAAATTGTTTTAATTGGATAAAGTGATTAAGATGGAATAGTAGTATAATATTTAGATGGTAGTATAAGTTAAGTTTTTACGTTGATTTTGTTATTACCAGTTAATAATACAGGGTGTTGTATCGTTTTTGTTTGGTTGAGGACAACCAAACTACAGGATGGCCGAATGTAAGGCGCACCCTTAAAGCAGCTCTTGTTTCTGTTTACGCTATAGTAATATATTAATGATTTATGGTTTCCTTTAAGATAAGGTTGTTATTTAAACATCTTTGGAGATTATATATCGACTAATAAGGCATTTATGTTATTTTGGTGTTTATTTTAAAAGTATTAGGATAAGAAATTAGTGATAAAATATATGGGTTTCCTATGTTTATATTTTTAAAAACTAGCTAAGTTGTTATGATAAGTAAAATGAAAACGTAGTTAAGGGTGACTTTTTAGAAATAAGAAAGATAGAGAGTTAGTCTGTGTTTAATGTAAAAGAGATCAAGACGTGAATTGAAATATACTGCAATAGATTTTTGAATATTCGCGTTTGATTTCAAAATACCTTGGTTTAAGGGTGTTTTTACAAAATCATGTAAGAGATAAAAAAATATATATAATAAATAATAAATAAAATAAATAAATGTAAACAAATAAATGTTGTAACCATGGGCGATGCTATTATTATTATTATTAAGTTTAATTAATGTCAGGAAGTATTTAAAAGTTGTTGCAATAAAACATTTACTAATTTTAATTTACTCGGTATAATTAAGACCAAAAAAAAATGGACAATATAAATGTAAATTAAATAGCAATAAAATAAAATTAAATTAAATACTTAAATGATAGGCCAAAGGCAGATATGAGATGTCGTACCTGAAATTAAAAAGAGATACGGATGAGCAATCAAGTTTACCAAAAGTATTTCTATATTAAAGAAAGTAATCAAAATTTGACATTGGTAACTAAATGAAATTATTATCTTTCCTAGTCATCTTTAACTAGCAAACAACATTAATAAAGTTGATTCATGTCAAGAACTTAGTGGTTTCATTCCCATAGTAAAGAACTGACCAAATATTAATTCTCCATTCCGTCGACACTGACCGCAGTGTCCACTATCGATCGATAAAAAAACAGGGCAATCACACTGACTATAGCAACTGGAATAATAAACAATCATTCTTGTGCTATAGCAGTGACAAAACTAGCACACTGACCGCAATGTCACTAGCCCGTACAAACCACCGTACGACCCCTGGAAAACTGACCACAGTAATCCAAACACAAACGCATACACTGACCGCAATGTACTACGCCGGAACAAACAATATAATATTACTAATCACTTTATTTTTCGTTACACCTCGTAACGTAGGTAAAACAAAATATACAATAAGTACATACTCAAATACATGTTAATCAAACAATACTACCCTGTAAATTTTAGAAATAAGATTGTCTAAATAAGAGTTAATCGAATTGACTATAAAATATTGATTGATAATAATATTTAATTTATTTAAATAAATAACTTGATTGTGAAATAAAACAAATGCTAATGGATAAAACTTAATTACTCAGTGAGAAAAACTCACCCTAATCAGCAAACAGCCAGACACACAGAACTTGCACTTAGTCACTAAGTTTAAATTAATAATGAGAACTAACTTCAACTTCACACAGCAAAGACTTTTAGTAAAATGCTCTCTGTTACATATAGACTGATTTCCAATCATCCCATTTTCAAACCGGCCACTTCACTTTTCAGAACCCCTAATCTGTCCCCTCTGCCCTTCTAATCCTGAACGCCTGCACGTGTTATGAGATATCTGATAACTATAACCACTACTTGGTTCAAAGAAAGTGATTTCTTTTAATGGGCCTTGTCTAATAAAATGGGGTGACATATTAGTTAATGGGTCTTGTCTCATAAAATAAGGTGACATGTTTGTCAATGGGTCTTGTCTCATAAATATAATTGGCTAGAGTATGAAATATAACATGTAATTCAATATCTTCGAATCTTTATTGTTATCAACATCAACATAGACTGCAACTATTTAGGAATATGCACATGTCAAGTGTCTGAGTGTGTGTTTCGAATTTTAAAATTTTATAGATTTTATATATATAGGGAGAAAAAAAAAGTATTCTTACAGTCGGCCATCCTGCAAATATCTCGCCTCGAGATACTTGTCCTACTCCAGTGCTGCTTCCTCTTCTCCAGAAGAAGAAAGAACAACTCCATCTCCCTCGCTTTCACTTCCAGTGTCATCAGAAATTCCTCCAGGTGGACACCAAGCTCTTATGCGATCTACTGCAATCGTCTTCTCATATTTGGATGATCTTAATGTGCGATGTGACCCTGTCATATCTTTAACCATATATCGGTCATTTGGTAAGACTCTTTTAATGACCATTGGACCCGAATAATTAGGTGCTAGCTTACGACTTGTTCCAGTTGCTGGCGTTTGTTTCATGATAACTACTAAATCACCTTCTTTGTATATCTTAGCTTTTTTGCGTTTTTTATCAAAATTGGTTTTTTGTTTTATTTGTGCTAAAATCATCTTATCGGAAGCTTCTTGTCGGATGTTGATCAAATCCTCAATTAATTGTGGAATTTGTTGTATTTCATCTTTTAGTAGAGAATCATTTCCACCACGAGGTATATAACCAAATAGTAGTTGGCTAGGTGTTTTACCCGTAGACTTATTGGGTACATTGTTTATTGCAAATTGTACCGATCGAACATGTTGATCCCATAACTCTTCTTCTGGAACCGTTGGTAAAAGTGCTGCTAGTATTGTACGATTTAATCGTTCTACCTGTCCATTAGCTCTGGGTGTTGCTACTGCATTGATAATATGTCGTATGCTGTTTTGTTTGCAGAATGATTTAAAATGTTTTGAAGTGAAGCAACTTCCTTGGTCGGATATTAAGGTTTTTGGCGTGCCATAAGTTGCAAAAATATCTTTAAAATATTCTACCACGTATTTTGTCTTGGTGGACTTAACGGCACGTAGAAAAGTAAATTTTGTGAATGCATCAATTCCGACTATTAGATAGGTGTTAGATTTCTTCGATTTTGGAAATGGTCCTAGATGGTCAACATGGAAGGTAGAGAGTGGTTGAACTCCTTTAGGGATTGGGTGTAAAAATCCTTCCTTTTTACCAGAATTACGCTTACTGTAAAGACAGGGAATGCAACAAGAAATATATTTCTCAACATATTTACGCATTCTCGGGAACCAATAGCTCTCACACAAACGATGTAGTGTTCTCTCCACACCAAAATGTCCGAAATCATCGTGAGCTGTTCTTACTACACTTTGTCTCATTCCTTGCGGTACTACCCACAATATACCTCTAGCAGTTATTCGATAGATTCGTCCATCTCGTAAGCAATAATTTTTGTAAATGTACTTTTCATATTCTAGTACTGGCGGTTTGGTCAATATTTGGTGAATTTCTTTGATTTTGTCGTCTGTCAACTGTCCAGACAAAATCCAATCTGCTTCTTCTATTCGGAAAATAACTTCACACTCCGTCGGTGTAGTTACCACATGGCTCATTCTATTTCCGGGTCTATATTGGACGTCGAAATTATATTCTTGTAATTCTAACCACCATCTTGCAATTCTAGGGACTAATTGTTTCTTATTACTCGTTGCTTTTAATGAGTTACAGTCGGTTATAACAGTAAATGAAATACCTAAAATGTAACTTCTAAATTTTCTTAAGCTTTTCACAACTGCCAATGTCTCAAGCTCATAAGAGTGATACCTCTGCTCCACTTCAGAAGTTTGTCTGCTGTAGTAAGCGACAGGGTGTAGTTTGTCGTCTTGACTACTCCGTTGTAGTAAAATACCACCTAAACCCAACTGACTCGCATCTGTATGGACTTCGGTTTTTGCATCCGGATCAAATAAATTCAAAACCGCTTGACTAACTAAAATTTCTTTAAGTTTTGTAAATGCTTGTTCTTCTTTATCGCCCCATTTCCATTTTACCGATTTTTTTATTAAATTTGTTAATGGTTTAGTTATTATTGCGTATCCTTTAACAAAGTGACGAAAATAACCTGTTAGGCCCATAAATTGACGAATATTATGAACGGATTTTGGAATCGGAAAATTTTCAACAGCTTTAATTTTCTCACTACCAGGTTTAACCGTTCCTTTTTCTATTTCGAATCCAAGATAAGTTATCGATGTTTTGAGAAATGTGCATTTCTTTAAATTTAGTGTTAGACCTTCATTTCTAAAAATCTCTAATGTATTTCTAAAAACGTTCAAGGTTTCTTCTATTGTTCTCCCAAATAAAAGAACATCATCCAAGTATAATGCAGACTTTTCTCTGATAGGTTTTATGACTTTAGTCATTAACCTTTGGAATACTCTTGGAGCATTAGACAATCCAAAAGGAACTTTATTATATTCATATTGACCTTCGGCGGTTACGAAGGCGGTATATTGTTTCGAAGACTCCTCAATAGGTACCTGGTGATAACCTGATCTTAAATCTAGGCTTATAAAATAATTTCCATTCTGTAGTTTATCTATTTGATCATCTATACGCGGTAAGGGATGATTATCTTTCACAGTTAATGAGTTCAGTTTGCGGTAATCAACACAAAGTCTTTGTTCACCATTTTTCTTTTTAACCAGTAACACCGGAGAAGCATATTGTGAGTCGGACTCTCGTATAATTTCATTCAGTAGTAAGTCGTCTACAATCTCTTTGACTACGTTTTGCTCCGATTTTGACATTCTGTATGGTCTGTATGTGAATGGTTTGTCGTTGTTTAACGTGATTGTCATGGTGGCTGATCTTGCACAACCAAGTTCACTTGTATCCAGAGCAAAACAATCTCGAAACTCATTCAAAATATTGAATAGTTGAAGTTTTTGTTCCTCGTCGATTGGGCCGACCTGGACATCTTCTAATGGCAATGGCGCTACTTCCTTTCCTTCAATTGACATTATTTTTTCACTAGGCTCTTCTAATTCTTCGATGCAAGGCATTGCTCTTGCAAAAATTGTACCTTTCTTCAGAGTAATACTTCTGTCGGATAAGTTAATACATGGTATTACTGAACATACATTTCTCTTAAGTGATAATACAGTATGCGGAATGCAATAATCGTTATTTTCTGGAAACCTGATGCTGGCTTCGACAAATGCATCTCCCTCGAATCCATCACCGTATACGGGTATATTTCCACAGTGGTTTGGCAGCACTGTGAAATTTTCAGTAATGCGTAGGATTATTTTGGACTTTCTTTGGCTGGTTTCTATTGCGGACAATGGTGGTTCTTGTGAATGTTTGAAAAATTGTAGTGACACGTCATCTTTAATTACCAATATACTAGGTTTCTCAGTGAAGTTCCTTCCTAATAAAATTGGGACATCTTGAGCTGAATTGGGTACCACATGGGCGGTAATTACTTCTTTAACTTCATCTATGGTGATGGTAAAATCAACAACTCCTAGTGTAGACATCCTTCAATTACCATAACCATGAAGTATCGTAGTGCAAGTTATGTCAATAGGTAAACTAATTCGTTCAGCCTCGGCTACACGAATAGTACTACATGAACTACCCAAATCAACGTACGCTAAAGATGAGATGTCGTTAATCAGAATATTTTTATAAAATTTTTTTGTTTGTTGCCTCAGTTACTAGTCAGATGGTAGGTTTTGTTTTCTGTGTTTTTTTCTTTGAAAAGCAATCTTCCTCAGAGTGTCCATTTCGTTGACAGAAATTACATTTCCTCTTATCGGACTGCGGACAAACGTTTGCGGTGTGCCCAGGTTTATTGCACCTGTAGCAAGTTATATTATTTGATCGTTGGTAAGGAAATATCTTGTTCGAAGGTCTTGTGAATTGTCGGTGTTTTGGTTTTGGATTCTGTTTTAAAAATGGTTTATTGGGTGTAGACACGGTTGGCAGAAAATTTAAGGTACTTAAGTAGCCATATAACGATTCCGGAGTTTGATGATTCCCTGCGGTAGCACCTGTCTTAACAATAATATCGGATATTCCTCCAATTATGCAGGATACGGCATCAGTTCCAAATATCTTGCAATTATTTAGCAACGCAGTTTTCTCATAATAAAACTTTATGTAGCTCTCGTCGGGTCGTTTTCTACGATTTAACATTTCCTGCAACTCGTTACAGTAATCTCGTTTTGATGGAAATCCAATTTCCAGTTTTTGCTTCCATTCTTCCCAGGAGAGCTTTATCGTAGGTTGACTTTTGTACCAAACTTCAGCCAAGCCTTTTAATTTAGACATGGCGTAATAAATGGTGGCCTCTTCCGACCAGTTATAAATTTCGCGTAGTTCATCTACTGTCTTACACCAATTAGCAACTGTCAGTCGTTGATTATTTTCTGGGTCGTAAATAGGGACAACATCACCTCTAACAACAGTAGCAGTAGCTGTCATTTGTTGTTGCGAACGTTCAAAGAAATTTGTCATCGCAGCAGTGAAACGATCCATTGAATCGTCGCTTGATCGCGAAGAACCACGGGATCCTTGAAGTGAGGTGGAACGTTCTACTTCTTGCGATGTTGATGGTAGAGCTCTTTTACGACGTTGAGAACTCATGATTTGCGTTTCTTTTTACTGTGTAACCTTTTTTTACGAATAAAAGAAAAAAAATATCTCAAACTCAGAACTTTGTAAGTACGCCATCTCATAAAATTGCCTATGTCTATCCCACTTCTGATAAATATTGTAAGAGATAAAAAAATATATATAATAAATAATAAATAAAATAAATAAATGTAAACAAATAAATGTTGTAACCATGGGCGATGCTATTAATATTATTATTAAGTTTAATTAATGTCAGGAAGTATTTAAAAGTTGTTGCAATAAAACATTTACTAATTTTAATTTACTCGGTATAATTAAGACCAAAAAAAAAATGGACAATATAAATGTAAATTAAATAGCAATAAAATAAAATTAAATTAAATACTTAAATGATAGGCCAAAGGCAGATATGAGATGTCGTACCTGAAATTAAAAAGAGATACGGATGAGCAATCAAGTTTACCAAAAGTATTTCTATATTAAAGAAAGTAATCAAAATTTGACATTGGTAACTAAATGAAATTATTATCTTTCCTAGTCATCTTTAACTAGCAAACAACATTAATAAAGTTGATTCATGTCAAGAACTTAGTGGTTTCATTCCCATAGTAAAGAACTGACCAAATATTAATTCTCCATTCCGTCGACACTGACCGCAGTGTCCACTATCGATCGATAAAAAAACAGGGCAATCACACTGACTATAGCAACTGGAATAATAAACAATCATTCTTGTGCTATAGCAGTGACAAAACTAGCACACTGACCGCAATGTCACTAGCCCGTACAAACCACCGTACGACCCCTGGAAAACTGACCACAGTAATCCAAACACAAACGCATACACTGACCGCAATGTACTACGCCGGAACAAACAATATAATATTACTAATCACTTTATTTTTCGTTACACCTCGTAACGTAGGTAAAACAAAATATACAATAAGTACATACTCAAATACATGTTAATCAAACAATACTACCCTGTAAATTTTAGAAATAAGATTGTCTAAATAAGAGTTAATCGAATTGACTATAAAATATTGATTGATAATAATATTTAATTTATTTAAATAAATAACTTGATTGTGAAATAAAACAAATGCTAATGGATAAAACTTAATTACTCAGTGAGAAAAACTCACCCTAATCAGCAAACAGCCAGACACACAGAACTTGCACTTAGTCACTAAGTTTAAATTAATAATGAGAACTAACTTCAACTTCACACAGCAAAGACTTTTAGTAAAATGCTCTCTGTTACATATAGACTGATTTCCAATCATCCCATTTTCAAACCGGCCACTTCACTTTTCAGAACCCCTAATCTGTCCCCTCTGCCCTTCTAATCCTGAACGCCTGCACGTGTTATGAGATATCTGATAACTATAACCACTACTTGGTTCAAAGAAAGTGATTTCTTTTAATGGGCCTTGTCTAATAAAATGGGGTGACATATTAGTTAATGGGTCTTGTCTCATAAAATAAGGTGACATGTTTGTCAATGGGTCTTGTCTCATAAATATAATTGGCTAGAGTATGAAATATAACATGTAATTCAATATCTTCGAATCTTTATTGTTATCAACATCAACATAGACTGCAACTATTTAGGAATATGCACATGTCAAGTGACTGAGTGTGTGTTTCGAATTTTAAAATTTTATAGATTTTATATATATAGGGAGAAAAAAAAAGTATTCTTACAATCAAAAATATATGTTTAATTTTCCCGCATAATCCTTTTTTTTAGGAAAATGGCAAATATTTTTGATTTGTATTTTTTTACTGGTTCGTGGGTCCCCCGGATATCGTTAGCCCAACAATATTTAATAAATCATGAACTTATTATACAGTCACTCAACCAAGATTCACATATTAGTAGTATATCCAACGAATTAACAGAAATAAATTCATTTATGTTATGCAAAGAAAGCAATAAAGATCTCGTGTTACAACAAACATTCTATTTTTGGAATCATCCAACTAGCAATAAACAAAATATGTGCCCGCGTTTAAACTTCAAAAACATAGAATATAATATATGAAATAAAATCATTTCATTTAAAAATAAAAACAAATGGTTTTGCTACAGCTGATTAGTGATCTATATACAGGGTGTTTCCTAAGTAATCTAAAATATTGTAGTGGGCGCTTCGTCACTCCATCTTATTTATCTATCTATCTTCTATATATATAAAAGGCAAAAGTGATTGACTGCATTGCAAATTGAGTTTAATCCTCTTCCCGACCTTTAACACAGATCAATGAATAATATCTATTCTTATCAGCTTATATCGCTTCAAAAATCTCAAGAGACAAACGTTTTTGTACACGCCTGTTTACGGAGTCCAATTTCCGAGTATAGTTCGAATCATTCTGAATTCTACGATATTTTATCAATAAATGAAAATGGTATATTCCGCAAGAAGTTTTTTGCGTGTTTATGTTTAGAGAATTATCTGAAATATAAAACAGAATTGATGAACCCGAAGAAATGTCAAATATTCCAAAACCGAGTTAACTATCTGGGTCATATTGTGAGCAATGAAGGAGTGGCGGTGGATCCGTGGATCCAGAGAAAATTGCTTCCATCAAGCAATGGCCGCAACCTACCGACAAACATCAAGTTAGGAGCTTCCTTGGACTTTGCACATACTATCGAAGGTTCATAAGGAAGATTGGAGATATTGTTAAGCCACTAACTCGACTCACAGAAGAAACCAGACCTTTCATTGGGATGAAGATTGTCAAAATGCTTTTGAAACCCTGAAGAGGCGTTTAACCACGGCGCCGATACTAGGATATCCGCTACCAGAGGGAGACTTCATTCTTGACACTGATGCAAGCAACGTAGGGATTGGAGGAGTGCTCTCACAGATCCAAGGAGGACAGGAAAGAGTGCTGGGATATTTCAGTAAAGTCCTCTCCAAACCAGAACGAAACGACTGCGTCACGTGAAGAGAACTTTTGGCGGTAGTGAAGTCTGTGGAACACTTTCGCCAGTATTTCTATGGGAGGAATTTCTTGATACGGACTGATCATGCAGCACTCAAGTGGTTGATGCAGTTCAAGAATCCCGAGGGCCAGATCGCTAGATGGATTGAACGACTTCAAGAGTACGATTTCAACATCGAACATCGGGCTGGTGTGAGCCACCGAAATGCCGACTCTCTGTCTAGACGACCGTGCCCAGCAGACTGTTCCCACTGCAACAAGGCAGAATCTAAGGAAGCTGCAGTTTCAAGAACTACAGTTGTTAATGAAGAATGGTCACCTGCCAGGATCATAGAAGATCAGGAGTATGATCCTCACCTGAAGATGATCCGGCAATGGAAGGAAGAAAATCGGCGACCCACCAGGCAAGAAGTGTCAAGATTTTCACCGACACTCAAGACATATTGGGCTCAGTGGGACTCCCTTGTATTGGAAGGCCTGTTGAAACGAATTCTTGAGAATGATGATGGCTCTGAGAATAGAAGACAGTTAGTCATCCCGAGAACGAGAGTAGCTGAGGTACTGAGGAAGTCACACGACAGAAGTTACACGACAGTCCATCAGGAGGTCATCTCTGGGAGTGAAGAAAACCCTTCAGCGAGTCCGTGAAAGGTTTATTGGATGAATAGCTCCGACGATGTGAAGGACTGGTGTAAGAAGTGTACGACTTGTGCTACGAGTAATGGACCACATCGCAAGAGGAAGAAACCCATGAAGCAGTATAATGTTGAAAGCCCATTCGGAAGGATTGCTTTAGACATCGCTGGACCATTCCCGACGACAGAAAATGGTGGTAAATACATCCTGATCGTGATGGATTATTTCACAAAGTAGGTAGAAGTTTACGCGATCCCGAATCAAGAAGCCACAACTGTCGCGGATGTATTGGTGAAGGAATTCATCTGCCGATATGAAGTGCCCTTGGAAGTCCACAGCGATCAGGGAAGGAATTTCGAAAGCCATGTATTCCAGGAAATTTGTAACAAGCTGGGAATGAAGAAGACCAGAACAACGGCGTTGCATCCAGTCAGACGGAATGGTCGAGAGAATGAACAGGACTATTGGAAAATACCTGTCCAAGGTAGTCTCCAGCCACCAGAGAGATTGGGACCAATATCTTTCCCTGTTTGCACTGGCTTATCGATCCGCCATCAATGAGTCCATGGGTAACACCTGCGAAAATTTTATTTGGACGCGAAATGAGGCTTCCTTGTGACCTAGAATTTGGTTGTCGACCTGGAACGGATCTAGCTGGAGAAGATTACGTAATCCAGTTGAGAAGAAGGATGGACGACGTACACGAATTGGTCCGAACGAATCTTCAAGTTGCCAGCGACAGAATGAAAAAACGGTACGACACACAGGCCACAGAAGGCAGTTTCCAAGAAGGGGACAAAGTATGGTTACACAACCCGACGAGGAGAAAAGGCGTTTCTCCAAAATTACAAAGATCTTGGGAGGGTCCGTACTTGATCAAGAAGAGGATCAATGACGTCATCTATCGCATAAGCAAGATCCCCAATGGAAAACCGAAAGTAGTTCACCAAAATCGACTAGCGCCATTCGAAGGAGACCATGACATAGAAGAAAGAGTGAACCATGTCCAGGAAGATTCTGACCCTGCCTTCGAAGAGTTTATGGGCGCATATTGAGGTACCGGTAAGGCTAGATTTGGAGTCACTACAGAGCAGCGATAAGACTTGTTCACGCTCCCGGAAGACTATTCACTGGCACACAACATCCCAGTCAGTATTAAAAACGCACGAGGCCTGGCAACCGTCTTCCGAAAGAAGTTTGGGCAACTAGAAAAACTAGAAGAACAGATTCCAACCCCTGGCAAGACACTGAGACTCGAACACAATTTACGGTACATCTTCTACCTGGTAACAAAGAACGAATTTCAAGATCAATCCACCTACCGGAATGTGTGGGAAGCGCTACGTAGCCTTCGAGACCATGTGCTGGAATCCAACGTGAAGAAACTAGCTATGCCTAAGATAGAGAGCAACCAGTTGGATTGGCGAGTCATCAGGAATATGATGGAAGTGATCTTCGAAGGTACCGGTGTCCACATATAAATCTGCAGCTGTACCCCCCGTTATCATTGTACAATGAAGACAGTGCCCTGTTATTTCCATACGACCGGAAAGTGTAGAAATGGGTCCAGTTGCCGATTTAAACATGCAGTCCCGGCCACACAGAAGTTCCAGGAGGAACTTCCTATTAAGGAGGGGGCAATGTTGCTAGGTCACCAACTCAAAGCCGGTCCTGTCCCTCGATTATAAATTTTGGTGTATGCGCTTTCCAGAACCTTTTGGTCTATTGCAGTATTTACGCATATGAGGAGCGTCATAAAATACTAGAACTTTCCAGAACCGATAAGGACTATATATACGCGGGTTTTCGAGTGCGTAAATAGTTAGTTAGTTAGTTAGTTTGAAATTAGTGAACGGACAGTAAAGAGTTAGTTACAGTGAATTAAATAGTGCAGATAAATAGTGTAAAAATCCAAGTGGTATAAATAAATTAAAATTAATATACCGAGTGTAAATAAATTAGTAGACATTAAGTAGAGCGTGTATATAAATTAAGTTCAATACAGTGTGTGTGTTTCTTTGAATAAATAGATAGTAATTAGCCATAGTGTATATAATTTTATCCCTGCACCGGTAAAAACTATTTAAATAAATAACAAAAAAAACATTACAATAATATAAGTAATTAAATGTAGGTAACTCAAATCAGTATAGGTATTACTTTATGGAAAACAAAATATAAATGCGTCATCCCTACCATCCCTTCGTCAAGCGTTTTTGCGATAACAACTCATCCCTCTACCTTTCAAGGGTGAAAGACAATTGCTAAGAGGTTTGGGCTTATCGGCATCTACAGGGTGAGGCCCAGACCGGCCGTCACAGGGCGAGTTCTAGCGATTACAATATAGCTGATAGCTAGAATTTTAATTATTATACTGAATTTAAATCAAAATTACAAGAAAATTTAATATGGAAAGCGAATCAGACACTGAAATGAATGTAACCCCTCCGCAGATGAGAGAAGCAGCACAAATATACCTATAGACTCATTACCTTGTACCCGCGACAAAATATGTAGATCTGTTATTTATGTTGCTGCCAAATATTAGTTGTTTTTTTAAATTCAAATAAATTCAATATTTAAAACGAAATAAAAAGGGTTATTTCGCAAAAAAAATAGAACAATATGTGTGTGGTCTGGTACGTAAAAACTGTAGTAGTTCGAATGAACAAATTATTTCTGACTAAAATCAATTTGTTTTTGTAATAATTCAAACAAATTCAATATTTAGAAAGAAATTAAATAAAAAATAATAGTAGGTATATTTTTCGGAAAATCTAAAAGGGAGAAGATTTATATATGCTGTGGTAACTAAAAACTATTTAAAACATCTACCATAATGGGGAAGACCCCACTAAGAGATGAAATCCTTTCAAATATATTCCAATCAATGAATAATGTTGTTGGCTCAGTGTGCACACAATATCATGTGTCAAAATCGTATTAAATAGATTTCCTGGCGTTTTGAAATCAACATATCAATTCAAAACTGAAAAATGTCAGAAACATTATCTGTCACTGTCTGCTTCTATTATATATCCTTTGGAAATCGAAGTGCAGTGTTGTCTAAGCTACTCATCATTGGCTTTTGTATGTTTTTTCCCTACAACTAATAATAAAAATGTCATTTCACAACATAGTAGGTAATTTGTTGGAATGATTATATTTTGTTCGTATTCTTCTTTTATCTCGAGGATAACTTCAATCATTTTAGTGCGGCAACTCTGTTGGTGATCGAATATGACACTTGTTCGCAGGTTGAAATAATGTGAAACACTTTTTTATTATTACTTTTCAGAAAAAAGTTATTCTTTATACAAGGTTTTCATTCTCTTAATCCTAACATATAACCATATAAATTTTGTTTTAGTCGTAATCGCGGTTTGTCAAAATAAGTGGTTTGCCAATTTCTGATATTGCTGAAAATAAAGGCTACATTGCACAAAATCAACATTTATGAACACACTACGTATAAGACTCAGAAAAATAGTATCTGATTGCTGTACTTTAGGTTCCAGACCCTGCAGAACCTTTAATGTAGACTTTTTTCTATACCTTGAGTTTATAATAAAAAGTTTTCCATATACTTCAAACTTAAATAGGCACACTGCATTAAATGTATAGGGTGATTGCGCCAGTTTGCCGGCCACTTCCAGTTGTCGGCCGTTTTTGCCGTTTTAATGGAATGATAAGAAAAATGATAACTCTTCAACTTCGAAAACCCTGTCAAACTTTCGGCCAGAGTTTTCCCGTCATTTTCCTTTAGATTTACCTGTGCTGCCAATACAATTATTCATTCCATCTCAGTTCAGTTCACGGTAGTCGAAGTGACCGTTGCTCGGTCGTTACGCAGTTGAAATAAAATAGTGGGGAACAACTTTTTCAACGGTAAGTTTCTGTTTAATTTTGTTAGATCTACTATAAACTTTTGATATAGGAGGTATCTGATCATGTTAAACTGCAGTTCTGATGCAAGAACATTGAAAATAAATGATTTTTTCTTTTTATTAAGCGGTGGCCGGTGCTCTGGAGTCTTGAAACAACGATTTTCCATTTGTCGGCCATGATGGCCGAGAATTGGAATAATAAGCTGTCTATTCGTGCTCCCTCAATTCCAATGTCAAACGCTGTGGACACTTATCGTTCTATCCTTTTTGACGGTGCTACATAAGTTAATACTATAGCCAGTTTCCGGCCACCAAAATTTTGTATATTGAGTAATTATGATTGCTTGCCTTTTATGTGGCCGAGAATAGGTTTTATATGAGCTAGTTGTCGGCCAGCACATATTTCTATAGGATCCAGGCGGTCGCGAACTAGCTTCAAAAACGCCTGTTCTCGGCCAGTGCCACTTCATACAATATATCTTTAAATTACAAATATTCAGAATGGGAAAAAATAAGGCCCGGGTACCTAGGTGTTTTCAATAATTCTCCAGGTTTTTTTTATTATTTTTTTTTCAGATGGCCCCAGACAAGAAAACTCCGAAAAATGGGACTCAGTTTAGATGTACTGTAAAAAGGCACCTTGTCAACTAAGGTGAAGATGCATTGAAAAAGGCCCTTGATGATATAAAGGTGCACGGTATGGGTATTCGTGAAGCCTGACGACTGAATAGTGTTCCTAGATCAACAATTCAAGATAGGATCCATGAAAGAATCTAGAGAAAAAAAGGAAACTTGGACTTAATCCCGTACTGGGAAGAGAAAATTTCATAATGGGTGATAAATATGGCGAAGTGTGGTTTTCCGATTCATAAGAAAGATTTGTTCGAGATAGTAGCGATCCATACGATAAAAATCTTAAATTCCCTGACTAAACCAGATACACATAAGAAACGTTCAGATACACTTAAATTTCCTATGGCCATCTCCTCTGAGAAATGGCGTATCAACTTGGCACTCAAAGAAGAACAAAAAGAAGACGCAAGATGCGGGCTTCTTTGAAAGCAGAAAGGGAAGCAAAACTGCACGAAAATAGGCTAATCAGACGAAAGAAATTTGCTGAAAGACAAGAAAAAATGAAATCAAAACAAAAACCTGAAAATCCAAAACAGAAATGTTCGTTATGTGAAGAACTGATTAGCGATATAGAGGACGAGGGAGAGAAAAATGTAGATGGTACCACCTGAAGTGTACCAATCTTCCTAATCAACCTTATATTGAAGCTACCGAAAAGGATTATACCTGCGAAAATTGTGGGTGATCCTAAACACAAATTTCTGGGCTCCGGACTTATTCAGTTACCTAACTAGTTCCTTATTTCCTGTGATACAGTTTTCAATTTGTTTAAGAATAAACATTTCTTTTTGTCGTTTTCATATTTTATTTTTGTGTTTTTGTTTAAATTTTGTCTTTTGTATTAAAATTTTGAATAAACTAACAAATGCGTTATTTGGGTTGCTCATTGGAGTATTACTAATATCGACCTTATTGATAGGGAACATGAGATTAATGGCCGAGAAAAGGCGTCAATGGACGACAACTGGGAAGGTGGCCGAGAACCGGCGCCCTAGTAGGTCGAGAAGTCGGATCTTGTGGCCAAGAACTGGCAAAAGTGTCTTTTTTGTTAATATTATATTTTCCATTAAAACGTGGAAAACTTATGAGTCTCTAATATGCTCATTTATAATTCTAATGACTTGTTCTATTCTCCATAATTTTTTAAATTTATTTATATGTGATTATCCACCTATGGAGCCATGTCAAACCTATGATGTACTCTTAAGTGGCCGACTATTGGCGCAATTACCCTACGCCACTGGAGTCGCCATGCAAGTACCTACCGGATATGTTGGCTGTTAAAACATATATAAGCTATTCAATAAGCAACCATCGTTACTACATTGGTTTTATTTTATTTACTTTTATTTTTTCTAAACCTTATTCGCCTAGTCCATACCAACAGCAATGACAGGATCCTACTAGATCGAAACGATTAATTTATTCAGACCAAAGCCAACTACACCTTGTAACTCAGTAAGGAGCCACATTTTATTTAAGTAATTTAGGTCAAATCTCAATATTTTGAGCTCAAGATTCTCCAGTGAAAATATTTCTGGTTAATAATTAAACACTCTGTATATTATATTATTTAAAATAAAAGTTGATCATAAGATTAAGATTAATTACAGGGTAACTATGCACTGCAACCAAAAGGTTTATTGTGCCCCCCTATCAGAGCTGTTCTCGCTATTCACTTATTATTTATCATAAAAGTTTACCATAGTAATACCTAACAATAATAATTTATATTTGATTATTTTTCATATCAAACATATTACACATATTCCAAAATCCTGGCATAATTTCAGAATTGAATGGACTAGAACAGCTGATATTTTAATCAAAACAATAATATCACCCAACCTTAACTCACGACACGTTATAAAAAAAAGCAATTGTATAGGTAAAAATGGATCATTTGACAAATTGGCACAATATTTTTGTCTCGCCCCGATGATTCTTTGATAAATTAAACTAAGAATATATACGATAACTACAGTTTGTTAACTAAGTGATTCTAGCGGTCAAAGGCAGAACTAGTCTAATTAGCCAAACCTAGCGGCCAGTAGCAGTACTGATCGAAATATTACCATAAACTTCACCCATTAAATTGTTGATATTGTTAATACACGCCTACCGAATATTAAGTCAAATATAGTTCGGCACCACTATTATCCAGCCGTAGCATCACTAACATCCAGAGGGTGCTACTATAATCCAATACTTGTGTTATTTAGCTCCACTAAACTACATTAGAGGGATATATATATATATATATATATATATATATATATATATATATAACAAAAGGGAATTCTTGACGGTAGATAATTCAATAGGTTTTTGCATTCCAAAGCTTAATTTCGAACTTCCTTTTTTAAAAAAATATGTTGATGACATTATTTGTGCAATACCTCATAACAAACATGAGCATATTTTAAACATTTTTAATACATACAATAATTACATACAATTTACTATTGAACATGAGACAGAAAATAGCATTCCTTTTCTAGACACCAAATTGATCAGAAATGAAAACAATGTAATACAGTTAGACTGGTATAGAAAACCAATGAGTTCTGAGAGATTCATCAATTATTTTTCAAATCACACAGAAAAAATTAAGATCAATTTAGTATTGACTATGAAAAATAGAATTCAAAAAATTTGCCATCCAACATTACAACAACAAAATTTTAAAAGATTGTATGAAATTTTCATTAATAATTCATATCCACCACAACTACTTAAAAAATTAATTTTTAACACCAGAATACAAGAAGAAAGAATCACAAATGTTAGTAATGATAATAACCAAGAAACTGAACCTAAAAAATATATATCGATTCAATATATAAAGGATGTCTCAACAAAAATACTAAATGTTTTTAAACATGAAAATCAAATTAAACTTACTTATAAATTTGAGTTAACAACAATTAATAATATTTTTACAAAAACAAAATATAAAGATGAAGACTTGAAAAAATCTAATGTAGTATACAAGATCTCTTGTAACAATTGTGATCAAGTGTATTATGGACAGACATCTAGAGTACTAAAAGACAGGGTGACCCAACATAAAAGTGATATAAAACTTGATAAACAATCATGTGCTATAGCTGAACATAGTATAAAAACTGGTCATCATCCAAATTTCAACAACATCAAGGTTATACATTCAGAATCCAATTATCATAAAAGATCCTGCCTAGAAATGTTTGAGACCGCTCTAGATGAAAATTCATTGAACAAAAAAAGAGAAAGCAACCATGTAAATCACACTTATGCATATCTTCTTTCATTAGACAATCACCATAATAATAGTAGAATTGTTGGTATTTCAGATTTATAACGATAAACATCTACCTAATAAGTTATAACAGGCTTGTTTTGTACATACTACATTTGCTATTGTTATCTTGATGTTTTAGTGAGGTAATTAGTGAGAGTAAATTGTCTCACAACTGTGTCTTTTTAACAATTGCGAATAGATAATATATATATGACTTCCTTCTTTAATAGGATCATGATTAAGTGACAAGTCATGGTACTATTAATCAAGACTGTCTTCTAAGTTATTAAGTTAGTCACAACAACTCTGTTATTACTCAATCTTAAAAAATATTAAAAAATGTCACTTGAGTTTTGACATTCCACATCAAAATAGTGCCTTCAATGTATTATATGAAATTTCTTACATACAAAGAATGTTTTACTTGCTGAATAAGAAGTTTAGTTTTGTATATTATTGACTCACTTTACACGTAAGTTTTTAAAAAAATTATTCTACAAAAGATATACCTACCAAAAAAATGTTCATATTTCAGCCTTGAAAAAGAAAATAAAAATTTTCGAAACGTTGGGTAGTAAATAAGAGTTTAATTCAGCCCTCCTTACGACGGAATCCCTAAGATATATAAAACCTATATATATATATATATATATATATATATGTGCAATGTGAAAAAGTGAACTCTTTTTAGTTTGTTTTAAGCTTTCGGTAATTTATTAAAACCATTGTCAAAGAACTACAAAAGATAGGTACATTTATAGATATTTTAAAATAAAAATAAATTAGTTTAAAAAACATCAATTACTTACAACTAAGTGAGGTTATTCACAATATCTATAAATCTGTATAAAATGGAGAAAAAACATGTTATATAATTTCCTTTTTCAAAGAAATTAAATAAAAAATAAAACTTTCAAAATTGACATAACGACATCGATGTTAATTTTTAGTAGTCATAGAAATGTCTTTAAGTATGTTTAGTATATTAGCAAGTGAAATAATAGTTGGTAAGTTAATTAAAAGTAACAGAATTCTCATTTTCAATATTTGAATTTTTTGTTTGTTTGTCAAAAGATAATAAATAGCTATAAATTGCACTAAGTTTTTGAATATCTGTTCTTTTATTTAAGCAATTATCTTCTTGAGATATTATTATATATGTTAGACCACTTTTTATTATGTTATTTTTTGCATTTGATGTTTATTGTCATATTTATCACTACTGTCAGTTAATAAAATAAATGTCACATAAAATAGGAAGTTCTTCCTATTTTAATCTAGTTCAACTGAATTGAATACAACAATTTTGGCGACGATTGATGAAAATAAGAAATACGGCGATAAATAAGGCTGAATTAGCACCTTTGGTAGAAACTTTGGAAAAAATCTAGTTTAGTGAACCAACGCGGATTTTGATGAAATATTTTTTTTTAATTAATTCGAGGTCGCTGAACACGAAAATGAAAAAAGAAATCGGCGCTCTCTTACCAAAAACGAGTTATGAATTTTTGAAGATGAGTTCAGATCAGCACTGCACTGGTTTTATTGTCATATAATAACTGATTTAAATGATGCATTATAAAGTCTACACAATGTTAATTACACTATAATTACTTTTTACGATATTCCTCTCACACACACATTTAAAAAACACTGATATTGATATTCATTTCTTGTAAATTCTTTTTTTAATTCCTCAATTATTATATATTTTGACATTTTCATGTAACATGACTGACATATAAGTTTTGGTCTGTTTCTTCTTAGTCGTACAACTTGTACCTAATAGCATATTCAGCCATAAAAGATATTTAGCCACTTGAATTAGTTGCTGAGTATATTCGTTTTCATGATCGTGACATAGAAGATATAAACAAGATGAACATCATGAACATACACCTATTTTTCCGATAGCTACCGCCGTATTACAGCTGAAACATTTTTTTTCAAATTTTGAGAGATGTTGATTTTAGGAAGATGGTTAGTTTTGAGATAAGTTTGGTTGATATTTATCATTTATTTGAAGGATAATGAACCATTCAATTTGATCATTGAGGATGCTGAACAATTTTTTTTCTCTGAATTGCACTCATCAATTAATTCTTTAAAAAAATCACCTCCTCAGTTGTTCGGCCTCTATAAACACAGCTGACAACGAAAATAGTTGCTGCAGGTGTAATTCCAAATCAAATTTTTAACATACTGCTAATATTATAAGACTTTGGTTATCAGAAGCTGTTTCCCCTTTTTAGAAAATTTGAAAATTCTACTAATATCGCTTCCCGACCAACTAACACCGATCAAAGTGAAATCTTGATACATTTATTAGATTGGATTTCCGTTTGAAATAATGAAGTAGATTGATTATCGCGAGCGAAGCGAGCGCGCCGGATCGACGTTTCGCGCGCGAATTGCGAAACGTCGATCCGGCGCGCCTTTCTCACAGTATGTAGATGGCTGTTCATATAATTTTTCCATAACCGATTTCAGTTAAACGAAAGTTGAGCCAAATACAGCGCCAGCTATCGGAAAAATAGGTGTATGTTCATGATGTTCATCTTGTTTATATCTTCTATGTCACGATCATGAAATCGAAAATATTCAGCAACTAATTCAAGTGGCTAAATATCTAATGGCTGGATTTGCTATTAGGTACAAGTTGTGCGACTGAGCGGAAACAGACCAAAACTTATATGTCAGTCATGTTACATGAAAATGTCAAAAGATATAATAATTGTGGAATTAAAAAACGAATTTGCAAGAAATGAATATCAATATCAGTGTTTTTTAAATGTGTGTGTGAGAGGAATATCGTAAAAAGTAATTATAGTGTAATTAACATTGTGTAGACTTTATAATGCATCATTTAAATCAGTTGTTATATGACAATAAAACCAGTGCAGTGCTGATCTGAACTCATCTTCAAAAATTCATAACTCGTTTTTGGTAAGAGAGCGCCGATTTCTTTTTTCATTTTCGTGTTCAGCGACCTCGAATTAATTTAAAAAAAAATATTTCGTCAAAATCCGCGTTGGTTCACTAAACTAGACTTTTACCGAAACTTTAACTAAACTAATAGAGACATTACAACCCACGAATAATGCTTCAAATGATTTTAAGGATTCACTTAAACATCAAATCCTGAATTTTGAACCTTTTGATGAACATTCCGAATCATTTAATCATTATCAGGAACGCCTAGAAAATTATTTCAAACTAAAAGGAATAGATGCTTCCGACGAAGATACAAATGATGCAAAAGTTATGATATTGATCAATTGCCTAGGAAGTAAATATTATAAAATTTTATCAAGCCTTACATCTCCTGATTTACCCAATACTAAGACTTATAATGAGCTTATTGTGTTACTAAAGAACCATTTGTCACCTAAAATGAACGTTCTCACTGAGCATCACAAATTTTTATCAAAATCTCAAAATATAGATGAGTCAATCTCCACATTTGTTGCCTCTCTTAAAGAGCAAATAAAGTATTGTGACATTAAAGTTAAATGTAAAGAACACAGCGCCTGTGGTAATTGTAAAAAATATGTGATCGAAATATTTTTACGAGCTCAATTAATTCGTGGTTTAAAAGATAAAGAAATCCGTGGAAAAATATTGCAAGAAACAAACATTACTTTTGAACGAGCAGTAGAGATCGCACTAGCTGTTGAAGCTTCAAAAATCCAAAATAGGGACATTTATGAAAATATACCTACATCTTCTGTAAATAGAATTTCAAGTCAGAAGTCAAGATACAATAACAGATATCAGCATAATATACAACCACAATTTTCAAAGGCACAAACTTACCAAACAAAAATAGATTATCGAAAGTTAGGCATTTCGGGATTATGCCTTCACTGTGGATGAAATAATCACAAAACGATTGAATGCAGAGTTTCTGATAAGCTCAGCTGCCAAAGCTGTAAAAAACGAGGACACGTGAGCAAGGTTTGCATTACTACATTACAAAAAAATTTAAATGAAATAAAGAATGTCAACGAGTATCAGAATAATGAAAATAATTTTGAAGACGATCCTAGTATAAATCAGATAATAGATATTTATAATACAAATCCAACATCCATTTATGAACCAAAAATGCTGATTGAACTTCAAATAAAAAATAAACCTTTCACTTTTGAGTATGACACAGGCAGTCCAGTTACATTAATATCAGAAAGAGATTTCAATAATTTAGAATTAAACGAACCAATGCAAAACACGAACATGAAATTCCGTTCCTATACTAATCATATTTTCAATCCATTGGGATATGTTCAAGTTCCTGTTTCTTTCAAAAATAATAATATCATTGGAGATTTATTTGTCATACCGGGAAATGGCAATGCCATACTTGGAAGAAGATGGATTCGAAATTTAAAAATTAACATTCAAAACATAAACTCTCTCACTATTCCTGCTTCAATTTCCGCTCCTACATTAGATGAAATTTTCAAAGATTTTGAAGATGTTTTTACTTCAACTGTAGGAAAAATTCCAAACATACATTGTTCACTCAAACTTAAATCAAATGCCAAGCCAGTTTTTTTCAAACCAAGAAAAATTCCATACGCTTTACAAGAGGAAGTTGACAAAGAATTAGATAGTTTGGAGAACGAAGGTATAATAGAAAAATTAGATTACTCAGAATGGGGCACGCATTAGTGATTGTACCTAAAAGTGATGGAAAGATTCGGTTATGCGCTGATTACAAAGTCACTGTTAATCAACAACTTCAAGACAATCGATATCCGATTCCAAGAATAGAAGATATTTTCAAAGCATACCTGCACGTGCCAGTAGACGAAGAAAGTGCGAAGCTACAAGCAATATCTACACATAGAGGAACGTATCTTGCAAAGCGATTAAATTTTGGAATCAAAACAGCACCTAATGAATTTCATAGGATTATTGACCAAATTGTTAATAATTTAGATGGTACCACAGCTTACTTTGATGATATTTTAATTCAAGGTTCCTCTCTACAGGAATGCAAAGCTAGACTCATCAAAGTTTTAGAAAAATTGCGAAAATATAATCTACATCTAAACAAAGAGAAATGCAAGTTTTTCGAGAATGAGAATAAATATTTAGGAAACATTATCACCAAAGTAGGGTTAAAAAAGTTGGATGATAAAATCAAGGCCATACAAGAAGCACCAAGACCAGAAAATATGGAACAAGTACAACAGTTTCTAGGAATGGTTCGATATTATGATAAATTTATACCTCATGCTTCTACAATTATGCAGCCACTGAACAGATTATTACAAAAAAATGCACCATTTATTTGGACCAAAGAATGTGAAGCTGCCTTTAACAATGCCAAACAGGTAATAGCCAGCAAGCAAGTTTTAATGCCTTTTTCACCAGAATTTCCAATAATACTAGCTACTGATGCAAGTCCACATGGCATTTCTGGTGTACTTTCACACAAACTTCCGAATGGTCTAGAAAAACCAGATATTTTTATTTCAAGATCATTGACAAAAGCAGTGAGAAACTATAGTCAATTAGATCGGGAAGCTACTGCAATTTACTGGACTTTTAAAAAACTGTTTCACTATATTTATGGAAGACATTTTACACTTGTTGTCGACAATAAACCGTTGATAACTATCTTAAATCCAACAAAACAACTACCCTTATTATCAGCTACAGGAATGATCAGATACGCACAATTTTTATCCGGATTTGATTATACCATAGAATATAAAAAATCTTCAGAGCATACTAATGCCGACTATTTGTCAAGAAATCCGTTATCTCTAGAAGAAAATGAAAATATGGCAATCGATAATGAATTTTTACAGAATATTCAAACAGTAAATCAAATTTCCACAACAACCTTAGATTTTAATATAATTGCTCATGAAACGCAACATGATCCGGAATTACAACAATTGAAAGAGAAACTTCTTAATGGAAATATTTACGACCCAGAATATTCTTTACAGGAAGGAATAATTTTTAAACATAATCGAGTAATTATACCAGAATGTCTTCAAGCAGCAATGTTACAAGAACTACATAGTACGCACATAGGAATAGTAAAAATGAAATCTATATCCCGAAGATACTGTTACTGGAAGGGTATTGATAAAGATATAGAGAATTTAGTTAATAGTTGTAAAGCATGTTGTGATATCAAGAAAACTCCTAAAAAAGCACCACTACACCAATGGAAAGAGCCGGAAAAAAATTGGCAACGGGTTCACATAGATTATGCTGGCCCAATTTTTGATTATAATTTTTTCATAGTTGTAGATGCAAAGAGTAAATGGCCCGAAATTAAAATGTCTAAAAATGCACCAACAACTTCTGGAACAATACATTATCTACTAGAAATTTTCAGTTGTTACGGATTACCAGAAATTATTGTTAGTGACAACGCATCCATTTTTAAATCAATAGATTTTGTTGAATTTTGTAAAAGAAATGGTATAAGACAAAGACATACTGCTCCAGGATATCCCGCTACAAATGGACAAGCGGAAAGATATGTTCAAACGTTTAAAGATAAAATGAAAAAAATGTCTGAAGAGTCAGGAACTATACATGAGAAACTACACAGATTTTTAATTAAATTTAGATCAACACCCCTTTTGAATGGGAAGACACCAGCAGAATTGTTGTTTGGTCAAAATATCCGAACAAAATTAGATCTTATTCGACCTCAAAAACCAGATAAAAATAATGCAATTCAACCAAATTTTGAGCAATTTTATCTAATCGGAACAAGAGTACAATCACGAAATTATCATGGAAACATTTATTGGAAGTATGGAACTGTTATAAATCGCCTGGGAAAATTACATTATATAATTGAATTGGACGATCGTGCAATATTAAGAAGCCTATGCCTATAACCGAATTAAAACAATCAAAAAACATGGAAAATCAATCAAGACAGCAAAACAATCAACAACAATTTCCACTACCACCCAGGAGACAGTATAGAGTTTTTAAACAACAATTTCCACTACCACCCAGGAGACAGTATAGAGTTTGTAGACCCACTGTAGTTTCTAAAAATTTTGACTATGACAACCGATCCTCAGAAGTATCCACTCGAAAGCCGACAGGTACGACTGCGGTTCAAGAAAAAGAAGATACTACAATAAGTCATTATGATTTTAATGAGTTTGTTAATGAGCCAAGTACATCAACATCTATAGTTAATAGTTTTCCACCTCCTTATAATACGAGTACTACAGAGCAGAGCACTGAACAGCAACAAAGTAATCGTATTTTGGATCAACAAACAAGTCCAAGACGATCTTCAAGAATCCGAAGACCACCTGATCGATTGTACTATGATTGACTTTTTAACTACAACCCGGAGAATTATTATATATGCTAGACCACTTTTTATTATGTTATTTTTTATGTTTGATGTTTATTGTCATATTTATCACTACTGTCAGTTAATAAAATAAATGTCACATAAAATAGGAAGTTCTTCCTATTTTAATCTAGTTCAACTGAATTGAATACAACAGATATGAATGCCATTTCCAGGAAAATCCTTTTAGAGTAGTTGTTTTCTTTATGTAAAATTTTAAAGTTTTTATAATCTATTGTATGATTTGTAGAGAAAACATGTTCAGCTAATGCTGATCTTTCTGGATATAATCTTGCATCACTCTTATGTAGAGCTATACGTTTAGTTATTTTTTGTGTTGTTTCACCTACATATACATATTTACATGTAGAGCAAGTCAATCTATATATTACATTAGAAAGATCAGTAAGAGGATCAATTTCTTTCAACTTATTATAAACACAATTAAGTGAGAGAACATTTTTATTCGCAAGTTTTATATTAGTTACTTCTTTTAATATTTTGGAAATTTTAGGTGTAAGCTCTCTAAAGTAAGGTAAAGATGCAAAAAAGACGTTAGTTGTAGTTGTGTTCGTTACATTTTCTGTATTAGCAATAACTAAATTTGGTTCAATTGCAGACTGTATGGGATGAGGGGTGTTAAACAGAATTTTTCTTACTAATGTTTTAGGATAACCATTATTAATAAATAGGTTAGATAGTATATGTAAGTTTTTATCATGCATCGTACAATCTGAGATAATAAGTACTCTATTTTTCATTTGTTTTATCAAATTTATTTTTGTTGAAAATTTATGGTATGAAAAATAGTTGATATATCTACCAGAACTACAGGGTTTTCGATACCAGTCAACTGTAATAGTATCATTTTTTCTTATAAGTCTGGTATCTAAGAAAGGAACGGATTGTTCTGTATCTTCTGTTTCAATGGTAAACTGAATGTGAGGGTCATAACTATTGAATGTTTCTAATATCTCATTGATGCCTATGATAGGTAGTGCTACGATAATATCGTCTACATATTTTTTTATAAAATGAAGATTGAAAGAAAGTACAGGAACAACAATGTCTAACAGAATAATTTCATGAAAAACACGTTCAAATTTTGATTTATTCACGTTTTTACGTTAACAATTGAAAGTGACGAATAAAAAGTTTATAAATTTGTGTTGGTAAATAGCAGTTTCAAAGGTGGTATCTTGTATTGAATTGCCCAGTAGTTCATTGATTGATCTCCTACTAATGGGTGCTTGCCCTCTGGCCAATCTATGTCCCTAAGACTGTCCTAATATGTTTAATAAGATCATAAGTTGGAATGAAATTTTCAAAAATTCCACTCGCTATTGTATTTGCCTCTTTGTTTTTCACCGGAATTATTATTGCATATTTCGTTAATTCATATAACATTGTGATACAATAACGATTACCATTTTCACTTTGTGAAAAAGGACCGATCGTATCTATATACGTTATATCCCATTGATTTGGTGCTCTATCTGTTGATACGAATTCCTCTTTGTGATTCGTCTTTGCTTTATTGACTTGACATTTGTGACATTGCTTTATATATTTTCTTACGTCTTTTTCCATATTTTTCCATCTAAAATTGGCTCTTAGTTTTTTCAATAGCCTGTTATTTCCTACATGACCTCCAAATAAAGGATTATTTTGATTCTAATATCTGTTTCTTTTCTTTTTCTTGTTCCACTATCTTTGGTACATCGCAAATACATATTTGTACGTTTTTTAACGTATTGTTTCCTTTTTCCATAAATTCTTTTACAGTGCACTGTGTAAAAATAAGATCATTCATATAAATGTTCATCCTTTTTACTCCATTTTTACCGCTAGCTTATTAAGCTGAACTAACGTTTTACCTAAATCAAAGTATTTAATAAGGCTTGGCTCAATCTCATCCTGTTTATGATCCGTATGTTCATCCTTAGCGAAACACGGTTATTTTCAAATTGCAGAATTGGTAATTTATGCGCCTCTAAATTATTCAGTACTTTAAATACTGATGGTTTGCGAATGTCTGATTTGAAGAAAAATCAGAGATGGAATGTTAATTAATTTACTAAATTAATTAACATTTTTGTAGTTCGACATTTAAAACTTTTTCATTTTGTTGTCAAATAAATGTTTCTGCTTTATTGTTACATCCTGTATAATTATGACTTAGACTGTTGGAAAGCATTTTCTACGGGCTTTCAAACGACGTATCACAAGTAGGGATTGCCATTTAAATTTTTGTAGTTGGGGTAGGTGGGACATAGGGGATTGATGGGGGTGCGTTCTCTCTCATGTCATTTTAGTTCCCCCTCTCTACCCTAGAAATAGTTTTGAAATTTTTTTGAAATCTCTTTTCGTTCACGAGGTACAGCCCATTGTAAGTTTTAAAATTGACACCCTATAGGAGAAGAGAAAAACGTTTATTTTCCTTGTTACTGACTTTAACTTCACTAATTTTTGATAGAGTCATGTAAAACACATAGTTGATTAATTCGAATCCGAAAATGTTTATTTTAGATAAAAGTGGCTTACATGACCGGATAATTTCAAAACTAAATTTTCGCATTTTTGAGTGTTACGAGGTTTTAGTATTACAAAGACGATATAGTATTATTTTCTTCAACCTTCTCTATAATATAATTTTTTTTAATATTAGATTCCTTGGGGGTGTAGGTTATTTTTTTTCCATCTTTAGATGGCACTGGACAAAACCAAAAGGCCAGGCAAATGTTTTACCTTTATTGGATTTTTTGTACTTTCATTATATTATCGTTTTTTTTTACAATTATTGTTAGTAGGTTACCTGAATATCTACATTAATATTACTTTTTTTTATTATTTTTTGTTTATTATTATTTATTTATTATTATCCATTTATTTTATTTTTTTTTTCTATTCTTTTTAATTTTTTTTTCAATCATTCAGGTGTACATATTTTATTTTATAGGTAGCGCTGCTTCTCACAGAGTTGTGTTAGTAGTTTTTATACAGTGTGGAAACCACTTATGGAATAAAATTCTCTATGTCATTATTTTAGAAAATTATAAAAAATGCCGAGACACGTCAACTTTTGAATTGAGTTGTGCGTTATGTAAACATAAATTTAAATGTACAGGGAGATTCACGCAAGTATGCCATAGTCGGTGTTGTTTTTTTTTAATGAAACACCCTGTATATTTGCATATTTTTGAAATCCTCTTAATGAACCGATTCCAACAAACTGAATAATGTATGGTCAATTATGAATTATACAGGGTGAAATTTTAAAATTAATAATTTATTACACTTGAAATATTGGTACTTTTTTAAATTAGCTAAATATGGATTTATCAAAAATCTAAACTAACTAATTATTAGACGTATTTGTATATTAAACAAAACCTGCTACGCCCATGAATTTTATCATAAATACCTAAAAATTGCCTAAAAACGCCAATAATTAGACAAAATCGGTAAATAATGTGGATTGTTTTCTATTCTGTCAGTTGTTGATGTGTTGACAGTTTATACTGAAAAAGTAAAATCTTTGTCAAACACTCTTTCCTTGTCGACATAACAATGAAATATTTAACTGAGACTCACCGAATTGAGATTTTAATGATGATCGGGTACGGGTATAACTGCAGAAGTCAAGTTGAAGTGGCAAACTTATTTAATCACAGGTATCCCGAATTGCCTAATATTTCACAAAGTACTGTGTCTAAAATTCATGCACAATTCAGAGAACTTGGACATGTCAAACCATTGAAAAGAAAACCACACTTCGTTGAAGATGATGTGAAAGTGGATATTTTGTTAAGTGTCGAAGATAATCCAACTTCAAGTACACGTCAAATTGCCCGTGAAAATAATGTTAGTCATACAACTGTTCTAAGATGTCTTCATAAAGAAAAACTTCATCCCTACAAATTAACTTTTGTGCAGGAGTTAACAGAAGACGATCCAGATCGTAGAATGGATTTCTGCGAAAGATTGATGAATGAGCTGAACAGAAATGAGATAGCTCTTGGTACCATTCTTTTTTCTGACGAATCAACATTCACATTGAATGGAGAGGTAAACCGACAGAACTGTAGATATTGTTCAGCAGAGAATCCTAATTGGATGCGTGAGACACATACTCAGTACCCTCAAATGTGAACGTTTGGGCCGGTATCATAGGCGACCATATTATTGGTCCTATATTCATAGATGGAAATTTGACAGCTGAAAAATATTTAAATATGCTTAGAAATGAAGTTATTCCTGCGTTGGCAAACTTATATCCCAACGCAATAGATCCTAGCTTACCGAATGAAAATGTTTGGTTCCAGCAAGACGGGGCAACACCCCATTATGCTTTAATGGTAAGAACTTATTTAGATGAAATCTTCCCCAATAAATGGATTGGACGAAGAGGTACTATTGAGTGGCCAGCTAGATTGCCAGACCTTACGCCGTTAGATTTTTTTCTGTGGGGTTATCTCAAGAACAAAGTATATGCAACACAACCAACTAGCATTGTAGACCTCAAAGACAGGATAACTACAGAAATACGGAATATTTCACCTCAAACTTTAAACAAAGTTAAGAAGGAGTTCTATAGGAGACTGTGCTATTGCCAACAACTAGGTGGAGAACATTTTGAGCATTTATTTTAATGTATTAAAATCAAATACATCATGTATTTTATTTATGTGTTTAATAACTGTAAAAATAAAAATTTCACCCCGTATAATTCATAATTGACCATACATTATTTAGTTTGTTGAAATCGGTTCATTAAGGGGATTTCAAAAATATGCAAATATACAGGGTTTCATTAAAAAAACAACACCGACTATGGCATACTTGCGTGAATCACCCTGTACATTTAAATTTATGTTTACATAACGCACAACTCAACTCAAAAGTTGACGTGTCTCGGCATTTTTTATAATTTTCTAAAATAATGACAAAGAATTTTATTCCATAAGTGGTTTCCACACTGTATAATGGTATAAGATATTATAGATTGAATTATCCTCTTGTGTCAGTAGATTTATTAAATTTATAGGAAACTGTAATTGTTGCATACTTAAGTTTTGATAAAGTGTATTAATTTCTAAATTTTTAAATGGGCATTCCAATATAATATGTTGCGAATCAGCAATTTCATCACATAAACAATATTCGCTATCTAATAAACTAATTTTTTTCCTGTAAGCTGGATGGAGGGCATGATTACTTCTCAGTCGACAGATTGTTCTTATCAATTGTCTATTTGTACTATTAATAAACCATGGCTTTCTTCGCACTTTTGGTTGGATGGCCATATAATATTTTCCTTTTTCACTTTGTGAGTAACGTTGTTGCCAATTACGTGTTAGATTTTCCTTCAATATTGAGTACATATCGGTCACAGGGGTTTTCGTTTCTATATTAAGTCCAGATTGTGTAGCTTTTTTTGCTAAACGGTCTACTTCTTCGTTTTGAGATATTCCAACGTGTGCCTTAACCCATGTTAAATGAATGTGTTTTCCAATGGTAACGGCTTTAAGATTAAGTTCAAGGATTTCTAAAATTAAGTAATGGGACTGACATTGATTTTAAAATTTTTTAGCGATTCTAAAGCACTTTTGCTATCCGTAAATATAACAAAATTATTTTCTGTTTGCTCTAAACATAATATGATTGCTTGTTTGATAGCCAATAACTCAGCAGTATAAATTGACATTAATTTATTTAGGCAAAATATTTGTTTTATATTTTTTTCAGGATAGAGGACAGAACAGCCTACTTTTCCATGTATTTTCGACCCATCTGTGAAAATATGTTGAAAATCTTTCCATTTTGTGTTCATCTCTTGAATGAATATATTCCTGGTTATTAATGGGCTCGCCATGCTTTGTATGATTAGAATATGAATATTTAGAGGAGTAAAAAGTGCTTTATAATTTGTTTTCCATATTGGGATATTGTCTGTTGCGTTTATATCCAACATGTATTGTGCCGATAGTATAAAGCTATCTACAAGTATTGGTAACTTTTTCTTGTTCCAATATTTTGAAGTTAGGCCAAGGTTCGTTAATGAACTGATTTTATTAATAATCTTTGCCTGTTTGGCACTTGAATTAAAAACAAATTTATCACTTAAAAATTGTCTTCTCAGATCTAGTGGAGGCTCACAGGTTTCTATTTCCAGGACGTTAATTGGAGTACTTGACAAATATCCTATACTTATCCGAAGACATTTGTTTTTCAGTTGTTCGATTTTTTTTAGATGGGTCTCTGCAGTTGTGGCGTAAAAAATTGAACCATAATCTATTATTGATCGAATCAGGCTTCTATAAAACAGCAATATAATATTTGGATCAGAGCCCCAGTTATGTTTACTGAAGGTCTTTAATAAATTTACAGAATTTTCCGTTCTTGCTTGTACATAATGTATATGTTCTTTCCAATTTAACTTACTGTCTAAGATTACACCTAAATATTTAAAACTGGTTTTATGAGGTATCGCATATTGTGATAAATGAATGATGTTAGGGTGGGTTTACCTTTTTCTTGTATATTTTACAGCTGTAGATTTAGATTCAGATATCGACATTCCATTTTTATCTGACCAACTATGTATTGCTTTCATGACTGAAGAGAGTTGTGTATGACAATTTGAGATGTTTTGGTTTTGTAAATATAGAACGATATCATCCGCGTATTGGAGAATATTTATTTCCTTGGGTAAATGTTTGAAAGTCGTATGTATAAATAATGTACAATAAAGGGCTTAAGATACTTCCTTGTGGGAGCCCAATCGATGTTTCTCTGGAACATGATAACTCATTGTTTATTTTTATAATTAACTTTATATTAGAATAGAGATTAAATATGTGTTTAGATAATGTTACTGGAAGTTCTAGACGGCACATTTTTTTACATAATATTTCCAAGTTAACGTTGTCGTAGGCTCCTTCAAAATCCAGAAATAAGGCCGTAGTCGATTTGTTGAAGGTAAATGCAATTTGTATGTCTGTTACCAAATTCGCTATATTCTCTTGTGTAGAGCTGCCCTTTCGATACCCAAATTGTGATATTGGAATTAATGAGTTCTTTTCTAAATAATATTCAAGACGGTGTTTAATCAGTCTTTCATAAGTTTTAAAAACACAAGATGCGAGAGATATTGCCCTATACGATTCTGCCTTATTAGGATCTTTTCCTGGTTTGATAATAGGTATAATTAGATGCCGTTTCCACATTTTTGGTATTTCAGCCTGATGACACCAAATACTATTTATAATTCTAAGAAGGCTACTCTTTGCGTTTAAATGTAAATGGCTAAGCATAGAATAGTGTATATCATCATCTCCAGGAGCAGAGTTATTGTTACTTTTTAGAACCATTTGTAGTTCATTCATAGAAAATGGAAGCGATGAAAATTCGGTGGTCACAGTAGATATTACTTCCGGTATTGTGTCTAAAATGGAAGTATCAAAGTGTACGCTTGGAGGTGTTATACTTTCGTGAAATTTTGATACCCATTCGCTATCCAGATTTATAGGCTGCTTGTTTTGGAATTTTCTGTTTTTGAAATGGTTTTCCTTCTTCCATATTTATTTTAGGGGCATTGATCTATTGAGGCTAGAGCAATATTTTTTCCAACTTTCTCTTTTAATTGTTTTTAAGGTTTTATTTGCTATTGCATTATTTTTTTTATATTCCAGCAGATTTTGTAAATTTGGATCATTCAGATACTTGTACATACTTCTTTTTCTAACTGTTACTACTTCTTGGCATACGTCATTCCACCAAGGTTTATGTTTTTGAGTGGTCTGATTTATTTTTGATTTTGGGATAGATTGGTCTGATGCACTTTCAATTTTTTCAATGAATTCTTCGTATTCTAGAGTTTCTGTTCTTAGAAACTGATCTCCAGTTTGTAGATAGTAGCAGTCCCATTTTGCTTTTTTTAAGTTCCATTTACGATTAGTGTACAAATTGCAGGTGTTTGCACCAATGGATAGTTGAGTAATTGACGGTAAATGATCAGATCCGTATAAATCTTTAAGTACTGACCAGTTGAGTAGATGAACAATGTCTGAAGAACAAATAGTGAGGTCGACTGCTGAAGGTGTTTGTATAGAACTGCCAATAAAAGTTGGTGACCCATCATTTAGATAAATAAAGTTATGCTCGTCCAATGCCTTCAGCAAAACCTTTCCATTAGTATCTGTATTCGGTCCACCCCATGCGATGTTATGTGAATTAAAATCTCCCGTAATTAATAATGGTTTAGGATAACTTTCAAATAACTTTTCCCATTGTTTATCAGTGATTGTTGTTTTCGGTGGGATGTATACAGATACTAACGTTAAATATGTTTTATTATTACATTTGATTTCTATTGCCTTTTGATTTACGTTTACTATATTATATTTATTGGTTAATTCTTTGTAAATAATATTTGTTCTAATTAAAATTGCAGTACCACCTCCTGATCTATCAGGCCTATCATCTCTTACTATATTATATCCACTAAAATTAATGTATTTATTTGATGGAAATCGTGTTTCCGAAAGGCATGCGATATCTATGTTCTGTTCATCTAGTAAATATATTATGTTGTGTCTGTTTGAAATAGCTGATTTGCAATTCCACTGACACAGAGTTATATTTTTATATATTTGATTTAAATTGATTGAAATTAAAATTAGTTTTTATCATTGCTTCAATGTCAGATTCTTGTATTTCAAAATTTTTATTTTTTATGGTAATAACAACCGATAATATAATGTTTAATATTGTACTGAGAAAATCATTTGATTCCCTAGCATCGTCAGGTCTTCAGTGCCGTATTATAATTAGCTGGTATAGGTAATATGGTTGATTGAGAAGGGGGTAGAAAGTATGAGTTCTGGGATAGAGTTGACGAATTTAGTGGAGGAAAATTATGACTCGTTATATTTTGATTACTCATTGTTGTTAGGTTAGACACCGACGATGCGGGTCTTGACGCTACTAAATCTGAATACCTTGTTTCTGGAATTTGGAGACTAGCATCTCTAAATGAGCAATTTGTGATTGTCATGATATTTTTTATTTCTTTCTGCCTAGTAAATTCCCTACATTCTTTTAAATTATTTGCATAATGGTTTCCTTTGCATGTCAAGCATTTTACCTCACTTTACGTGCAAGTGTCGGCCGAATGATTTTCTCCGCATTTAAGGCATTTTTGCTTACTTTTACACTGACGCCCAATATGTCCGTATCGATAACAATTATTACATAATACTACTTTTTGTTGATACGCTTCTACTTCATAAAGTACTTTGTTTATTACAATATATTTTGGCAGGTTTTGACATTTAAAGGAAATCATTATGGTACTGGTTGGTTTAAATATTGTTTCCCCATTTACATTTTTAATTCTTCTGTTCATTCTTTTTACGAAATCAACTTCAAATTTGATATGATGATCAAAGGCTGCAATTCTTTTTTTCAAGTATTCTTCTGTTAGATCCAAATCTATTTGTTTTACTATACCTTGTCTGAAAATCATGAATTTAGGGATGTACGCGTTCAAGTCATATTTTTTTAATGCTGATGAATTTAATAAAATATTTGAACTAGCATAATCTTTCATAATGATCCTAATTCTGTTTTTACCAACCGACTGTATCTGTTTAATTTTTTTATCTATATCTCTGTGTTCATTGAGAATTATTTCTCCTATTTTTATTGCATTCAATTTGCCCTCAAAATCTGGCCTATTATTTTCAATATAAATGTGAAATGGCCCGATATCAGTTTGTTGATAAGAATAAACTGTACGAACCTGTTTTCGTCCGAATTCTTGTTGAACTTGAATGTTTTTGGGACTAGATGAGGGATTATTATTTTTTGTACTTACCGGTTCATTATTAGTATTTTTTAAATTACTTTTTGCCTTTTCCATGTTTTTACAAAGCGTGTTTACATCCATTATTAAGATTAAAGGGTTAATGCTAGGCTGCGGCGGTATAATTCTGTTGTCATCTTCGATGTCAGGGGGATCGCCCCCGCTATCCACGTCCATTTTTAAATGAACAAAACTAGTGTTTTAACTAACTATAATTAATATAATAAATGTTGGTCCGCTGAATCTTTTCCCATGTATGAAATTATTCACATACTACTTTTTGTAGTACGTCTCTTTTCTTCTCACAGAATCTAAACCCCCGAAATGAAACCGTTTGTTCCATTACAACATAATATAACAGACAGAGATAGCCATATGATGAATGTGGGTGATTAGTTGTAACTCACACAACAGAAGTTCTGTGGTTTAACCGCGAATTTGTATATTGACAGACCAAAGACTTTGTTTACATTTTTATTTCACATTTTTATCCATTTTTTTGCTCCTTGCATATACATTTATTTCAAAAACAGTTGTTATAACGACTAACTTATACCTGAGTGTTCGAATTATTGTGGTAAGTAAATATTATTTATCTACTTTTTATTTATTTACTTCGTAATGAAAACTAACCTTAAATTCACATTTCATTATGATTCTGGTTAGAACTACATCAAACTGAATCATATGAAACATATTTTGCTTCCACCAATGTAGAAAATATTGACCTAATTTTCCGAAAGACCAGAACTATTATTTATGAATGGTTTTTATTTTTAGAATATGCCTGGAAAAACGTTGAATTCGCAAGCACAGGAGCTGGTCTTAAATGTGTTGGAGTATTTTGAGTTAGAAAAAAGAAATGGAGGACCTTTGGAACCACTTTCATGTGTTCAGGAGGTAACATAAATATTTAAGTGCATGCTTGTTTGGCAATATACTGATTATTAATCAATTTTTTTTATGTTAGAGGGTAGCTGCTGCTTTGAAAATATCTCGGCGGACGGTATATGCTATAAAAAAAAGAAAAGAAAATAATCCAATTCTTTCAAGCCCAGGCAAAAGCAGAACTCGTTTTAAAACTAAAACAACTGATCTACCTGAGGGAGCTAAGATGGCAGTACGGAACACATTATATGATATGTACCAACAGAGTAAATATCAATTTATTTAATTAGAATTTTTTGGTAAAATGTAGGTGTAGGTATTTTGTAACGAGTATTCAAATCATGGTATATTCAAGAAAAATTTAGGAAGATATTTATATAGATTTTAGTAATTTTGTGTCTACATTACAATTTGAATGAACAAACATAATATCATTAAAAAATATAGTATTTGTTCAAATTGAATCTGTACTATAATTTTTGTTTTTGTTTTAGAGAAGCATGTTACTTTGACTACCTTAAATTGTAAATTGAGGGAAAGAGAAATTGTATCTATTGGCAAAACATCTCTGAGCATTTTGTTAAAAACATTGGGATTCAAATATAACAAAGATGACAATCGGAGAGCTTTAATGGAGCGGACCAGTATTGCAGCCTTGAGAGCCAATTTTCTGCGTAAATATATGGAAAACCTTTCCAAGTACTCACCCAAGAGAAATTGTATTTTTGGATGAAACATGGATCTATTCGAAGGGAAATAAAACAAAATCTTGGCAAGACAACAGCACTAAAAGTGTACGTAAACCAGATGGTTATGATGGTAAACGTTTTATAATTGTCCATGCTGGTTCTACCAAAGGATTTGTCTCTGAAGCAAGTTTATTATTCTGTTCAAAATCTAAAGTAGCTGATTACCATGGAGAAATGAACAATGAAATATTTATGAAATGGATAAGTACTCAATTTATTCCCAATTTAGAAGAGCCATCTCTTATTGTTATGGATAATGCTCCATATCATAGTGTTCTTTTAGAAAAGCAACCTTCTACTAATTCGACAAAAAATGAGATTGTTACATGGTTTATAACAAACAACATTAAGTTTGATACAAAACTTACAAAACCTGAATTGCTACAAATTGCAAAAATGAATAGAAAAGAAAACGTGTATATAATTGATGAGTTACTACGAGAACATGGTCATGAAGTGCTGAGACTACCACCATATCATTGTGAATTCAACGCCATTGAATTAATTTGGGCAAATTGCAAGTCATATTATAATAAATATATTGGTAAAGATGGGTATTTAGATTGTTCTGTTATAAATATGTGGAAAGAGGCACTGGGACAATGTAATCAACAAATTTGGGAAAATGTGTTAGACATACCCATGAAATTATACAAAAGTGGTATGCCCGAGAGCAGAATATAGTTGATATTAGCATTCAACCAATTACAATAGATATAAATACTGGTGATAGTTCTGATTCTGAATATGAGGAAAATTAAATAAAATCTATTGTATATATATATGAGTCTTAAATATACATATTTAAAATATTGATTATTTATTTTTACAACCCAAAAGATTTTTATTTTTCATTGTTGAAATGTATGGGTGGGACGGCCCAATAGTAATGGTTGACAACCATAACCTTATCAGGGCAATTCTGATTTGCAAAGTTTCTACTGAGGAAGTTGTTATTAATACTAACTTTTATGCAAGTAAATTTGCTTAATGGCAAGTTTGCAGAATAGCCCCATAAAACTCTGGAATACTAACAGTTTTTCCAAACTAAAGGTTTAGGTAGCACATTGCTAAACAGCTGTAAAATATTTACAAATATCTATTACACCAGCTTCAATACAATAATAAATTGAATATCTTTATAGCTGCGTATGCACATGACTAGAAAGTCAAGAAAACAGTGTTTTCTGTGTAAAATAATTTAATTTTTAAAAAATTGCAAAGCGCTTTCGGCTGTTAAGCCATCATCAGTACGATACCTGCAAGTAAGTAAAAAATAGTTGAAATATTATCAATAAGGAAATTAGTAAAGTATTACTTACTCCTCAAGTATGTACAAGAAACCAAATTAAAAAGTCGACAACACATTGATTAAACAATCATAAAGAATTTAAAATTTAAATTATTCCCCTGTTTTGGGGTACCCTATTGTTAACTTTTAAACATTTTCAAAATGTTGAAAATGTTTAAAAGTTAACAATAGGGTACCCCAAAACAGGGGAATATTTTAAATTTAATGTAAATTTTAAATTCTTTATGATTGTTTAATCAATGTGTTGTCGACTTTTTAATTTGGTTTCTTGTACATACTTGACGAGTAAGTAATACTTCACTAATTTCCTTATTGATAATATTTCAACTATTTTTTACTTACTTGCAGGTATCGCACTGATGATGGCTTAACAACCGAAAGCGCTTTGCAATTTTTTAAAAATTAAATTATTTTACACAGAATACACTGTTTTCTTGACAATAATAAATAACGTTCACCGTCATTTTAGCCACATCCTAATTATAACATCAATCTACGACCTACGTGTTAATTAATGTATTGATGTATTGCGTTTGTATTTGAATGATGACGCATGGGAAAAGATCCACCGAACCAACATTAACTATCACTTAATCAACTTTATCATACACAGCGAGACCGGTATCAATAGGAACCTATTCGTACGGGAGCTAAGCATGAACTGAGTGTAGGTTATTGAATAAAACATTACATTTAAGTACGTTTCACCCCATATTTGTGTCTTTTTCAAAAAAAATTTGCTTTCACAAATATGGCTACTATTTTAAATTTCATGTGTTTTATCTCTTAATTCATTTATTTTCCTATTTCGTTTTATTAGGTATGTGTGGTGATTGTTCAGTAAACACGTTCCAGTCATATCATGACGGCATTTTAGAAGTAGTTGGTATTTATTCGTCATTTCATATGGCCCAGTTACAAGTAGGAATTTCAACTCCCTTGAAATTAGGTCAAGCCAAAATTGTAGAAGTAAGTATTAATGTTTTATAATTTGTTTTTATACTCCGACGTGTCATAATAATATTATTATGGATTTCATTTTTAGTGTCATATTGACATACTTCATTGGACTAAGAACTAAAATGAAATATATGGTTTATTTACGATAAAAAGACGATGACGTCATTTTTAGTTACTTTCCTGTTCAACAGAATAAATATAAATTTACCAACAGTATATAATACAATGTATACTTAATGGATAGGGCAATTTACAGACTACGGGTTTGACAAAACTTCAGACGTTGTCAGATCAATTGGTAAAATTCTTCAGTGTTTAGTTTGACATTTATTGATATTCGATCATCGTCTTAGTATTTACAAGTTTTTTTGGTCCTTTTGAATTAATAGTTTCTTCCGGATTTAAATATTATTCAGACAAATCTGCAGTGTGTAGAAACAGAAGATGTCAAGAGATAGTAACATTTTTATTAAGTTATTTTGAACGAAAATGCCCGCTTAATGCTGTAAGAGACGTAAGTTATACTATTTACATTCATTATTATTAATATTGTTATATAATATATAGGAATATATAGGAATATTGAAAGTTTTTAATGTTAGGCTAGGTTGATGAAACTTGATAGATTTTTATATAGAATGATTGGTTACTGTTTCTTGTATCTTATCCACACAAATACTTATTGAATAAATCTGAGACTATTATACAAGCCTTTTATTTGTAAATAAACATCTTCGATTCTTGCACTACGAAGCAAATGCCAATAAAAAAGAAGATATGCCAGATTGACATTTCTAATTTTCTTAAAGTAAAGAGAAAAAACTATAGTTTGACAACGTCACAAAAGTTTGTTTTGCAACGTGATCGTCTTTATATCGGAAATAAACCATATCTAGGTATACTATACCTTGTTTTTAAACTAAGAGGAGCGATTTGAATTTAAGTTGGCATTTCTGCTGCCTAGTGATTGGTCAGTTTGCCGTCCGTTTCACATAGCCATTTTGATACAACTGTCAACGACATTTGTCAGTTTAGTGTTTTTTATATGAAAATATTCATTACTTCAATCTTTATTATAGGTAGGTACCTACCACTTTTTTGTGTTTGTTGTTGATTGTTTTATTTTTAACAAAGTAATATATTCCAACCAACTTAAGTGCTATTTTTATTATGTATTCAGTTTGATTACAAAATACATGCTTGTTTTGTCTTCATTGACATCGCTTTGACAAAACTACTGTTATAAAATTACCAAAAAACTATTTATAATTAAAACAACTATCAATTATTATTATTGTTGTCGCAATGTTTATTTCACTCTTAAATATTTGGTATATTCTTCACCAGTCAATACGGTGGGTGAACTCAGGGAAAGAATAGAAACGGCTTGCAGTGAGTTTTCTCTTAATAGATTTTTGCTGAGGAAGATAATCAACCAAATGAAAAAACGTATGCAAAAATGAAGGACGTCAGTCAGTTTGTTAATGTAGTTAACTACTATACATACGAAATAGTTTCAATAATAAGTTCTTCATGAGGTTATTTCAAATTACTCTTTTTAGTTGAAGAACTATGAATTACAAACCCAAAAAAAAACGTTTGTGTTTAAATTATTTGGAAATGATCTGCAAGTAGGTACTTACTACAAATTTATTTTAAAAAATACAACTTAAAAAATTGTCTTACTGCAATAAAAATCTTAAAAATGGAGTGTTGTGTCGAGTTCAACAAAGAATATATAATAATCGCTTGATTTTTATTTCTTGGGCATGGTTAGTTTTATATTTTAAATAAATTAAAAAGGTTTTTTTAACGTTCCGCTTTCATATATATATACAGATACATTCAAATAAAAACGGAACATAGGGGTTTAGTGTATTCGCCGATCTAAATAGTCCACCAATAAAACATTTCTATAAGTTCACTTCAATGAATATCAAGTATTGATCTGGACAGCTGGATTCAGAATCACTGCAAAAAAGCCCGCCCCTTCTCCTTCCAAATTTGTTAGTAATGTGCGAGGTGCGTCCGAAGTGCGAACTGCGATTTAGTATTGAATAATTATTTGATGGGGTTAGTAAACGCAACATATGGAAACAATATGCTTACGTTTTATGTTGTTAAAATCGAAAATTAATTGTTAAATTCTCTTTAAGAATTAATGTTTCGAGTTAAGATAATATGTTTTGATTTCTTTTGGCCATAACGGCTTGCAAAATAAAAATAAATTCGTAAATAAAACAAAATAGGATTCTTTAAATTGAAACAAAGTGATGGGCTTGGAAACTCTCACCGATCGACTGACTGTCTGACGCTAATTAAGGACCGCCCCCAGTTGAGAATACGGAGTGGTGGGAATTGTACGATATGTTATAAGTGTCCAAATAAACGATTGTAATAATCGTGTTTTTAATCTGTTGAAGCTGGATGTTGGTCGACTAGTTCAAAAGCAGTTCTGATACAATGCTTAAAATCCCTATGTTCCGTTTTTGTTTGAATGTATCTGTATAAAAGTTTGATATAACGACCGAAAAATGTTATAGAGGCATGGATAACGAGGATTTTCAATAATAATAATCGCTTGATTTTTATTTCTTGGGTTTGGTTAATGTTTTATATTTTAAATGAATTAAAAAGTTTTTTTGACGTTTCGCTTTCGTTTGAAAGCTTTATCAAAATGTTTATTTCATGAAATGTCATAATGAAGTAAAAAATATACAATTGTTGTTTGGTTATGATACAAGTATTTACTTCAGAAATAAATTTACGATATTTGAAAAATATCTAAATATATGTATATATATATATATAGGACCGAGGATATCTACCTTGTACTGATGAGGTGCAAATACGCCGAAACCGCCGTCTACAAGTGATGTTGTCCTTTCTAATTACAAACCAGAATGGTTAGTTATATCTTGCAGATATACCAACCCGGTTTAGCTTTGAAGTGTAATTCAATGTCTGTCCGGGCATATAGCCCGAGAAGTAGTTGTTCCTTCTTAATTGAACGATCATTCTTTTTTGAAAAATATTACCCAAACTTTGTAAGGCGTTATAATAGTATTAATTCTATTATCTTTGATCTATTGGAACACGCTTTACTAAAATATGGTAATTTTACAGGAAACTGTAATTAATTAAATATATTATTGTATATTCCAACATTTCATCAGATGTAAAATAAAATTGTGTCAACGAAAAAATAAAAAAAGCAAAAAAAGGGAAAAAGGGAAAGACAAAAAAGGAAAGAAAATTAGAGATAAAATAATAAAAAATAAATTGATTACCTAATTTGCAGAAAAAAATAATAATAAACAGGACAACTACAGACATACAATTAAAAAAATTATGTGGCTCGAAGAAAAAACTGTGTAATAATAAATAGAAATAAAATATAAATAATCAAAATTGATCTGGCTAATTGGTTTTGTCAAAGCCATTTATCTAGTTAAAAGCAAAAAATATTGAAATGGCATTCTTCACTGTATAATAAACGCTTAATTATTGTTAAGGTATCAGTTCATAAAACTGGTATTGTTTTTTTTTATTTACAAAAATAATTGCGTCAACCGCTTGGGTTATTGGCAGTAACATAGGTGAATATATTAAGTTATGCACTGATTCACTATAGTTTATAAATGTTAATGCTTTTTAGGAAATGTAGCGTTTCTGTGAGCTTTTTAGAAAGAGCTTTCTGTAGGTTGTCAGGAAATCCATGCTGTTGGCGTGAAAGAGACAGTTGTGAGCATTGTTATTATATGCTTAATGGATCGTATTGTTTATCCTAATTTATCCTTACTTTTGTTTCATTATTTGCATACAATTTGTGCTAATAGCAATAACTTTATTTCAGATTCACTTGAAACAAAAAGCCCCAATGCAAGTAGATGGTGAACCTTGGGAACAACAGCCTGGTAAATTGAAAGTGTCATTAGTTAATCGATGCCCCGTTTTGCTTAATCAAAACTAAATATTTGTAGGTACTGTATGCAAAGCTTAATTTATTCAAAGCAAAAATTGTTTATAGGTGAATATTTTACTGAGATTTAATTAGAAGAGAAATAATTAAAGTTATACCCAAAACCTTAGTAGTTTTTATCGAATATGTGAATAATAAACAGTAATATTTGTTAAACCCTCTTTTTTAAAATTATTCTCGACGCCTTTGGTCGCCAGCCGATTGACTGCAACGCTACCCGTGAACGGAGAGGCGAGTCAGTAGGCAAGAAGACTAGATGCAAGTAACAGCAAATTTTGTACGCTCACGAAACAATGTAAACTAATCATAGAAAATAAATCAGTTGTTAATGTCAAACAGTTATTTCACAAGCCACAGGTCCTTCAAGTCAACAATTTATAGTGAACATCAAACATAAATTTGGTTCTTCTACCGGATGGTAGCCAGCATTGCATCGTCAAGAATAAAGTTATAAAGAAGCCATTTTAGCGTACCCGAAAGAAGATCGTAACTGCAGCAGCGTTGCCAAGCAAGCCGTATCAGATAAGTTCCTTTCATTTTCCTACATTTTAACATTTTTCTCTCGATTTGTTTTGATAAGTTGTACATTTCTGACGCATGGTTTAAGGATATTGTAGTAATATTCATATTTTTAACTAACGTTTAATTACAATTCACGCTCGTACATATTTTTAACTAACATATAAAGGTTAAACGTTTATAATTCACGTAGTAGTAAAGAGAAAACATGTCAGATAACGAGTCGGAGTCGGATGAACAAACACAATTACGTCATCAACGCGAAATCATTAAAGGGAAATTAACTAGATTTGAAAAATTCTTGAGAGACGAAACCAACAAAAATAAAAGTAAACAAATTGAAACGCGCTTAAAGGTTATTGAAAAAGATTTGTTACAATTTGATAGTTGTCAAGCAAGACTAGAGTATTTAGATTTAAATGAAAGTATTGAAAGAGAAGAAATTGAAACGAAATTTTATGATCTTATTGGGGAAGCAAACGAAATAATTGCCACAGTTGATAATGTTTCTAATAGTTCTTTTACTGGGAATAGGGCGCCGCAGCTGCAAACATTTTCTGCACAATTACCACGGTTGCCAGACATGGGGCTGCCTACGTTTTGCGGAACGTATGAAACGTGGTTAAGCTTTTTTGATATTTTTAACTCAGTTGTACATGCTCGTGTAGATTTATCAGACATTCAAAAATTTTTGTATTTAAAAACCTGCTGTAGGGATAAGCTCGTTAAAAGTAACCACCGAAAACTATTCGATTGCTCTCGATTTGCTTAAAAAACGATACGAAAACAAACGCGCAATTATCAACCATCACGCTAACGGATTATTGTTTAATCTACCAGAAGTCACGAAAGAATCACATATTGCTCTTAGGAAATTGATAGATGAAGTTTATCAGCATAAGAACGCGCTATTGAAGTTAAATCTTCCCGCAGATCAATGGGATACCTTACTAATTCCATTAATTTTAAGAAAACTCGATGAACGCACACGACGCGAATGGGAAAATAAACAAGATGATTACGCAAATCTACCCACGTTAAACAAGCTAATTGAATACTTAACAAAAAAGTGTTTCACTCTTGAATCGAACTATCACGAAAACATATCGCAAAACGGGCATAGTAAGGGTTCAAATAAAGTAATTGACAAAAATTCACGTGATTTAAAGAGCTCATTTAAAACACCCCAAGTATATCAGAGTTATGCCAATCCGCACATGCCAAATTTGCAACGGTGCACATTTTATATACCAGTGTCAAAAATTCTTAGACTTAACAATTCCCGAAAAATACGATAAACTAAGATTTTACAAATTATGCACTAACTGTCTGCGGTCGGGCCATTTTAAATTCAATTGCAAGTCATCATCATGTAAACGTTGCGGAAATAGGCATAATACAATTTTACACGTAGACAACCAAAAAACCCGAACTCAAAGTAGTGGAGTCTTATCACAATTAAGTGAAAACGGCAACCGCGCCGGGTTCGAGCTGGCAGGTGCAGGTGTCTCGGCTAAAGGCACACTCAATCGCAACGGTCAGAGAAACGAAATAAATACACTACGGCCCGATAACGGTAATAATCTTTTAGAAATGCCGCAAAGTACCGATTCGCAAAACTTACACACAAATAATATTTCGGAAACGTCAGCAATTAAAATAAATAGAAACGAAGTATTTCTATCAATAGCGACGGTGCTCATTGAAGATGCTCTCGGTAATCTTCACGAATGTCATGCATTACTAGACTCGGGTAGCCAGTCTAACATAATAACACAATCTTTATGGGATAAGTTAAATTTAAATTGTAACAATATTAAGGTCGCAATTGGCGGTATAAATCAAAACATCACGAACATAACTCATAGAACTTCTACAAAAATAAAATCCAGATTTGACAATTTTGAAATGTGCTTAGCATTTTTAGTCATGCCCACAATAAGTAATAATTTGCCATTACATGAATTTCCACGTGATATTATCAAATACCCACAAAACATTCAGTTAGCCGATAAAGAATTTAATAAACCAAAGAGAATTGATTTACTGATAGGTGCCAGTGTATTTTATGATTTGTTGGGTTGCAATAAAATATTTCTTGGTAAAAATATGCCAGTTTTATTTGAAACCAAATTTGGATGGATATTTACTGGGTCCCTAAATACAAATCACTTAATCACAAACAAACAACAAACATTTACTTGTAATTTAAGTTATGAAAATCCCGAGGTACTTTTAAATAAAACTCTCACAAAATTTTGGGAAGTCGAGGAACTACCCAAAAAGAAATATTTGTCTACTGAAGACAAGTATTGTGAAAATTATTTCATGGAAACAACTTCACGTGATAATGAAAATCGTTTCGTAGTCAGACTACCGTTTAAAGAGGATGCGTCAGTTCTGCTCGGAGAATCACATGCTAATTGCTTAAAACGTTTCAACTCACTCGAATACCGTTTGTCACGCGACAACGCAGTCTTAAAGGGCAATATATCGAATTTTTACTCGAGTACGAAAATTTAGGGCACATGGTTAAAGTAGATACGTCGAATCCTACATCCTCATGTAACACCTCATATTTTTTACCTCATCACCCGGTTTTAAAACCAAGCTCTACAACCACCAAGGATAGAGTGGTGTTTGACGCCAGCGCAAAGACGGATACAGGATATTCTTTAAACGACACGCTGTACTCAGGACCTTCAGTTCAAGATGAGTTGTTTGCCATTATTTCAAGATGGAGATTACGCAACGTCATATTAAACGCAGATATAAAGATGATGTTTCGACAAATTTTAGTGCATCCCCAGGACAGATGTTTCCAGCAGATCTTGTGGCGCAAGGATGCGCAAGAAGAGATCGATATTTATCAATTGTCAACCGTAACTTACGGAACTACGTGTGCAGCATTTCTTGCGACGAGGTGTCTGAAGCAATTGGCAATTGAGAATAAAGATCAATATCCAAACACGTCTAAGATCATTCAGAATTCCATTTATATGGACGATTTACTTTTAAGTTTGCACAGTGTCGAAGAAGCTATTCAGTTGCATAAAGAAGTCACAGAAATACTGTCGCAAGCCGGTTTCACCTTACGTAAATGGGCTTCCAACAATGTGCCGGTATTGGACTATATTTCAAAACACGATCAATCACAAGATAAGTTATTAATTGCTGAGCACGATGAAAGGGAATTAAAGACGTTAGGCATTCTCTGGAATCCTACATTAGATTGTTTAAGGTTCCTGATCAATATTACGCTGCCTGATAGACCAATAACAAAACGTATCGCGCTATCAACTATATCGCAAATTTATGACCCGTTAGGTCTAATCAGTCCGGTTGTAATTAGGGCAAAACTGTTCATGCAGGAGTTATTTAAATTAGGCATCGACTGGGACCAGCCCATACCAGAAGAAGAGGTAAAATTGTTTTCGGAATTTTTCACGTTTTAAACGAAATAATCATAAAACGCCAAGTATTGACACACTCACCTGTAAAGGTAAGATTATGCGGATTCGCAGACGCCTCGGAACGGGCGTACGGAGCATGTCTCTACCTAATCTCCGAAAACCAAGACGGAACTTTACATTCCCAACTACTATGTGCAAAAACAAAGGTTGCGCCGATTCGTAAGGTAACGCTACCCCGTGCGGAATTACTTGCAGCACATTTATTAGCAAAATTAGTGAATACGGTTGTACGGGAGATTCTTGATATTGAAATTTCCGAAATTAGCCTGTTTTCAGACTCGACAATTGTTTTGTCATGGTTGAAAATAGACCCTAGTAGATTAAAAACCTTTGTCGCCAATCGAGTAGCGCAAATCAACGAATTAACAGACATTACAAATTGGAGACACGTTAAAAGCGAAGACAACGCGGCGGATGTCATCTCCCGAGGTATCGACCCTAAAGAACTAGTTAACTTAAACGCGTGGTGGTACGGACCGCCCTTTTTAACAAACAATGTGGATAAAATCGTTTTCGAATCGATTCCGTTTGAAAATTTACCAGAAATAAAATCCTCTAATGTTGTACTTGTAAACACAGACGTTTATAAATTTGACAGTTTTCAAAAATTTTCAAGTTTTCGCAAACTACAAAGTGTTATGTGCTACGTTCTTAGATTCATAAACCGCTTATTTAAAAGACAATATTATGATTCGAATATATTGTCGACGGACGAGCTCAAGGAAGCACATAATATTTTAATAAAAATCGCCCAAGTAAATTCATTTTCAGCAGAAATAAATGCACTCAAAACCTCGAACCGTTTAAGAGGCGATAGCAGGATTTTAAACTTACACCCATTTCTAGATCAGCATGGCTTGCTAAGGGTCGGTGGCAGATTGTCCAATTCTGAGTTAAGCTATGAACAAAAACATCCACTTATTTTACCGGACAAACATGAAATTACAGAACTCATAACAAAGAGTCAACATATTAAAAATCTACACGCCGTAGTGCAAACACTCTTATCAATAATGCGACTTGAATATTGGCCGATTAATGGGAAAAACGTAGTAAAGGGCGTCATTAGATAATGTGTACGGTGTTTCAAACTCAATCCCAAACCCAAGGTTAATTTGATGGGTGCACTTCCCAAAGCAAGGGTCACTCAACCTTTAAGAGCTTTTGCGCAATGCGGCATCGACTACGCAGGCCCAATTTTCATAAAGGAAGGTAGCTTGCGCAATGCGAAGGCAGTAAAGACCTATTTGTGCATATTTGTATGCTTTGCTGTCAAAGCGGTGCATATTGAGCTAGTAAGAGACCTGTCCACAAATAGTTTCTTAAATGCTTTGAAGCGTTTTATCTCTCGACGCGGTAAGCCATCAGACATATTTTCCGATAACGGATCAAATTTCATAGGCGCCAATAATCACTTTATACAGTTGTATGATCTAATGTCCAGCAAATCCCACAATGATAATGTCTCCCAATATTTGACAAAGGAACAAATTCATTGGCATTTTAATCCAGCCAATTCTCCACACATGGGGGGGTTATGGGAATCAGCGGTGAAATCCACAAAATTTCATTTACGTAGAGTCCTTGGTACGGCCGCAGTTTCTTATGAGGATATGTACACCTTATTGACGCAAATCGAGGCTTGTCTCAATTCTCGTCCTCTCATTCCCATCTCCAATGATCCCGCCGACCTCCTACCTTTAACTCCATCCCACTTCCTAATCGGAGATTCATTAAAGGCGCTTCCACAGCTAAATCTTTTAAGCTGCAATGAAGGTCATCTATCTCGATATGATCGATTACAGCAGTTACTCCAACAGTTTTGGAGTCGTTGGTCCAGGGACTATTTGTCCCAACTGCAAACCCGCAACAAGTGGAAAACCGTTACTAGCAATCCCGCTATGGTTGGTTCGTTGGTAATCCTGAAGGAAGATAATACATCACCCTTACACTGGCCCATGGCGCGAATAGTGGCTCTACACCCTGGAGCTGATGGTATAACCAGAGTGGTCTCCGTAAGGACGGCATCAGGAAAGGTGCTGAAGAGAACTATTTCAAAAGTGTGTGTTTTGCCACTGGACTAATATTTTGTAACATTTGTTCCAATATATATATATATATATTTTTTCTTTTTCTTATAATATGTCAATTCAAGATTTAGTTAAGGTAATTTTAATTTTGTTTATTTCGAAAATTACTTTTCAACGCGGCCGGCTATGTTAAACCCTCTTTTTTAAAATTATTCTCGACGCCGTTGGTCGCCAGCCGATTGACTGCAACGCTACCCGTGAACGGAGAGGCGAGTCAGTAGGCAAGAAGACTAGATGCAAGTAACAGCAAATTTTGTACGCTCACGAAACAATGTAAACTAATCATAGAAAATAAATCAGTTGTTAATGTCAAACAGTTATTTCACAAGCCACAGGTCCTTCAAGTCAACAAATTATAGTGAACATCAAACAATATTTGAGAAATTAATTTTGTAACCACAAGTTTGTTTGATATCCGTTGGACGTCAATTTGTAATACGATATCCCAGGGCTAATTTCATACCTTAATTGATTAGAAGGTTATTTGTAATATCTACTTGTTTGATGAGGGCAGGTTCTGTTAATAATCAGATATAGTCTGGGCGCCAACTTGTTTATGATTTTCCCCTCTATATACAAGTACTTCGTCTTACTACACAAGAGATCAAATTCTTTTACATTTTCAGGGTTAGCCAACATTGCCCCGTCTTTCCTCTCCGTATTTCTCTTTCCTAATAAGATTGTAGCCATAAGTAAACAAAATTATGACAAAATATCTTATTGTGTATGCAGAAATTATGAAGTTGATTTACAATGGTCATATGACATGCCCCTATCCAATAAGCAAATAAACAGAGTGAATGACAATACATTGTGTCTCGCTTCAAATTAGATTACACCTTGAAGTTCAATCTTCCTAAGGCAGTTGGTGAACCCCTCCACATGGCGCACGAACGCTGCTCCTAGGGTCTGTAGTCTCGCTCATTCGGCAGCCACACAGTAGCACATAATGTGCTCCGCCGATTCATCATCTTCTAGGCAGAGACGTCACTCAGTGTTTTCCACCAGCTTTATTTATGATAATTTTTATCCGCAGTGTAGTAAGCAGTAAGGAATCCAGTTACAGACCTGACCTGCTCCCTGCTCAGATATAGCAAGGCTTTTGCTTTGAGGTTTGAAGGTCCTTTGGCCTTGGTAACTCATTCTAGCTGGTCCACTACTTCGTTACCCAGGATTCCGGAGTGATACAGAATACATACCATACAACCTTATTAGGTTTGTTTTAACTGGCATTTATGAACCGTTATGGAATCGTATCGAGTACTGTATAGTGCGCAAACTCGAATTAGGGATGGTTTTTGAACTAACACCTCAACTTTATCACCCCTTCCAGAAGGTACAGTTTTTGTATCGTCGCTACCTGGAACGGTTCTATCGCCAATTGGAACGAACCCATTGATTGCACTTGTTGAAGTTGGTATAGGAGTAGTCTAGTATTCCAAACAAGTTTTAAATAGCAACTGTTGGAGCTCAGTGCCGTTATTGCAGCCTGACTGTCGGAAAAACATATTATCCAACATATTATGTTAGAGTAGCCGTTCTCCAGCATCCATCCAACGCACACATTAATGGAGAAAACTTCAGTCTTTGGTCGACTGCACCAGACGCTAATGACCTCCACAAATAGGGAGGATTTATTTCTCCCCCATTCTTCCACATTTGAAAGAATGTACTTAAATGCCAATTGTTCTAAATTTTTAGTGGGCAAGCGATCCGAATGCATGGCCGATCTCGTGGCGTTCAGCTCACATAGCATGGTCCATCACAACCCAGCAATTGTCCCCCATCCATCTTGTATATTCTGTAGGAGGTCATTCTTGCTACCCTCTCAAGGTGGAGATCAAGGAGTGTTATGGTTTCTAGCGCTGCCGTGGTAGTGGAGTGAATTGCACCCGTAATCACCAAGCAGGCTTGTCTCTGCAGTCTGGTGAGTCTAGCACATATTTTACTGTCACTTGCTCCACTAGTTCCAGCTGAGCGTTATATCCAGCATAACGCCTAAATGTTTCGTCCCTTCCACAAATGGAATGCTATGACCGAATAGCACAGGTTTCTGAATATTTAGTTTAACGACGGTTTCATGATCATTTTTGAAGGAGGCTTTAAGCAGAAAAGCATCCTAAGTCATAATTGGATGCCATAATGGTCAAACCACTGCAAAGTCGACTTAAACCGTAAAGTGCCGAAATCTGACGTTTATGGCGCTAAAGTCTACTTTTAACGGTACCTAACCTAAAACAACATGCAACAAAACAAATTGACTTGTCACAATCTAAACGAAATGAATCTACTTTTGGACTCAAGTAACTCCTCTGATAATGAAATAAGACGGCCTAAAATATATAAAGCACGTAAGCGATATTATGAAGAGTACCTACGACGATATGACTTTTTTCGAAAGATTTCGGCCATGCTTGTACAAATAAGTGTGTATATTAAAAGTTACGCATCAATGAAAAATTGTAGATACAGCCAATGGAGCAGTTATAGTTAACCTTAATATTATATGCATTCAATAAAGTATTCTTCTTTTTCCACTAATTCTAACAACCCAAGTTATCATCAGTAATAAAAATTGAACCCTTTCTGGTGATAAACCACTGATTCACACGACATCTTACATATTAAAGCCTTCAAATCTCCAAACCAAACTAGTTAATGTCACTGCGACATTTAACACATCTGGTAAAAATAAGAGCAAAAAAAAAGAAATCCCAAAGTTTCAGGGATACCATACAATAAAAAACAAGACATAAACTGATAAAGAGCACTTCAAATAAAGACAACTTAAAAAATATTTCTGAAACTAAACTCACTTTACCGCAGTTGGAAAGGACAATTTACCTAAAAGCCTCCTTTTTATAAAGTCGACTCTACTAACATATTATGAAACCGGCCCTTAGAGCTTTCAGAGTTTCTTCCGAGTTAGCAGGTTCAGATTGGCCTCTAGCTAGGCTACGGACTACGTTGATACCACACCAATACATTAACCTCAGTAAAGGAAATGCTAAGAGTGCGATATCAGCGACATCTCCACAGTCCAGGATTATGTTCTCAGAGCTTCTGGACGAATAGCATCTACCTTGTACTGATGAGGCGCAAATACGCCGAAACCGGTCTACAAGTGATGTTATTCCTTCTATTCGCAAACCAGAATGGTTGGTTCTATCTTAACAGATATACCAACCCCGTTTACTTTAGAAATGTAATTCAATGTCTGTCGGGGCATATAGCCCGAGAAGTAGTTGTTGCTTCTTAGTGAATGGTCAGTTCTTTGGAAATTTATTTTTCTAATTTTGTAAAGCGTTATAATAGTATTGAACTATTATTTTTTGACGTCTATATATCACGCTTTACTAATATGACAATTATTTACAGGTAACTGTAATTAAGTAAATAAAATTCTATTGTTTTAAAATTACCACCAACTACTACACTGAGGAAGTTTCTACAGAGTAGTATGTTATTATTCAAGTTATAAAAGCATCTACTCCATCATAAAAATAAATCTATTTTATTTTCAAAATGATTTAATAGACTATAAAATAAAATAACACATTTGTATACCTTTATTGATACTTAAGTTAACAATTTTAATATTTACAATTATAATAATAATAAATCTACAAAAATAAATGATTTATCGAATTTTGTAGTACATATACATTTCTTAAATCTTATCAGTTGGTTAAGAAATGTATGCCCGTTTGCACCGTTTAGAATTCAAGCATGCCTTTCGTAAGCTGTTCTTAACTTTAAGAAGCACTTAATTTTCTGGCATGTTGCACCGCTGCAGCTTAAGCATTACTTAGTAAAGAACCACCTAACGCATTGCGTACAAGGCAACACTGGGAAAATCTAGTAACTTAATATTGATTTTTTAGATTTGGCTTTATATCGACAATTAGCTTTCGCCCGCGTCAAATGTGAACAATTAACCTATAAATACAAAGAAAACAACAAACTGTAGACATCAGCCATGGTTATCAAATTCCCAGTGCAGGCATAAAAGTGTTGCTAGGAACTTATTCATGGGAGACCCGCTGCTGTTTCTGAAATAATAGTTAATCATTTGGTCTTGTAGGTTTCCTTATTAGATAATATTTTACTCAAAAATAATTTCTAAATTTCAGAGATTCCTCTATCAATCCTAAAACCCGTAAACAGCATTGCCTTGTCACTCGAAATCTTTGATACTATGCAAATTCCATAGGTCGTGGAAATGATCAGATCGAGTGTGAAGCATCTCGGAAATCTATTATCTCGAGAATATCAAAATCAACTTCGAAAACGTCATTCATAAAGAATAGTTTTTCAGATAAAATCAGTTCTCAACCGCGATTTCAAACTAGTCGAACTTAAGTCGACTCAATCGGGAACTTAATATTAAGTCCTCCTTAACTAGTTTAAGGAATAGGTACTTAGAGAGTGGTGCAACGCAAACTAGTCTTTTTAAGATTACTTTATTTTAAGACTGTCTTAAAGTGAACGGTGCAATCGGGCATTAATGCTTTTTGAAAAATTAGAAGCTGTGTTTTTTAATAGGCTTGCAGACTGATTTGGAAAAATAAATATTTTAAAATAGAATTCAAATTTTCTTTCAAGATGCTAAAATAGTAATGGCGTCTGTCTATGACATCACATATCTGTAAGTACTTCAATTATTTGAGAGCTTGCAAATTAAAAGTTTATTTTGATAAATGTTTTGAATTATTTTGAGCGATGTTCATGAATTCTAAACGATGCAAAACCAGCAAATACGATGGAAGTTCGAACGATTTACAAAATGTCAAATGACTTTTCAAAAAATAAACTATATTTCACGCCACAATAACTACACAAATAACAATCAATCAAAAATAAATGCTTATTTTAGGGTAAAAATCTATAGGTACATGTACAAAAGTTAGATTTATGAATAGTACAGTCGACAGAAGCAAACAAGAGCCCCGGAAAATATGTGAACCAAAAGAAAGGTAATCGAAACCAGCCAATCAGGAACCAATGTTAACGATTTTACATTAGTATTTGTAAACACAATCGAGATAATATGACCGAATGATTTTATCAATATACATCAATTTTAGTGGTAATTACTTTTCGAGTGTTTTGCAGAAAGGATAATATATAAAATGGCTATTGTATATGGTTATTTTTAATATTGACTAGGGTCGATGTGTAAACAGATTCGACTTCGTTGACATATCTTTTGACGGTTGACACGTATGCTTTCGATAATTGGTTTTCGATTCAAAATATCGATTGTTACTACAAAAATACAACTTCAGCGACATGGACACGCCCACCCAGGGCACTTGTTTGCTTCTGTCGACTGTACCTACTATTACTCACATTATGAAATTTTTTCATTTTGCAATGGTTTTTTTATATCTAATGTTGTGAATGTGAAAGTACGTTACATTGCATACTAACCAAAGACTAGAAAAACAGTAAACATTACTAACGGTATCTGTTAATGAAGTAATAACTTAGATGTACCTATAGATAATGTTCTTGGTAGGTTTAACTTTATCTAACAGTTGAAAATCAATATTTTGGAAATATTGTATTTCTGTTAATTGTTAGTTTTATACAATTATTATGAAATTATGGTCATGACGAAACAAAAAATTTAAATAAAATGATCAAAAATAAATCAATAAAAAACAATAAAAAAGGAAAGAAAAATGCAAAGGAGGAATTTAAAAAAATAAAAAGCTAAAACTTACTAATCATATAAGTGCTAACTTTCGAAAAGCAAAAAGGAATTAATGTAGGAAGTTTTGCGAGGACATCTCGGATGCCCCAGCATGTTCTCGAATCAATAAAGTCCACAAAAAGAATAGGACAATAAAGGAAGAAGTATGTTTCGTTGGGAAAGCGAAGGGCACCTATACAGAAACCAAAGAGGAGAGTTTAAAGAAACTGATAAACGTCCTCTTTCTAGCCTCATCAATTCTGGCCACCGACGCAGTTAGACCCACTATATACTAGAAAGACGTTCTACGGGCTGGAAGATAGCCACAGAAGTCACCAGACCAAATAGAATTAGATCGGCCATAAATAAAATCCCTATATGTTATATATCCCTTTCAATTGCAAAAAGGAATCGATGAGCTTATAACACACGTAACTAAGATCCTCAAAGTCAGTTTGGCATAGGGATACACCCCGGAAGGATGGCAAAAGGTTAAAGTCACTCACATACCCAAGGTAGGTAAAGTATCTCTAGAGAATAGGATAGGACAATAATATTCACCATTAGACAAGCCCCCATCAAGGCAAAGACGGGTGGAGGATGTCCACAAGGATGAGTGTCATCAGATGACCTCCTCATGGAACTGTCCACAACAGACTCTCACTGTCTTGAATACACAAACCACATTGCTATAGGGCAAGTCCACATGACGTCATGTGACAGTCGCCCTGACGATGAACAAGCGTGCTTTGCACAACACGTGGTTCTTAATAGTTATTTTGATCGTGTTTGAATTCATTTGATTTTGATTTGGTGCTTTCTTCGACATTGTTTTAGTTATACTGTTTATGATAAAAATGATCTTTAAATCAATACAAAACAACCAAATTACAAATCTAAAGTATATCCAAATAATCGTTTATCCTCAGGGCGACTGTCATTAGTGTCAACTTGTCAGTTGGTGGACATGCCCTGTTGTAGTCAGTTTCAAGTTTGTTGGATTAGTATCGGAAAGAAAGCACTCAGTCTGACAAAGAAACTGACAGTCAATGCTCAGAAAACACACATTATCAACTTTACGAAAAGACGGCGCTTCAAGGCATAAAACCAATATTGCTAGGACGCACTGTGATTTCATTTGTCAAACAAACAAATTACCTAGGAGAACAGTTTGATCAAACACTTTCATGGAACAATCACCTTCGGAAAGCTACCATATATTTCCATCGTCAGACGCAGAAGAATGTGTGGAATAAACTAGGGGCTCATCCCAAAAACACAACGGCTGTTAGACCAATGACAACGTGGACAAAGAGGCGGTTAAATAGCACGCAAAGGCTTGTTGGCCTGTGTATTACGGGGGCCATAAAAACCACTCCCACAACTGCGATGGAGGTTTTACTGAATATACCACCACTACACATTTTTAAAGAGAAGAGAAGCCAGATCTGTAACGCACAGACTACTTCAAAATCAACAACACATAAGCCAATTGCACAGTGCTGACTATCGAAAACTTTTCAATGAGAAATTTTTGACCACCTTGTATTAATGTTTTCCTTATTACGATTGAACAGGAAAAGAAAAGTTAAGATAAGGACACGTAAGCCGTTTTGTCAAATGTTCATACGACCATATGAAAATGCATTTATGAAAATTACTTCCTGATGAAATAGGTTTTGTTCCATATACAGAGAATTTAAAAAAAGGTGCTTATTAAAAATATTCATAACGGCATCCGCATTTAAGATACAGATTGTTGAAAATAAAATGTATAAGTATACAGTTTTTACGATTATGTCGAAACTACTGGCAACATTGTAATGAAATATGTAGGAATATGTTTTGGAAGCTGACACATCCCATGCATTTTTTTATTCTTATAGAGGAAGCTAGTACCACGGTTCGTAACGAGTTGTTTTAAACATAACTTTTGTAAGGTCCAAATTTAAAATTAACTTGAACATCATGATCCTAATGCTAAAGTTATGCATTCTGATAGAAAGTGTCAAAACTAATTGAATTTTTCATGTTTTAGTCAAATTTATTTCAATTTTCTTCTTGTGATTCTTTGTTTAATTGATAAATTCAGAAATAGACTAATGCTGTTTAAATTTACTTCATATTTGGATCTAAAAAAGGTTAAATTTACTGTTTGGACCCTTACTTTGTGGAATCTACTCATATTACTTTTTTAAATGAAACTAAGTGTTTCTAATTAATTCCACTATTTAATGAAAAAATTATGAAAATTTAAAATTCTTATTGATAATTATTTCGATATTGATATATCATCGTCAGATTGACGTTTACTACGCTTCGCGCCGGGTACTAAAGTACATTCTGCGGAAGGAAAAGTGGCACTTTGCACCCTACTAATACAAATATATATTATAGTTTCCCAAATATTGAATTTTATGTGAATAAAAATTGAAAATAACTAAATTCCAACACTCAATTCATTTTAACATAATATATTGCCTTTTTAAACACTTACAACTACCTAGAGGTAATATAATGGAATAATTTTATTACTTGTCATTTGGCTAGGAACTGAATTAACAAACCTAACAATATTGCTATGATTGATTATAGCTTTTTGAACAAAATTGCATCTTAAGTAAGCTTGATGAACACACCTTTTAATTAAGGTATTTATTTTAAAACGATTCGAGTACGTAGATTTAAAATAAATGCAATATTAAAATTTCAAAATAGATTATAAAAATAAGATATATACCTATACACAATTCCACTTCTTTTTGCATCTCTGTCTGTGAATTTAGCTTCATAACAAGCTAAGCTGTAAACAAAGCTGGTACGATGATGTGTGTCTAATTAACTTGTCAATTTATTGATAACCGTTTTAACAACAAATTTTTCCTACATTCTCCATCGATCTACCTTCAAATCAGGTTTTAAAAAAATGCTGTTCATAATATTTTGAATCATCACGAAATTGAGGTTTCCCCGCTTCTCAAAGAAAACTTGCCCGACTTGTCATTCTTAAACCGCATACAAAGTTTACAGCTTCCTGTTTTTCTTTGGGACGTTAGCCTATTATACTAGAATCACTACCGAGACGGAGTATTAAAACAAAATTTGAAGGTAGATATAAAGCACAGGTGGCCCAAACAAAATCTATGGTTTTACTAAGTTAGCTGTTGAAAATGTTGTGAATTCAAGAATTTTACCTGTGCCGACCGGTATTATGGAAATATAACAATTACCAAGCCTTTTCTTAATCTTTAATGCGCGTAGATTTAGGGACTTTATAAGGTGTTCACATGTTTTGTTGCTTACAATTTAAACATTAAAAAGCTGTAGAAACATACGAAAATAATACTAAAAAATATTTAAAAACACCTGCTAATAACTCTTAATAGTTGAAGTGGGGAAATACGTGTTAAATAAAAATAATAATTTTCCGGAAAAAATAAGGTGTATAATATTGTGTTTTTGTACTCCGTAAAAAATAATAAATACCCACACCTGAAATCACGAGTTTGGACAGTTTTAATACTCCGTCTCGATTGCGATTCTACAATAGTTTAATATAAGTAAATCAATTGAATTATATTAATACCTAAAAAAGTAAGTTCATTTATAAGAATTTCATAAATTGCCTTATCTTTCGATTGTAGTGACAACGCAGAAGTGGAATGGAGTATACAAAATAATAGACAAAACTGAAGATTGTATAACTATGTAAAAGCATTTAAGGAATCAAGGTTTTGATATTAAAGTAGTTGTCGTGCTAAAACATTGTTAAAATATTTTGATACAGACTGTACCAGTGGGGATTTTTTTGACGAGCCCGTCTGACAAAGTCTCCAATAAGACTGCAGCCTGCATCTAAACCTAACTCATGAAGATGCTACACATACCATTCTAGTATGTACATATACACAAATACTACGAACAGCTTTCACAAGTCACTCGTGCTTACTCTCTCTTCGCTTGAATTTACCGCTTAAATGTTGCAAGATGTTTCTGTTCTACTTCTTGACAACGTCATAAATAACTATCTGTACTATTATTGAGCAGAACCAATCTGCTCTGTAAATCAGTAGAGGATATAATGCGTTCTAACATTTCTAACTATACCAATGTACAGCGCGAGCAAGTCTGCATTGTAGTATAGGCGTACATACCTCTCTTCCTATTACCAAATATAATCGAGCATATTTTGGTGCCAAACAACGCGTGTGGATCCAAGATTGTTTTGAGTGGTTTTTGTGTATTTTGTGAATAATAACTTTGATTTTTTTGACTTTGTTAGAGTGGAGATTTGTTCAGTTTTTAACTTCAAGAGCCGTAGTGAAAAAAAACAGAAGTTACTTTTCATAAGTAAATAAATAGACCTATTGTTATTCAGCTGGAAATGCGCTCGTGGTGCCAACCGGTAACACGCCAGTTGCAGTTGTTATCGGTCCTCTCTTTTATTTAGTTATTGGTATTAGCACACTGACAATAGGTTTGTTCCAACTGGCATGTATGAACCGTTCTGGTATCGTATCAAGTACTGGACTAGAACTGCATAATGCACAAACTCGAATTAGGGATGGTTCTTGAACTTGACACATCAACATTTTTGACGATATGCGCATGTCAGTTCTGCCAATTCTAAGGACAATCAATGAATCGTTCTATTATCACACGCTTCCAGTAGGTAGAGTTTTTGTTCCTTCCCAAGAACGATACTTATCAGTTGGATCGCGAAATAAATACAACCTCTATCAGGTTTGTTCCAACTCCTCGTGAAATCGTATGGTCTCGTGATGTAACGAATATTAGAATTGTAACATTCGCGAATATTCATCCCCAATTTTGTGACGCTGAAAAAAGCATTGAAAATGAAGAATACCCTCTTCTTTGGTTGAAGGTTAATAGCAATAAATATGGCATTATTTCTCCTGTAACAAGAGTATTTTTGGCAACCCCACAAGTGTGCACAGTGAAAAAGTTTTTAGTGGAGCTGGACTTCTTTACACACCTCACCGAAACAAGCTGCGTGGAGAAAGAGCCTCAAAACTTTTATTTTTATAGTTTAACATTCCTTTACTTCAATTTAATTACTAAGAATTTAAAGTTACAGCAAGTTTAATTACTATTCTACTGGTCAACTGTGTTAGTGATATATACTTGTGTAGATGGTTTATATTTCATTAGCCTTAATTCATAGAAAAAGAAAATATATAGTGAAAAAATATATAAATAAAACTAGAGGTTAAATAACTCAAAACCAAATAAGTATGTATTATTTTATTGGTAAAAAGAAATCGTAACTTTATAATTTATTTAGAATTAGATTTTTTTGGTTTATTTGTGATTTTGTTTATACCTATTTAAATTAGACTAACAAGAACAAGAGATATAGTATTTCTAATTTCTTTGCAAGACTGTTCCATAATAATTTGTTATTCAAATATTATAAGTAAATAAAAATTATAAATTTTATCAGTTGTAGGTATTATGCAAATACATTCGCCAAACATTCGCATAGTTTCTTGCGAATACGAATGTCAAAAAATATGCGAAAATTCGCGAATGCGAACATTCGTTACGCTCATGCGCAATATGCGTTCCAACCGAAAGAAAAACGTTTATTGGATGGTCCGTTCGTCGTTCCAACCAAACTTTTCATCGTTTATGAATCAATTTCGGTACGGTCATATCGATCCCTGGCGAAAGGGAAGAACCGTTTGCAGTAACCCAATTTCTACAACTTACATCTAAAACATTTGTGTCGTGTGGATTGTGTGCTTTAGTTTTACCATACCTATATTAGGTGTCTATGATTGTGTGTTTTGTTTTCCACTCTACCCAGCTTCAGATATTGAGACAAGTGATAATGATGATTTAGAACCACGTCCCTCTATAAAAAGTATGGAAATTAAAATCCAAACTAAAATTTCCAAAATATCAAAGTCAAACGTCGCCCGACAAAACGATAATAAAACCGTTCCAGCTTCGAGGCGTTTTCGTACTCATATAGAACTGTGCAAACTCTACGCCTGTGTGTGTAACCTGATCACTGATCACAATAGTTCTAAAATCGTTTCATGAGGATAGTCACACTGCTGGTTGGAACAAACCTAATGACACTGTACTAGAAATTCAAAAGCATTGTCAGTCACTTTTTTAAAATTATAGAGAGGTTTGCAACGAGAGCGTGTAAATTTTGCAGTAAGGGAAATAATTTTAAGAAACATTATGCGATGTGTTTTTTAGTTACTTTAGAATCTGTACAAGTTATTTTTAATAGGGATCCTTCAAATATTTAAATTCAGAAAATTCAGTTGCCAATTTTTTTTATTAATTGGCGTTTGACTATAACTTTCAATGATTAAAATCGCTGAATATATAGATATATTGGTAAAATCGCATTAACGTACTGCCATTTTTATATAATAAGATTCACATACAATATCGTATGCAATTTACAAAAATAAATCCTACTCTTACGCAAAAAAAGATGTAAAACTTATTTAGAATATTTTACCCATGTAGGATGAAGGATGTCTAAGGAATTCTCTGAATGTAGTAACAAAAAATAAATACACTACTATAATCGCGATCGAGACGGAGTATTAAAACAAAATTTGATGGTAGATTCACAGCATAGGAGGCCCTAATAAAATTTATGGTTTTACCAAGTCCTCTGTAAAAAATGTTGTGAATTTGAGAATGTTACCTGTGCCGACTGGTATCATGGAAATATAACAATGACCGTCCCTTTAATCCTTATAGTGTATTTGAAAATCAAGAGAGAGTAAATTCCCAGAATAAAAACTAATTCGGTATGCAAAACTATAGTACAGTACGTGCGGTAAAACTTCAATATTTGTAATGCATTCTAAATTGTTTTTGTTAATTTCAATACAAAATTTATTAAATTTCTTGGACTATCACATTATTTTATGATCTTTCATTGTTACTACAGTAGGCATAAGAGGATTAACGTGCGTCATAGGCGTAAGCAGATTAGAAAGGGATAATTGTTATTTAACGACCTCCGAATGGCAACAGCTTCTAATGACAGATATTTTGACTTATAAACAGTGCTCAAGTTTCTAGAAATGCAGTTATTTGATTTTCGACAAACGTGACAAATAGTAGTGACTAAAAATGGAAGCAGTTTGTGAGTATACGCCAGTGAAAAAATTAAAACTAGACCATTTATCGCTCAATGAAAAGAGTGCTGTAGTGAATGTGTACCACTATTTTAAACATCAAAATCCCTCAAACACTATTGACAGTGTAGTTGAAACAACATCTAAGGCAATGGGATATGGAAAATCTACAATATATAGAGTTCTAAAGGAGGAAAAATCAGGTGGAGTAACCTCACCAAAGCCGAAACCAGGTAGACCAAAACTATTAAAAGTCAACGTGGACGAGTTTTTTAAAAATGCTATTCGTAAGCTTGTTCACTCATTTTTTATAAACAAGCAAATACCAACTTTAGATAAAGTTTTGCAAGCCATTACGAATGATGTTGATTTACCCACAATAAGCCGGGATAAACTATGGAAAACGTTACATGAGTTAAACTTTAAATTTGAAAAAATGGGCAGACACTCAATGCTAATTGATTCTGAAGAAATTGTATGTTGGAGAAGACAGTACCTCAGAAGAATACAACAAGTTAAAGCTCAAAATAAAAACATTTATTATTTAGATGAAACATGGGTTAATGAAGGACATTGTGTAGGAAGAGTTTGGAAAGACAAAAATATAAAATCATCCCATCAAGCTTTTCTAGAAGGATATACTACTGGTTTTAAGGAACCTATAGGAAAAGGTAAAAGATTAATTATTTGTCATATAGGCAGTACAAACGGTTTTCTTGAGAATGGTTTACTCTTATTTGAATCAAAAAAAACCGTTGATTATCACGAAGAAATGAATGGAGACGTGTTTGAGGAATATTTTGAACAGATGATTCAATTCATACCAAAAGGATCGGTTATTGTAATGGACAATGCAAGTTACCACTCCAGATTACTTGAACCTTTACCAACCACTAAATGGAAAAAGGATGAAATTGCAAAATGGTTATCTTCTAAAAATTTAGCCTTTGACAATACAATGCTGAGGGCAGAATTGTTAACTATTGCTAAAAAACATAAGCAAAATTATAAGAAATATAATATTGAGGAGATAGCCAAAAAACGAGAAATTGAAATCCTTCGTTTACCACCCTACCATTGCGAGCTGAATCCGATAGAATTGATATGGGCTCAAGTTAAAGGTTATGTTGCCAGAAATAACACTACTTTTAAATTATCAGATGTTAAAAATCTCTTCAATAAGGCAATATCTGAAGAAACAAGTGAAAATTGGCAAAAATGTATTAGACACGTTACAGAAATAGAAAAAAAAATGTGGGAGCTAGATAACATAATTGATATTACTATAGAGCCCATTGTAATTTCTCTAGAATCAGATGGTGAATCTTCTGACACAGAGTGCGAGGAACCATAACTTTAAAATTATTAATTTATGTACTTTAATTTTATTTTTAGATTTTTATTTTTTAAGATTTAATATTGTCGTATTTTTTGCATGTTGCTCGTCAAATTTTATCCTTGCGGTTGGTTTTTTTTTTCTCATATACCTACTTAATTGTTTTTTAAGCTCCTCATATTAATTTATAAATAATTGTAATTATCTGTACATATTATATACATATTTTGTAAATAAACATATGCCTAAAACAAAATGCCTAAAATAATATTGACTTTTTCTTCATTTTACCCAAATTAAATTACTACTTACGAATTATGTTTATCTATCTAAAATTGGTAATCTAGGTATAAATAACTAAAACAAATTAAATATTTCTATTTCCATATTAATTTAATTTTGAAAACGCACGTCTATGGTTTACTGCCTTTAACACTGATAACTGCAAAACATTTCAGGGAATTTACTCTCTCTTGATTTTCAAATACAGTATAATGGGTGTAGATTTATTATATTTATTCATCAGACAATCTTATTATTTACAATGACAATTATTGTAAAAGCAATATTTTTAAAGCAAACATACCAAAATAATACAAAACAATTTTTAAACACCTGCTGATAACTCTCATGCCCGATTTCACCAACTATTTTCTAAAGGTAGGTATAACATTTTTCAGGATAAATGGTTGACCACCTTATCTATAAATATTTTAATCTGATTGTGTAAATATAAAAAGGACAGTGGAAATAAAAAGAAGTTAGGTGCAGTACAGGACAGACAAAGGAAAACAAGCAATGAAAGCTGTTTTTATATTTACACAATCAGATTCAAATATTTATAAATAAGGCGGTTAACCATTTATCATGAAAAATACAATAATACTTAGGTATTTCCTAATAATATTATCTTTCTTAGGTTTTTTTAGCGCGTGGTGAAACGTAAATTGCATTTAGGAATTCATAAATCCGATTTAGGTATTACCTAACTTTAGAAAATGGTTGGTGAAATCGGGCATTAGTAGTTGAAACGGGGAAATACATATTAAATAAAAAAAATTCAAAATAAAAGAATGTGTATAATGTTGTGTTTTTGTACCCCGTAAAAAATAATAAATAATTACACCTGAAATAACGAGCTCGAACAGTTTTAATATTTCGTCTCGATTGCGATTCTACTATAGAACTACTATATTCAAACTTAAAAGGGCTGTTAATTACAATACATGTTTATGCAGACTAACTCCCACATTCACGGTTCTTTTTAGAATTAAAAAACAGACTAAACAACAAACTCTCCTTTACTATTAAAGGGACATTCAATCGTCTTTAAATTCCAATGGTAATTGTATCATAATTTCCTTATTAAATATAAGAATATTCAAAATTTTCTCACACAAGGACCCTATCGCACGACAACTACCTTAATTTCTTTAAAATTATTCAGAAGGCAAATAAAACTAACACTAACTTATATTACCCAAACAATTGGGAATTTGAAAAAAAAATTGTTGATTTTTTTATGTATTTTAAAACTTTATTATTAATAATATCGATGTTTAATGCGAAAAACTTAAAAAAAATTTTTTCAATTGATTATAAACAATAAAAAATTGATAAAATCTAAAAAGAAAACACGAGACTAAGAACGCGCCATGATTGCTCTCCATAGTTGTGACGTCATAATGTTATAGCTATTTAATAACAGTACAGCGTTTACGGCTATTACACGTGACTCGACAATAATATTGAAAATTTACTGCTATAAAACGATTTGTTAGTTAATTCCGATTTGCTATGTGTGATAAAGGATTTATAAATGCAAAGTCTGATGTTGATATATTTATGATAACCCATTTTTTTTAAAATGACGTTTAATACTATGATTTTAAAGGTTATGATTTGAAGTCCAGTTGAAAAAATTCATTGAATGAACTCTACTTATTTGAGTGTACACTTAGATAAACAATGGTGTTATGAAATACTTACAAGATCATATATATAATACCCTTCTTGGTGTGCGTCATTGATTGTTAATGTCTTTCTAACACATTACGTTGGAAGAAATGGAAAAAAAGGCAGGTCTGTGATTAATCCTAATCAAAATATCACAATAATAAACCGTTTAAACGTAGTACAAACGTTAACCCTAATCTTTGACTTACAAAAATTTGATTGGTTGATGTTTAGATTACGCGCAAACGCGACCTATCAATCGGGCGAAATTACATCGTTCAAAATACTATGCAGGCGTTCCTTTCGTGTCTTACGTATTTTTCCAATGTCCAACTGACAGTTCTCGTCAGGTCTGTACTTTGTTGTTTACGGTAAATTATTATTTATGAAAAGTGAATATTGATCTTATTGTTAGCATTTTATCTATTTAAATGCAGGACTATATTTACCAATATTAAATTATTTTAATATGTAAATTAAATATACAATTTGTTTTATTTTGCAGTGTTTTCATATCCCAAGTATTATTAATTTCATAGCCTTTTCGAATTTGGCTGAATACGATCCTGATGATTTTATTTATCAAATTAAAGGTTAGCTATATGTCAAAATAACAAATTAAATACCGACATACCCAAAACCCGGATATACGTCACAAACGATGACGCACACCAAAAAGGCTGTTGAATGAACTATACATCTAAATGATCTTCACAACAATTAAATTCGATTTTGTTTTGGTATTATCACGGTGCACTGCTTTATTTCGACGTTTTTCATCTTCGGGAACATTTAAAAACATTTTGTCAGGAGTTATTTTTGTAGTATTCGTACATAATGGTACAAAACAAGAACGATAACTTTTGAGGTTCGACAGTTTCAATATAAATTTGAGTATTTAACAATGACAACAGACTTATCACTGCTGTCAAAGAATACACCACCACTTGGTGTATTCTGTGCTTCTGTATAAACTGCAATGAGTGAAAACTAACATTATGACGTCACACGCGCTCGGGTATGTTTGGGAGCTGTCGTCGTGTCTTCGGTACTGGATTCAAAATTTTTATTTTGATTTAACTTTTGAATTCTTGCAAAAAAAAATAAATAAAAAATAGTTTTGTTATAAAACTTATATATGATCTTTCCATTTATCATAAAAATTTTTTTTTCGAAAACCCAATTAATCAAGTTTCATAATAATTATTAGTTGCGTCTTGAAATAGAAACTTCATTTGGCATATTTTTCTAAATAGGTACTAGATAAAGCGATTATTCTGCAGGTATATATCCAAAATTCAATCGTAGTTGTTCTAAAATTAAGAATAATAAAATAGTATGAGGAGCTAGTCTTACAAAAGCTGGAATGTATCCTTTAAAAAAACCCATTGGCCCTAACTTTGCAGTGTAGAGGATTATTTCACCCAAATTTTTGAATTCACCGGGTTTAGCGTTCATGGACCTCGTTTTCAGTACATCTAAGGGTTGTGTTAACGTTGTTGCAATTGCACCCTAAAATACAATATTGTTAATTAGAGGCAGAAACTTCACTAATTTTTACTGCGTTCAATAATACATTTAAGGGCCACTTGTATAAACTGTGGTTACAATTAGATCAAACTTGACCGATTGGTTAAGTCTTAAGGTTAGTTTCTACTTGACATTTTATTTCATATAAACATAAAAAAGCTACATAATTTCTGATGTCACGTAGGTAAATACTAACCTCAAGACTTAACCAATCGGTCCAATTTGATCTAATGGTAACGACATCTTATACAAGTGGCCCTAAATGTTCTATTGATAGATCTGATTATAACAAATTAAAAACTAAACTGACCGTCAAAAAAAGAAATCATAAAAATTTTCACACATTTTCAAAAGTGGTTTTCTCTTGGACCACTCATATGATTTTTTGAAAATTAATTTGAGGTTAATTCTTCTGTATCAATACTGTGGTTGTCATTTTGTTGTAGAGTTGAAAATATACGGGGTGTCTAAATGTAAACATGTTTTTCACCTGAAATTTGAAACACCCTGTAGGATGCAGAAACTATAATAGAGAGTGCCAACTGGTGCCAAAATGTAGCATCATACTTACTGATAATTTTGGTTTTTATTCACGTTATTATCTCTGTTATCAACGAAGATTCATTGTTTTTAAGCCAACTTTTAATGTTTCTAATTTGATAGACATTAAAATTTTAGAAAAAAATATAATGTAATGCGCTAGGCTAATATCGGGTGTGACCTCCTCTTGCCAAAATTATCCGGGACCATCGACCCCCTTGTAATCTAATATAATCCTGATGCTCACAAAAAACAGTGCAATCATTGGAATACCAAACAGATCTATTAAACTTAATTTTCCAGAATACCATCCGGAAATCCTAAGATATGTAGAAAACACTTTAAAAACAATAACTACTCAGTAAACAACATGGAATGATTTTTTACATACCACACCTACAAATTCTACAATAACACACATTTAAATCAAAACAGATACATAGCTATGCTATCATACAAACCAATTATCAAAGAACTAAAATGCATATCTAAACATAACATTAACGTGTGTCATAAAGATCAAAATACTTGGTCGCTTTTATTCACTAAGCTCAAATGTCAAAAACTTACAGAAAGCAGAACCAGGCATGTTCATATTAAAAATTATTTCCATCTACTTGAACTCCTACAAAAATACATTTCCCCCACTGATTTATCCGTCACTTTTGATATCATATATTCACTAATAAACCCATCACCGAGACATTATCCATAATGGAAACACAACATCAAACTCTGCAAGATACCCTCATCCAAACATTAGGTATATGTCTAAAACATACTTCATCAGGTTTACACTAACATCATGTCTAGACAATACTGTGGCAAACTTAGTTTGTATACCGAATTTTCTATTAGTTTCACATATTTTGAAAGAATGTAAAGTTTAAAAATTCTACTCAGTACTTACCGCAGTGAGACTTGACAAGAAATGCGTTGCAGCGTTATCTTTAAAATAAGAAGTTCTTAATAGTAATATTTTAACTTGATCATAGAATGATAGTTGTCCAATTGTCATAAAAACTGCTCTAGCTGTTGCAGTGGTTGCTCCAGAAAATAGTCGCTTAGGCCCTTCTTCTCTAAATACTCTAATAAGTCCGTCAATGGCGTGTTTGTACCTAAAAATATAACGTTATGATCAAGACTAACGGATTCATACAGAAATGAGGAAACAGTTCGCTGAATCTCATTAAACATGATGTCTCTCTTCCCAAGCATGTTTGCAAATACCTGGCTTATAAAACTTCCCTTATGTAGGCCATACACGCTACGGTCTACCTGTGCAGGTCAACCTGAGCGATCTTCAGCTGTTTTCGCGATGGCATCGAATGAGGTCGCACTGGCATTGTTAGGCCTCGCGTTAATTTTGAAGAAAAAGAAACAAAAACAGTGAAAAGGAAGTGTAAACATTGGTTACTGTCAACTTATTGAATGAAATAAAATTCGAACCCGAAGATGAACAAACAACTGACGCGGCCTACGCAGGCGACCTGAGTACATGCACACACGCATAAGTACATCGTACGGTGTCACTCTAAAGAATTGAATTTGGATCTTGCACCGGTCGTCTATACAGGTTAAAAAAACTGCAAAGGTCTATTCACACACTCGCTACGGCATACCTGCGCAGGTAGACTGTAGCGTGTATGGCCGACGTTCAATGTAGGTAGTTTTTGTGTCAATTTATTCTGATATTCAACGTTCTAGATGTTTCATCTAAATAAAATTTGTCACATTCGCAGGATAGTGGTATAAGTCTTTATTAATCGTAAGTTTGTTTACAAAATACATATGCTATAAACGACAGTATTTATCAAATATACAATGAAATTCTATTGTAATACCGCGAGATCTTCTCACTTGCGCCAATGTTCTGGCTCCGTTTATTAGCATTTGTATGATTAAATCGTCCCTCAATCACGGCTCCTTGCCAAGTGGTATTATCCGCGTGTTCTCGTAGTATTATGATCTATAATAAATCCGTCCGCACCTAACAGTAAACATTCCCAGGAGATTGCGTTGCATTATCCCTGAAAAGTCAGCAAAAACAGGGTCACATATTAGAGGCTTTTCCCTAATCCTAATTAAAAGTAGGTGGTTTAAAATCTATATACACTCATTCATTCTTCGCCCATCCTATTTACATCTCACCCAATCTTTCCCATTCACTTCGAAATCTCAAATTTAATTTGCTATGTACAATGTATCGGAATTTAATGTGTTCATTTAATTCAGTTCATATTTACAAGTTTTGGTTATCTTGGCCTGAGCTTGTTCTCCAGGTCTGCATGCAAGAGGCCATATCCGTTGTGGCTTCTTGCGCGTGAATTCGCTATCTTATTATGTAAGCTCTCAAGCAAGCGTTGCGACAGACCAACGGGTACAGCTGTAACGTTACCGCTTTAGCTCTTTGGACTTGAGCTGTTATATGCAAGTGGTGCCGTGTATTGGGTTGAGTTATATATCCCATATATTTGATGCTAGACACTGGTTGAATGGTTTCTTCGTATAATTTTAATCTTTTAAATAGATTTGGCCCTAAACATTCCTCGGAGGACCATATATTGCGTTTTCATAGGATTCAGCATCAGCTTATTGTTTGACATATAAGGAACGATTTTATTATTGAGATGATTTCCCACTTTTTTCAGGGCCAAATCTGCTGAACTCGCTGTTTGGACCAGACACACGTCATCTGCATATAAAAAGCAGTCATCAGTGTGTTGCTGACGGGAAAGACTGCTATAAACAGCGAGTACAGCGTCGGAGAAAGGACCGAGCCTTGCGGTACTCCTGCTTCCGTAATAAATGGTCCTGCCTCGGCATTTCCTACCCTCATGAAAAATTTACGGTCTTTGAGGTATGAGTTCAAGAGTAATACTAGGTATCCTCGAATGCCTAGTTCAGTTAATTTGAACATTAGACCCGGGATCCAGACCGAGTCGAAGGCTTTACGAATGTCTAGTGATACTAGGATGGATGGTTGTTTCTTTCTGAAGCCTTCCCTAGCGTAATTTAATACCCTGATAAGTTGGGATGGACATCCATGGTTTGCCCTAAGCCCAAACTGTTCCTCCGGTATAATGTCCAAATCAGTCACCGCTCTTTCCAGTCTACTTAATATTACTTTATCGTTAATTTTGGCTACATTGCTAAGAAGCGAGATTGGCCGATAATTTTCGATGTAGCTCCTACCGTGGGGTGTTTTCGGCACCGGTATGATATTCGCTGTTTTGTAAATATCCGGATAGTATCCGGTGGAGAAGATGAAATTCACAATTTTAACTATAATTGATATAATTTTTGGTTACTATTTTAAATGAAACTAAGTGTTTCTAATTAATTCCACTATTTAATGAAAAAATTATGAAAACTCTAAGATATTGATAATTATTTCGATATTGGAATATCATCGTCAGAATGACATTTAATGTGATGCCTACTTGATGTTTAATATTTTGGCTAGACCAAATAGTAAGTGACCTATCTTGTGATTGACTTAATATATATGAATAGAAAAAAGAAGAAGATATTATGATTTTACAAATATTAAAGCTTAGGTATTATTAGCCCTATGGGGATATCCTGGATATCTTTTTCTCATTTAAGATCAGCTGTGCAATGATATAGGAAACCAAGGAAAACTATATCTGCTGATTTTTACAATTGTTACTTAAGAAGACAATTCAATAGTGGAGAGCTCCCTAGATTTATCTGTTCATTGGAATTACAGGGTGCGGCATTAGTACGAGGAACCACTTACTCACTTGTCGTGGACCATATTTTGAAAATATTTTCAAATATACAGGGCCACCCATATTGGCAGGATGAACATAACTTATATTTTTTTAAATGGAACACCCTGTATATTTCCACATTTTTTTATTCCCCTCGATTTTCTTGTTTCTGCGATATGATGTATTGCAATGTTATACGAGGTAATTTAAAAGATGTAAGCACTTTTTAAATTAATTTCCTAGTAACATCAACACCCTGCAGCATTGTATAGATTTGATATCAAGAAATCTATTTACGTTCAAACGATTTTTGATATAGTTTACTATTGTCCAAAATTATTAACATAGCGCGATATTCGTTTTTTATATACAGGATAGGTCATAAATCGGAATGATCATTTACTGGGTTTTCCTAAATGGAACACCCTGTATTTTAGTATCGTAATGAATTGGTATTGTATGGCACTTTATCATTTCTTAAGCATTCCGTACACCTAATTGCCCTAATTTGTGAGTTATTGATGATACTTTCAGCGAAACATTATTTGAAACAAATATTAGGTGAAATTTTATTAGTTTGACGGTGGAAATATTTAACCAAAAATAATTTTCCAGAAAAAATTGCAAAATAATCTAGTCTGATCCATAATTGATTAATATTAGGTGAATTACCAAAATACATGAGTACTTAAGATTGTTGGTGTATAAAACATTACTAAAATCACACAATATTCTAGTTTTGGCTGTGACTTTGACAATAAACTGGTTTCAAAATTTGACATTAGATTACTCTTATTAGTTTCTATTTACTATCATCAACATGAATTTTTCTCTGGAAGAGCTGACTGATATGGTTTCTGTGCTAGGAGAATGTAACAAAAATGTGTTACTGGCAAGAAGAATTTATCATCAGCAATTCCCTGATAGGCGACAACCAAGAACCGAAGTTTATTAGAACGGTTCCAACGGACCGGACACGTAGATTACGAGAGATCTGAACGAACAAAAACTGTTGTAAATGAAGGAAATGAATTAAATGTAATTCTTAGTGTCACTGAGAATCCACATATTAGTACCTACGAGGGAAATTGCAAATGGTTTCGAAATAAGTGTTAGAATTACAATTTAAAAAAAGAATATGATGCATCCAAATCATGCACAATTGCATCAAGAGCTTAAAGAGGATGACTATAATAAAAGAGTAGAATTTTGTCGGTGGGCGCAGGAACAAATTCAGAATGATGAATCTTTTTTTGGATATGTTTTATTTGGAGATGAAGCTACTTTCCATAAGAATGGTACTGTAAACAGGCATGCTTTTCACTACTACTCAACTTCTAATCCGCACCACATTCTCACACACAGTCAGATAAGATGGTCATTGAATATTTGGGGTGAAAATATTGGAAATGTATCCACATTTTCTGGACAACGATTTGCCGGAATTATTGGAAATAGTACCGTTAAACATACGTCAGAGAATGTGGATATTACATTACGGCGCTCCACTATACCACAATTTTTTAGTGAATGAATTGTGAATGTCAATATTTGTAGTGAATCACGATTGATTACCTTTAAAATAAGGCTTTATTCTACAGAGAACAACTAACATAAAATTATTGACAACTTTGTAACATAACTGACAATGTCATGAATCCTATCAAAATGGTAATATCATGACATTCTTCCCGCCTTCTTATTTCTCGAGGAAGTCTTCTGAATATTGAGGACGCCTTCGTGTCCTAACTGGCCTATCGATATTCAGTACTGCGTCTTGATTGTGTTGGTCTTGAATGGAGTGGTCTTGAATGAGATGGTCTTGATTTTCTTGATTTTCTTGAATGCTTTGGTCTTGACTTTCTTGAATGCTTTGGTCTTGATTTTGACTGACATCGCAATAAGTTAATGATGTGTCTCCTCGATGAGCTAAATGCCTAGTGGAAACTGTCTTTTTTTCTCCATTTTCCAGCCGGATATGGGCGTATTCCGAGTTGGCTTCTAGGAGTTGGACTTCATCAACTAAAGGTTCGTATTTATTCAAACGGACGAATCTCTTTAATAGCACTGGTCCTGGTGCAGCTAGCCATTTAGGAATCGATGATCCATAAGTTGAGCGCCTCACATAGTTAAACATGCGTTCGTGTGGGGTCGAGTTGATAGCAGTGCATAAAAAAGATCTAATAGAGTGAAGAGAATCCACTAGAACCTGCTACCACTGGTTGATTTTCAAATTTTGAGATTTTAAAGCCAACTGGATGGTTTGCCATATAATTCCATTAAATCGTTCGCACTGACCATTACCCTGAGGATTATAGGGAGTCGTGCGACTTGAAGCAATACCGTGAGACTCTAAAAATGACTTGAGTTCACGAGACATAAAAGAGGTACCTTGGTCAGAATGAACATATGCCGGAGTGCCAAATATAGAAAATATTTGACGCAAACATTGGATAACTGTAGAGGATGATATGTCGGAACATGGAAATGCGAATGGGAATCTGGAAAATTCATCAACAACGGTTAGTAAGTACTCATTTCTTGAAGATGAAGGCAAAGGACCTTTAAAATCCAAAATAAGACGTTCAAATGGTGAGGTGGCTTTGATTAACGTTCCTTCATTTTTGTGAAATTTTGGTTTAATTTCAGCACAAACAGGTCATGAGGAGGTAATTTGACGAACGTCTTCCACAGAATAAGGCAGATTTTTGCAGCGTATCCAATGGAAAAACCGGGTAATACCAGGGTGACACAAAGAAGAATGTAAATCAAATAATTTCTTTTGATCAGCCGATGACATAGTTGCAGAAGTAATACGGGAAAATGCATCAGCTACCGTGTTTTGACTTACTGGCCTGTAAACGATATCATACTTGTAGCATGACAATTCCAAACGTCAATGTTGAATTTTCTCATTTTTGATTTTTGACGAAGACTTGTTGTTAAACATAAATGCCACTGACTTCTGATCCGTAATGAGCTGAAAATGTCTGCCAATTAAAAAATGTCGCCAATTTTCAGTGCTTCTACTATTGCGTACGCTTCTTTTTCAACTGACGAATGCTTTTCTTTCTGAGAGGACAAGGTTCTTGAGAAAAATGAGACTGGTCTTCCTGATTGGGATAATTGAGCAGCTATTGCAAACTCCGAGGCATCGGTTTCAACAGTTAACACAGCGTCGTCATCAACTGAAGAAATCGAAGAGTTGGCTATGTCTTGTTTGAGCTGTCTAAATGCCGAAATTGCTTTCTCAGACAATGGAAAACTTGTGCTGTGTGCTAGCGGCTGAATTTTTTCGGAAAATTTAGGAACCCATTTAGAGTAGTGTGCAAACATTCCTAGAATTCTTCGAAGAGAAGCTGTAGAATCAGGTACTGAAAAATTCAGGAGAGGCTTAAGTCGTTCTGGGTCCGGCTTCATAGTTTTGTTGCATATTAAATACCCAAGAATGCAAATCGATTTGAGGGAAAATCTTGATTTTGTTTCATTAATTGTTAAACGGTACTTCTTAATGACATCTAAAAATTTTTGTAAATTTTGATCATGTTCTTCTTGTGAGTTACCGCAAACAGTGACGTCATCCAGATAAGTATAGACGCTTTTAAGATTTTCTTTCTTGATGATACTGTCGACGGTTCGTTGGAAACAAGCGACTCCATTGGTAACACCAAACGGAATTCGAGTAAATTGGTACAAGTTTACACAAGCTTCAAATGCAGTGTAGATCTTTTCTTCATCTTCAGTTGGAATGCGCTGGCTGAATGACGTGAGTCCAGGCCAAAAAAAAAAAGTTGGAATTTGGTAATAGGCACTACGGAGATCAATTGTACTAAAAACGGAATATTTCGAAATTTGGTTTACAATGTCTTCTATCCGTGGCAATGGGTATGCATCCAATGTTGTATATTTATTTATGGTTTGAGGATAGTCAATACACATACGTTTCTTGTGGTTTTCACTTGAAGTTACCAGAGGTTGAGCTCGCCAGGGGGAGATACTGGGTTCTATGATCTTTTCTTTTAGAAGATGTTTGATTTCTTGTTCAATAAAGTTGAGGTCTGAAGTTGTAAATCGACGGGATTTTATTGCGATTGGTTTGCAATTAAACGTCAAATTTGAAAATAAACTGAATGGTTCAACATTTGCTACTGCTAAATTGCATATTGATAGGGTAGATCTATCACCTCCAAAGAGAATTTCGAGTCGGGAATGTTGCTTCAGAATATCATTACCAATGATTGCTTCAGTGCAGAGTTAATCAAGGACTAAAAGCTTTACATTTGAATAAATGTTATCCAAAATTTGTAGGCGTACAATACAATATCCAAGAACTTGCGACGTGAGAGATGTTGAAGCCATTTTAACATTAATTCTTGATGGAATTACACAAATATTTCTACTGGCAACAATTTTACTTGAAATATAGCTATCAGAACTCCCTGTATCGACTAGTGCATCTGTGATTATGTTGTTTCTTTTAATTTGAATAATAGATTTGGATAAACAACTAGGAGAAACAGCATAAATCGTAGACAGAATAGTAGCAGATGTTTTCTGAGTTCTTCTGGTGTTACTTGATCTACACACAGTTGAAAAATGACCTCTTTTATTGCAGGAATGGCAAATTGCCTTTTTAGCAGGACAGTGTTCGCGCAGGTGTCTATCTCTGCCACAAAAGAAACATTTCTGAAAAGATGCAGCAGCTGCTAACGGCCTGGTTGATGAATTTTCAGAATCTTGTGACGGTTCTGCGTTTTGTAAAACGGCAACACTTGAATCAAAAGTTGATGAATATGATTCAGCATGTTGTTTGGCTAATTCTAACGCTCTCGCAGTATTAAACGCTCGAGTTAAGCTCAAAGAAGAGTGCTCTAGAAGCCGCTGTCTAATTTGTAGTGAACTTAAACCACTGATAAACGAGTCTCGAATGAAATCATCTCTATTCTGTTCGGCCGTAACAGCTTTAAAGTTGCAGTCTTTGCTCATTTGCTTCAAAATTTGTAAATATTGGTCAATTGACTCACCTACTAACTGTCTTCTTGATGAGAGATAATGTCGAGAAAATATTTCATTTTTGGGCCTTACGTAGAGGCTTTCAAGGATTTTTATGGCATCTTCATACGTTGTACTCTCACTAATGGACTCAAAAACTACTGGACTCACGTAGTTTATTAGTAGATTCAGCTTCTTCTTATTATCCTTCGCATCTGCCGCTTCCAGAAAATTCATGAACGATCTGTACCAATGATTCCAAAGTTGACCTGCGTTTCTAAGTGTAACATCTATATCTAATCGATTGGGGCGAAGTAGCTTATCCATTTTATAGAATTCTCTGTAGAATAAATTATAGTGAATCAAATAAGGCTTTATTCTACAGAGAACAACTAACATAAAATTATTGACAACTTTGTAACATAACTGACAATGTCATGAATCCTATCAAAATGGTAATATCATGACATTATTAAAAAGAGAAGAAGAAGTAGGTTAGGTTTGGTTCTGAGGTAGATGTTAGACAGGTGCCATGCTAGAAAATGTATTTAAGTTTATTATCGATTGTAATCCAAATCATCCTATGTTAATTCTGTAAATAAAGTATAAATAGAACGACCAAGTAGTATTTCCATAACTAATAACAGGTTATAGGCCCAGGCACGATAGATTTGAAAACAAAAAAAATCACAAGTAAGATATTGTCCAGTAATATGAATCCGACTACAAAAAATAGTTTTAACATAGAAGTGTTAAACAGCAACAATTACCATACGTGGAAATTTCGCATGGAAACACTTTTAGAGGAAAAGGATGGGAAAGAATTTATAAAGAGGGAAGTTATCCCAGAAAATTATGCAGACCCGAAAGAAGTGGAAAAAGCAAAGAAAATGCAAAGGATATGTAAGTCACTAATTGTGCAATGTTTAGATGACACTCAAATTGAATTAATCAGAGAAAAGCCTAGTGCATATAGTATATGGAAAACTTTAGAAGAGAGATATGAAAAGAAAGGAATACCTGGACAGTTAATGCTTCGTAAAAAAATGATAGCGATGAAAATGAGAGAAAATGATGACTTGGACCAATTCCTTTTAGAATTTGACGACATTATTAGGCAATTGAGAGCCGCAGGCAGTAATCTGAATGAAAAGGATATAGTATGCAGCTTGTTACTTGCAATGCCACAATCATTTCAAACTGTTATCACACTGTTAGAAAGTTTGCCAGAAGACGAACTTACATTAGAAGTAGCCAAATCGAAACTAAGATCTGAAATTGAAAGAAGAAGAGCTTCCTATGAAAATACAGTCTGTAAAAGACAAACATTAGAAAAGCCAGCTGTATTCTCTTGTTATACATGTGGCGAAGAAGGACATATTCAAAGAGACTGTATCAAGTCAGCACAAGGGAGACACTATTCAAGTAGATACAGACCACAATATTATAAGCCTAATAATGCAAACACCAATCCAAAACAACAGTATACCACTAACTTTCGAGATACTTACAATTCAAACAGAGGCCATGCTGGACACAGTCAAAATTCAATTATCAAACGAGGATTTGGCCGAAGGACATTTGATGGTAGTGGTGGATTTAACAGGAATCAAGAGAAATATGAAGGCAGAAGGGCTAATTATATGGAGAACAATGAAGATGAAGACGAACAAGAAGAAAATGTTTGTTTTATGACAGGTATATCTGATAGTAGTAATGTAAGTACTGACAATTTGTTATTTTACATAGATTCAGGCTGTACAGATCACTTGGTCAATAATGAAGGTTATTTCTCCAACTTGGTGCCATTAAACAAACCTATAAAAATTGCAATTGCTAAGAACGACTATCACTTAGAAGCTACAGCAATATGATCTATAAAAGCTATAAGCAATGTAAATGGAAAAGACATCAAATGCACGTTAAAAAATGTATATTATGTTCCAAATTTAAGACGAAACCTACTTTCAGTTGAAAAACTTGAAATGGCGAATATAAATGTAGTATTTAATAATGGAAAAGTTGATTTGTTTAATAATAATAATGATTTGATAGGCACAGGTTTTAGAAACAATCTTTATGAAATAAATTTTAAGGTTATAGACAATGAATGTTTAAATATTAAAACTGAACGTGATGATTTAAAATTATGGCATAAAAGATTAGGGCACATATGTAATTCCAACTTGGATAAATTAATTAATAATCTTGTTCATGGTTTAGAAAATGTAAAAGTTGGTAAAATTGGATTTTGTGAGGCTTGTATAACAGGTAAAATGACTAGAATGAGTTTTGGGGAACGTACCAAGGCTAAAAGATTACTCGAGATTGTTCACACTGATGTTGCAGAACCCATATCACCACTATCCCATAATGGTGGCAAATATTTCCTAACGTTTATTGATGACTATTTTGTTTATGTTTACATTATTAAAAATAAGAGTGAAGTATATAACTGTTTCAAAGAATATGTTAACCTAGTTCAAAATAAATTTAATTTAAAGATTTCTGTGTTAAGGTGTGATAATGGGGGTAAGTATATTTCAGGGAGTATGAAAGAATTTTGCAAGGAAAATGGTACATTCATAGACTACACAACACCATACACACCAGAACTAAATGGGAAAGCAGAGAGATTCAATAGGAGTTTGTTGGATAAAAGCAGATAGTTAATCCAAGATGCTAACATGCCCAAAACCTATTGGAATGAAGCTGTTTTGGTAGCAGCCTACGTGTTAAATCGTAGCCCAAGCCAGGCTAATGATAATAATCTCACACCAGCAGAATTATGGAACGGCGTTAAACCAAATATCATAATATGAGGGTTTTTGGATCTATAGCATATTCACATGTTCCCAAACAGACAAGAGACAAGTTTGATGAAACTTCTGAGAAATGTATAATGATAGGGTATGGCAATACAGGATATAGGCTATGGAAAATAGATGAAGAAAAGGTAATTGTGTTAAAGGACGTAGCATTCAATGAGAAAGAGTTTTACTATCAAAGAAGCCAAGCAGATGCAGGGACAGAGGAGAAGAAAATTGTAGAGATAGAAGAAAACGAGGAAATAATCGATAAGGAGGATGATATTATATTAAATGAAGAAAATGATATAATAACTAGGAGAATAAAGAGAACACCAATATGGCACAAAGACTATGCCTTTGAAAATAAGCAAGAAGATGATGAAGCATATCTCATACTTGCACTTAATGCAGAATTGAAAACATACCACAAGATTTTTCAGATGTCGAATGTCATCCTAGAAAAACAATGTGGCAGATAGCAATGGATGAAGAAATAGCAGCGTTGTAATCAAATAAAACGTGGAATTTGGTTGATTTTCCAGCAGGTAGGATTGCAATCAAATGTAAATGGGTTTTCTCATTAAAACGTGATGAATTAGATGAGATAATAAGATACCGGGCACGATTAGTTGCAAAGGGTTGTTCTCAGAAGAAGGGTTTGGATTATTCAGAAACATATTCCCCTGTACTGAAATTAAATACTTTGAGAATCATGTTGTCAATAGCAATGAATACAAATATTTCATTCATCAGATGGATTTCAAAACGGCATTCCTAAATGGAAATTTAACAGAGACAATATATATGAAGCAACCTCCAGGCTATGATAAGGGAGATAAAGTATGTAAGTTGAATAAAACTCTATATGGATTGAAGCAAGCATCCAGGGAATGGTATAAAAACCTAATGAATGTTCTTTTACAGCAAGGATTTAGAATTGGTGACTCGGATAAATGCCTATTCTCCAAAATTGATAAACATAGACAATTTTTCATTTTACTTTATGTAGATGACCTGCTACTTATTGGTAATGATCTGAAAGAATTACAAAATGTGAAATTATCTTTATCTAAGCTATTTGAAATGAAAGACATGAGAGAGACAAAGTTTTTCTTGGGAATTAACATTAGGAGAGATATTGGCAACAATATAATGAAACTGAGTCAAACAAGTTTTATTGAAAGGCTTTTAATTAAATTCAACATGGATCAATGCAAAGAAAAATAACACCTATCGAAACCAACTTGAAATTAAGGCTTGGTAAAGGGATCCTGTTGGAAACGAAATCGTATCGTGAACTTATCGGGTGCTTAACTTACTTAACTGTAACAACTAGACCTGATATTTGTTTTTCTGTTTCTTATTTTAATAGATTTCAATGTCAGCCCACAGAAGAGAATTGGATCCATCTAAAACGCATTTTACGCTATCTTAAAAAAACAAAACACATAGAGCTAGTATATAGCAGAAACTCGCCTACACTTCTACAAGCTTATAGTGATGCAGATTGGGCAGGAGATATCAATGGTAGAAAGTCTACATCAGGATTTATTGTAAAAATATTTGGGAACACAGTTATCTGGGCATCCCGCAAACAGTCTAGTGTTGCTTTATCCTCATGTGAGGCAGAATACATAGCATTAAGCATCACAATTCCAGAAGTCATGTTGGTACTAAAATTTTTATATGATTTAGGAGATAACTCAGAAGAAATACTTCCTATTACGATTTATGAAGACAATCAAGGTGTCATTTGTGTAGCAGAACAAAACAAATGTGAAACCAGACTAAAACACATTGACATTCGCTTAAACTTTGTACAGGATATCATACAAAAGGGTCTTGTAAAATTGTTGTATATAGACACTAAAAATCAACAAGCTGATTTACTTACAAAAGGTCTTCACAGAATTCAATTTTACAAAAATTGTAATTCTTTAGGTTTAGAATTCAGAGAGGGCTAATCAAAGGGGGTTTTGTATAAATGTTTATATTTATGTATATTTTGCAGATAGTTTTTTTTGTAACCTTGGAATATCAACAACAATGGTCAACAGTTTATATGTATATTACATACTTCTTATTGTAGATTTGTTGTATACTATGTAATCACAGCATAAGAGAAGCATTAAGAGAGGATGATTATTTCAGAAAGGTAATGCTTCCCTTATGCTGGCTGCCTAGCACAATTGTGGATGTCATTATTAAAAAGAGAAGAAGAAGTAGGTTAGGTTGGTTCTGAGGTAGATGTTAGATAGGTGCTATGGTAGAAAATGTATTTAAGTTTATTATCGATTGTAATCCAAATCATCCTATGTTAATTCTGGAAATAAAGTGTAAATAGAACGACCAAGAAGTACTTCCATAACTAATAACACTATAAGGTGGCCACCACGATCTCCAGAGTTAAACAAGCTAGACTTTTTTTCTGGGGCTATATAAAAGATTAGGTGTATAAAACACCTCCTAGAACTGAAGAAGATATGAAGGAAAGAATTAGAAATGAATTTATGAACTTAAGCAAAAATGTGTTAAAAAATGTGAGTCGCTCCTTTGAAGATCGCTTGAAATTATATATCGACGACGATGGAGGTCATTTTGAACATCTATTGTAATTCAACGATTTTCTTGTTATTTTCGTTAGGTACCTAACTATATTAAACGTTACATCCGTTTTTTGTTTATTTGATAATGGGTATCAATATTGAGAATATTAGTAATTTGGATTTTGTATAATGATGCTTATGTTTGTAATACAATAACCATAACCTATTATTTTCATAGCCACATTCTCTGACGTATGTTTAACGGTACTATTTCCAATAATTCCGGCAAATCGTTGTCCAGAAAATGTAGATACATTTCTCCGTTTAAGTGATCGTCGAAAAAGTAAGGTCCGATAACATAATTTCCAATAATTTCACCCCAAATATTCAATGACCATCTTATCTGACTGTGTGTGAGAATGTGGTGCGGATTAGAAGTTGAGTAGTAGTGAAAAGTATGTCTGTTTACAGTACCATTCTTATGGAAAGTAGCTTCATCTCCAAATAAAACATATTCAAAAAAAGATTCATCATTCTGAATTTGTTCCTGCGCCCACCGACAAAATACTACTCTTTTATTATAGTCATCCTCTTTAAGCTCTTGATGCAATTGTGCATGATTTGGATGCATCATATTCTTTTTTTAAATTGTAATTCTAACACTAATTTCGAAACCATTCGTAATTTCCCTCGTAGGTACTAATATGTGGATTCTCAGTGTCACTAAGAATTACATTTAATTAATTTCCTTCATTTACAACAGTTTTTGTTCGTTCAGATCTCTCGTAATCTACGTGTCCGGTCCGTTGGAACCGTTCTAATAGACTTCGGTTCTTGGTTGTCGCCTATCAGGGAATTGCTGATGATAAATTCTTCTTGCCAGTAACACATTTTTGTTACATTCTCCTAGCACAGAAACCATATCAGTCAGCTCTTCCAGAGAAAAATTCATGTTGATGATAGTAAATAGAAACTAATAAAAGTAATCTAATGTCAAATTTTGAAACCAGTTTATTGTCAAAGTCACAGCCAAAACTAGAATATTGTGTGATTTTAGTAATGTTTTATACACCAACAATCTTAAGTACTCATGTATTTTGGTAATTCACCTAATATTAATCAATTATGGATCAGACTAGATTATTTTGTAATTTTTTTTTGGAAAATTATTTTTGGTTAAATATTTCCACCGTCAAACTAATAAAATTTCAACTAATATTTGTTTCAAATAATGTTTGGTTGAAAGTATCATCAATAACTCACAAATTATGGCAATTAGGTATAGGAGATGCTTAAGAAATGATAAAGTGCCATACAATACCAATTCATTACGATACTAAAATACAGGGTGTTCTCTTTAAGAAAACCCAGTAAATGATCATTCCGATTTATGACCTATCCTGTATATAAAAAACGAATATTGGACAATAGTAAACTATATCAAAAATCGTTTGAACGTAAATAGATTTCTTGATATCAAATCTATACAATGGTACTAGGAAATTAATTATAAAAGTGCTTATATCTTTTAAATTACCTCGTATAACATTGCAATACATCATATCGCAGAAACAAGAAAATCGAGGGGAATAAAAAAAATGTGGAAATATACAGGTTGTTCCATTTAAAAATATATAAGTTAGGTTCGTCCTGCCAATATGGGTGGCCCTGTATATTTGAAAATATTATCAAAATATGGTCCTATATATGGCTTAACTTTTATCGAAATAAAGTTCTTTTGTATCTCTCACGACAAGTGAGTAAGTGGACTTCCTCGTACTAATGCCGCACCCTGTATATGGTATAGTCACATCAGTATGTGTTGGTTTTCTGTAAATTGAAAAATCAAGTATATTATTGACTCTTTGAATTTTAATATCAAGAAAATTAATTGAGTTATTTTCTTCAAGTTCTAATGTAAATTTAATTTTTGGATGTAAATTATTAATATGATTGAACAATATATCTAATTATCGTTCACTACCTACAAAACAAGCTAATATGTCATCTACATACCTATACCAAAATAAGATATTTTTTGAAATGTTAAATTGAAAGATTTTTCTTTCTAAACTGTCCATACAAATGTTTGCTAAAATTGGTGATATAGGGCTTCCCATTGGTAAACCTTCATTTTGAATATATACCTTATTATCAAAAGTAAAATAATTCAGATTAATACATACATCAAACAAATTAAGTATATCTGATATTATTCCTGGATTGATATTTTTATCCTCTAGTAATTTTTTAACAAGTGTTCTGCACTCTTTTGGAGGAATTCTAGAGAACATATTGGTAACATCAAATGAAATAAGTTTAGAGTTATCTTGTAACTTGTATGTTTTTAATTTTTTGATTAGTTCTATTGAATTTTCAATTGAGTATTTAGATATACCTCCGTAGCTATTAAGTATATTGTTTAGTTTTTTAGCTAACTTATTATTAGGAGTATTAACGTAAGAAACTACAGGTCTAATTGGTTTCGATACTTTATGTAATTTAACAGTTCCATATAATTGTGGAGACTGAGGATTTTTATTAATCATGTATTTTTTCTCATAATCATTGAAAACATAATTTGAACTATTGACAATCTCTCTAACATTATTAGAAAACTTTTGTGTTGGGTCAGCCCTTAGAATTTTTACATCACAAGATTCTATAAAATTATTAACTTTAGATTTATATCATTTTGATTTTAAAATGACAGTTAGATTTTGTTATTGTGAGGTTATAATCATCTGCTTTCTGTTTAATTGGATTTAAAGCTGAAATATCATTTTTTGTTTGACGTTTAACCTTTGAATGTTTCATATTTTTAATAAAATCGGCAATTTGTAACTTTTCATAAAGAAAACTATTTGACTGAGATTTTAAAGCTATTTCCGACTCTATTTCTTCAATACTATTCGTGAATTTTGGTGGTATGCTGTATTTTAAGCCTTTATTTAAAAATTCTATCTCACTATTTGTGAAGTTAGTGTCTAAAAGGTTTTCGAATCGTGGTGCAAAGTGTATTGGTGTTTTATGATGTTCAGTGTATTGAATGTTATAACATGTTAATATGATAACATTCATGTAGCTATCAGTTAGCTAAAAAACAACAATATACTTAATAGCTATGGAGGTATATCTAAATACTCAATTGAAAATTCAATAGAACTAATCAAAAATTTAAAAACATACAAGTTACAAGATAACTCTAAACTTATTTCATTTGATGTTACCAATATGTTCTCTAAAATTCCTCCAAAAGAGTGCATAACACTTGTTAAAAAATTATTAGAGGATAAAAATATCAATCCAGGAATAATATCAGATATACTTAATTTGTTTGAACAAGTGTTATGCACTCTTTTGGAGGAATTTTAGAGAACATATTGGTAACATCAAATGAAATAAGTTTAGAGTTATCTTGTTATTTGTATGTTTTTAATTTTTTGATTAGTTCTATTGAATTTTCAATTGAGTATTTATATATTCAAAATGAAGGTTTACCAATGGGAAGCTCTATATCACCGATTTTAGCAAACATTTTTATGGACAGTTTAGAAAGAAAAATCTTTGAATGTAACATTTCAAAAAAAATATTATTTTGGTATAGGTATGTAGATGACATATTAGCTTGTTTTGTAGGTAGTGAACGGCAATTAGATATATTGTTCAATCATATTAATAATTTACATCCAAAAATTAAATTTACATTAGAAGTTGAAGAAAATAACTCAATCAATTTTCTTGATATTAAAATTCAAAGAGTGAATAATATGCTTGATTTTTCAATTTACAGAAAACCAACACATACTGATGTGACTATACCATATAATTCCAATCATCCCATGTCACATAAATTAGCAGCATATAATTCAATGATACATAGAGCATTTTCAGTTCCTATGAACAAATATAATTTTGATAGAGAAATTAATATAATTAAACAAATAGCCACATCCAACGGTTATCCATTACATATAATAAATAAATAAATTAATAAAAAAGAGGAAAAGTGGCATTACAATTAATATTTCCTGAAAAAACTAGGGAAATACAAAATTACAAAACCATCACATATGCTGGTAATATTTCTAATAATATTTCAAAGATAATATCTTCTTCAACAAATACAGCAATTTCTTTTAAAACAGAAAACAATGTGAGTAAAAAATTGTTAAATGTAAAAACAAAAATACCCCTATTAAAAAAGTCTGGAATATATAAACTTAAATGTCCAGAATTTAATGCTGTCTATATTGGTCACACAATTCGAAATTTTGAAATTAGATACAATGAACACTCACTAGCATACAGATGAAAACAGCCAGATAAATCACATTACGCAAAACATCTTGACACAAAACATTCATTAACACCTAACACAGAACTAGAAGTACCTACTGCATATTTGTGAAAAGAAACAAGAACTAGAAATAAGAAGACACTTAAGAGACCCACAATATGAAGTTGTCAATAAACAGATAAATCTAGGGAGCTCTCCACTATTAAATTGTCTTCTTTAGTAACAATTGTAAAGATCAGCAGATATAGTTTTCCTTGGTTTCTGATGAAATTCGTGTCACTCATGTCAATCTCAACATCGGGTCAAGCCACTGATCACTCTTCCCACCTTCGAATGGACTATTTAAGCTGGTTCAATAACGGATTGTTGGAATCGTAGACATCAATCAACACAATATTATAATTTTTATTATAACAATAAAATCAGAACAACTATAATACAATAAAACGAAGAACTGTACATAAAACGAAGGACCACCGGCTTCAAATACCGGAAATATCTATAATTGAAAATGCATTTGAAGTTTTGTCATTCACTGAGAAATTTTACAAATAATTGGAATTTTAAACTTACAAATTCACAGAATAGAAAACATCACTTTTGCACTGTATTTTTTATTAAATAATATTTTGAAAGAAACCTTTAGCATTAGTTTTCCGTACTAAAAGGGAGAATTGACACTTTTTATAATTAAAAGGACTGAGACAGTGACAGTTCCTTTTTGACATTTTAACTTACTTGATTTAAAAATGACTATCTGTGAAATGAAATTGAACATATTCCCCCGCGTTGAAGGGTGTCCCTTCAAAATAAAGAAAATTAAAGATTATTTATACAAAGTAAAAAACTGTTTACAAAATAAAAGAAGCTACGAAATCAAAGAATTGTTTTAACAATTTAAGGGACAAATTTTTACAATTGTCCGAACAAAAATCCCAACTTGTGTTTTAATTTTCACCGCTCGAACCTTCCCATCAAGTCCAGGGATAATTTCTACGATGCAACCTTTTGGCCACAGTAACGGAGGAACATTATCCTCTTTCAATAATACTAATTCATTAATTTTTAAATTTTCGCGTGAAAGCAACCACTTCGGTCTACGTTGCAGCTGTTGCAAATATCCTGTAGACCAGCGCTTCCAGAAATGTTGTTGTAATTGACAACATCGTTGCCACAGTTTGAGTCTATTTTCGGGAACGGCTGTTACATTATGCTCAGGGTAAGCCGTTAAAGAAGTACCAATTAGAAAATGACCTGGTGTTAAACATCCCAAATCTGAAGGATCATTTGACAATGGACACAAAGGCCTTGAATTAAGAATCGCTTCAATTTGAGATAATACTGTACTCAACTCTTCAAATGTTAAGTGAGCATTCCCTATTATTCGATAGAGATGAAATTTGGCCCTTTTTATTGCTGCCTCCCATATCCCACCCCAGTGAGGACTATGGGGAGGAATATGTTTCCACTGAATGTTGGTCGTGGCAGCGAATGAACTTATATGACTAATGTTTTCTGAATACTTGAAGAAATTTGAAAGTTCGCGAAGTTGGTTCTTTGCACCAACGAAATTCGTTGCATTATCAGAGTAAATAATGGAAGGGTTTCCACGTCGGGGAATGAATCGTTTTAAGGACAAAAGAAAATCATCTGTTGAGAGAGAGGAAACTAGTTCAATGTGTATGGCCTTTGCGGCCATGCACACAAATATGGCTATATAACATTTTGTTATTGCTGCTTTACGAAGCCGTGAGGATTTTATTAGAAGTGGCCCACCAAAGTCTATTCCGACTTTGTCAAAAGGCTTAGAGATGGAAATTCTGTCTTTCGGTAAATTTGCCATAACTTGATCGGAAGCTTTTGCTCGAAAACGCAAACAAATTACACACTCGTGAATTATTTTTTTTATTTCTCGAAGGCCATTAAGAGGCCAAAATTGAAGCCGAACATTACACAGTACGGTTTGAGCTCCTGCATGCCCAAGACGAATGTGCTCGTGTCTTAACATCATTTTCACTACATGATGTTTGGACGGTAACAATATCGGATGTTTTTGATCTTCCGGAATCTCTGCATATTGCAAACGTCCTCCAATACAGATCAGACCTGAGGAGCTTAAAAAGGGTTTGAAATGAAGCAAATTTTTATTGGAAAGTGGTTTATCAGTTTCTAGTTCTGATAATTCCATAGGAAAATGTTGATTCTGCATGATTTTACAGACAGTCAACGTAGCTAATTTTCTTTCTTCAACGGATAATGGGCCTAACCGTTTTGAAGATGGATTCTTACAATTAAAAATGAATCTAAGCACATAGGCTACAGAATGAAGAAGTCGAGGCCATAAAGAAAATCTATTAAAGAAGTGATGCCAAAATTCATGCTGGATTGGCATATTGGAAGTGGTACATAAACTAATTTTTTTTCTTTTTTTTTTGTTCAGGAATGTTGATGTCAGGAATAACAGGATTATGAACCTTCAATTGAAGGTCAGATTTAAGCAGAAATGTTGGTCCTTGCCACCATAAACTTGAAGAAATGAGAGAGGTTGCTGGCATACCTCTAGAGAGCAAATCGGCAGGGTTGTTTAAAGAGGAAACATGGCGCCAATGCCACGTAGAAGATAGAGCTTGAATTTTTGAAACTCTGTTTGCTACAAAATTCGACCAACGAGAAGGATGACCTTGCAACCAATACAACGCGATTTGTGAATCTGTCCATAGATTCACCGAAGAAAATATTAATTTTTCCTTGAAAATATTAAATATTTTTAGAAATTGGTTAGCTAACAGTACCATTGTGCATAACTCCAAGCGAGGAATTGATAAACTTTTTATAGGAGCTACTCGTGATTTTGAAGTTATGAGAACAGAAGAAATATAATGATTGTGATATCTTATTCTGAAATATATACAAGCTGCGAATGCCTTTTGGCTGCTATCTGCAAACCCATGAATTTGAATTTCCATTATTTTCTCATTAAGAAATAGGAATCTGGGAACCTTCAAATCTTCCAGAGATATAATGTCATTCATGAAACAATACCACTCTGATGACAGAGCAGGAGTTAACTGTTCATCCCAGGATATTTTTTCTATCCATAATTTTTGGATAAAAAGTTTACCAATTACTATGAAAGGACCAATTAACCCCAGAGGATCGAACATTTTTAAAATTATACTTAGCGTTTTTCTCTTAGAAAGGGGTTCAGAAAGGGATATTTTCGGAAGAGATATAGAAAATACATCAGTTGAAACATTCCAATAAAGCCCTAATACCTTGTCAGAGAAATCTTTATCATTTATGACATAATTTATTTCTTTATTATTGTCACAATATAAATGTCGAAATTCAGGAGAATTTGATGTACATTTATGCAATTCGAAACCATGAGAGTTCAACAATTGATTTAGCTCAGAATAAGCAGTTTGTAATTCTGCTAAAGAAGAACAGCCATACAACACGTCATCCACATACGTCTGACGCAACAATGCATCTGGCGCATAAACATATTTCCCTTTGTAAATTTTAGCAATTTAATTTAGAGTTCTTGTTGCCAAAAATGGAGCACAATTAGTGCCGTATGTAACAGTGTCTAATTGAATACAAGTCAGGTCTTTATCAGAGGAATCTCTCCACAAAATGTTTTGTAGAAAGGTTTGTTCGGGGTTTATTAGGATTTGTCTATACATCTTTTTTATGTCGGCTGAGAAAACAACTGAATATAGCCGAAAACGACAAAGAATGTCGTACAGATCACACTGTACTTGAAACCCTTTTAGCATTAAGTCGTTTAGAGAACTTCCAGAAGTACTCTTACAGGTCGCGTCAAAAACAACCCTCAATTTAGTTGTTTTACTACTTTCTCGTATCACGCAGTGATGGGGAAGAAAGTACTTGTTTTTTAACTTAGAATTGACAAGTTGAAGGGGAATACTTGTTCCATGCCCTAATTCTACATACTCGTTGATAAAAGCCTTATATTCATGAAAAAGATTGGGATCTCTTTGGAACCTTTTTTCCAAATTTAGAAAGCGTTTTTTCTTTGCTATATGAAAAGAATCTCCAAGTCGTTTATTTTCAGTTGGAGTTTTTAATGGTAGATCTACCTGGAATCTACCATTTGGAAGGTATTTCAATGTTGAAATAAATATTTCCTCTGCGAGTTCATCATTAGGGGAATGAACTTTTTCTCCAGGAAGTTCTTCGACTTCCCAGAACTTTGTAAGAAGTATATCGATTTGTGAATCAGGTTCAGGTTCAATGATTGATCCCTGACTGAAGAAAGAAACATTAGTGGTCCTTTAACCAAATGTAGGAGGATATTTACCCCCAACCAACCATCCTAGTTGAGAGTTTTGAAGAATGGGTAAGTTTTTTCCTACTCGAACAATATCTGGGAGTATTAAATCAAAATACCCCTCTGCTCCAATAAGAATGTCGATATCAGAAGGAATAATGAAACTCGTGTCAGCAAGTTTCATGGACGAAGGAACTTTGAACTTTTCTAAGTGTACTTTTACTTGTGGAAGTTTAGAGGTAATCATTGGAATAACACAACAACTTAATGGATATTGTGTATTTTTGTTATTTTATGAGTAGATGACCAGATCTGTCATTTTTTTTAGAAACGGAGGAAGTATTTAGAATACCTGAATGCTGCATAGTCTGATTATAAGTTCGAGCATTCAGTTTTGCAACAAGTTTTTCGGTTACAAAGGAGTTTTGGGAACCACTATCGAGCAGAGTCTTTACTCTCAATTGACCTTGACAATTATGTAATGTTACTACTGCTGTTTGCAATAGGACTTCCACATTTGAATTTCTAGAAGAAAGAGTATAGGATACACTCGAACTTTGTGGATTAGAATCGATTTGAGTCCCAATTTCATTCCTTTCGGAAATTCTTGGTTGTGAAGATTGGGGTTGCTGCTCACCTCTTGGGGTGCTGCATGAAGCTTGTTGAGAATTATCACGAATTTCTGTGTTTCTTTGGGTGCATGAATTGAAAGACAATTGAGAAGATCCTTGTGAACTTCTGAACGGTTGTCTACTAGAGTGTATATTTGAACTTGTAAACATATTATTCGAATGAAGAATGCTGTTGTGTCTTTTTGAACATACAGCGCAAGACTTCAAAGACTTACACTCATTTACCGAGTGCTTGCCGCCAATACAATTGAAACAAAGCGATTTAAAACGGAGAAAATCATATTTTTGATTTTCTGAAAGTGACGAGAATGGTTGGAATTCATATATGCTATGGCTGAAATTCTGGCAATACCAGCATTTCTTTTTATTATCTGACGCTTGAGAATGGAGAGCTACCCTTCTGATAGGCTTAGGTGATTCTCTTTCCTTTTTATTATCAGACGAATTATTAGGATTTAATGATTCTAAGGTGTTACACCTGGCTTCAATGATTTTATAGAATTCTTCCATTGTTGGAAGACATTTTGAATTTTCATTTTTTGATTCGCGATTCATTTGATACTCCTTTTTAGTACCAAAGTCTAATTTTCGCAGGAGCATATTTACTAAAATTAAATCCCACGTATCTACAGGGCATTTCAAATTTTTCAATGATTCTAAGTTTCTTTTAATTCTTTGTAATGAATTCTCTTAATGATTGTGAATTAACTTTTGTTAGAGCAGGGATATCTAAAATTTCATTTAAATGTGAATTAATTATCAATAAGTTATTTGAATATCTTTTTTCTAAAATTTTAATGGCTATTTGAAAATTATCGTTTGTGAGTTGAAGTGAATCCACAAGTGACAGGGGTTCTGATTTTAAATATATAAATTTTTGAATCGGTGTTAAGCTTGGATTGTCTTTTATTAAAGACGAAAAAAGTTGATAAAATGAAACCCACTTTTGATAGTCACCATTAAAAGTTGGCACTGAAATTAAAGGAAGTCTCACTCCTACTGTATCAGCAAGTGTATTGCTTGAAACTTGTGAATTTGAAGAAGTAGGAGATGATAGAGTGTGAATTTTACGTTTTATACTCTATGATATTTAGACATAGACTCTATGATATTTATCCTCTACTATATCAGGATTTTCTACATCGTTATTCTCTGGATCCAAATCCTCGATTTGATTCTGATTATCGGAATATTTGGAATAAATTTCATTTAAAGCTTGGGCTTTAATTTCAAGCAAATATATATCAGTTTCTGAATCTAAGTTTTTATCAACCCAAGTTACAATTTTTGTAATTGCAGATTTTGCATGTTTTCTATTGTTTTTTAGTGCGTCCATTTTAAATAATTTACAAGAGAAATTACAATTATGCAATGGTATTGAATAGGCACCTAAAAAGTTTATATACGTACACACTAATGACGCAGACACAAATTAAAATGTAATAAAAAACAAGTATGATTAAAATATTACATAAAAAACTTACTGGTTCCCAAATATACAATGTAGGAAAATTTATGAACAAAGGAATTGTTGACTTCAGTGATGAATGTTTTGATGAGTGAAATAATATTACGATTGTGATTTATTCACAAAGTAACAAGAAATGAAATAATGCTTATTTTGAAGCTAAAATTGTACCGTATTCATTTAACACGGCACTATGCATTTAGTTGAATAAAAAATATTTCACTTGCATTACTTACCCTCAAATAATTTGCAAGAACTTTTACTGAACCAATAAATTTTTTATTTATTATATCTCTCAGTGATGACTAACGCAAAATTGCTTTAAACAAGAACATAATACTAACATAGAAAAAATAGAAAATATAGAACAAATCTTAATTCTATAAACGAACACAGTTTAATTGTTCAGAGTTTGAGAAAAATTGCACTCTCAGCGCTGGAACACCTGCTACAAAAATGTGATGTCACCGAAACAATTTTTCAACATCCGCGGAATTTCTGTCCAATTGACTCACAATCCAGCTCGATTGACCAAAATGATGAAATTCGTGTCACTCATGTCAATCTCAACATCGGCAGGCCTATTCTGTAACTTGCGACTGCCGATAATTGCGCAATTGTCGCTGTCAAACGCAGGTTTCGTATTCTCGAAGAAGCGACTGCGACCGCGATCGCAATTTATTTGGTTAACTAAAAAAGTGCATTTTTCAGTTGTTCTATGTGAAAAATACGTATTCTGTAAGCAATTTTTTAGCAATTTACAACGCGATTGCAACTGTCAAATAGCGATTACAATTTTAGTAGTTGTAGTTGAATTGTTTGATAATTAAATCAAGTTTTGTTAATAGAAATAGAAGGTAAGTAATAAATTATAACATTTTGTTAATAATAAACATGTTCCATTTGTACAAATAGTAATTTAATGGGCTTACTGCCCTCAGAAGAAGTGGACATGCCTACCTACCTAATATTTCATAACAATTACTTACCACCCTAATAAAAGAAATAATAGTCATTATTTGTTTCAAGTATTTAGTAATGGCTCGTGCATTTATGATTATTGAGGCCGCAGAAGCTGAAAATAGAAGGGCTGAGAATATTCGCATGAGACATATGAGATACAATCTACGGTCTCAGGCGAGACCTTTAGACCTATCTGATGCAGAGTTCATGGCACATTATAGATTGAGTAAAGATGTTTTTCAAGAATTGCTTAATGAACTTGCACCCTTACTCCCTGGTGCTCATAGAAGGACAAAGATCTCTGTCGAATGTAAAGTGAGTATTATTACATAGTACTTTTACTTGATACTAATGAAAATTATTTTATTATTTTAGCTGTTAACAGCCCTTTCATTCTATTTTTCTGGTTCATATCAGAAACCCGTTGGCATGAGCTACTTACATGGTCTTAGTCAAACTAGTGTATCGAGGGTAGTCCAGGAGATCACTGTAGCACTAAATAATGAAGACATCCTTAGAAGGTACATTAGATTTCCACAACGGCGGGAAGAAAGACGAGCAGTAGTCAATGGGTAAGGAAATTCATTCTCAATAATTTTTTATAAATGAAAATATACCTATATAGAAAAATTTATTGAATTGCACTTCATTTCAGATTTTCTGATAAATTTGGGTTTCCTGGTATCTTGGGTTGTATTGATGGTACACATGTGGCACTGGTAAGACCAAGTGACCATGAAGAAAGATTTTTTAATAGGAAACATTACCATTCTAGGAATGTTCAGATTGTAAGTGAAATATTTATACTTTAAGCACTTAATACTACATACAATATAGAACTGTCTCTCATAATTAAAATATAATTAAATAAAACTTTGTAGATTTGTGATAGTGATCTGAATATAATGAATGTAGATGCTACTTATGGTGGAGCTAGTCATGATGCGTACATATGGAGAAATTGTGAGATCAATGTCCACATACAACAACTACATCAAACTGGTGAATGTGTTTGGTTTCTTGGTAAGACAATTTTAAATAAATTTCATGTACTAATTTCATGTTATTATCAATAAAATTTTTAAGAGCAACCAATCAAACAATGCAATGTCATTTACAGTAGTAATTAAGGATGTAGTAACAATAACTAAAAATTGCAGGTGACTCTGGATATCCGTTACGTCCATGGTTATTAACGCCAATAACAAATGCAGAGCCTGGAAGTCCAGAAGAGTTCTACACAAAAGCCCATTGTCTAGTCAGGAATTGTGTAGAACGAACAATTGGATTGCTCAAAGCACGTTGGCGTTGTTTACTTGTTCACAGGGTCCTGCATTATAACCATAATATGGTTGCACAAATTATCAATGCCTGTGCTGTTCTACATAATATATGTAACAGACACAGGCTCCCAGTACCTGAAATGCCAGCTGCAGAAATTGAGATGGAACAAAACCTCCAGGTCCCTGTACAGCGTGGCGCTGACGACGGTGAGCAACTGGAAAGTGGCAGGCAACAGAGGGATATTATTGTGCAACGATTGTGGAGGCACCGATGATGTGAGTGATCTTGATGCATCTTTCAAGTAGAAATTCATGCAATAAAGAAATGTGCCCAGTACAATATTCATAAAAAATGATTATGCTTAGTGCAACAGCAGACCTATTAGTAATAGTATACAATTCTGCTATATCATTATTATTAAATAGAAATAATGTGTAGGAATAGGTTAAGAAAACTATAGTAGTAGTATAATACTTATATATTTTATTCACACTCATTTGTTATTTATACTTAATTTTTTTTAAATGTAATATTTTGATATAATTTTTTTTAATGATAATGTTATTATTTTATACAGAAATTTTTAACTTATTCTAATGTATTTAAAATGGGTGTTACCCGTATATAATAAATGAATAAAAAACTCCAGATGCAATAACGAGTAATGTACATAAACAAATTGATTATACACAGTATACAAACTAAATACATAATCACTGAACATAGGAAAAATGTAGTTACAAAAACAAAATAGAGAAGAAAAAAAATTGAAACTCAACTAACTTATAGTTATTATTACTACATTGTATTTTTTTTAAGAGTTCACAGATGTAACACTCACAATTTCAAGTGGAAGTGAATTCCATTCATTAAAAATATTCTATTTGTAAAAAAAATCAATACCTATATCTATAATTCTTTTAAACTTAATAATTATTATTATTGAAAGTGTATATTAGGATTTCCTATTTAAAGTAAATAAACAATAATTCTTAAATAATACTTTTAAAATTATAATAATTTGGAAAAATAATAAATGAGTAGATGCATTGAAATTTAAATTTTTTTCTTCAACTCCTCCAAAACTATCAACAAACAGTCACTTTGTTTATTCATGGCTTCGGCTTGAAACCTAGCAGCTTCAGCATGCATTTTAGCAGCATTTGCTTGAATGAGTGCTGCTTCGGCCTGAGTACGTGAAGCTTCAGCCATTATCATCGCAGCATTTGACAATTTCTCTTCTGCCTCCACTCTCTTTCTTTCCAACTCGATCACCCAATTTGGCTCAATTTTTGATTTTTTGGGAGACAGAGTTTGGTACATCTGCTGCGATTTACGTTTTTTTGTTGCTGGAAATAAAAGAAGATAAAGACAAAGTTATATAACAATTTGTGGTACAAACTTACGTTGGTTAATATTTTCTGTAGCATCATGTACAGGCAGTAATTCTCCTGGATTTTCTTCATCTATTGTGTCTAAAAGTAATGAAAAGAATATGTTGAAAATCTTTCATATCTGATGGTACAAAATAATGCTTACAAATTTGAATAATTTCCGGTTGATCTTGGTCAAAATCTAAAAACAATATTACATGAAGCAACATAGTTGTTATGCTAAATTAAATAAAGTCTCGATAATATTTTTAAAGTATATTTTACATACCTTCATTATCGTTTTCTGACAAGTTCATTGGCAAATATTCCAAATCTAAAATAAAAATATGTAATAATTACTTTTTTTATGTTAAATTAATATTCAAAACAGTTATGTAATTACCTACTTTTTTCTACAATATTACCTTTACTGCAGCTGGCATTTTCATGATCCTGTAAACAAATTTTGTATGAGTTATTAAAAAATAAGTGTGCAAAAATATAGGTAGGCACTTTGCATAATATGATATAAACTGGTTAAAAAGTATTTATTAAAAACTTACTGGGGGAATACAGGAATACGATGTTGTGTATCCCCATAAACAGCCCCTTCTCCAATGATTCGCAGAATTTGTTCATCAGCTTCTGACATGGCTGTTTCTACTGCAGGACCACCACCTGTTCCTGAAGCTTCTCTTCTCCTGGCAGCAGCCCTGGTCTTGACTTTATGTTTCAGATCAATCCAATACTATGAAAAAAATGTATAATGTACCTATTTGTCAGTAGATTGAAGCTACTTAATGTTTTGGATTACAATAAAAATACTTACACGTTTCCATCTCTGACCATTTTTACTAGCGCCCGATCCATGCGCATTTAATCTTTTGGCAAGATCATTCCATTCTTTTTCAATGGTCTCCTTAGATCTTGCCCCAAGACCTACCCCCCTGGCCAGATTAGGGTGACTAGTTAAATAGTCCAGCAACTCTTCCAACTGGCTATTGGAAACTCTGTGTTCTGCCATTTTCTGTATGTACGTGAAAAACAATTAATAGTAGCAGTACACATTCTCAAAGTATTTTACTCACCTAATTAATAAAAGGGTAAGTACAACCACAAATGACACAATAATTTAAAACTGATATATTCACTAGGTAATGCACTATTTAAAAAGAGAGAATGAAATAAAAATTCTTTCTGAAGGCAGATGCCACAGATAGGTAGGTACCCACTTATCTTTATTACCTTAACATAAACAATCACCAAGAGTTAATTTTTGTTTGGGTTATGGAGTGATTTATGTGCCCTTTAAGAATAAAATATCTATTAAATTTTGTTTCTAAGCATGTTTGTTCTTGAAAAAGAAATAAATTGTCTTTAAATCTTTTTTTAAAGCTTTTAGTTATGTAAGGAATTGTTTTGTACAAAATAATTTATTTAAATTTTGTGTTCAATTGTAATGATCGGTCAGTTACAATTTTTCGACGGTTCCTTGGTTTTTTATGCATATTAAATATTTTTCAAATTTGTTTTGTTCCTCAGCTGATTTTACAGACAATTTAGTTACGTTGATTGCTACCCAATTGCAAGTGGCGCTAGTTTTATGACGTAAAAGTGCATCTTGACAGCAACCAGCAATTGCGATGCGACTAGCTTACAGAATACCAAATTTTGCGACTGATTGCGCGACCGTCGTGCAATGGTTGCTAGTTGCAAAATAATTGCTGTTTTTACAGAATAAGCCTGCGGGTCAAGCCACTGATCACTCTTCCCACCTTCGAATGGACTATTTAAGCTGGTTCAATAACGGATTGTTGGAATCGTAGACATCAATCAACACAATATTATAATTTTTATTATAACAATAAAATCAGAACAACTATAATACATATATATAAAACGAAGAACTGTACATAAAACGAAGGACCACCGGCTTCAAATACCGGAAATATCTATAATTGAAAATGCATTTGAAGTTTTGTCATTCACTGAGAAATTTTACAAATAATTGGAATTTTAAACCTACAAATTCACAGAATAGAAAACATCACTTTTGCACTGTATTTTTTATTAAATAATATTTTGAAAGAAACCTTTAGCATTAGTTTTCCGTACTAAAAGGGAGAATTGACACTTTTTATAATTAAAAGAACTGACACAGTGACAGTTCCTTTTTGACATTTTAACTTACTTGATTTAAAAATGACTATCTGTGAAATGAAATTGAACAGTTTCCTATATCATTGCACAGCTGATCTTAAATGAGAAAAAGATATCCAGGATATCCCCATAGGGCTAATAATACCTAAGCTTTAATATTTGTAAAATCATATCTTCTTCTTTTTTCTATTCATATATATTAAGTCAATCACAAGATAGGTCACTTACTATTTGGTCTAGTCAAAATATTAAACATCAAGTAGGCGTCACATTAAATGTAACATCTGTCATTCTGACGATGATATTCCATTATCGAAATAATTATCAATATCTTAGAGTTTTCATAATTTTTTCATTAAATAGTGGAATTAATTAGAAACACTTAGTTTCATTTAAAAAAGTAATATGAGTAGATTCCACAAAGTAAGGGTCCAAACAGTAAATTCAATTATTTTTGGTGGTAGATTTTTGATGAGGATATTGTGAATCTCGTCTCTTCCCGGTTCGGTTTTTATTTTGAGATTACTTATTATTCAGTAGCTTTCCTCCGTGGAAGAGAGTGATTTAGGTGGTAGGGTGTGAGTTGTCTGACCAAATCTCTCTACCTCCCTTATTATATTAATATGTTGTTCCGTGTCCGGCATATTGTTGGTAAAGTTTTGTTGGAACTGTTCCCCGAAATCTTGAGCCATCTCTTTCTGGTTTGCTATGTGGTTTCCGTCTTTTGTAATTTTTGCTATTCCTTTATTGTTGTTTTTAATTTTTTTGAGGACTGTCCAAATGTTACGATTGTCTGTGTTCATACTTTCAAGGTAAGCTCCATGATTGGTTACTGTGACGTGTAATGTCATTGTGAATTTCTTTTTGTAGATCTAACATGTAGTCCTGATACACCTTGTCCTTTGCCAGATCTTGCGTATTATGTTTTATTTTGTTGGTTATTTCGTCTGGGAGTTTGTCGGTTTTGCTATGTAGAGTTACTTTGTTAGTGGTCTCGTTCGCTCTTATGATATTTTTTTCTAGTGTTAGAAGCGTTGAGTTTAGTTCGTCTCTGTTTTGTATAATGGTCTATTTGTTTTGTTCAGTCATTTAATGATTTTCTATAGCGTGACCAATTGTTAGTTTTATAGTCATAGTATGTTTTGTTTATTGTCCTTGTCTTGTGATGTAATTTTATTGTGATTTGTATAGGGTCATGGTCTGAGGATATGGAACAGTAATTGTGCTATGATGGAAACTGTTATTTTTTATATCTTTTAGCGGATTTTTTATGGTTTTCTAAGAAGTTTTTTTATGGTTTCCTATGAGGTTTGTGAAGCTTAGTTAACAGTTTGCCGGAATAGATTTGACAGTTGTCGAAAGACTTCTTCATGAGCAGAGGACTTGTTCAACACTTGCCTGGAGATTCATCTGACCTGGCACTTCCTGAATGTTACCCATCAACCATCGCAGGACTTCACCTACCAGCTTCAAGAATCGCTACAGATAAGTAGATTAAGAGATTTGTGCGGCATTCATCTTGCTTTTATATATTTCATAATATTAAAAATATCTAACTAACTAACTAACCCTAACAAAAAGCAGTCATGATTGTATTTTTTTTTGTATAGCTATTGTATTTTTTCATATAACTATTCACCGTTTTTCATTAGACTTAGTAATCATTGAGACTGTCTTTTATTTTCAACTTCAACTACCTACCTACAGTAAAGAAGTAAACTTCAAAATAGCTATTACCTAGAGTCTTTGTAGGTCTTTTCAAAGTTTTTGAGAAAACTTTGTGGCGCCCATGGTCTTTACTTACAAGATATTATTACAATAGCTCTGAATCATGTTATCCGATTAGACTATTCTCTGCAATTTACTGTAGGTTCATAAGAACCCACGTTCAAAAATTCAACCCTGAGAAGTGAAAAAATATCTTTTTATTTGCTCATATTTTGGTGCTCAACATCTTTTTGAGGGTCTCATATGCTAAACATCATTTAATGGCTCAGATAGTTCTTTCAGCGACCTTAGTCTGCTAATTACGTCGATATTTTTACCGATTACAATATCCAGTGTGCTCGGAGTTCCCACTGAGGAAGGGTAGAACGTGGGTTCCGAGTTACAAAAAACATTGCAGTCGGGATTCTCGCAGAAGTTTCGGAGAACAATTCCGTTTGGATTGGGTTTTGATAGGTTTTTGTCCCATTCTGGATGTTTACAGTTTAGATCTCCGATAATTATGATTTTCGTGTAGCTACCAATCATGTTTTGAAAATCATCATTTTCAATTTTGGTGGTTGGGGCATTATATACCCCAATAATTGGTCATTTATCGTCAATTAGTATTGCTATGTGCTCAATGTTTGTATTAAGCTTTTTCATGATTTTAAAGTTAATTTTTTTTCTTATTGCTAAGAGGATACCCCCCCTTGACGTCCCTATCCTCGCTAAACTACGAGTACTTTGGATTTCTAATTTTTATTCTGGTATTTTTATTTATCGTCGTCTCGCTAATAAATAAAATATCCGGACTGTATGTATTCAGAAAATGCGGTATTTCATGTATCTTCGAGGTGATGCCTCTAATATTTACATAGATAATATTTATGTGGCCTTTAATATGTGTACCTGTACCCTGCATGACTTTAGAAGTTATAACTGACAATAGTTTGGACGAACCTATTATAAATAATAAATTTCTTGAATTTGCTACTTGCCTTTGATAGAAGATTGTAAAGGTCGGTAACCGCCCTTGTCATCTCGTCCAAGTCTATTATCTCGTTAAGTTTCGTGAAGATGGCATTGAGATTTAGCATCTTCGTTATGTCGTCCCCTTGGGATTGTTGTGATGCTTGTTGTGGGTGGAAGGCCTCATTTGTGAAGTTCTTTCTTTGAGAGCGGAGAAATCTTTTTCGTTGTTAATTTGGAGCGAATTAATATCAATTGCTTCTTTTCTTTTTTCGTCCCATGGGTTGCGTTTCGGAAGAGAAGCGTCTATGTATTTTTTTGCTGTTGTTTTGTTTTGACTTTTGTCTCCGATCTTCCAGAAACTGTTTTCTTTTTATAAATATTGGGCAGTTGTCTGAGTTGGCGGGGTGGCTTCCCTGGCAATTACAGCATTTGGCCGGCTCTGCTATACTTTTGGTGCAGTCAACTGTCCTGTGGCAACCTGCACATTTTAGGCATCTAGGTGGTCTTCTACAGTTCGTAGTGGCACGTCCCCATTGTTGACAGACGTGGCACTGCTTTTGTGGCTTCCGGAGTTCCCTGGTGTTTTCCACTATCCTGACATTCCTGTTTAGGTAGTCCAGCGTAATTGTGGGCGTGGTTATTGCCAGGAATAGAGGACGTCCTTTTGTGTTCATACGATACACATTTTTTAGATCTATTTGATATGACGTTTTCAAGTCGTTTTTGATGTCCTCCGGTTCAATGTCACTCGCTAGACCGCGCAGAACGGAACCGTGAGATTTTTCCTCTCTCCTGGTGTAGGTGTGAAATGGCAATTTTTCCGAGATTAGTTTGCTTTTCAATGTGTCGTGGTCTTCTTCTTCTTGGGAGAATACAACAATTGTACTTCATTTCAAATTGTCCTTTGAAATCTTTTTCAAGCAGGTTTACTATGCCTTTGTGTTCTGACATGTTCCCGTCTATTACGATAGGAAGACATATTTTTCTGGTAGCTTTCTTTTTCGTGTTGGGGAGAGAGGGTTTTGTCTTCTTCGTATATTCGGATTCTTTGGTTTCTGGATTGGTTTTCTCTTTCTGCAGCTTTTTAGATTCTTTTTTGATGCTCTTTGTTCTGGTTCTCTTTCTCTTCTTTTTTTCACGGTATTCTTCGTTGTTTCTGGTGGGTTTTCTGGTTCTTTCTCGGAGAGCGATTCATAGTGGTTTGTGGTAGGAGTAGGGTCGTATTTTCTGCTGTTATTTGCAAATATCTGTGAATATGATACCGATTTTCTGGGGAAGATAAACTCATCGGTATCCATTCTTGTATCTGTCGGCTGGGTGCTATCGATTTCGATGGAATCAAGGTTCGTGTTTGCCTCTTTCAAGGGCTGGACATTTAGCTTTCTCCCTATTATCTTCTTTCCGCTACCACTTCGCAGGTTGTATTGGGTGACAAAATTGTCGTCCTCTTCACCCACCGTTTTGTTGATGTATTATGTGTTGTATCGCATGTATATTTATATTGCCTTCTGATGAGGAGGCGTCTGGGATTTCCCAATAATGTGTCATTTGCTCACTACTTTCGCCATGGCCTGTGGCCAATGATTATTCGATATTTAGACATGCCTTGATCCCTTATTGGCTACGACAACTACCAGCAGTACAAAACATATTTCACGTAATTGTCAATTAGTTCAAAAAGTCTGAACACGACCCTTTCGGAATACTCTCCCAATCTAGTTACTTTTAGTGGTGTGTTTGAGGTTTCCTAAAATGCTCCTCCTAGTTTAAAAACAAGGTATAGTTACATTTTATTTTTTTGTTAAAATTGAGTAATCGTGTGGGGAAAAAAATAAATACGCCATTTTTGTTGTCTATTTGTGTACTTTGTAAGATTCTTATTAGAGTTTTGAAAAATCATATACAGGGTGAAATTTTTTATATGAACAGAACGAACTAATTTTTCAAGACCGGCCCTGATTTTTTCTAGTTTGAATAAATCAGTTGATCAGGTGATAGTAGTGTAACGCTTTACCAAAATATGAGACAAATCGAAATTACCGTTCAAAAGTTATGATCAAAAGAAATATCAGTCAAAATTCACAACTCTTCCTGTATAGTATTAAAATATGAGAGCAGACACTTTTTAATGGCCATTTGACATTCCCCATAGGGGTCTCCATACGAGGTAGGAGTATGTACAGCTCCTCATGACTCACCCTGTATAATCTCCTTGACCTTCATCGCTCTCATTTGACGAAAATTCGGCAACAAAATTGGATTTCGTTCACTACCGTAAGATTATAAAGATACTTTGTCCTCTTTTAACAAGAAACTATATTGTTATGGTATGGTGACTCGGATAGCTAGACGTAGAAAAATGGACTAAAAGAATTTTTTTGAAATTGCTCAATAAAGGAGGTTGTTTATTTTAACGATATATATTCTATCGTGACGTTTGTGCAACCGCCAAATGAGTTAATAGATAGGATTAGAATTCATTGTGGTAACATATTAGGAACAATCCTGGAATGTTATTTCAAATTCAAAGCGCCAATATATTCCCCGCTTACCGTTCTCCCACCATCGTCTCTTTCCACTTTTCCACCATTTAAATACCTATTAGTGTGTTGGTTTGCGGTGTCACCTGGTAGATTTAAACAATATTTCAATGATTTATTCTATACCTAATTGTAATACTTTTCAGTAGATGCTCAAATCCCAAAACAAATATGTTTATTTGAAAGCTTACTGATATTTTTTCACCTTGAGCAGCTTTGTTTCGAATATAAATGTTACAGAGTTTAATAAAAAAGTTAAACAAATATTATGGCAATTTTAAAACTCGTTTGTTCTTGGGGCAAGTGACGTCATAGAGCCTGAAATTATATTGGCAGCATTTGTCAGAATTGCATCAAATAGGCCAATCAATAGAGCATGCAAGTATAGTAATTTTTTACAAAAATCCTAGTAGAAAGCAGATGGTGCCATCATATGAAAGATATTACATTACAGTATAATTTTGATATGTTTTGGTTAGGCTAAAATACGAACAAACTGAGAGGTCGATGGACTTGATCGGATAATTAGGAACTGAATAAATTCGGAAAAACAGGAAAACGAGTCTTTTTTTTCAATTTATCTTTGTCATTTTTCAATTTTAAAAGCTGAAACTTTGTACAAAAGAAGTTCTTCATATGCGTAGACTACTTGACATCACTAAAGAGGTGCGTGACGTCACGTTTAAAGCCCGCGTTTGCTTTCCGCACTTTTGATAATTTTTTTGGACAGAAATGCTGCTACAAAAAATATGAAAAAATTCGGGGACATTTTTTCCTTAAATACTTTAAATTAAAGCTATGAAAAAAATTACTGAAAAGGCCCGTTATTGGCATTGGATGTTAACAAAGGCATAAACACTATAAAATATAAAACCTCTTATCATTTTGATGAAACCTTCTTATGTCATGATTTTAATTTCAATATTACTTGTAAACTCATTTTTGAAACATTCAATTTAATGCAATTTCAGGTGTTTCAAGAGTTCATCGCCCTTGCCGACTCTTTCCTTTGAACTGCATAAGCAACAAAAAAATATGTCGATCCAAAGAAAAAGTCGGCAAGAGTGACAAACACGTGTTTAAACTCTTGCAATCGATTTTGGATAAACTTTACCTACGAAATTGAAAAGGAAGGATTCTCTAGCTAGATCCAAAAGCGGTAACATCGCTAGATTATTTTACAAATGTTTTTCTAATGCACCCCACACACATGCTACTTTTTCAGCGTTGCTGCTTAAATCATTCAATAAAAGCAGAAATAAATTTCTCAGATTGCACAGAAGACTAGCTTTCCGTTATTAGAGACTTTTAGCTTGCCTTAAATTTCTCACGTATCCGTATCCGTAACGAACTGCGCATGTGTAGACCCGTTACGTCTCAGCCGATACGATGCGTTGAACGTATTGTTACGTCCCCTACTCCGTATACGTAAACGTATCCGTATCCCGATCAAAATCAGTATTCTGTGCTATTAGTGCTATTTTACATGTCTTCTTCTTCTTTGATATTGGTTTGGTTTAATTATAACCCAACATATTTTGGTAATGCAAAATATGCATCAAAAATAGGTCGTCCAAATCATCATCGTCCTCGTCTAGCAGCAGTGGATTATTTAATATCGTTCCCATATTACGTTTTTACAAAAATATAAACAGACAAACTAAAAAAGTTTTGAGGTTATACAATTAAAAACAGAACGAAACGATACGTTTTCTGCTAAAAAGGTTTTCTTGACAATTTCTTTACGTCAACGTAACTCCAATACGGATACGGATACGTGTAAAAACTTATGACAAGCTAAAAGTGTCTATTATTGACACTCACAAGCGGTTTCAACGCGTTTCGACCACTTTTTGTACGCAAAAATTAAACATGACCATAGAAAACTAAAATAATGAACATGACTTTTTGTCGCACCCTGTATGTTTCTAATATTTTAACTCGAATTGTGAGATTACTCAATTATAATCATTTCACAAGATAGAAGCAGCAGAACAATGTTTATCAATATTGTAGGCTTCACTCAAGGCAGGGCTTTACTGCCTTGTCGTATACCCAGAAACGTTTTATATCCTGCGGATTTTATTTATCTAAAGATTTATGTATGTAAAAAAATTATTTTAAGATACATATCATTGGTCTAAATTACTTACTTTCTTCTTTTTTCTAGCGGCAATTTAATGTCATTTTGCATTCTAACATTTACCATGTCAGCTGGGGTTCCAACTATTCCTCCTACACCTCCAGCCAATGCAGCTATAGCAACTTTGGAGGCAAAACTATCGCTTTTTGTGTTCTGCTTCAAGATTTCATACATTCCAAATCTAGTAGTAGAATATGTTGCTTGCCTTAAAAGTGAAGCAGATAATCCAGCATACAGAGCCAAAACTCCTGTAAATAACAGAAAAAATTTGCATTTTTAAAAGTAAGAAAGAAGTAATAGTACTTTTACTGTACCTACTTTAAAAACTGAAAGTGAATAAAACAAAGTAAAATCGGTCAATAGATTTTTTGACATTTCCTTCCGTGTTTGGGAGGGATCTCAAAATATTTATTCAATGTCTTGTGATGGAATGAAATATTTACAGCATTGTTACTGTAGAATAGGCTAGTTATACAGGAGTCCGTACAAAAAACTTGGGATATGTTAGAGAGGCTAAAAATAATGATAGTAAATCAAATAAAATGTGTGCCTCACCACCTTACAAAGCTCTCTGGTATATGGAGACAGGCTTGTCTGGCAATTACTGGTGGATATATTTCTGGAAAGAGAGGCTAGATGGACAGCATATACAATATAATGATATTTACGGTAAATAAGTTCGCTCTTTCGCGCAATCTTGTACCACGATGGTTTCACTATATACTTTCCAGTTTAACTCTTTCTATTTCGGTATAATGTGTCAAGCTGTTTGAGGTATAATCGTGATCATACTTACAAGGCAAAGCTACTTCAAAGCCAACAACTCATAAGCCAAACGCACAGTAACGACTATCGAAGGCTTATCGAGAAGCTGAAAGCGGATGACTTAATGGGGCCACCCATTGACGCAACGACCACGAGATATAGCTTTTATTAAGTTCCCAACTACTATACCAGGTAGGGAAGACTGGAAGAAAGGTGTAGCCATACAGGATGAGGCAATCTGGTATACAGACGGCTCCAAGGCAGAGGTAGTTGGGGGGCTGGAATTGTCGGGCTAAAACAAAGAATAGCTATTCCAATAAGCCTATCTAAGGACGTCACAACTTTCCAAGAGGAAGTGACGGTGATTCACCACTGCATTGAAGAAATTAAAAGACAGAAAATAATATACCGTTCAGTTGTCATCTTCACAGACAGTTCAGCTGCACTGAAGGCACTCGATTCCATAGAGGTCAATTCTAAACTAGTATTTGAATGCGTAGGTGCCTTAAAGTTACTCGGAGACCGTTGCATGGTCTTTTCCCCCTTTTTTGGGAGCCATTCTTATACCGGGAGCACTGCAGCCTGCTGGCTTATTGTACTCTACTGCCACATTTAGTCCACCCATCCCTGTACCTTCCAGTAGACGATTTATGAGAATGTGTGCCATATGTTTCATTGTTTGTCTCCTCGAGTCCAGTGCCTCATAGTCAGATAAGATATGGGTTACGTTCTCGGTCTCCATGCCACAAAGTCTGCAGCTGAGATCCCCGTTATATATAGCCCTATTTTATGCAGCTGATATTTTACCTGGGCATAGCCAGTTAGATAACCTGTATGATTCTTATCTGATTCCTACTGATACACAGTACTTCTTCGGCCCGTTCAATTCATGTGTCACCTATAAAGGTCTTACTGTGTACCTGCTTTGGAGTGTTCCTCCACTGTAGTCTATATTAGCTTTGTACCCATTTTTGGATTTGGTCTCGGACCACTTTTTTTGTGATCCCAAGAACTGGTTCTGGTCCAAGCTCTTCTCGCGAGTTCATCAGCTTGTTTATTTCCAGATATATCTTTACATCCCTGCACCTACGCTAAGCTTACTTTAATGTGGTCTGCTAGTTCTTTCTGGAATTCCTCCACCAGTCTGGATGTTACATTGCGGCTATTTAAAGCTGCAAGGGCTGCCTGGCTGTCACTTAATATATATGTTTCTCCTATGAGTATCAGTCCTTTGTTTGTTAATTCTGACACATTGTAGGATAGCATAAATCTCCGCCTGAAATACAAAGGTATGTTTTCCTAGTGATAAGGAACATCTTGTGTTCCTCATTTAACTATACACCCCTGCTCCTGTCCCTTCACCAGTCTGTATACCAGGTCTCACCTCGGGGAAATTTCAATCTGCTTGGGTCTTGCCAGTCCTTTCTGTGAGGTATCTTTTACCTCATATTTAAATAATCCTCATATTTAAATAACCCCATCCTTGCTTCTCCCAGTATCACTGAGTGTAATGGAGGAAGGCCAAATAAGGCTTCTAGTGCTGCTGTTGGCGTGCTTCTCATGCACCCTGCAATACTGAGACAAGTCTTTGCACCCTGCCTAGTCTCATTATTGCATTCTTGTGTGTCGTCTTTGTCCACCAGACCAAAGACGCATAACCACTATACTGCATATCCAGTGTATCATGCGTGGACTTAACCCCCATGTTTTCCCACAAGTTCGCCTTGTCATCATTAATGTGGTCTCCGATCTTGTTGCTACTTTTTCCAGTTGTTTGGTCCATTTTAATCTCGAGTCAATAATTACCCCGAGATATTCAACATCCATCATCATTGAAATCTCCGTACCTTAAAGGGTTAGTGGTCCCAATTTCATCAGGTCGCTTCTATTGGTATAAGGCACTATGTCTAATTTGGTGGGATTCAAACCCATCTCTTCCGTCCATTTTGTTACTATGTTCAGAGCCTGTTGCATGCGTTCTCTGACTAGTATTGAATTTGCCTTGTGATATGATGACCAGATCATCCGAATATCATAAGACAGAATGGTGTTCCTCTTTGAGTCTCCTTATCAGTCCGTCCATTACACGGTTCCATATTACAGGAGATAGGGCACCTCCTTGAGGACATCCCCTTGAAACTCGAGCTGATAATGTTTCACCCATCAAGGTTAAAAAGATCTTTCGGTCTTTCAGCATGCAGTCTATCCATCTGCAGCTTGTTTCGTCAATTTGTTTTTGACTAATTGCTCTCGTGATCACTTCGTGAGAGGTGTTGTCAAAGGCACCCTCTATATCAAGAAAGGCTGCTAATAATACTCCCTTATCTTCGAGAGCATACTCTATCCCTTGTACTAAGTGATGGAGTGCTGTCTCTGTGGATACTCCCGGTCTGTATGCATATTTTATTTGACTTTGATTTACCACTGCTCTAGATGCTTTCCAACTCTCCTCCTTACCCCGGTTTGGAGTCTTCGAGACCACATGTCGTTCTGTATCTAGTGGTCCATCTCTTATTTTGCATTCTGAAAAATATACGTCGAGAAGTTCTACCAAAGTTTCCTTCCCGTTTTTTGTATATCTCCCATCTCTTGTCTCCAATGAGTTAATTGTCCTTTGAGGATCTTTGGAAAGTATCTTATGGAGCCTAGCACATTCGGAGGTCTGCTCCACCTCTTCACAGTGTTTCCTCCATGAGTCTCTCGTAACGATTCTCAGAGCCGTGCAAGGTCATGGTAGCCTAGGTACCAGGACACGAGGGTCATAGGGGCAACTAACAGGCGGATAAAACGGCCATACAAGGCTCATCAATGCCATTAATTGGACCGGAACCCTTCTTTTGCGTCGCAAAATCGACAATAAACATGGCTACAAGAAAGTGAGTGGCACAGAATTCTCTAGAATGGTGAGTAGCGTACCAGCAATAGTACGAAATAGCATTGCAATCTTAGAGGATATTTTCTTAGTAATATGGTACTTATCAGTATTTTTGAAAAGAGGAAAAGTAAGCTTTCCTGCAATATATCACTCGACCTACGTTGCTATTGAAAAAAATTTGAGATGGCGCGGCACACTGTAATGTTACCCGCAATCAACTGGACGACTATCTGTTATGTTGTTGACTTGACGGGTTCTGACAATAATATATGTGTATGAACACAGGATGTTTGAAGATTTATTGAAACGATTATTTATAAATCTTAACGTGTATTTTACGACATTTTGAACAAGACATGTTCAAGTTGAAAAGTGACAATCTCATGTTGCCAACTGTAATACTAAAACTAATATTAAGGAGACTTCACATAACACGCCCCTTTTTTTTAATAAAACAACTTAACACTAATGACAAAAAATAACAATAAAAGTAAACAATTTACCAGAATAACCTCAGTCATTTCCTGAAAACGTAAACCGTCTGGGTCTAACTATTGTTCTTCCACTTAGTTTGAACAGAACTTTGTACAACTTCGGGTTGGATATCAAGCTCTGAAGTACGTGATTCTGAATCTAAAAGACTTGAACTTTCATTATTTTCTAAAACAGTACTATGAGTTGCGGAAGCCGGTTTTAGAATATGTTTTCTGTTGCGGCGATACTGAGCACCATCCGGAGTTCTTACAGTATAAGATCTAGGAAAAGGACCAACCTCAACTACTGTTGCTGGAAACCACGGGGACGAGGGACAATTCTGATAATAAACCTCATCTCCACATTCTAATATTGATAAATCTTTGACTGGTTTATTATTATAATTTTTTTTGTATATTCTCCTGTTTCTTTTCAATAAAATCATTATACTGATCAAAATCTATAAGTTTGGGTCTTAAAACTTTTTCACTTACATGTAATTTCGTCCTTAAAGTACGAGACATTAATAACTGTGCTGGCGAATAGCCACATTCAAGTTCAGTATTTCTGTATTGCAAAACACCAATATACGGGTCTGAATTGTGTTCTAAACATTTGTTAAAAATACACTTAACAGTTTGTACTGTCCTTTCAAAATATGTCCATTGCTTTGAGGATAGTTTGGACTAGACGTTTGAGCCGTAATGTGCCAATCATTTAAGAATGACCTATATTCATAAGATGATCAGACATAATGAACATAGGAATGCCATGTCTGGCAAACATCGATTTTAAAGTCATTATCACTTCCTTCGCGTTAGTGTTGGTCATTGGAGAAATTTCAAAATTTTTTGAATAATAATCCACCAATAGTAAATATGTGACTTTAGCATATTGGAAAAAATCGACGGCGACTTTTTGCCAAGGAAGCGTAGACGGTTCGTGTGGTAAGAGATACTCACGACTATTAGTCTTTCTGTATTTAATACAAGGCTGACAATTTTCCACTTTATTTTTTATGTCAACTGACATGTTTGGCCAGTATTATACTGAACGAGCGAGACGGAGACATTTGTCAATGCCTAAATGGCCTTCATGGATTATATTTAATATAGATTTTTGTAAAGATTTAGGAATTACTATTTGATTATTTTTAAAGACAATACCATTGACAACATGTAATTCCGATTGATAACTATGGTATGGTTTGCCTTCTGATTCAACACCAGTTTTTGAATTTGGCCAACCATTAAAATAGAATTTGCTTACAGACTGTAAAATTTTGTCTGACAGAGTAGCTCACTTAATTTCTTCCAATTTTTCAGGCGAAACTGCGACGTTATCAACAAGTAAATTGACGTGTATATTTAATTCCTCTTCGACAGTATCAAAATTATCTGCAGACTCAACAGGCGCCCAACTCAAAGTGTCCGCAATAAATAGAAATTTTCAGGGGACATAAGTAACATCTAAGTCAAAAAGTTGTAGATTTAACATCATTCTCTGAAGTCTTGCTGGAACTTCAGCTAACGGTTTTCTAAATAAACTTACTAATGGTTTATGGTCCGTTTCAACAATGACTCTACGACCATAAATGTATTGCTTAAAACGAGTACACCCAAACTGTATCGCTAACAACTCTTTCTCAATTTGAGCATAATTTACTTGTGACGATGACAAAGATTTTGACGCATAAGCTATTGGCTTTTTATTTTGTAAAATGACTGCACCCATTGCAAATTTAGAACTATCAACAGATAACGTTAGAGGTACATCATTGTTAAAATATGACAAGACTGGTGACTGACTAATAATTTCTTTTAAATAATCAAATTCTTTTTGATGTTGATAAGACCAATGAAAACTAACATGTTTCTTTAATAGGACCCCTAGATTAGTAGTACGATCAGCTAAATTGGAGATATATTGTCCTAAATAGTTTATCATGCCCAAAAATCTCCTAACATCACCTAGACAGGACGGTACGTAGCTGACATATAGCTTCAACTTTATTTATATCTGGACTAATGCCATTAGCAGAAAATTTATGACCTAAATATTTGACTTCAGACATTAAAAATTTGCATTCATCAAAATTAAATTTCAAATTAAACTGACGAGCTTTTTCTAATACTTTTTTCAATATTACATGGTGTTATGGTAGGCATACTACAAGAAAAAGGAAAAACATGGACAGAGGCAAAAACAATGGCAAAAGATAAAAAACAATGAGCTAAATTTGTACATGAATAAAATTCTATCTGGACCAAAGCATCGATGAAAAAATGGATATATGTCTTAAGCATAATACTATGTAGTTGAAACAAGTATAATTGTAAAAGTATACCCTACACCATACACTATGGTAATTGGGTTTTTGATAATATATATATATACATTGTGACCTTCTATAGAATCACTGTAAATCAACAGGTCGTCGATATATAGACATACACCTTCTATATCGGATATTATTTCGGACATACTTTCATGGAACATTTCAGGAGCACATGAAACTCCATAAGGTAATCTGCTGAATCTGAACCTACCAAAAGGCGTTCCAAATGTGCATAATTTGGAGCTTTCAGTATCCAACGGTATCATCCAAAACCCAGACTGAGCATCTAACGTTGAGAAAAACTTTGCATTAGATAGTTTTGAACAAATTTCCCCAAGAGTCGGTATCGGATAATGACAGCGATTAATAGCTTTATTCAAGTTCCTTGGATCTAGACAAACTCTTAATGACTTATTTTTCTTTTCTACTATTACTATTGAACTAACCCATTCACTTGGTTCATTGACTTTTTCTATCACCCCTATAGATAACATTCTGTCTAACTCTTGTTTCAACCTATTGTGAAGACTAAATGGTATTCTGCGAGGTGGCTCGATAACAGGTGATATATTTCTGTTTATTTCTAAATGACAAGTGTTAGGTAAACAGCCTAGACCACTAAAAACATCTAAAAACTCATTCATTACTGACTCATGACCAATTAGGTACTGATATTTTTTCAATTAATTGTAATTTCTGACAGGTATTAAGACCCAAAATAGTTTGACAAGACATATCCACTATTGTAAACTCTAATTATACTACTTTTCCATCAATGACACTGTTTAAAATAACTCGACCTATTACTGGTAACACATTGTTAGAAAATGACCTCAGTTTCACATTAGTAGGTAAAATTTTATTGTTCACTTTAATACTCTTAAATAAAATATAAGACATGACATTGACCTCTGCACCAGTATCCAAGATACATTTTACTTCTAATTCATTTATTGCTAAGTTGACTGTCCATGCATTATAGACATTAACATTACCAATTGCATGATCAACCTGATTAATATACTTTGTTACAAAACAGGATTCACAATTATCATTAGCACTAGCATGGTCAACACTGCTATTTACCATTCTGACTTGTGTAGTTTGACAATATTTAGAAAAATGACCTCTTTTGTTACAAGAATGACATATAATATCAAATGCTGGACATTTATCCCTATGTATTTGACCACATCTACTACAATTATTATTGTTAGGCTGGTACTTATAATCATTAAACTTATTCCTATTATAATGTACAAATTGACAAATTGAATTTTGATAATTATTATAATGACCACGACTTTTACCAACATTTTGACCACTATTACTATTTTTGTGACTATTTTCAAAACTAGTACTTTGACCATTAGAATAATTTATATTATTTTTAAATTTAGAACCTGGACTAAAATAATTACCTTGATTATTTTAAAATTTAGCACTTTGACTTTCTATTTTACTTTCTATCTTATAAACAACTGCTTCACTACTTTTATTTAAATTTTGTGCTTGTAATTGCGTGACAATAATGCTTTTAGAAATATTTAAAACTTTTTCTACATTTAGTGACTCTTCTCTCAACAATTTTTCCTTAATAACTTGTAGTTTAGAACTTAAACCTATAATAAACAAGTCACATACCAAACTTTCCTTTAACGTATCCAACTCACATGAAAGACTCAGATTCTTCAAAGCAGTCATGAAGTCCTCTACTGATTCTTCCTCTTTTTGTGTCCATGTTAAAAAATTGTGCCTCTCAACTGTGAGATTCTTCTTTGGCTTACAATGTTTGGTCATTTTATACAACACCCACTTCTGGATTTCTCGAAAAATAATTGTACTCACTTATTCTGTACACCCTCAGGATCACTAAACACAGCTTCTTTTTTGGCGCACACGTCTTTTTAGATTGCTACGGGCGTTTAAAGTTTACAATTTTTCAAATTACGCGGCCATTTTTTCTATATGTACTCCTCTCGGCGCACCAACATTCACTGTACAAACTTATAGAGAAGGAACTAACGGTGTTGCCAAGTTTTTTGGAATGCTACTTAACATGTATTTTGATGTACTTTACTTCCTTATTCTGCCTATTAGATCTCTTACAATATTTCTATTAAGATCACAAATTCGTCCTATAATAATGTCATATGCATTATACAGTATCCGCCAAAATAAACAGTACCGAAAATAAAAATTAAAATTAATTTTTAATTTCTGTAGTGTAAGTGTTCAAAATGTTCACCATTTCGACGCAAACAAGCTTCATATCGATTTTGTAAGTCAATAAACATATTTATAAAAAGTGGTTGATGTTACTGCCGAAAAATATTTTGTATTCTTTCCCGTAGTTCGGCAATATTCGCCGGCGGATTTTCCGAGTGAAATATTTTGTCCTTCATTATGCCCCAAATGTATACGTCAGGTGGCGACAGATCAGGTGAATGAGAAGGATATTCGAAGTCTGTTCCCCGAGAAATTATTCTATTTTCCGTATGAACGAAAATAATGCTCTACCAAAAACACTTTTTCTTCCGTTGTTAGAACCATTTTTAAATCAAATTTGACTGCAGCGTACTATTAATATATCAACTAATGACAATTAAGTCAAATATGACAAATCCATATTACATAAACAACTCCACAGCACTTTCTGTTTCGGTACTGTTTATTTTGGCGGATACCGTACCTAGCACGTCTACGATAACCTTCGTCACTTCTTCCGGTCCAGTACTTATATAATTGTAAGATTTTTCCACACTTCACAGACGTACGATTGTTATTCATCCAAATAAATTCTTCTACAAGATGTGGTGACACGCCGTTTTGAATACAAAATGTTGCGATAAAACACCTATCTGCGTATTGTAATCCCGAAAATAATATTTTTTTCCCTCAACAATCTATTTAATCTACACGGTACGTTGTTTATATCACAGAAACTGTTCCACGTCAAAACACTTCCTCTGTTCGCCATTTTATTATTTTACTGTGGCGAGTATAAAGAACTTTTCCAAGAAATCCTGATTTACATTTGGCAACATCGCGGTTAGTACTTGAAATTTGGAACTTACCGACGCTTTCGTTCGTGATCGTGATTAATCGGCTACTATTTTCACCCGTTGATTTTCGTTTGATATCATATGAACTATCGTTGGGATTCACAGGTAACTCATTTTATGATAATGTATGGTATTTAGGTGCACAATTTAAACATTTGTTCAAATAAACACCGCCGTTTTCATGAATTTTATAATATAAACAAAAACTATACATTTCTATTGGTTGGGTTTAAAATATAAACAAACCACTCAATGCACTCTTGAAATGTAAAATACGCTTAGGTATACTTAAAATATTTCTTTGTTTCGTTCTTTCTTGTTAGCTTTTTTCTTTCATTATGAATGTATCAAAACCGTCGGGTTACAAATCAAATTTACAAATTTTAAGTAATAGTGAATGATTTGAGGGGTGTGTAATCAAATTTAATTGTTTCTATGTTTTAAAAAATTGTAGGGAACATTTATTTGACTTTCTTTATCGGCACGGTGTTTTAAATCGTACATTTAATTGCCCTCAGTACGGAAACCTTTTAAAAGTTAGTTTTCCCAATAATCGAGTAACTCCTCTGGATAGTTCTGTATCACTTTCAATATCAGACATTATAATTATTATAAATAGGCTTCACCATCGACAATGAAGAGGACTTACTAATATATAGTTATAAATAGGCTTCACACCTTTGACAATGACGACGACGACTAAAAATTGAAAATCTAGCTTGTGATTTTCTAGGTTATGTTGACTCGTTGCAATAAAACATCCTTTTCATACCAAAAATCAACGAGACACTTCTGACACCATGTTATGTTGTTGACTTGACGGGTTCTGACAATAATATATGTGTATGAACACAGGATGTTTGAAGATTTATTGAAACGATTATCTATAAATCCTAACGTGTATTTTACGACATTTTGAACAAGACATGTTCAAGTTGACAGGTGACAATCTCATGTTGCCAACTGTAATACTAAAACTAATATTAAGGAGACTTTACATAACACTATCCAAATAGGTGGATTTTAGCAGCCTCTATGACTAGCGCGTTCTACCGATTTGAATCCATTAGATTTTTCGAGATGGGTGTATCTTAAATGCCTCGTGTATCCAAATGAGTTAATAGATAGGATTCCTTTTTTTTTTGTCGGTTATTTAACGTCGGTCTTTCTCTGCAACTTAGGCTAATCACCGACGCTGGGAGCACTCTACCCCTAACCAGAAATTTTGCCGAACCCACTAGTGTTCCAACCAGTGGTAGGGATCTTTATCGAGCCCAACATCCATGGACTCGGGACCTCGGTTTTACGTTTCATCCGAAAGACGGCATATCTACATTATACCTCGTGCTCATTGGTATAATGCCTGCGAGCTGTGATATGCTACTGACCCTAGTAATCTAAAGTGTTTCGCTGCAGGATGTACGGGCTCTACGACGGTGTTTCCCCAGTGATCACCCATCCAAGTACTAACCGCGCTCGACCTTGCTTGGTTATAAATATCGCATCAGAAGCGTTTCACTACAAAGCTGGGCCGACGCCCAGATAGGATTCCATTACATTGTGATAATATTAGAAATAATCCTGAAATGTTATGCCAACATCAATAAGCTAATCAATTCCCCGCTTACCGTTCTCCCACCATCATATCCTTCCACGTCTGGTCCCATAAATACGTGATCCCATCCTATGACTCGTCAGTTATCTCTGAGGAGTAGGCAGATTGAGACCTCAGAGATAACTGCCGGGAACGGTAAGACCAGTGGAGTAATAAACAATGTCTGCTAATAAATTATTCAATAAGAATATCTGGCCTAGGGCTTCAGACGAGTGCGAGATTTTTCTCGTCTCGTCTAGTTCTTGTCTCGAAAAAGCGAGACGAGACAGTTTTGAAAATGTTATGGGCGAATGGGCGATACCGAGACCACATACTTACAGCGCAGCCCAAGAGTCTCGTTTTTGGTCTCGTTAAATTTTTTTTCGTGCAATTGCACGCGAAGTCGATATTTCGCGTTCTCAGCACAGTCCGCGAAATTTAATTTCGCGGCCGTTACCCATTGCAACGGCTGCGAAACCAAACGTCACTTCCAAATTTAAATATCACTTCCAAACTTGACATTTCTAAAATACTACAAAGACAAGGATTATTTTTTATTGAATACCAACAAGTACATAAGTACCTACTTATATTATTTAGGATAAATATTAACATTAATTGTACAGTTTGTATTATTACTTATATTTACTCAAGAACTGTCAAAATATTTTGTACATATCATTTCCATAGCACACGGTGACATTTTTAAATAAATTGAACTGCTGTTGATTTTAGAGCAATAATATATTTATTTACAATTATCTAAGTAGTTTAATAATTTTAACGATTGCACGAAAAATAGTGTGTATGCCATGGCCGCGAAACTTTTTAACGACCTCAAGATTAACTGTTCTTTCGGTACGTTAAAAAGGTATTTCGCGGCCTAAGCATACAAATAACTATTTATGAAGTTTTTATTATAAAAATTAGAAAAGGTCTACATAGAGAACAATAAATTTTACAATATATAACATCTGGTGAGCATCTGTGAAATATTTTATTGTAAATAAAAAAAAGCTCAAAGTTAAAACTCTGATTTTTGGAGTAAGTATACATATTAATATATCGTAGCTTATCAATACAAAACATGGCATCCTTAACCGAGTATGATTTTTCCATATTTTTACTTTAATTTGTTAACTCTTTTTATAGTTACTTATCACTTATCATAAATACTTACCCTTGAAGATTATTATATTTTAGATTTAATATCGAATGATTCCTTTCAAAAGATCGACGGGTTAACTTACTTTCGGTTGTGTATGTGTATCTACGAGCTAGAGAGTCATAAACGTGTGTACTATTGAAGGGGTTTCTTTGGCTCGAAATTTTCTACCTTTATATACAGAAAACTCTTTTTATACTTGACGCGTCCTTTTTCAACACCTATATAAAACAATTAAATATAGAGAATTTCCACTATAATCCCCAACGTGTTTTGTCTATATTATACATCGATTGTTTTAAAGAATAATAATAATTATGTTTGTTATAAACTTGCGATAATTAAGATTATCTTTCAAGAAAAAATAGAATTTACGAATATAAAAACTATACTATCTATATTTCTTTTTCCGTAGGAGCAAAGTGCCTCATTATTCGTTAAAAAGTACTATAAATATAGGGTGTCTTTCTTTTTTTCTATGTGGAATAAAATGATAAAACAGGTCGGTTTTACCAAAATTAAATAGACACGTCCTGTATCGCCTCAAATACAATAGGGTCGTAAAATTCAGCAGAATGGTTAAGGTTTCATTATTAAGATAAGCCTTTAAATAAAATATTTTAGAAGCTATTTAGATAAATTGAAAAAAATTCTGGTAATCTTCTTAACGACCAAATAGATATCAACCATTCTCCCTTATTAAACTTAATTACCTAGAAGATAAGTCAGGTAATTGTTGTGAATGAATTTCCAGGTGAACTTGTTCAATAATTTTTTTAATATTCGTTGAATTCCATATTTAGGCATTTTTTGTACTTTATTTCCATGTAAACATTTTGTAATACTTTGTCAATATTCTTAAAATTCCGCATTTATGCACTGTATACATTAAACATTTTTCATTATACTTTCACTCGTTTGCTTTTATTTTTCAACTTCAGTTACATTAAAATGTCCACGAGTGTGATTGTTAGTGATAATAACCCGAATCAGAGGCGAAGATAAAATGAAACTGAAACTAAAAAAAAACTCAAAATTCGAAAAATGTGTGAAAAATGAAGAGTGAAAAAAATTATTAGTCGAAAAGATAACAACACTACCTGTATGAAGAGGCATTTACTGACGGTTCATTCAAAAGCCTACGAAAAAATTTATGGGAGCTCAACTTCGATTCAAAAATCAGTGTCATCTGCTCAAAAAAAATTGACTGATATGTTTTCTGAACAGGTAAGTACTTTTATTTTATATCAATCTCAAACATCTTCAATGATGTTAATAATTAGAAGCATTTTTCGTAAAACGTAATTTTTTTTTGAGAAAAAACGGAAAAAAATTTTTTTTTGGTATTTATATTCATTTCCCAAAAACTATATTTCAAAACGGAAAAAATAGCCGCCAGTAAAAAGAGGATACAATAATTTAATCAGGAGTTAAGAATTTCTCAAAATTACCATAGGTACCGTTGTCTTTTTGCAATTTTCAAAAATTCATATCTTCGTGGCTTTTGAAAATTAAGGTCTCAAAATTTAGGGATAGACATTTTTTAATATGTACAAAAACCTATTAAAAAATAAAACTATAGTTTATTTCAGAAAGGTATAGAGTAATAAAACCTCATAAGGTATGCAAAGGGAGCACAGAATGACCCAACGAATATTTAAGCCACTTTCATAGTTTGGCATTGATTTCATTGTAAAATTCTTTCTTTTTATCAAGTGCAGGTAGTACCACCCGGGTTGGGGTCAATATATGGGTTTTAGCCTATTGTTATCGATTTACAAACACTGAAAATAGTGTGCCAAAGGCGTGCAGGTAGGATACTCGTAAAAAGGAAAGAATTTTATTTTAACAGAATAAAAATTAGGCATTATGTACATAGTATTAGGTACACTTATTTTTTATTGAACATTATACAAAAAATACATTATACAGAAATTAAATTATAAAAAATCATAATATTCTTCGACATCTGAAATTTTAATATTAGAAACAATACTATTTCAAGACCTACGCCTATGGCCGACACCGAAATTGAGCCGAACTGGACGGAATTCCCCATTTTATTACTCTATACCTTTCTGAAATAGACAAATAAAACAATAAAATTAGGTGATTTGGTGTGGAATGACCCATATATTATCAATTGTCAAATTCATTAATAGAAATTTATCAACTCCAAAACCTAAATTTAAAAAATTAATAGACCTCTTCCAGTTTATATTCAATTGAAGCATTGTCTTTTCAACTTCAATAATGTAAAATCCTTTCATACATATTTTTAATCAAAAATTTTCGTAAAGTTGTAGGAACATAAAAAAATATTATGTTTTAGAATAAATTATCACCGAAGGATTATGAGGCTTTAATTGTGGAGTGGATGGCGAAGAAAAAGTTGGGCTTGAGTTTTTTCGATGACGTTGACACTGAAATTTTTTTCCATATTTTAAATCCCAACATCAGTGTCCCCCGACGTAATTGTGCTCGGCGAATGGTGATGGATCGTTTTCACATGAAACGAATGACAGTAAAGGAAATTTTGGACAATAACTGTTCTAAATTTTCATTTACGGTTGATGGCTGGACTTCGATGAACTTCAGATCATGTTACGGTGTAACTATTCACTTCATCGGTGATAATTGGCAGCTACAATCTTTAGCTTTAGATTTTCTTTCTTGTGGTCAACATAGCGGAAAAGATATCGCAAAAGTTTTTTTCTTATTGTATCAAAGAATACGCGTTAGAGAATAAGATTCAAGGAATAACCGTAGACAATGCATCGGCAAACACTACATTTATGAGTGAGTTAAATGTTTTGATGGCGAATAATGACCAATCGTTCGATCATATAAATCAACATTTTCGTTGTTTTGCCCACATTTTAGATCTCGGTGTTCAAGATATTATGAAAATGTTAAAAGTAGACTTTCTTGAACCCGAGAGTGATAGTCTGGACAGTTTAATCTCCAAAATAGGAAATATAGATTATGAAGAACTCAATAGTGACGATTTAGATGAAGTCGAATCGTTTGAAATGACTTCAAATGATTTCAGTCCATCATCAGCTATTTGTAAATTGCGCAGTACTTTCATTAAAATAAGAAAGTCTGAGCAATTACAAAATAAATCAATTGATTTTTGTTACATCACAAAAACAATAGCTATTTGTGTATCAAGAGCAGAAAGTAGTACTTTGGCAGTCGAGACAGAAAGTTGCCGCGCGACGCGTCAGCGGAGCGCGGCAATCTGTCGAGACTACCAAAGGACTTTCTGCTCGAAATACACACAAGATTTTTTCTACGATCACACCAAAATAAAATTAATTTTTTATTAAAAACGTGTTACTTTCATCACAATATTGGAAGTTTATTTGACATATTAAGCCTACTATTCGAAGACAAAAGATTAATTGTGTATGTTGTGTTGCCTACTTATGACAATAGACTTTATGATTTAAAGATTTATGATTTTATGGTTGTATGAATATTATAGTTCATTAAATAAATTACAACTTTTTTAAATTTTATTTGAACGGAATACAGAACGATAATAAACAAACATACCTTTTACTTATTAACTAAATTAAAATTAAAGATACAATTTTGGCAATTTTTTATGTTTATGCCTGAGGTAGATGTCTCTGAAAGGTTAGAAAATGTCAAATCTTTCTGGTGATTGCAAGTATGTTGTGTTGCCTACCTATTGCCATTGTTTGTTCTTAGCAGTTTCGTGTACCTATGTACGTAGGCAACACTTATCACATTAATGTCAGATATTTATTACTTTAATGTCAGATATCTTTTAGATTTCCCTATTTCTCATTATATTATTACGGAAAATACTGTTGGATGCTTTAACATATTAGAAAATCAACTAAAATATTTATTTATTCTACAGTTTATATTAAAATATCTACTAGCTCTCTTTTATCTATAAATAAAATTAGGCGTGCGCCAAAGTTACTTTCTGCTTAAGAGCGCCAATAATGTCAAATTATGACAGCTCGCGGAAAACATCAACTTTGCGGTTAGATTTGAGTGTGCAAAAGCCTACTTTCAGTAGTGATCGTAGGAAAAATATATTAATCCTATTTTGGATGTTAAGACGAGATGGAATAGCACTCATGATATGGTAGAAGTAGGAATTAGTTTTTAATTTATTCTGGTTAAGTCACGAAGATAATTAAAATATAAGTATGTTAAGACTAAGTGAAGATGAGTGGTTGTTACTTGATTTTAAAAAATTTCAAAATAGTTTCGAACGCATTTTGGGTGAAAAATACGTGACTCAGCCAATAGTTGTTGTTGATTTTAATATACTTATATCAGATATTGAATCGACAATTTTTGAGTTAGACAGTAAGCCAAATCGCACTATTGTTGAAACTTTATTAATTGCTTTTCAAGCATCTAAAGATAAGATGTTGAAAGATTACCGAAAAACCAATTGGATTTATTTTTCGAGTTTAATTTTGGATCCTCGGCATAAAGTTGAAATATTCGACAAAACCGATTGGGGTAAAGAAATGAAGAATGAGGCTATCCAATGCTTCGAAAATTTTTATAAGAAATATGCTAAAAATACTTTCAATGATCAACCAACTGAGGGTAGTCTTTGAAAGTGATGACAATTCTAAGAGTATCGACATTAATAGTCTTTAGAAAACATCGACAAAATCTTTGAAACATTGGAAAGCTGAATTTAGAGAATATTTAATATTAGAAAGAGCACAAAAAAAACAAATTATTTTAGAGTGGTGGAAAGTGCATGAAAAGGTTTTTCCTACACTTTCCAAGATGGCCAAGGATTTATTTATCATAATGGCTACATCCGTACTTGTTGAACGATTATCATACGTACATCATTGAAAGATGATGTGATGCAAGCGTTACTATGTTTGAATTCTTGGTCATCGTGTAATTTAAAAGATAAAATCAAGACAGTGTAAAATTAAAAAAAATATGTATATGTAAAAATAATTTTGTATAATAGCGTTATAAATATAGTTTTAAAAAATTATTTATGTATTTTATTATCAATATTTAGAATTAAGCGGTACAACCGGTAACGAGACGAGACCGAGACTTGAACGAGACAAGACAACCGGTAACGAGACGAGACCGAGACTTGAACGATACCTACTCAATTTCTTCGGAATTGACGAGATCGAGACGATATTTTTGATACTCCTCGCCCACTCTCGTCTCGTGTGAAGCCCTAATCTGGCCACCTGGAGTTTCATTCAAATGGTCTGTTGAATCTACAATATCTCAGGAAGCCTCGGATTTATTAGATGGAAGCACTGTACCTATTATCCAATACACTATGCAACCCACATCATGATTGATTCATTGATTGATTAGTTCGGCACCACCAGTCAGAGACTCCGCACCTCAGTATTTATGCCTTTATGGAGAAATCTTTCCTTGGGCGTTGTTTTGGCATTAATGTTGCCTATCTGGTAGAGGCCAACTCATTAATTAGCATATTAATTGTCATGCGTCTATGAGAATATTCTTCGAATCAGTAGCAAATCGTGATTCAATGAGAATACATAAATTTCCGGTCTAATTAAGTTTAAGTTCGATTATAGAATAAACCACTTCCCTTCCACCCAATCCATCCCCAATCAGTGGTGAAACCTATGTTGAAAATTGGCTGAGCCAGCGTGAAAGGTAGGTTTTTTTAGTTTCTAGTTTTTTTCATAAATCCAAAATAACCAACCATTTTTTGGTCACTTCGAGCCTAGATAATTCAAATTTGTTTAAAATTATATTAATCTTCATGGTTAGCTACTGATTCAAGAGTGGAGTAACAATTCTATAGACCTATAGACCTTAAAATACCATAGTTGGCTCTTACTCAAAGGCGTATTAGTAGTTTGTGCAACTAGTGTGGATATGATGGCCATATCGCACGAGGAAGAAGTTTGAGCACGACGCCGTAGGCGGAGTGCGATATGGACAATCCACACGAGTCGAACAGTTAATTTTTTCTACGACCCACCTAAGAAAAAATCTAGAAAATAAACATTTTATTAAACTATAATAAAACTTCAAATTAAAAATTTTTAACAATTTTATTATTATTATTATTTTATTATTTATAAATAAAATTAAAATTAAAAAAAAATTCCCACGAGGAATCGAACTCTGGTCTACCGCGTGGATACTTACCACTGGACTACCGAGGAAGATAGTAATCACCTATCTATAACGTCAAATGTATTACATAATTTTATAAAAATTGACGTTTGTCAGGAGTCCCCTTAAATATTCATTTTATTCTGTTTTTATACGTTATACGCCTCTTTTGCGGCTAAGCGAATATCTGGTGGAGTATTATTTATTGATTCATCACTGAAATCACTCATTTTTACTAATATTTTTCTTAAAAACTATAGACCTATTTTGACAAGTTATTTTGACGTTTCTATGAAATTGAAAAACAGATGAGTTAACGGGTACTAAACGCAAATGCTGATTGGTGGATTTCATATACGTTCTAGGATGTATATGAAATCATATCCGTTCAGTTAACCGGAATGGCCTACATTTACATTCTGTAAATTGTGCAGAAAATGGATAATATACATGTGGGTGTAGAAAAAAAATGTATCCGTTCTTAGCTAAGATATATATATTTTATGTGTCTGTATACCGATTTTCGCATAGGATCTAACATATATTTAATTGGAAACTGTTTATTATAAATAATTTTCTCATAAAATAAAATTTTTTTGTTGAATTCAAGTAGAACTTGTTATCAGGAATAGGTAAACAAGTTTTTTTGTAACTCGTAGAAATTTAAAATCCATTCGCATCAAATCGATATTTTTTATTGAAAACTATAAATACATTTATTTATTCAACAAATATGCCTACTGTTCCTACACCCGATGAACTTAAATTAGATCGATTGATTGCGCAGCGGGAAATTCTTTTCGGTAAGAGTCAAAAGTGTTTTGATTCCGCGAAGGAACTCGATAGACACCCAAATTCTAGTAGTAAATTAGAAAACTTCTCCATCCGTTACACTACATTTTAACTTAAACCTGATGAGCGTCCAAATTATGATAGCTTGAACGCTTTTGACGAGCTCTACTGTACGATTGATTATATAGCTTCTAAATTTTTGTCGGGTGCGTATGCCTAAACTTGAACTTGAAATTTTCTGGAGAAGATATTTCCGTTTGGCCTTTATTTTATGAAAACTTTAAATATTTAGTACACTGTAAAGCGGAATTTTCTAAAGCAGAAAAATTGCAATATCTATTAGGAAGCCTATCTGCGAAGGCTTTAATAACCTGCAATGCATTTGAAGCTACCCCTAATGATTATGATTCGATTTGGAAGTTATTAGAAGATACCTACAATGATGAAAAATTTCTTGCTGATTTGTATTTAGATAAAATTTTAAATTTCCACTCTTTGCCTAATAGAAGTACAAATAATTTACTTTCATTTTTAGAAACCTTTGATACCGCTGTAACTGCCTTAAGACGTTTAAAATTAAATGACCTCTGTAGTTATATACTTACTTATATTGCTCTTTCAAAAGTGTCCAAACAAACAATTGATGATTTTGATTTGGTTACCCCTCAAAATACTATACCACAATACGATGATCTTATTAAATTTGTTCGCCAACGAAGTAGGAATATTAGTAAAATTGATAAGCTTAAACCAATGTCTAGCTCAATCTACCAACATTCTAAATCTAATAATTTTAATAGAAATCCAAAGACATTTATGGCCAACATCTCCACCCCTGTTAAATTAAATTGTATTATTTGTATACATCAACAACATTACTTAAAAGACTGTCCTGTTTTTAAAAGTTGGCTATTTGATCAAAAATTCAGATTTATAAAGGATAACATCTTGTGTATTAATTGTTTTTCAAACAAACATAAAGTTAGTGCTTGTCCTTCTCGATTTAATTGCACATTATGTCAACAGAGACATCACAGTCTGTTACATAAAACCAATAATGATAATGAAGGAAATTCAAATGTCTCTGAAAATAAGCTAATACAGTACTCGCCAGCTAACTTGATGTCCTAAATGCTTTCTAGCGAGCTATTGACGCCGCCCATCCGATAACTGTAAACAGTGCCGTGCAAGTTCTGAGGATACGCTTTCTGTTACAAATTAACATAACTTGTACAATTAATAAAGTAAAGTCCGTCCGGAAATATATGATCCTAACTTGATAAATAATATTTAATTCTTTGTTATAATTATTGGTATATTGATTTTAATAGAAACGGATCTGCTCTACACCTGAATTCTGAGTACATAAATAATATTTTAACAATAAGGTACCTGTTTTGTATATAAAGTCTTATATACTTTTAATTGAGCATGGGATACAATACGGTATTATTTTATTTTGATTATTGATTAGAACATACAAAAGCTATTTTTTTAACAATTCGAAAAAGTAATGTCAACTTGACGTAACGTCATAAAAAAATGGTTCGGAACGGAACACAGCTCCCCTCCTTAAAGGCTCCTGCCTTTAAATCTACTGTTGATTAGGCAAGACGCAAAGTTTTGTCGCTGGACGGTGATATTCTTGACCACGAACTTTCACGATGGCACTTCTGATAACTCCATCACTACCTGGGACAACGGAAATGACTCTGCCTACAGACCAACGCACAGGGGGTAGGTTATCTTCTTTAATGAGAACTAGAATGCCTGGAGAAAGAAGTTCTTTATGATTTTCTTTCCATTTATGTCGAATCTGGAGTTGCGATATATATTCAATGCACCAGCGGGACCAGAAATGCTGAACCCTTTGTTGTACCAACTCAAAACGTAGTAGACGGTTTTCAGGTACTTCGTGATAGTCAGGTTCAGGTAGGCTGGTTAGTTTGTCGCCAATTAGGAAGTGTGCAGGGGTCAAGGGGTCAGGATCATTAGGATTGTTTGATAAGGCATATATAGGTCGGGAATTGAGGCAGGATTCAATATGAATTAGTAATGTATTAAGCTCTTCATAAGAAAGTATTGTGTTTCCGATGACACGTTTTAGATGATACTTCACAGATTTTATACCCGCCTCCCACAATCCACCGAAATGTGGTGAATTAGGAGGTATGAAAAACCAACTTATACCATTATTGCTTAACTGAGTCTGAATCTCAATGGAATGATTCTTGAAAAATTTATTAATTTCAGCCTTTGCCCCGACATAGTTTGTGCCATGATCTGAAAATATTTTTTTGCATAAACCACGCCTAGACATAAAACGTCTGAGGGCAGCTAAAAAGGTATTAGTAGTAAGGTCGCTAACTAGTTCTAAATGGAGAGCCTTTGTGCAAAAGCACACAAATAAACAAATATATCCTTTAGTTATTTTGTAATTGCGACCTTTCCTGTCTCTTATAGGAAATGGGCCCGCATAGTCTGTACCGGAGATTAAAAATGGTCTATTAGGAATTGTCCGTTCTATCGGCAAGTCTGCCATTAGGTATTTTACAGTTTCAGCGTTGAATCTAAAACAAGTTAAACAATCATGTACCACCCTTCTCACCAAATTACGACCATCTAGTGGCCAGACGCGTTCGCGAATGATAGATAATAACAATTGCGGTCCGGAATGAGAGTGAAGAACATGTTTATGGCGGGCATATAGTTTTGTGAGTAAATGATCTTTTGGCAAAAGAGCGGGGTGTTTTTTTCGCGAAATCGAACTGGGATTTTCTTAACCTTCCTCCTACTCTCAAAACACCAGAAGGATCCAAGAATGGATTCAAGTTTAGCAGACTGCTTTTTGTAGTAATAGGTACATTGTTCGAAAGATTTTTGATTTCAGAACGGAAAGATTCTCTTTGAGCGGTGAGTATAAGTGTTAGTAAAGATTTTTCCAGTTCTAGGGTAGTCAAGGGACCGGTCAGTTCAGGAGTATTATTTATGAATCTTAATATGTAGTTATTTATAAATCTTAACATGTAAGCTACTACACGTTGTAATCGAGGGAGTGTAGAGTGTTTATTGAGTGCGGGTATTTTTATAAACTCAGTAGCACTAATAGAATTAGAGACTAGGACCTTAGTTTTGATTTCAGGTAATTCGGATAAATCTGGCAATATAGGAAAATGATCAGCATAATTGATTTGAGGATGAATAAGAAATTGGGGGCCAAGCCACCATAGGCTAGATGTAGATAAATCAAGAGTGGTTGAGCCTCTGGACAAGATGTCTGCGGGATTATTATGAGTATTGACATATTTCCAACTTGAAGTTTGCGTTAAGTTTTGTATTTGGGCCACACGATTGGCAACAAAAGTTTTTAATAGATGCGGTGAGGTATTTATCCAGGATAGCACTATTTTTGAATCCGTGTAATAAATAATAGAATCGATTTTTAGATATAAGCTAGAAATAAGTTTATTCATTAACTCGGCAAGCAATAATGCAGCACACAATTCTAGTTTAGGGATGGTAATAACTTTAAGAGGTGCTACCTTTGTTTTCGCACATATTAGATATGAATGATAAGTTTCAGTATTATCCAAAGATCGCGCATAGATGCAACAACCGTAAGCTGACTCAGAAGCATCTGAGAAGCCATGAAGCTCAATAAGTTTAGGGGAATCGCATATGATTTTTCTGGGAGCTTCCACAAGGCCTATTTGTTGAAGGTTTTCCTGGAAATCTTTCCACTGAAGATATAAAGACATGGGTAACGACTCATCCCAAGAGAGATGCAGTTGCCATAATTTTTGCATAATTATTTTAGCCTTTATAATAATTGGTGAAACTAGGCCAAGAGGATCGAACAGTTGAGAAATTGCGCTAAGAATAGTTCTTTTTGTATTAGCATTTTTGGGTGGGGACATATTAATTGAATAGTTTAGGCAATCCAGATTAGGATTCCAATTGATTCCAAGAGTTTTATTAGTATCATTATCGCAAATGCTGATAGAGCTAAGTGTTTGATTATCCTTTAAATCAACAGCATTTGAGAGCCATTTATAAATATTAAAACCGTATTTCTTGAAAATATTTTCAAGCTGATGCTTAATATAAAGAATTTCCTTTATGGTTTCTCCTCCAGTAAGGAGATCATCCACGTAAAAATCGTGTTTGATTATAAAACTCAACTTGGGATTTTCTTTTTCGATGTCTAAACCGATTTGTCGTAAACATCTGGTCGAGAGATATGCCGATGATGCAAGACCATAAGTAACGGTATTGAGCTGGAATGTAGATATATTATCTAAGTTATTAGATCGCCAAAGAATTTTTTGCAAGCAATGTTGGTCTTTGTGAAGAAGAATCTGCCTGTACATTTTGGTAATATCGGCAGATATAACGAAAGAATGCTTTCTAAAACGTAGCACTATGGATAGGAGATCATCTTGAACTGTGGGACCGACCATTAAAATATCATTAAGTGAAAGGCCTGATGTTGACTTGGCAGATCCATCAAATACCACTCTGATTTTTGTAGTGGTGCTAGTGGGTTTAAATACGGGATGATGAGGAAGGAAGAATCCAGTAAGATTATCAGGAGTTTGTGATTTACTCATGTGTCCGAGATCGAGATATTCATCAATAAATTTGGTATAATCAAGCCTTAAATTATTATTTTTAGACATTTTCCTTTCAAGGGAGTAGAATCTTTTCTCCGCGCATTGTTTAGAATCACCTAGAACAGATGTATCAGCTTTAAAGGGCATTTTTACAATAAATCGACCCGTTTCATCTCGAACCGTATTATTTTTGAAATGATGCTCACAAAAGGTTTCTTCTTTCGAAAGATGAGGTTTGTTATAGATGCTTTCTATTTTCCAAAAGTTTTCGATTTGATTATGTAATTCATCATTGGTAATATTTATGTGACAATAAGGCTTTTTAGAGTATGTATTAATATGGGTTAAATCGATAGTACCGGCTATTACCCAACCGAAATGAGTTTTTTGTAGAAATGGAGCATTTTTTCCCAATTTGTGCTGCCCTACACAAAGAGTATCCCAAAAGGTTTCAGCACCTATTAATATATCTATTGATGCACTGATATCGAAAGTTGGATCAGCAAGAATCATATTGTTTGGAATGTTCAACTGAGCTTTGTCAAAGACATTACCTGTAATATTTTCGGTTACCAAACAGTTTATATTTGAAGAGAAGGCATTGATACGAGATTGTATTTTAACACGTGTCTTAGAGTTTATATTTGAGGAAACTTGATTTATTCCTGAAATGGAAGTTTTTATTTTCTCCGGGTTTATTTTGAGTCTTTTACAAAGATCGGAAGTAATCAAATTGCATTGGGATCCGCTATCCAACAATATCCGACAAAAATGTGCCTCTCCATTTCTGTCAAACACCTTTACAACAGCAGTTGACAAAAGCACACAATTTTGTGAAATTACCGAACAGTGAGATTTTCCAGAAGATGTGACAAAGTCGACATTTCGCTCATCGAATGTATGTGCATCAGTGCTTCTATCGCTGCTACTAGCATGTACGGCAGCGATAGACTCAAAGACTGTCGGGTTCTGAGATTCAGGAACAGATTTCGTTAGATTTTGATTACCGTTATCAACGTGGAGTAAGGTATTATGTGATCTGGAGCATATACGACACTTACTAGCCTTGCAGTCTTTTGTAAAATGATTTTTACGTAAACAGTTAATACATAATTGCCTACGTTTGGCTTCATCAAAACGAGATTTAATATCTAATTCTAAGTATTTAGAACAGTTATATATAATATGCTCTTTTTCGCAAAATGTACACTTTGGGGTAAAGGTAGAAGCTAAAGTTTTCATAAAGGGAATAGGTTTAGATTTAGTTTGAATAGTCGACTGCACTTTACCTAATGTGAGTTTATCTTCCTCGAGAGACTCAAAAATATCACATCTTTCACGTAAAAAATTTAGGAAATCGTCCAATTTCGGACTTGTTCGTTTTACACGTTTAGATTCCCAATCCTTACGAGCTGCGAAATTGAGTTTATTATTGAGCAAATATACTAAGAGGGTGTCCCAATGTTGGACAGGTTCACCTAGAGCCTTTAATGATTTGAGTATTCTAGTGCTTTCGTCATGTAATTGGGAAAGTGTGGTATATGATTCCTTGACAATAGCTGGCAAATTAAAAGTTATTTTATTTGATTATTGACAAGTTTCTCAATTTTTTCGTATTTCTCAAGTAAGCAATCCCAAGCAATTTGATAGTTTGCATCAGAAATTTCAAGTGACTCAATAAGTTTAAATGCCTCTCCCTTTAGTGAAAGACGCAAATAGTTCAGTTTTTGTGCTTTAGGCATGTAAGGATGTTTATCTATAACAGATATAAAAGTTTCTTTAAAGAACAACCAGTTTTGATATTGTCCCTCAAAAGACGGAAGATTTATGTCAGGAAGTTTAATATTGTAGTTTTGTGGTGATGAAAAGTTTGCATTAGTATTACCTGCAGATTTATGTTTCAATAAAATTTGTTGAGCTTCACTGGTAATGCTATAAAATGTATCCTCAAAACTTACGTACGTTCTTTTTCGTCTGGAATTAAATCATCACCCGTCTGAGATTCAAACTCAATTTTTAATTGGGTATCATTGAATTTATCAAGTAAAGTTAATGTTGATTTTAGGCGAGATTCTAGATTTATCAAATCAGGATTATCATTATTATGTATTTTAGTATTAACAAATGTTTTGAAACGAGTAAGGTCCGCTTTACGAGACTTTCTAATATTTTTCAAGGTAGTGATACTTTCAGCTACATCAGACATGTTAAATAGAACTAAGAGAGCTTTAACATTAGTTGATTCAGATTGAAATAGGATTGGGTAGGTATAATTGAGGATAAGGGATGCTGCACACTTACCTTACGACAAATTTTTCAAGTTTTTGGCGTGGCAGTTTCCACAAATCACTGTATTATTCGGCTAACGAAGGACCAATGTTTTGTATATAAAGTCTTATATACTTTTAATTGAGCATGGGATACAATACGGTATTATTTTATTTTGATTATTGATTAGAACATACAAAAGCTATTTTTTTAACAATTCGAAAAAGTAATGTCAACTTGACGTAACGTCATAAAAAAATGGTTCGGAACGGAACAGTAACCATTACAATAACATGTAAAATCCTGTAAAGAATAGGTAGTAGATAATTTTTTTTTCATATCGGATCATAATACAATGTTTTATACATTATACAAATTGATTGAAATAATTATTAGTTTTCAATTTTCAAGTGTGCAAAATATTCAGTATATTTAATGTTTGGTTTTTACCATTTCTGACGAGTTTGAAAAAAATTTTCTAGGTTAGGTTGAAAGCTAATGTTTAACTAAAAAACCAACTACCTATTCCAAAAAATTAAGGTTTAATTTGGCACGTAACATTTTAATCGTAGGATCATTAAATTCGCAGATAAATAAAATAAGCTGTGCTAACTTGCTTGTGATGGCTTGCTAGCTAGCTGGCTTACCTGTTGCCTGGGATGTTTTAATTTTCACGTTTATTAAGGTATCTTCATCACTTTTTAATGTCTTAAAATAATTAAACACTCTATATATCACTTGACGTGTTTGTCCTTCAGTACATTTACGATTTTCTTCATTAACGGCTGACATTTTTACAAACACTTTATTGTAAAAAGCAGAAACAATAACTGTGACGCCACGCTACTGAAAATCTTAACACCTGATAAGGTTCGATGCAATTGGCGTTTGTCAAAATTTTGCCACCAATAGCAGCCGAGTAGGCAGGGCACTATTACTCTGTCTCTCTTAGTTGGTAATTTCTGGGACATCAAGTTAGCTGGCGAATACTGTACAGTCCACACCCTCAAGCAGCTCGCAAAATGCTTGCAATACCGCCCATTTTGATGCATTTCATAACAAATCTCAATTTGTAGTTTTGAGTACCATAGTTGCCAATGTTAAAAACAAATGGAATAAAGTAGATAAGGTTAGATTTTTGTTAGATAGTGGCTCTATGCCTAATTTACTTACTCTTTTTCCTACTTTTGATTCAAATTTAAAAATTCCGGTAGAGGCCTTGATTGTAGATAAGATTACTAACCCATTGCCAGAATTTCCTATAGATATTCGTAATTTGGACTATTTGAAAAATTTGCTTCTAGCTGATCCTTCTTTTCACACCCTTAGTAAGATAGATCGTATTTTGGGAGCAGCCCTTTTTGCAGAATTAATAAAAAATGATAAAATTTCCGGACAAGAAGGATCCCCGATTGCCATTGAAACCTCCTTTGGTTACGTAGTTACTGGTCCAACCATTACAAAGCAATACAAATGAGTATACTTTCCATACCTCTATAGATGTATCTCCTACTTTAGAATCCTTAGTAGATAACATGTTTCAGTTAGAAGATTTATCTCAGCCATTACCTAATGATGAAGATGTAGCTTGTGAGAAAATATTTTTAGATCATGTTGTTCGAAGCCGATATGGACGATATTCTGTAGCCTTGCCATTTAAATCTGATCCTAACCAATTGGGCGACTCTTACTCCTTTTCCAAGTCTCGTTTATTGTCGCTTGAACGAAAGTTGAGTAAATTTCCTAATCTAAGATTCATTTATTCCGATATTTTAAAAGATTATATTAATCAAGGTCATATGTCCCTTGTTCCTTCGGCTTTGATCAATATCCCCTCGCATTATATTCCACACCACTGTATCTTTAAACCTGATGTTGTTTCCACACCCTGTCGTATTGTGTTTGACGCCAGTGTGAAAACCGACAAAAATACATCCTTAAATGATGTACTCTATACTGGTTGCAAACTTCAAAATAATTCAGTTGATATTCTGTTCAATTTTAGATTATTTCCAATAGCAGTAACATCAGATATTAAACAGATGTATCGACAAATTGAAATCATTCCATCACATAGACAGTATCAGAGAATTCTTTGGCGTTTCGAGCCTCAAGATCCTATTTCAGTATACCAACTCAATACAGTGTCATTTGGTGTAAAATGCTCACCGTATTTAAGTTTAAGGGTTATTAAAAAACTTTTAGATTATGAAGGTTGTAATTACCCTGATGCTGTTCAACCCCTCCAAGATGATATGTATATGAACGTTTTCATAAGTAGTTTTCCTGATCTAGAATCTGCTAAACTTGCCTTATTTTCTTCAGCTGGTTTTCAAATAGTGAAATGGATGTCAAATTCATCTCATTTACTTAATATTATTACAGAAAATCTCTAAACCTGCTAAACTTGCCTTATTTTCTTCAGCTGGTTTTCAAATAGTGAAATGGATGTCAAATTCATCTCATTTACTCAATATTATTACAGAAAATCTCAGGTTAATGGAGATTAAGAATTTTGAGTGTGATTCATTAAAGATTTTAGGTTTGCAATGGAATCCATATACAGATAAATTCATATTTAAACTTTCTCCTGCTGATTATTCTGCTTGTACTTTATTGCTGTCCTTTGTCGCTAGAACTTTTGCCCCCTTAGGAGTTTTATCGCCCTTCATTCTTCTTATCAAGCTAATAATAAAATCACTATGGGATTTATATTATGATTGGGATGAAATTGCATCAACCAACAATGGCAATCAGTCTTATTGCATCTTCCGGAATTGTCGAAGCTAGAAATTCCAAGACATATTTCCTTTGTAAAAGATTTTAGCTCAACTTTAGTTGGATTTTGTGATGCCACTAAGTCTGGTTATGCCGCTGTAGTTTATGCCAGAACTGAGGCCACCAATATGGTCAAAAGTACTCTTCTATATTCTCAAGCACGCGTTGGTCCTAAATTAGCTGTTACTTTACCTCGTTTGGAGTTATGTGCTGCTGTTTTACTCGCTAAAATCATATCCCATATTAGAAATACTTTTGCCCATCGTATAACTATTGAAAATATTTTGGCGCTTTCGGATTCACAGATATCTCTTCATTGGATTCATTCCCATCCTAAACGATGGAAAACTTTTATTTCCAATAGAATATCGTTAATCCAGAGACTGGTTTCTTCAGAAAAATGGTACTTTGTGCCAGGTAATCAAAATAGTGCTGACTGCGCTTCTCGTGGTCTTGATCCCTCTACATTTAAGCAAAAAACGGACTGGATTCACGGTCCTACCTGGTTGTCATACGACATACCGTGATGGCCTATAAAAACCCCACAAGAAATAATTAGTATTAGTAATAGTAGAGGTTCTAATTCTGAGCCTCATGAGCTAGTTGCCATAATAACCATCCCTGAAATTGAAGGACCTCTTTATGAAATTATAAATCATTTTTCCTTCTTTAATTAAATGTTAAATTCCTCGGTTAATGTTCTCAAGTTTTTAAAATTATTACCCCGAATTTTTCCCATCAACACTAAGGATTTGGACCAAGCCGAAATCCATTTAATTCGCACTGTTCAAACGAAACATTGTTTGACATTTTTAAGGCGATTGCCAAGCAAAAATTATTGAAACCAAATATTCGTCGTCTTGAACCATTTACTGATAAACACGGTATAATGCGTGTCGGTGGAAGATTAACCAATTCTTTATTAGAATATGATCACCAGCATCCCATTTTGTTACCCAAATTAGACTGGTTCGCATTTGCTTTTATCTTTTTTGAGACAAAAATACTTTGTCTGCTAGAACTATCGTGCGTAAACGTGTTTGGTTGTGCAATTGTTGTTTTAAAAACAACCCTAGACCATGATATCCCATTATGTCTGACTTACCATCAGAAAGAGTTAACCAAACTAAGGCTTTTTTGACGACTGGTGCTAATTATACTGGTGCTTATCCCATTACAATGTTTCGCAAACGTGGAGTAAGAAGCCAAAATGCTTATGTCTGTATATTTATTTGTTTCGTAACGAAAGCTGTTCATTTAGAATTAGCCTCATCGGTAACTACTGAATGCTTTCTAGGAGCCTTTAAACGCTTTTTATCTCGTCGAGGTAATTGTTTAAGGCTGTATTCTGATTGTGGCACCAATTTTATTGGAGCCAAGGCTCGGATTAATGGAGTTCAAGAATTTTTAAATTCTTTAGAATACCGTGACGCCTTTCAGATAGAATTAAATTTTAATAAAATCGAATTGATCAATAATCCCCCCGAGCTAGTCACTTTGGTGGTCTTTGGGAATCCAACATCCGAAGCATGAAAATGCATTTATCCAGAGTGATCGGAGAGCAAATTCTGACTTACGAGGTGTTTAACACCGTGTTAACTCAAGTTGAAGCTATTTTGAATAGTCGCCCCTTATGTTTGTTGAATAACGACCATAACGATCCTGTTGCTTTAACTCCAGCACACTTTCTTTATGGTACCCCTTTATTTTCTTTTCCTGATGAAAATTCTTATAATGAAAGCACACACCCGGTGTCAAGGTATAAATTATTAGAGTCTGTTGTTGAGCATTTTTGGAAGAGGTGGCATAGTGAATACCTTTCTACTCTTCAAGAACGCCAGAAATGGAATACTTCTACTATGCCTGTAAAAGAAGGTACTATTGTTCTCATAATGCAAGAGAACTTGCCTCCACTGCAATGGCCAATGGGTATTGTGGAACAGGTTTATCCTGGCAAAGACGGAGTTATACGAGTAGCCAGGGTAAAGACTAATCATAGTTCCAACTCCCGACCGGTAGTAAAACTCTGCTCACTGCCACTCCAATAATTTAATTTTGTATTTCCCCTTTTTTTTTGTAAAGAGTAGTTTTAGTTTATAAGTAAATACCAGCCTTTAGAATATTTTATTTAGTTTATTTTTTTGCTTGATTTTTTCTCTTTAAATTCAATTTGTTGGCCCGCAGGATGTTTTGGCATTAATGTTGCCTATCTGGTAGAGGCCAACTAATTAATTAACACATTAATTGTCATGCGTCTATGAGAATATTCTTCGAATCAGTAGCAAATCGTGTTTCAATGAGAATACATAAATTTCCGGTCTAATTAGGTTTAAGTTCGATTACAGAATAAACCACTTCCCTTCCACCCAATCCATCCCCAATCAGTGGTGAAACCTATGTTGAAATTTGGCTGAGACAGCGAGAAAGGTAGGTTTTTTTAGTTTCTAGTTTTTTTCATAAATCCAAAATTACCAACCAGGCGTTCTAGTCCTAGCAGTCTATACCTCCAATAAGACAGTGCTTCACATTCGAAGATAATGTGTGAGGATGTTTCCTCCTCTTCAATGCACAACCTGCAGATAGGTTCATCCCAGCAGTTTTTGATATTCCAAATGCTGGTTCAGGACCAGTAAATGCAATTTCAGACTGTCTCTCTGTCTGTCGGCTCATTGCCCACAATACCCTTGTGCCCCAGGATATCCTATTGTGGTTTGCCAGGGTTGAGAGTTTTTGAAGGCAGTCCCAGAGATCCGTCTAGATCTGATCTGGGGAAACCTACATCATACTAAACTGTCACCGTAGAGTGGCGCCTCTGCCTAGAAGTGGTATAACCACGGAGTAGAAAGAATATGTCCGTTTTGTTGACACACATCGTCAATTTGTACATTACATCTTTTAATATTACATGTAAATCCTTACTATTTTATTTTATAATAATTACAAAACGATAGGCTCCTCCAACAAAGGATACTCATCAGTCGATGAAAATTATTAATCTCTCTCCTTCCCCCTCTCTTTTACCCACGAGTTTGTGTGGACAAGTTTATTGATATTTTAACTTTGTGACTACTAATAAATTGTGAGTTTAATGTTATTATGCGAGTTTTTTTCCATTTAAACTTTTCCATATTATTATCAACTGTGATTTACTTCCCCCAATAGGAATCAATCTCGATTAGCGTCAGTAGTTATAAAACTGTGTATGGATATATTGAGCTGTTTTATAAATTATGTTTTTCCTCACTTTTGTAGTTCCTTGAAGATTTACAAAAGCTTCGGAATCTTAAAAGAGTTCACTTTTCCTCTAAATTACTTTTCAACATAACTATATTTTTTGTTTGTCTCCTAATTGATCAGTAACGATCATATGTGTTATGTTTGTGTGTGAACTTACCTTGCTTTTTTATAATATTTTTGGTCATTCCTAATATAGAAAGCTTTCCTTCTTGTTGTGTTTGTAAATGTACTTTTAGGAGATCCAGAGGATGAGTAAAAAGGACAGCCCCTGCTGATGCCACACCTCCAAAGTACCATCTAGATAACTTCTGTTTATTAGTAGCCATTGCTTATTTTTCAATTGGTACCCTGAAATATAAAAATCAGAATGGTAGAGAATAAATCTAGATATACCAAGTGGTACAAGACCCTTTTACCACAACCTTTTTAATTATTACATTTTGTAACATGCTATTCGGCTTGTTACGTTTTTCGTCTTAAAATATTTCATTTTGCTAATTTTAATGACTCAGTAGTCACTTTTACAAAATTTCCAAACATGCCGTTTTCATGTTGCATTAGTCACTCCGAAAAGCGTTAATTTTTATTGAATCCCTCCTCATTTTCGCTTTTAGATATTCGAACTCAGCCACCATAAAGGCAACAAGTCTTCAAATATGTTTAATTTATTGTATGGTGAACACTTTCAATTTTCTGGTTCCGATTTTAAAGTACCTACTGTAAGGCCAAGCAGTAGGTAAATATTCTTGACAAAAATCCTAGTAGGAAACGGATGGTGCCATCATATAAAAGACATTATGTAGTATACTTTTAGTAGGATTTGGACAAGCAAATGTTTTTCAGTAATTTGTTATAAACATTTAAAACGAAAAAAACTTAATTTTTTAGTTTTTTCATAACTAAAAAGTAGTGGAGCAATCTCAATGGTATGTATAGAAAACACATAGATAATTAAAATACGAACAAATTGAGGCGACTTGATCGGATAATTAGGAAGCGAGAAAATTCGAAAAAACAAGAAAATGAGTAATTTTTTTGAAAATACATATCTCTGGCATTTTCCAATTTCAAGAGCTGAAACTTTGTACAAAAGAAGTTCTTCATATATGCACTTTATATGTGCGAAAAGCAGAGGCCAGGCAACGGTTACTTTTATTGCAATTTTCAGTATATACAGGGTGTTTTCAAATAACACTTACAACGTTTGCATTTAGATACCTCTCGTAAAATTGGTCAAAATGATATAAGGATTGAGGGGTCCAGCCTATTTACTTTTCGAAATACTGTGTTTTAATTTGATAACTTTAAAATGGATGAATATATTGATTTGACATTTGGCATTTAAATGTAAAAGGGCATATTTTGATGGAAAAACTGTTTCAATTCTTGATCCAGTGGTATACATTTTGAAGAATATGTCACCTTTCCCCTCCCATTTTTACGCCACTGGCATTTGAAGCTATTTCTGTATTATTTTGTTTTCCTCAATGGTTTTCACGTGAAAAACGCATAACCTTTACATATCAAAAAATTTGTAGTTTTCAAGATATTTAATGTTTTTATGAAGTCTGCAAGAACACTTCTTAATAATGAAATAACTTCTCGCTAAGAAAATCAATGATTTTCGAAAAATCGGGAAGTTATTGTTTTTACCCCGTTTCAAAAAAACGAGGTTTCAACAAATCTCGACGTTTTGAAGCCCTAAGAAGCTTTCCTGACTATTTTTACGATGATGTCCATACGTCTGTATGTATGAGTGTGTGTGTGAGTATGTAAACCTCTTATAACTTCTGAACGGCTTGACCGATTTGATCGCAGTTGGAGTCATTCGAAAGGGCTTCACCAAACTTAGATTTCCTGTGAGTTGGAACCAATTCGAACTCAAAATATCTCCGAATTGGCTAAACCGATCGACCTCAAAAACTAATCAGCTCTTAACCTTGAAAACCCGCATCGATCGCCACCAAGTGCGTCAGAATCGGATGATGCGTTCGTGAGATATGGTTGTCGAAAAAAAGTGTTTTTTTGTAATAACTCCGAAATGTTTCATCAGATCACTTTGTTTGTTCAAAATTTTTTATAGAGCTCAAAAAACTACATAGATCGCCGCCAGCCGCGTGAAAATCGGCTAATTCATTCAAAAGTTATAGCAGTTTGAAAATTAAAAAAATCGTGTTTCATCGAACTTTGATAAGACTTTTGAGCTCGAAGAGCTCAAAAGCATCGAATAGCTTTATCTTTAAGCTCGGAGAGCTCAAAATAACACAAAAATCGAAGAGCACAAAAACATCGCAGCTAGCGACAAAATCGCATACGTTTGAAAGTTGAATTTAGCGGGAAGTTGCAGGGATGGCCTTTAGGGTCAACCGATTTCCAGATTTTTTATAATAACTACCAAACAACTAGTGGTTAGAATATCTTAACAGGAACTAATTTGTGAAACAGCAATGCATCTAAAACATTGAGAGAAGATTGTTGAAAATACTTTTCCAAACCTGATTTTATTAACAAAATAATTAATGACAATAAAAAATAAGATAATTACGAAGTTAAATAATAGCCCATTCAAACATAATTTTTCACTAAGCAGCCAACACATTACAAGAGATGCTCAAAATGTTGTCTATTTACATTTATACATAATCTGCAACGTTTTCTCATTGAAAATCGCATACCTTGGAAAGACTGGCGATTGCCGGAAATAATTTCCGCAGATGCATGGATTCTTGCTTAAAGTTCATATAATAGCCTTCTTGGTGTGCGTCATCGTTTGTGACGTATATCCGGGATTTGGGTATGTCGATATTTAATTTGTTATTTTGACATATAGCTAACCTTTAATTTGATTAATAAAATAAACAGGATCGTATTCAGCCAAATTCAAAAAGGCTATGAAATTAATAATACTTGGGATATCAAAACATTGCACTATAAAACAAATTGTATATTCAATTTCCATATTAAAATAATTTATTATTAGTAAATATAGTCCTGCAAAAGAATTATACAGCGTGTTCAATTAAGTCTGCACCATATGGGACCCTATTTTATTCTTAAGTTTTATTGAAAAAGTTATTCTTCACTTATAATTCTCATTGTTAGTGAATTTTATTGTTTTATTTGTTTAAATGAGGCCATCATGTGATGACGATTCAAAAATTAAAATTGACCTGTTTTTGGATTTTCTCAAAAGTCGTTTATTTTGGAAATAATGAATTTATTCCATACATTAGCGACATACTGTATGAACTATATCAGTTCCTCCTCCGGTTCTACTATTGTATAGTAGGCTGTGGATGTCAATGATGAAATAGTAAATGTCATTTTGTTTAACGTCAAAACCAAAATAAATTATTTGCAATTAAATTTGTTTGTGCAACTTTCATACACTTCTTGTTATGATGGATTATATTTTTGAAGAAATGGCTGATATGCAGCTAATATACGGGGAAGAATGCGGTAGACGTTCCGTATGGAGAAATATATCCAGATCGACCTAGATTTTCATGTCACAAAACATTTGCTCAAATTGACAGGGGATTGCGAGAATTTGAACAATTTAATTCAAAATTACAAGGTAGCGGAGGATTTAGATTTAGAGGGAGCAGCCGTATGGCTGCAACAGTGTACACTGACCTCTTATCATAATAACTGTCCGATGAAGGAGAGTCGCTCTTCTAGACAAGCCGTCTGGTGGAATAAAGAGCTGACATCGCTAAGGAAAGAAACAAGACGCTTTTTCAACAAAGCGAAAAAAACGTGTTACTGGGAAGCGTATAAGGCTAAACTAGGTACATACAATACAAAAATAAAAGAATCCAAGGAGAAGTCCTGGAGAGAATTCTGTGAGGACATGCAAGGTGTCCCTGACAGCGTCAGAATCAACAGGATTCTCAAAAGGAATACTTCTAACAAACTTGGCTCTATTCAGTTGCCGAGCGGAAAGTTTTCAAATACTGAGGCAGAGGCTCTAGAGCATCTCCTCAGTGTGCACTTTCCGGGTTCGGTAAAGATAGAGTCAAGCTATTACAACAGGCCGGTTGCCAAAACAAAGGCAACCAAAGAGGACTGGGAACTCACGAATAAGATATTCAGACCCCATCTCATCAGATGGGCCGTAAACTCATTTGACCCCTACAAAACTCCAGGACCAGATGGCATATTCCCCAAGCTTCTGCAAGATGGACTAGACATCATAATGGGTCCTTTAGTTCTGATACTTCGAAGCAGCCATGCTCTAGGGTATATACCAATTGCATGGAGAGAGTCAAAGGTGGTGTTTATTCCTAAACCAGGAAAAGAAACGTACACCCAGGCTAAATCCTACCGACCAATCAGTCTGACATCATTCATGGTGAAAACCATGGAAAAAGTCTTAAAAATGTATTTACAAGAAAAAGCGCTTAAGAGGATCCCTCTACATAGACTACAATGGGCTTATCAATCAGGGAAATCAGGTGAAGCTGCCCTGCATAATTTGGTCTCAGGTCTCGAAAGGAGCCTGAATCATAAGGAAGTAGCCCTTGCAGCATTTCTAGGCATCGAAGGTGCTTTTGACAACACATCGATGTCATCAATTAACAGATCCCTTAAAAACAGAGGGATCAACAGTACCACATGCAAATGGATAGGATCCATGCTTGAGCATAGAAGAATAACAGCACATATGCATGATAAAACATACACCGTTAGGACAACTAAAGGATGTCCTCAAGGAGGAGTACTTTCACCACTTTTGTGGAACCTAGTTGTGGATGACTTGATCTGTAGGTTGAATGATCAAGGCATATGGACGCAGGGCTTTGCGGACGACATAGTGATTGTCACCAATGGGAAATTCCCGGAGGTGGTTATGAATGTCCTGCAGGAAGCACTGCGAATTGTGGAGGAATGGTGCCTTACAGAGGACCTTTCAGTTAATCCAAAAAAAACCAAACTAGTTGCTTTTACGAATAGAAGAGTTCTCCCGCAGGGTAGAGTACTGTTGTTCGGAGAAGAACTAGAAATATCCAAAGAAGTCAAATATCTGGGAGTGACCCTTGATTCCAAACTGAATTGGAAGGCACACCTGGAAAAAATTACTACCAGGGCGACTAGGCTTTTCTGGCAATGCAGAAGAGTTATGGGCAAAACCTGGGGAATACGACCTGAGGTGGTTCACTGGCTCTACACAACTGTGATAAGGCCAACGATCACCTATGGAACAATAGTCTGGTGGAGGAGGACAGAAGTGTCCTCTGCAGTTAATATGTCAACTGCAATCCAAAGACAAGCGCTTCTTGGTATTACCGGGGCAATGAACAGCACGGGGACGGCATCAATGGAAGCCCTTATTGGACTTCCTCCTCTAGAACTTTTTATAAGGGCGGAGGCAATGATGGCAATTCTTAGGCTGAAATCGGGAAACTTATGATGGTCCCCGAAGAATGTTCGAGAAGGACACACTGATACAACTGGGACATTACTAGACGAACCCATATTTCACATGAGTTTTGATATCATGACACCAGAGAATATATTCACTGAGCGAGTGAATATCATCATCCCATCTAGGGAACAGGTGATGCACCCAGGTAATTCTGGAGAAATCATCTGGTTCACGGATGGCTCCAAAACAAACCATGGCACTGGGGCTGGTATAAAAGGACCTAGAAAGAGAATGTTCTTTAGCCTTGGTCGATATACGACTGTGTTTCAAACAGAGACGATTGCCGCTATAGCCTGTATTGATGAAAACATCAGAAGAGGATATACCGGACAAACAATTGGAATATTCACTGACAGCCAGGCTCTGCTTAAGGCTATTAGTAGACTATCAGTAGGCTATCAGGTCTAGACTGGTGAAGAACTGCAAAGAATCCCTCAACAGGCTGGCAAGAGACAACAAAGTGTCTCTAATATGGGTGCCGGCCCATGAGGGTATTTCAGGGAATGAAATGGCGGACCAGTTAGCTAAAGAAGGCTCTAAAGGACACTTCATAGGTCCGGAACCGTTTTGTGGAATCACAAAAGATTGCATAAGAGGGGAAATCGGGAACTGGCTAGATAGGGAACACCAATTCAAATGGAGGGTGACACAAGGGCACCTTCATACAAAGAGTTTACTGAACAAGGTAGGTAGGAACTCTCAACCAGGCTACTGAAACTGGGTAAGAGACATTTGAAGACAGTTACCGACCTGGTGACTGGACACTGCACCTTGAGGAAACATCTGTACAATATGGGCAAAGTTGGTGAACCTATGTGCAGAAAATGTGAACTTGATGATGAAACACCTACTCACATACTCTGCTTCTGCGAGGACTTACAAGAACTTAGACGGAAGCACTTTGGAGAGGAAGTTATACAACCATCACAACTACTGAAAAGCCCTACAGTCAAACTAGTGACCTTTATAGAAGACACGAAGCTTCTGGAATGGAACTAGATAACATGGGAAATGGTACAAAGATTCAGATCAAGTGCCTGGGCTGATGAGCACAACCCAAATTTATGAATGAATGAAACAAGGTAGCGGTAGAAAACGAACTGTAAGAACTGTACAATTAGAGGAGGCTGCTCTAAACCGTATTGAAAATAGACCCGATTTAAGCACTCGCACCATTGGTAAATCTTTAAATGTATAGTTTGGCAAACATAACTGAAGCTGTGAAAGGAATGCGGTCGAAAACATTCGATATTGCCACGTTTAACTATGAAAAACCTAAAGTACTAAGTATGTAGTGATAATAATTAGAAAATGGGCTTTTTATTATAAGAAATATGTCAATAATGATTAAACGTTAGTTCTTTAATGTGCTTGTTTCATTGGATTTTGTCTATTAACATTGTTTTTTCGATTTCTGAATATTAAATGATGAACACTTTTCCAAATATGTTATGGGTTTCCTTCAAGCCGGCAACGTCGTGCGAAAATCATAATTACCACGCCCTACTAACTCAATTGGTGAATATTTATCGAACATCCGTTGCTAGGTAACCACCTGACTTCCTATTGGCAAGCGCGTGCGTGTGTTTTTCCCTCTCACTTCGACAATTGATTGACATTGATTATCCAGTGGCGTTTATAATGTCAATATTTTCCTTCGTATTTTCAGTATTACTTGGTATCTTATTATTTCGTATCCATATTGAATTCAAGCACGATTTTTAACAAAGAGGTGCCGTGTTTTGAAAAATACCTTACTTTTAAAGCAAAGCATGAATCAGTTTCTGTATATAATTATTATATAATAATAAATATTATTTTTAATACTTTTATGAAATAGGTACCGTACGCTATTGGTACGTTTAGGACAGATATCGGCCATGTTTCCTCCCCCCTTACGGATGCCCCGTAGCTTCAGATAGACTTTTTTTTTCGGGCCGAGATGGGAAACTCATGTTCGAATGGGTCCAGGACCCGAACAGTGTTGGACTCATCCCCAAGGAGATGCCTACCAACCAAACCCACCTCAAACTCGCCGTTACCCCCGCCTCGGAATCACTACCCTAGCATACTTCGAGACAGGCGGGGTCCCTCGCACACTCTCCGCTCACACCGTCATCTTCTCCCTCCTATCACTCCTGCCTCTCATGCCATATCGAGTCCTTCTCTCCCCCTTACCATGCTCTCTACTACTCCACTCACCTCCATCCATTCCTCCTCCCCCCTCAACATTATCTCCACCATGTTTTCCCAGTACACCGCCTCCCCTAGTTTCCTCTCCAACTTCTTCAGCACTTCCTCGTTCCTCCAGCATCTAAACACATGCCCCACATCATCCTCCACTTCACACCTCTCGCACACACCAGTCTCTCGTTTCCCAATCTTGTGGAGGTACCCTACTCTCGACCCATGTCCAGTGAGCACTTGTGTTAAGAAGTAGTTCACCTCCCCGAATTTCCGGTCCATCCAATCTCTCCTATTCCCAATCGCTCCTTTTAGCGCGCCCTCATATTCCTCCCACCTTCTCTCCATTTCCTCCTCCATCCATTCCCGTACCTCTTCTTTGGTCGCACCCCTCCAGCGTTTGCTCCTAGCTCTAGCCAACACGTCCAATGAATAGGACCTTGCCAGCACCACTGCTGCCAGTCCACCCACTGTTCTGCACCACCCTCAGCAGTATCCCTCTCTGCACCCGCAGAAGTGGCCTAACCCCCGCATTCACCCCCGCTCTTTCACCCCACACCTCCGCACCGTACAGCATACTCTGCTCTACCGTCCTACCAATTACCCTCCTCTTCCACTCTCCCGGCCCTTTCACATTACACATCAATCTCCCCAGCCATGCTGCCCTCACTTTACCCTTATCTGCCGCCTTTACCATATGGGTTTTGAAGGATAATTGGCTATCCAACCACACCCCTAGGTATTTCACAGACTCCTCCATGCGAATTCTCCTTCCCTTAACCATCACCCGCACTTCCCTTGCCCTGCTCCGTCCCTTCACTAGCAACCCCACCGTCTTATCTTCCGCCACTTCCAGTCCGCACCGCTCTATCTTCTCTACAATCTTCCTGCACATTCTCTCCGCCTTTATTTCTATCTCCGCCTCTCCCTTTGCCATACATACCAGACACACATCATCCGCATACACCGTAATCTCACATCCCTCTTCACATACTATCCCACAAACCTCATCAAACACACACTTCCAGAGCGTCGGTCCAAGAACCGAGCCCTGAGGCACTCCAGCCTCCATCTCATATCTCCTCCCTCTGGAGTCTACAATCACACGCCCCGTCAGGTAGTCCTCCACCAGGTTAACCAACCCCTGATCCACTCCAAGCCTCAGCAACGCGCTCAACACTGCCCGTTTGCTGACACTGTTGAACGCGTTCCCGACGTCGAAAAACACAAGTAGGGCCAATTTCTTCTTCCTCCAGCTGCCCTCCCTAGCTCTTTCCACCATCACCTTGCTCAGTGCCGAGATGCAAGATTTCCCCTTCGTGAACCCGTGCTGGTTTACCCTAAAACCTCCATTCCTACCAACTTCCTCCTCAATCCTATCCCTTATTATCCCCTCCATCAATTTACCCATACCACACAGCAGGCTGATAGGCCTATAGTCCCCCGCCCGCTTCCCCTCTCTACCCGCCTTCTTCATTAGTATCACCCTGGCTACCTTTTATCCTTCCGGGAACTCCTCCTCCCTCAGCACCCTGTTGAATAGTTCCCAGAAGTACTCCCTATTGTCATCCAACAGCCTCTTCACCATATCACCCCTCAGGCCATCTATCCCTGGGGCTTTTCTCACTTTAATGTTTCTCCCCCAATCCTCTACCTCCCACTTCTCTACAGGCCTTATCCCCCTCATTTTCACTACCCCCCTTGTATCTTGGATTTCCTGAATTCTGCCACCCACTCCTCCTTCTCCCCCTTTGAACAATTTCTCTATAATCTCCTTCTCCCAATCCTCCTCTAGAACCTCGTTCCTATTTCCACCCATCCTCTTCACCGCTATCTCATACGCCTTTCCCCATGGATTGTTTTCCAATTCCCCCAGTAACTCTTCCCACTTCCCTCTTTTTTCCCTCTCCACTCCAGTTCCTTCTTCTTCTCTTTATATCTCCCTCCCCCCTCTATCCTTCCTCTTCCTCTCAGCATCCGTCTTCGTTCTTTCTTACACTCCCTCCACAGCTCCTCTATTTCCTCATTCCACCAGTAATTGGCCCTCCGCTCACGCCTATTTCCCCTCTTTCCCTCTCTTTTGCAGCCCTGTATCACATTGTACAATTCATCTGCATCATGTCCAAGTCCCCTTCCTATCTCTTCTCTTACTTTCTTCCTCATACTCTCTGCCTCGGCTTTCGTCCACTTCCATTCCCACTCTTCCACTAAATCCTTTCTCTCTTTCCTTATATCCGTCTCCACATACCTATGTAAGCTAAAGCTTTTCTCATCCTCCAGCACCCCCCAACTAAACACTCTTTCCCACAGCCATTCATCACATGCTGTTATATCAATGAATGATGAACCCCCGTCACCCCTCACGAAGGTGGGCAGTAGTCCATCATTCAGCACCACCAACCCGTTGGATGTTAACACTTCCTCAAGGATCTCCCCTCTCCTGTCCGTTTTCTTCCCCCCCCCCATATAGTATTCTTCGCATTGAAGTCCCCTGCCACCATTCTCCTTATGATCCTCCTTTTTCCTTTTGACACCCTCAGATCGTCCTCCAATCCAGTCATGCTCCTCTCATATTCTTCCAGGCTGACATTTGGGCTTATATACACACTGTACACCACCATGTCTCCCATTCGCACTACCACCCATCCATTTCCCTTCCTCACTTCATCCGCCCTCAATCCATCCCCCACCACTCTTATTCCTGCTTCTCCTGTATCGTCCATAATCCATCCCTGCTTCCCCACATATCTAGCATTCACCTCGGATCCACACACTACATCCACTTCCCTCCTAAAAATCACTTAATCCAATATATCATGCGCTATCCTGTATTTCCCTAAATTTATCTGTAACACTCTCCATACATCCCCTACATTCCTCCTTCCCGCGCAATGCTGTCCCCTTTCTCCTATTTGACCAGACTCGTCCCCTCTGAGGGGTCCAGAGGGTCCCTCCCATTTTTTCCTTCACCTTTTCCATCGTCTCCTACTTCTTCCCTTCCCCTACTACATTCTATCTCCCCTGGCTTGTGTCCCCTTTCCCCACATACCCTACAAAGGAAGGCCTGCCGACAGTCTCTCGCCATGTGATCCTCGCTCTAACAAAGCCAACACTTACTCCTCTCCTTGACTACCTTCACCTTACACCCTGCTACTTTATGGCCCTTTATCCCACATCCAAAGCATCTGTCATCCTCTCTACCCTCTATAATATTTACCCTGTTCCACCCCAATCTAATCTCCATTTTTTTCAACAAGGCTACCGCTTTTTCCCATTCCGCCCTCACCACCGCCATTTTCATCCCGTTCCTCTCCCTTACCACTTTAATCACCGTTGTCCCTTTCCCAATCAAATTCTCTATTTTCCCCCTCACCTTTTCATCTTCCATCCACGGTTCTATCCCTACCATTTTTACGGTTTTTGTTCCCCTCCCCGCTTCGACCACCCTAGCTCCTGTTACCCTTCCTACCTCCCCCAGAATTCCCCTCACCTCAACCCCCTTCTGGCCCTTCTTGGCCGGACCTGTGCTTGTGAAAGTAAGACGTGGTTAATATCGATCCTATAAAGAGTTAAATTGCTAGGGAAAAACCTAATTTAAAAATCTGAAAAGTGGTATAAGTAAGTTAGTGCAACATAGAGAGACAAAAGTGCAAAATAATAATTGTAAGTAGCCTTTAATTAGTCAGTAATCCGAAGAAAACGGATTAATTCAAATAATAAAATTCAGTCTGTAAAATTAAATGCAATAAAAAACTGGTCACAGCTTATCAGTAAACAGTAAATATTAAATTGTAAAAGCGATAGCGGCAAGTGAATAAAATTAGTACAGGGCCGAACTGAGAAGCATAAGTAAAATTTCAATTTAATTGGTCAGTTCGTAGAGTAGGGTGGAGGCTGAACGAAGTAGGCTTACACTATACCAAACTACGTACGAAACACCAAATAGGTTGGATGAGCCAAAAAAGGAATAAACCGGAACACGACGAGTCACTGCACAAATAGGAAAAGAACAATATATAGAACTCGTCGCAGGAAAATATACAATACATGAGAGGACCAATGACAACGGACAGCGATTATGTAACTTAGCAACACGAGCGGATATGACCATAAGCAGCACAAAGTTTCCACATCCCGACAAGCACAAAATAACATGGATATCGCCAGATCAGCGAACACAATCTCAAATAGACCATATTCTAATAAACAAAAGAAGGCAATCCTCAATTAAAGATGTAAGATCTTATAGAGGAGCCTGCGCAGACTCAGACCACTTCATGGTAATGGCAAAAATAAAATTAAAAACAAGAAGACACAACCTCAAGAGTGAACAAAAAAAAATGGGACATTGAAAAATTAAAGGATAATCTAGTAAAAAAGAAATACGTAGAACAACTTGAAAATTATTTAACAGAAGATGGGAGGCAAGAACGCAATGATATGAAAGAAGAATGGTGCAATATAAAAAACGGAATACAAGTAGTAGCGGAAAAAGTGATAGGTAAAAAGAAGAAGGAGAGCAAAAAAGAATGGTACAATACCGAATGCCAAAAAATAGCTGAAACAAAAGCAGAAGCTAGGCTAAAATGGATAAGAACAAATAAACCAGAAGATAGAGAAAAATATCAAACACTAAGGAAAGATAGCAAGAAAATAATCAGGAAAAGAAAAAGGCAATGGATGGACTTAAGGATACAGGAAATAGAGAAAGAGAAATGGAACAGAAATTCAAAAAAATTTTATAAAAAAATAAAAGAAAATAATAGGACTTTCAAAAACAAATTAAAAGGAATAAAGAACAAACAAGGAAAAATTGTGGAAGATGAAAAACAATACAAAGAAATATGGACATCGTACTTTAAGGAATTACTAAATGAACCAGTGATAGAAGATGAAATAGGAGAAGAAGCAGAAGAAGAAATTATTACACAAGAACCAACATTAGAGGAAGTAAGAGATATTATCAAGAGAGGAAGTAATGGAAAAGCACCTGGGAAGGATGGAATCAATTTAGAGCTGATAAAACACGGAGGAGACATGTTACATGAAAGAATATATAGATTGGTTAAAAAAATATGGGAAGAGGAAAAAATGCCGAACGAATGGGAAACTGGACAAATCATAACGATACACAAAAAAGGAGACCAGCAAGAATGTAAGAACTATAGAGGCATTACACTATTAAACGTAGCCTATAAAATATTATCATCACTAATACAAAGACGACTAATAACTGAAACTCAAAATATTATAGGACAATATCAATGTGGATTCATAAGAGCCAGATCAACAACAGATGCAATACACACTATTAAACAAATTATGGAAAAAGCATACGAACATAAATATGAAATAGAAATGTTATTTTTAGACTTTGAACAAGCCTTTGACTCTCTAAAGAGGAACGAAATTATGAAAGCTTTAAAAGAACAAGGGGTAAGCAAAAAACTAAGAAAACTAATAGAGATGACAATGAGACATTCAAAGGTTAGTATCCTGACACAAAAAGGAGAAACGGAAGAGTTTGAAATAAACAAAGGTGTAAGACAAGGAGACTCACTGTCAGCTACGCTGTTCAATCTGTCTCTAGAATTTGTTTTGAGAAAGTTACAAAAGGGAAATCTTAGAACAACAGGAAGTCAATTCATAGCCTATGCTGATGACATAGTACTAGTGACAAAAAAAAGGAAAATCATGGAAAAATTACTAAGGGAGATTGAGGAGGAAGGGAGGAAGTTGGGACTGAAAATTAATGTGAAGAAAACGAAGATAATAAGATTTGGGAAAACAGGACAGAATGGGGAAATACGAATAGGAAATAAAAAATTCGAAGAAGTACAAAAATTCAAATACCTGGGTGTAATGATAGACAATAAAGGGCAAAGAAGAACGGAGGTTGAAGAAAAAATAATGGCAACAAATCGAGCGTACCGAGCTAACAAAAATTTGTTAAAAAGTAAAATATTGACTAGGCAAACAAAGTTGAACATATACAATACAATAATAAGGCCAATAACAATGTACGCAGCAGAAACTATAACTATGACGAAAACAGAAGAAGACAAACTAAGGATAAACGAACGCAAGATATTAAGATCAATTCTGGGTCCAGTGAAGATAGGAGAACAAGAATATAGAAGGAGAACGAACCAAGAAATATTAGAAGAACTGAATGGAGAAGACATAATAAAGAAAATTAAAACTCAAAGAGTCAAATGGCTGGGACATATATGGAGGCAAGGGAAGGAAGCCGTAACAAAGGCTATGCTACAATGGCAGCCGGGAGGGAAGAGAAGACGAGGAAGACCCAGATCTAAATGGTTGGCAGAGGTAGAGGACGACTTGATCAGGGCAGGTGTGACAAGATGGAAGCAAGAAACAAGAAACCGGAAGAAATGGCGGCAAATAAGCGAACGGATACAATAATAAACCGAGGATGGGGACTGATCCACCCCGATAAACGGATTTAGAAAGCGAAAGCGGCGCAACCTCACATGAGGTGTTAAGCCATATATATATATATATATATATATATATATATAATATAATAGGTTTTATATATCTTAGGGATTCCGTCGTAAGGAGGGCTGAATTAAACTCTTATTTACTACCCAACGTTTCGAAAATTTTTATTTTCTTTTTCAAGGCTGAAATATGAACATTTTTTTTGGTAGGTATATCTTTTGTAGAATAATTTTTTAAAAACTTACGTGTAAAGTGAGTCAATAATTTACAAAACTAAACTTCTTATTCAGCAAGTAAAACATTCTTTGTATGTAAGAAATTTCATATAATACATTGAAGGCACTATTTTGATGTGGAATGTCAAAACTCAAGTGACATTTTTTAATATTTTTTAAGATTGAGTAATAACAGAGTTGTTGTGACTAACTTAATAACTTAGAAGACAGTCTTGATTAATAGTACCATGACTTGTCACTTAATCATGATCATATTAAAGAAGGAAGTCATATATATATTATCTATTCGCAATTGTTAAAAAGACACAGTTGTGAGACAATTTACTCTCACTAATTACCTCACTAAAACATCAAGATAACAATAGCAAATGTAGTATGTACAAAACAAGCCTGTTATAACTTATTAGGTAGATGTTTATCGTTATAAATCTGAAATATCAACAATTCTACTATTATTATGGTGATTGTCTAATGAAAGAAGATATGCATAAGTGTGATTTACATGGTTGCTTTCTCTTTTTTTGTTCAATGAATTTTCATCTAGAGCAGTCTCAAACATTTCTAGGCAGGATCTTTTATGATAATTGGATTCTGAATGTATAACCTTGATGTTACACGTAAGTTTTTAAAAAATTATTCTACAAAAGATATACCTACCAAAAAAAATGTTCATATTTCAGCCTTGAAAAAGAAAATAAAAATTTTCGAAACGTTGGGTAGTAAATAAGAGTTTAATTCAGCCCTCCTTACGACGGAATCCCTAAGATATATAAAACCTATTGAATTATCTACCGTCAAGAATTCCCTTTTGTTTATATATATATATATATATATATATATATATATATACATATATATATATATATATATATATATATATATATATATACATATATATATATATATATATATATATATATATATATATATATATATATATATATATATATATACAACCCCCTTCTTTGCCTCTATTACCACCTCCCTATTTCTTGAGACTCTGAGTCTATCCACCCACTCCCCTGACATCTCCCTCAATCCCTTCTTAATCCTCTCGATCCCCTCCTGATCGACTTCAGATAGACTTGCCAAACTATAAGTAACTCAACTGTGTGGTATATTTTAAATGAACAGCAGTTGTATCCTTATAAGTATACCCAAGTTCAGGCCCTGAAACCAACAGATTGTCCTCAAAGAGTGGAGTTTGCCAATTGGTACACCCAAAAATGTTTAGAAAATAGGAACTTTGCCGAATTTGTTCTATTTACTGATGAAGCCAAATTCACACGTGAAGGAATTTTCAATTCAAGGAATAGCCACGTGTGGGATTACGAAAATCCATATGTTATTCGACAACGTGGATTTCAGGAAAAATTCTCGCTTAACGTGTGGGCAGGCATTCTTGGAGATTGTATAGTGGGTCCATATTTATTACCTAATAAACTCAATGGTAATATTTATTGTTATTTTTTTAGAGAAACCCTGCCTGATTTATTAAACGACGTTGTACCATTAAATATTAGGGCAAATATGGATCATGTATGGTTTCAGCACGATGGATCATCTGTACATTATTCTCTAGCGGCCAGATAACTTATAACCCAACAATACGGAAACAACTGGATAGGCCGAGGTGGACCCAATATGTGGCCTGCGAGGTCACCGGATTCAAATCCAATCGATTTCTTTCTGTGGGGTTACATGAAGTCCCTTGTCTACGATACAATAGAAGAAACGGAGGAGGAACTGATAGCAAGAATCCATGCAGCTACAGAAATTATTTCCGGTAATCGCCAGTCTTTCCAAGGTATGTGTATTTTCAATGAGAAAACGTTGCAGATTATGTATAAATGTAAATGGACAAAATTTTGAACATCTCTTGTAATTTGTTGGCTGCTTAGTGAAAAATTATGTTTGAATGGGATATTATTTAACTTTGTAATTATCTTATTTTTGATTGCCATTAATTCTTTTGTTAATAAAATCACAAGTTTGGAAAAGTATTTTCAACAATCTTCTTCATCTGTATATGTATAAACAAATTCCCTTCTACCTTTCGGTGTCGGTGTGAGGAGATTTCTTAAAATTCCAAGTTTCTTCAACAAAAGTTTTCCATTCTTTTCTATTTGTTGCTAATTGTTTTGCTTCTATCATTGTTTTCCCTCTTTCCTCTAATATTTTGGCTATGTTGTTATCCCAGGATTCTTTGGGTATACCTCTGTCTCTTTTAACAATCACCTTTGCTTCCCATACATTTTTAACTAGTCTAGTATCGCTGTAGATGTCCCCACCAGCTCAGTTGTCTTTCTTCTTATAGTCTAGCATAGATTTTATTTCTAGCTCCTCTATTATGTCTACATTCTTTATTCTGTCTCGTTTTGTTATTACTTTCACAGATCTCAGTTATTTCATTTTTATAGCTTGTATTCTGCTCTTCATTTTTTGGTCCAGTACCCACGTTTCGCTGCCATAAGCAAGTATCGGTCTAAAAACTGTTTGGAATACTGCCATTTTGGTTCTTTTTGAGATTTCCTTCTTATTAATAAATCCAGGTTTCAGCATGTGTTGAGGTTTTATGGCTTTTTCTGTTCTTTCCATAAAATACCCTTTCCTGGTTACCAGTGCTGTCAATTGTAGTTTCTTAGTATTTAAAGTAGGTAACTTGTTTGGTTATACTTTCGTTATTCAACCTTTCTGGATTTTCAGCTATCATCATTATTTTTGTTTTATTTGCATTTATTTTCATTCCGTTCAATTTTAGAGTCCTATTCCATATGTCTATATATGTACCTTAAAGCGAACATGGATTAAGTCCAGTTTTCTTTATTTTTGTTTTTTTGGGTTAATTGCCATATTATGTCGCTTAAGTCCATCGAAAGTCTTATTAAAATTACCATTTCCACTAAAAGTGAAGTCACACTACTAATGCGGGCTGCAGTTTTAAACAACCTTGAACTACAAAAGAGTAAGTCACAGTTAACTCATTGCTAACAGTGGACTTGACCCTATTTTTGCAGAGATGTAACACGTGGCAGTTTTATTCTATCGTTTGTTGTGGTTAGATGCGGCTTTGGTGCTACGGAAAACTTACAAAATATTCAAAATTATAGAGTGACAATGTCTCAGAAATGTTTGAGAATTATTCATATGGCCAAATTGGAGTTACATGAACAAGGGTCAATACATAATAAGACTAAAGATGAGCAAAAAGGTAAGTGATGTTATAACCTCGTGCGATGATTTTGTCTAGGCGTAAATGACATCTGAATAAATTCTAGTTTTGCTCTGTGTAAAACTCGTATTATAAAAATGCGTAACTAAAAAATAACTAATTTGTCACTTTGCAGCTTATGAAACCTGTATTAATTTTAGTTAAGTTAGTTTAGTTTTTTGTTGGTTTTCGCTATAAATCCACGTTGTGGAAATGACGAAAAACAGAATTCTGTCAAGAAAAATCCTAATTTTTTTTAATAATTCTGTTTTACGCTGTAATGGAGTACAACTAAACAAGGAATCTACAAAACTAGTTTCACCATCGGATTATGGTAAGTTTATAAAACTATAGTAACATATTGAAAATATGAACATAATAATATTTCTATACCTTATTTTAATAAAATATGTTACGTGATGGTTTTCAGACATATAAACATTTGATTTTGCCACTTGTGTTCCCTCATTAGAAACTACTTCAACAAACTTTCTGGATAACAGTAGCTCAGTTACTAAATGTACCCTTCAAGGTACTTTACTAGATTAAGTAAGTACAAATTATTCATTATTTTAGGGAGGCTTTCACATGCATAAGCTAAATTTAAAATAATAAATATTAATAATGTTAATAAAAAGTATTATTGTCTTAACAGTCTATGTTTTGTTTTTACAGGCAACTCAGAAGAAATTTCTATTCTTGATATGCCGATTGATGTTCTTGATGAGCCTTGTGACTTGGGAGATACTCTGACAGATAATAATATTATAGATTTTAGTAAATTATCGAGTGTGAAGCTTATGATGAATCCTACTTCGTGTGAAGAAAGTGAGTAATAGAACTTTGTTTACGGTATGCTCATTAATTATACTTCATTCTTATTTTTGCAGCAGCTACTGGTGATCAAGTGTCATATATTCAAATAGGTAGGTATTCTTCAGAGACCCTGCTAACTGTTAAGCATCCCCATTGAAGAGTATGCCTCTACTATGGACACCCTAAAGCTAGTAAATGAAATTCAGAATGATGATTATTCTGCCGTAGGACATTCTTCTGACCACAGTGACAGAGGAAATAATTCTGACTATGAGCAGTTTTGTGTATTGAGAACCAGAACGAAAATAACAATGATGTTTTGAACGAAAATGAGATCAGCATACAGATTAAAAAGGGAAAAAAGAGAGTAAGGAATGAGTCTGAATGGAAAACAAATTCAAGAAAACAAGCAAAAACTTGTGGCAAAGAATACATCTCTAGTAGAAAAACTACAGTTCGTGCTAGACACTTAAAAACAAGATGCAAAGAAACCTGTAAGCTTAAATGTTTTGAGTTATTTTCGGACGAAGAGCGTAGTGATATTATAAAATCTTTTTGGAATAAAGATATTGACTATGATAGAAAAAGACAGTTTGTAGCATCTTGTATAGAGGAAACAGCAGTACAGCGACATAGAGTTCGTAATGGAGATGGAGAAGGTAAAAGCGCTGTTACATACCTTTATTATTTAACTTTGAATGTTGCAAGAAAAAGAGTTTGCAAAAAAGTTTTTCCTTATACTTTGGATATATCTCAAAATTTCGTAGACTGTGCACTTCGTAAAACTATTGCAGGTGGAATTATTAAAAGTGATTTGCGAAAAGGTCATACGCCTCACAATAAAGTGCCAGATGAAATTCGGCAAAGAATTCGCGATCATATTAACAGTTTTCCAAGTTACGGGTCCCATTACAGCAGAGAAAAAACCAGTCGTAAATATTAAGAATGTGACCTAAATGTGACTAAAATGTACCATCTTTACTCTGACCAGTGTATAGCAGAAAAGTTCGCCGTCGACCATATTGGAAAGTTGTGGCTTTATAGAGATAAATACAATACTGAGTTTAGACTATCATTTGAAAAACCTGCAAATGATACTTGTGACATGTGTGATGCCTATTCAGAAAAACTCAAAGATTGCAATAATCCTACTGAACGTCAACTTTTGCAAGCTGAAAATAATAATCACATTACAGAGTCTAAAAACAGATACAAAATAAAGTCTACTGACAAAGAACCTGCTAAAAATACGAAAAATAAAAAAGTTATTATGATTGATCTTGAAAAGTGTTTGCCAACTCCATTGCTCAAAAACTGCCAAAGCTTCTACTCCCTTAAACTTTGGACCTTCAACCATACGATTCACGATTCGACCATCAATAAAACATTTTGTATGACGTGGGATGAGACTGTTTCTGGCAGAGGTGGAAACGAAATTTCGTCTGCAATTTTGAAATGGCTATCAGTTTTACCTCTAGATAATCAAATTGAAGAGTTGACAATATGTTTAGACAACTATCCATCTCAGAATAGAAATTTAATGATTGTGATGTGTCATTTTTAAATTCTTTCTATTTGCCCGAACCTTAAAATGATCAGCCATAAATACCTACTAAGAGGTCACACACATGTTGAAGCAGACTCTGACCATGCCTTAATTGAGAGACAAGTAAAGAAAACTCCTGCTTTTCAGATAGCCACTCCATGGGACTGGCAGCAGCTAGTTAGAATTATTTCTCCAAAGTTTTCTGTAATTAATATAGAGACTAATGATTTCTTGGACTTCAAGAGTTTATACGGCGGAAAAATGCACCTTATATCAAATCTAGAAAATCTGAGAGTGGAAATACACTAAAAATTTCAGAAGCAGTACATTTACTGGTAAAAAGAGAACATCCCGGCCATCTATTTTTCAAAACCAATTTTGATGAAGCTGAATTTAAACAGGTAAATTTTAATCGCCGAGTAAATACAAAAAGTAAACAAAATTTAGTGATTCCTGCACTAAGAAAAACACAAACACCTGTTGAATTTACTGCAGTGGATTCCTTCAAGATTTTCATTTATAAGGATATCAAACATTAGTCCAGGCAATGAAGACCAAAAAATACCAAATAGCGGAAATAATTCATGTAGAAGCCAATTTTGGCACACTTATAGGGGAAGGTGTCCTTAACAACATACTAAAATTACTAGAGGGTGGGGGTAAAGCTTATGGTGGTGGGGTCTCTAAAGTTCCATTTTTTCAGTTTTTTGTTAATAACTCCAAAAATACTGCCTCTAGCGAAAAAATGTTCATATACTAAATTAATCTACATAAAATTCTCTATAAGAAAAAAATTCCATACACTCTTTTGCTTGGATAAATGCTTAAAAAGATGTGGAGGGTGAAAAGTTTTCATTTTTCAAAATGAAATGTTTATTCCGGTTTTGTAGGTATTTACTTAGTTACAGTTACCTGTAAATAATTGTCATATAAGTAAAGCGTGATCTATAGACGTAAAAAAATAATAGTTCAATACTATTAAACGCTTTACAAAATTAGAAAAATTAATTTCCAAAGAGCAGACCGTCCACTAAGAAGCAACAACTACTTCTCGGGCTATATGCCCCGACAGACATTGAATTACACTTCTAAAGTAAACGGGGTTGGTATATCTGTTAAGATAGAACCAACCATTCTGGTTTGCGATTAGAAGGAATAACATCACTTGTAGACCGGTTTCGGCGTTTTTGCACCTCATCAGCACAAGGTAGATGCTATTCGTCCAGAAGCTCTGAGAGCATAATCCTGGACTAGAGACTACGTCGATACCACACCAATACATTAGCCTTAGTAAAGGAAATGTTAAGAGTGCGATATCGGCGACATCTCTACATCTAATCACAAACCAAAATTCTATATCGACAAAAAACCATCTCGGTTTTGTAGGTATTTACTTAGTTACAGTTACCTGTAAATAATTGTCATATAAGTAAAGCGTGATCTATAGACGTCAAAAAATAATAGTTCAATACTATTAAACGCTTTACAAAATTAGAAAAATTAATTTCCGAAGAGCAGACCGTCCACTAAGAAGCAACAACTACTTCTCGGGCTATATTCCCCGACAGACATTGAATTACACTTTTAAAGTAAACGGGGTTGGTATATCTGTTAAGATAGAACCAACCATTCTGGTTTGCGATTAGAAGGAATAACATCACTTGTGGACCGGTTTCGGCGTTTTTGCGCCTCATCAGCACAAGGTAGATGCTATTCGTCCAGAAGCTCTGAGAGCATAATCCTGGACTAGAGACTACGTCGATACCACACCAATACATTAGCCTTAGTAAAGGAAATGTTAAGAGTGCGATATCGGCGACACCTCTACATCTAATCACAAACCAAAATTCTATATCGACAAAAAACCATCTCGGTTTTGTAGGTATTTACTTAGTTACAGTTACCTGTAAATAATTGTCATATAAGTAAAGCGTGATCTATAGACGTCAAAAAATAATAGTTCAATACTATTAAACGCTTTACAAAATTAGAAAAATTAATTTCCGAAGAGCAGACCGTCCACTAAGAAGCAACAACTACTTCTCGGGCTATATGCCCCGACAGACATTGAATTACACTTCTAAAGTAAACGGGGTTGGTATATCTGTTAAGATAGAACCAACCATTCTGGTTTGCGATTAGAAGGAATAACATCACTTGTGGACCGGTTTCGGCGTTTTTGCGCCTCATCAGCACAAGGTAGATGCTATTCGTCCAGAAGCTCTGAGAGCATAATCCTGGACTAGAGACTACGTCGATACCACACCAATACATTAGCCTTAGTAAAGGAAATGTTAAGAGTGCGATATCGGCGACATCTCTACATCTAATCACAAACCAAAATTCTATATCGACAAAAAACCATCTCGGTTTTGTAGGTATTTACTTTGTTACAGTTACCTGTAAATAATTGTCATATTAGTAAAGCGTGATCAATAGACGTCAAAAAATAATAGTTCAATACTATTAAACGCTTTACAAAATTAGAAAAATTAATTTCCAAAGAGCAGACCGTCCACTAAGAAGCAACAACTACAGGTAACTGTAACTAAGTGAATACCTACAAAACCGAGAGGGTTTTTTGTCGATATAGAATTTTGGTTTGTGATTAGATGTAGAGATGTCGCCGATATCGCACTCTTAACATTTCCTTTACTAAGGCTAATGTATTGGTGTGGTATCGACGTAGTCTCTAGTCCAGGATTATGCTCTCAGAGCTTCTGGACGAATAGCATCTACCTTGTGCTGATGAGTCGCAAAAACGCCGAAACCGGTCCACAAGTGATGTTATTCCTTCTAATCGCAAACCAGAATGGTTGGTTCTATCTTAACAGATATACCAACCCCGTTTACTTTAGAAGTGTAATTCAATGTCTGTCGGGGCATATAGCCCGAGAAGTAGTTGTTGCTTCTTAGTGGACGGTCTGCTCTTTGGAAATCAATTTTTCTAATTTTGTAAAGCGTTTAATAGTATTGAACTATTATTTTTTGACGTCTGAAATGTTTATTGTTAAAAATAACATGTTTGTAGTTAAAAATAATATGTTTATTGTTGAAAATCACAGCGAAAATGACAGTAGCTGGGATTGAAACGACTGTTTCTACAGGAGATGCTGACGGCACTATTGTGAGGTGCGGCTTGAATAAAGCTGCTGTACATCCAACTGTAGTAATATTTGGGGAGGATGTGGACTTGATAGTTCTCCTTATTTTTTGGATTGGCACCACAATCAATCAATATGTACTTCATGAAGCCAGGCCGTGGGAATGTGGAGACCAAATTGTTTTTAGTGCGGCAACTTCAACAACTTCCAATCGCCAAAACGATTCTCCTTCTCCATAGCGTCTCCGGATGCGACACCACCTCGGCGATACATGGAAAGAGTAAAGTGGGAATCGCTAAGCTCTTCACAGTTAATCCTGGCGTTACTCAAGAGATTTCAGCACTATGCAGCATCACCTGAGGATGTTGAATAGGCTGGTGAGAAGCTTTTTTTGGCTGTATACAAAGAGCCTGCTCATCAAGACAACCTGAACGAACATCGGTACTATTTTTGAGAGCGTCAACGAAGCCCAAATCAAACATGGCCACTCTTCTTCCAACCAGAGGAGTTTCAAAGCAACACTTGCTCAGAGTATAGGTAAATCCAATTACATGTAGCTTTAAATACCTACTACTTTCTTTAAATTACAAATATTAATTTGTGGTGAATTTTTACGTTGGTCTCATTTCTTTCTTACAGATACAACAGTGGCTCTGCAACCCCCAACTACCCATCCAATGGGGCTGGGTCAAGGGAGATGATGGGATCCTTAACCCAGTTAAAACGAACGACCCTGTGGCACCCGACTCCGGTTTGAAAGTGTGGGGCGCGCTGCGGTTGCCGCAAAGCAAGGATTCCTGCTCCGGTGCCTGTGGATGCCTCAGCTCATGTACGAACGGGCCCCCGTCGATGAAGATGAAAGTTTAGATTTCGACAAAATTTAATGTTCAAGATATAAAACACTAATTACTTCATTTTCAACAATACACATATTATTTTTAACTACAAACATTTCATTTTTAAAAATAAAAACTTTTTTTAAATTTTCCATTTCCCCCCTCCATATCTCCTTAAGCATTGATCCAAGCAAAAAAGTGAATGGAACTTTTTTTATAGAGAATTTTATGTAGATTAATTTAGTATATACACATTTTTTCGCTAGAGGCAGTATTTTTCGAGTTATTAACAAAAAACTGAAAAAAGGGACCTTTAGAAACCCCCCACCATAAGCTTCACCCCCACCCTTCAGTACTTTTAGTTTGTTGTTAAGGACACCTTCCCCTACAAGTGTGCCAAAATTGGCTTCTACATGAATTATTTCCGCTATTTTTCCTTCGTTGCCTGGACTACATGAAAACATGACAATGAATAAAAAATAATAAAGAGCAAATTTTGCTTCTTTTATATTTTTTAAAGTTAAAATAAATAAAAATAATTTGTTAAGTTCTTGTGATATTAGGTATCATAAGGAGTCAAGTCTCGTGTCTTAATAACACAAAGTATTAAGTACAATTAAGTCCAAACGTTTTCTCATTACATAGAGTTAAGTTGAATAGATGAGGCTTTTACTTGATGAAGATCCATACTAAATGATGTAATAAAACAATTTAATTTGCTTAAATCTCCATTATAATTTGAACTAAAGTTCAATTTAAAATTAGTGACGCGTTTCGCTTCACAGTAGCTTTATCAAACTAGTGAAGATATAATGAAAAACTTTTAATTTATATAGTTCCTTAATACGGATGGTTGTGAATAAATTTCCAGGTCTACTTTTTCAATTCCTTTATTAGTGTTCGTAGAATCCCGGGCACTTTTTGTACTTTATTTCCATTAAACATATTATAATACTTTGGTCAATATCTTAGAATTCCGTATTAAGGAACTATATAAATTGAAAGTTTTTCATTATATCTTCACTAATTTGATAAAGCTACTGTGTAGCGAAACGCGTCACTAATTTTAAATTGAACTTTAGTTCAAATTATAATGGAGATTTAAGCAAATAAAATTGTTTTAATTCATCATTTAGAATTAAGTCCTTTATTTTGTCAATAATACAATACAAATGAATAAACCCTTTGGTAAACTTGAAACTACTTTATCTTATTACCAAAATAATATATAAGAAGTTATATAATCCCGTTTTATAAGCAGCCTGGCAGGATAAACGAACAACTCACTTTAAAATGGTTGCCACGCAAAATCCCCTTTTTTGGACTTAACTCCTGTTCGCTCTAAGGTACAGAATTTTTTTGAAGACCTTTCTCTGTATTGGCCATTATAACTAGATCCTCATCAAATGCACATTCACGTATCTTTATTGGTCTAAGTTGCTTCATACCTACAGAAAGCCCCTGTGTACCTATCTGTTTTAGTTTGCTTTATTATGTGGTCCATGAAAATATTGAATCAAGAGCTCCACCTTGCCTTAATCTCTGTTTTTCTCAAATGTTTCGGATGCTCGGTTATTTTTGGTTATATAGTTTATGTTTTTTCTTTCAATACTTTTTATCGATCCTATTAGTTTTCTATCAACTTTCCTTACTTCTAGTATGTCCGATATTTACTTTTTACAAACTCTGTCAAAAGCTTTCTCCAAGTCTATTAAAGCGAAGTATGTCTTTGTTTTGCTATTTTGTGTTTGTTCTATGATTTGCTTAACTGTAAGTAAGTACTTGTATCATTTTAATTTATCTTCCATGTTTAATTATTGTTTTTTTTTTCATTCTCTTACACATAAGTAACCAAATTCTATAGTAACAATTGTAAATATTTCACTTCAGAATGACATTTTTTATAATAAATATTTGGAAAAAGCTTTCAAACGAAAGCGAAGCGTCAAAAAAATTTTTATACCATTAAAACATTAACCATGCCCAAGAAAAAAATTTTTGGAGGCGACATTTTTCCAAGTTTTCATTGGTTTTGTACTTAGATGCCATCTAGAGTCTCAAAAACGAAAATTTTGTCGGATGTCATAAAGTGCCCTCAATACATCCTTAAAAAGTTTTTAGTTCCGGTGTATATCACTAGCGCTAGAGTAGCACTTAATGTTTAGGCGAAGTACGTTGTCGCCTCCTATCATATAAACTTTCCCGCCTCCGCTAAATGGCAACATTGGAGAACCCCACTACACGAAACTTGTCATTTTCAAATTTTCAACATTATTTACATCTGATATTTATCGTTGGAATTTTTCAATTTATTAATTTCTTGGCATTTCTGCAAAGTGTATCAACTATTCTAATTATTAGTATTAGTTATTATCACAGGATTCATTATCATTTATCATAGGTTAGTTAAAAAAGTAGATTTTTACTTTTAACGTTTGAGGTTAGGTTTTTATAAAATAATGGAAACATTATTTTTCATTTTATCGTTTTTTTTGCAGACAATAACGAAGATTTTCCATAAGTTCTTGACCCAAAATATGTAGGAACTAAGTACGGTACTAGATGTAATAATGTAATTTAGGATGTAGTTGTAGGTTGAAGGTACCTACTACTTATGTGAAGTGCTTCAATATTTTGAACATTGTATCATTTATGTGCTTGCTGTCTAATATTTGTGTGTGCTTCAAGATGCCTCCAGGTAGATTAGTGTATAAGTGTGCAGATGAGAATCAGTTTCTAGTCCTAGGTATTTAACCTGATACCTATTTGATGTTAATTTTCATGCAATGTCCATGATTATTGATGGTAAGTTCAGAGAATTCTGGTAGACTGGCAACTATTTGTTCCATATTAAGATATAATTGTAATTATGACTCGGTATATTTGGATCAGTTTTTGACCAGCATAAATAATGGAGACAAAAGACAAATCTATAAAACTTGAGATTGAAAATAACAATTTACCACTTTTACATGTTCTTATCAATAAATTTCCAAAGGATATAAAACAAGTGTTTACCGTAACCCAACACACACTAATAGGTATTTAAATTTTGATACAAGAAAATTAAATTAAAAGTCAAATACTTGATGTGTCAATTCATACAATACATACATACAATACATTCATACATACATACAATATATTCATACATACATACAAAAAGTAAGACAATAAGAAGTTAAGAAAAAATCAGCATTTATCTTGAAAACCAGTGCATACTATAAAATTCATAGACCTTAAGACCGTATTCTTAAGATAAAACTAGTTTCACATATTTTTCTTCATGTCTACTATGTATATTAAATTTTTTAATGCTGTAAGCTGTAAGAGACCAAGATTTACATGTTTTTACAAAAGTATTACTATACCTAGTGAATTAAAATATATTGATATTTATTAGATTAAGTTGGAATTTGTTATTGTTTTATTTATTTTTAAATCTTTTGGGCTGTTTTTATAGAAATAAGTATTGTTTTTTTTATTGAGACCTAGTTTGTTTAAACTTAAGAATAAAACTGTAATTAATTTGATTATTTGTTGAAGGCTGTTTTTATGTATTCGATTTATTTTATATTGACTGTTTTTTTAGTAAGATTATTTGTTGAAGGCTGTTTTTTTTTTGTATTTGATTTATTTTCTATTGACTGTTTTAGTATGTTATTTTAGATATTTTATTTTGTGAAAGATGTTAAATTAATATTTTCTCACTTGCAAAGGGTTTTTTTATTCTCCTACCATAATTCCCTATAATATTATAATATAGCTAATAAAATATTTGCAGCTGAATGATTTAGCACAATAATGTTATTTTTTAGTCTTTTAAGCCTCGACTTAAAAGACTAGAAAACAAATAATATTAAAGTGCAAAATCATTTAATTGCAAATATTGTACAATATTACGCGTATCCTGAAAGCTTAAAAATTCAAAAAGCGCGCGTCTTAGGTGATAGTTCATACCTGTAGCCAAGGTAGGCGCTAGTGGTAACTCTGTGCCACAGAACACTACACGTTTAACACCTCTCTTATTTTTCATTTCTCTATGGTTGTTGGTATGAAAATTATTTTAAAGAGTGGGGGTCAAAACACACTTCGGTGTGCTAGACTCGCTCTAGGTCCTGTGTATCTTATCTCTGCTCTAGGTTTTCGAACGGTGATGGCACAGATTACTCATCCCTAGGTGATGGAGTGTTTTGTTTCAAGATCATGTGTGTTTGTCCTGTTGTTGACAAATAAAATTAAAAATTTATTCAGTTAAATCTTTGCCATAATAATTTCTTGGATTTTGGATTAGTAAGTGATTAGATATCAGATTGGAATGATTTACAAAATGGATGAACAGCGGAGATGTGTAAAAAGAAAATGCATTTTGGCTGCATTAATGGGTGCCTCCAAAAGATTTGTAGAGATTGTAATAATTAATACTAATTGACTCAAGCTCCGATAGTGAAGATGAAACTCAAATGTTGGAATTAATAAAAAAGAGGGTTTCCAGGGATAATATATCTGCTAAATCTTCAAAAATTCCTAGAATTGAGAACTACTTTCATGTTGTTATTCCAAGTTATGATGACAAAACATTTCAATCCCATTTCAGACTACCTAAACCAGCATATAATAAAGCATTTAGTCTTTTGGAACCTATTCTAAAAACAAAATATGAATATGCACGCCCTAGAGAGCAAATAGAAAAAAAAATATTAGCGGTTCTATGGCTTTTATCTACATCAGATTCATATAGGTAAGTAAAGTAAATTTACTACAAGCTTGTGTTTAAAAGTTTTCAAACTGTTTTTATTAACAATTTGCATTTCAATACATTATCTTGTAGATTTACATACATATTTTATATTATTTATTTCTATTATAGATCTGTAGGAGACAGATTTAATCTAGGGAAAGCCAGCCTCTCAGATTGGTTCTTTAGAGTAATTAGAGCTCTTTACGAATTAGCACCAATCATTATCAAATGGCCGTCTTATGAAGAAAGAATAATTGTTAAGGGAAAATTTAAGAAATTTCCAAATGTAATTGGGGTCGTTGATGGAACTTACATCCCAATTAAAAAGCCAAAAAACCATGCTGAAGCTTATTTGACGAGGAAATGTTGCTATGCTTTTACTCTACAGGCAATTAATGAACCTTCACTAAAGTTCACTGATACATTTATAGGATATCCAGGGTCTGTCAATGACTGTAGAATTTTTTCAAATAGCGATATATACAAACTGATAGTTGCAAATACAGAGCACTTTTTTGAAGAAAATGCATTAGGATAAAGCATATCCTCTAATGAATTGGTGTTTAACCCCATATATAAACAGGGGAAATTTGACACCATCACAAGTTCACTTTAATGAGGTACATGACAAAACTCGACAAGTGATAGAAAGAACTTTTTGTTTATTTTTTGGGAGGTATACGAGATACAAATTATTGGATATGACCTGTACAGATCTAATACCTATAACAGTTGTTGCAGCTTGTGTTTTGCATAACTTATGTATTGACTTTGATGTGGACATTGAAGCATATATTGGAGAAGGTGAGTAGTATTTTTTTTCTCAAAAATCAAAACGTCCAGAAAGTATGTATATAGCGAGGTATATAGATACATTTTATATTTTCTGCAATATAAATAACTCGTAAATTTATATATTTCTTGTTTTAAATTTAATTTTAGGAAGAATTTTAGTACAGTATTTAATTCTTGATGGTGCAGAAGTTGAAAGAGGGGAGAATCATAATTTGGCCAGTATTAAAAGGGATGATATTTTCCTCAATTTATTCATTAACCGCAGAAGATGATAGAAACAGGATATTATGCTCAAAAATATTTAAATTTTTTTTAACTAAATAAAGTGTTTTTAATTTGTTACCTTTGATTTTGTATTCAAGATTTTGCCCTCAATAATTGAACTATTTAATAATAACTAGGTATTTATTGAAACATTGTAGATAGTACAAATAAGAATTGATTCAAAATTCTTCTGAACACAAAACATAGCTAATCTCGTCTAATAAATAAATATACAGTGTCCAATTAGTGAGGGACTCTTCAATTGCTTGTAAATGGAAAATGCTAAAAAAAAATACCAAAGAAAGTGGGCTTCTTTTAAAAATATTTTTGACATTCACTAGGTATTGATGGATAAGTTGCACCATCAGTCAGAAGCTAAACTAAACTAAACAAAAACAGTTAAAATAAAATAAATCAAATACACAAAAAACAGCCTTCAACAAATAATCTTACTAAAAAAACAGTCAATATAAAATAAATCGAATACATAAAAAACAGCCTTCAACAAATAATCAAATTAATCACAGTTTTATTCTTAAGTTTAAACAAACTAGGTCTCAATAAAAAAAACAATACTTATTTCTATAAAAACAGCCCAAAAGATTCAAAAATAAATAAAACAATAACAAATTCCAACTTAATCTAATAAATATCAATATATTTTAATTCACTAGGCATAGTAATACTTTTGTAAAAACATGTAAATCTTGGTCTCTTACAGCTTACAGCATTAAAAAATTTAATATACATAGTAGACATGAAGAAAAATATGTGAAACTAGTTTTATCTTAAGAATATGGTCTTAAAGTCTATGAATTTTATAGTATGCACTGGTTTTCAAGATAAATGCTGATTTTTTTTTAACTTATTCTTATTGTCTTACTTTTTGTATGTATGTATGAATATATTGTATGTATGTATGAATGTATTGTATGTATGTATTGTATGAATTGACACATCAAGTATTTGACTTTTAATTTAATTTTCTTGTATCAAAATTTAAATACCTATTAGTGTGTGTTGGGTTATGGTAAACACTTGTTTTATATCCTTTGGAAATTTATTGATAAGAACATGTAAAAGTGGTAAATTGTTATTTTCAATCTCAAGTTTTATAGATTTGTCTTTTGTCTCCATTATTTATGCTGGTCAAAAACTGATCCAAATATACCGAGTCATAATTACAATTATATCTTAATATGGAACAAATAGTTGCCATTCCATTTGCCAGTCTACCAGAATTCTCTGAACTTACCATCAATAATCATGGACATTGCATGAAAATTAACATCAAATAGGTATCAGGTTAAATACCTAGGACTAGAAACTGATTCTCATCTGCACACTTATACACTAATCTACCTGGAGGCATCTTGAAGCACACACAAATATTAGACAGCAAGCACATAAATGATACAATGTTCAAAATATTGAAGCACTTCACATAAGTAGTAGGTACCTTCAACCTACAACTACATCCTAAATTACATTATTACATCTAGTACCGTACTTAGTTCCTACATATTTTGGGTCAAGAACTTATGGAAAATCTTCGTTATTGTCTGCAAAAAAAACGATAAAATGAAAAATAATGTTTCCATTATTTTATAAAAACCTAACCTCAAACGTTAAAAGTAAAAATCTACTTTTTTAACTAACCTATGATAAATGATAATGAATCCTGTGATAATAACTAATACTAATAATTAGAATAGTTGATACACTTTGCAGAAATGCCAAGAAATTAATAAATTGAAAAATTCCAACGATAAATATCAGATGTAAATAATGTTGAAAATTTGAAAATGACAAGTTTCGTGTAGTGGGAGGCAGGGTTTGTTAGTTCAGCAAGTTGCGGTGAAGCGCCATGCGCTACAGGTTGCGCACAAACTTTATTCCAGCTCCTTCCATATGTTTTAAAACCTCTCTTATTATTTCTCTATGCCAACAACCATCTTCTCGAACGCAGCCCAGTTCCATGAATCATGTACTTGAGTTGAACATAATGTAATGTCAAGATGAATGGGTGGAAGCTCAGATTAATACATTGAAAAGATACATTTGTTTACATTTAAAAGTGAACCCAACATTACATCACATTCTAAGGTAACTTTGTCGACCCTTTGCCAAATGTCTTACTTTTCCTTTGTGATGCGACAACCGAATTTTAGAACACGATATAAACGAGCAAAATAAAAATGTACTGTTAAGAAATTAAATAAAAATGACTTTAAAATAATTATCCTAAGTAGTTTATGTAATAAAAATATGTTTTTGTTTGAAAGTTTTGAGGTTTAAATGAAACAACTGCCTGTTAATAATTTTGTCTGTCTGAAATATGGCAACCCCGAGGAAAGGGTGGAAACCATTTTACTATCAATTTTACTACGAAGTTTCAATGCTCCTATTTTATTGAAATTATTGTTTTCGTGTTTTCAAGTGATATTTGGGGTCCGGTAAGGTTTGCGACCCTCGGAATTTTGCAACGATTTTTTTTTATTAGAAAGCCCTATTGCTATAGAACATTTTAAAAGAAAAAAATTCTTGGATCATGCACTTATGAAAGAGAAAATTGCAATTGAAAGTACTAAAAATCCGCCATTTTTTCTTAAAGTTTGACAATTTTTGACAATTATGTCTAGATATCAGATGGTCACAAATTTTAGATAGAAAGGTAGATGGACAATGTTGCCAGTTCTCATTTCCGTAACTCGTTACGGCTTGGAAATTCTTTATACAAGGTTTTTTACTAAAAAATATGTGGAAGATTCAGAATTTATAAACAATATTTTTTCACCATGACCACTATTTGGACAAATATTTTATTTGAAAAATAGTTAAATACTTTATATTCAAGTTTTTTCAAAATTCATGTGAAATGTAATATGTAATTTTTTCGAGAAGGGGAAGCTAATAAATATGTATGTACCTATATAGATTAAGCTTTTGATTATGGCTAATGTAATCTTAACGATAGTAGAAAGTGTGACGTGTTGAGACCTAATCTAACCATACCTAACCAAACCTAACTAAACCTAACCAAACCAAACCTAACCTAACCAAACCTAACCAAACCTAACCAAACCTAACCAAACCTAACCTAACCTAACCTAACCAAACCAAACCAAACCAAACCTAACCAAACCAAACCAAACCTAACCAAACCAAACCAAACCAAACCTAACCTAACCTACATAATTGAATATTGTATACATTAATTTAATATATTATTCACTATATTGCTATATTGCTATAAAACTGTATTAGGTACAGAAGTAAGTTTGTTATAAACTCTTACATTTAATGTAAGAAATAAAGCAAATCTAAAATAAACATTATATTCTAAGGATGCTTAATATTTCAATTTTTATGATTATAAATGCAATTCCACATGAAGTTTTCTAAAAAGGGGAAGGGAATAAATATGTATGTAAATAGATAGACATAAATATCGGCGACCGGCGAGTTGCATCCCACAAAGTAAAATTTTACCTGAACGAAAAAAGGTGACCGTCGAATAGCATCCGTAATCCAAAAAGGTCTGTTCATTAATAATCGCCTATCATGGTCAAAAGCAGGTCAAATTTTACAGTAATGAATTTTAATCGTAAATATTTTTATAAAAATTGGAACATATATCTGTATGAGATTTGAAAAATGTCATCATATTTTTTTATCTAGTGACTACTGGTCAATAGACGTCAGTCGACCAAATTTCGACAACATTTTGACGTGACCTAATCGACGACTTTTTGACGGCATTTATTTACGTCATACTGTCGACTTTATTTGGTGATGTCGGTTTATCATGTATGTACATTTCAATTAATTTATTTTTGACAGAAAAATATGAAAAACACACCTTGTAAACGATATTTCAATACCAAATTAAATACAATAGTAAGTATACTGGTACATTATATTTCTAGCTCGATTTATTTTCATTTTTTACAATAAACATCTAACAGCACACCAGAAATTAATAAAACCGTTAACCTTCATTCCTAAAAAATAAATAAAAATAAAACCAATAAATAGCTAGGTCCTTTTGAAAACTGCGCTCTTTTCTACCAATCAATAAGCCTACATTCAAGAGAATCACAAAGTTGCCAGATGATTACAAATTCCTTTCATTATGAGGAGCGATCTTTTTTTTATTTATTTTACATCGTGTTTATTGGCACTATAAAAAGAAATTGATGTGTTTTCTATCAGGTTAATTTTCACCATTTAAAGAAAAATAAGTTATTGCATGTCAACCATCTTATAATTTCCATATTTCTAATGTAATAAATTTTGCTGGTAATTTTGTGATAATTATCGGCAACATTGCAAATCAGTCGGTTGACTGAAAGTAAACCGCCACCATCTAGGGATGGCAATATCGAATAAAAATGACGATATATCGAAACATCGATATATCGCAACCATGGTATCGATATATGCGATATATCGAAACAAAAATATCGATATTGCAAAATATCGATGTTTTTAATTATTTTTTGTTGTTTATGCTTATCTTATATAATTATTATTCTTGAATAGTATAGTAACTGTTTTTAAGGTGTAAAAAAAATTTCATTTTTATTTATTTTCAACGTAAAACAAGGAAACAAACTAGAAAATTCAACATAAAAGAAGAAAACAAACATTACAAAATTTAACATAAAATAAAAAAACAAAACAGAAAGTTCTAATATCATATCAGATAAATATTTGGAAAAAATGTAGTTTAGTGAACCAACGCGGATTTTTATGAAATATTTTTTTTTAATTAATTCGAGGTCGCTGAACACGAAAATGAAAAAAGAAATCGGCGCTCTCTTACCAAAAACGAGTTATGAATTTTTTAAGATGAGGTCAGATCAGCACTGCACTGGTTTTAATGTCATATTATAACTGCTTTAAAATGATGCATTATAACTTGTACACAATATTAAATACACTATAATTACTTTTTAAGATATTCCTCTCACACAGACATTTAAAAAACACTGATATTGATATCCATTTCTTGTAAATTCTTTTTTTTAATTCCACAATTATTATATATTTTGACATTTTCATGTAACATGACTGACATATAAGTTTTGGTCTGTTTTCTGTTTCTTCTTAGTCGTACAACTTGTACCTAATACCATGTTCAGCCATTAGAGATATTTAGCCACTTGAATTAGTTGCTGAATATTTTCGATTTCATGATCGTGACCATATCGTGACATAGAAGATATAAACAAGATGAACATCATGAACATACACCTATTTTTCCGATAGCTAGCGCCGTATTACAGCTGAAACATTTTTTTTTTCAAATTTTGAGAGATGTTGATTTTAGAAAGATGGTTAGTTTTGAGATGTTTGGTTGATATTTATCCTTTATTTGAAGGATAATGAACCATTCAATTTGATCATTGAGGATGCTGAACAATTTTTTTTTGAATTGCACTCATCAATTAATTCTTTAAAAAAATTACCTCCTCAGTTGTTCGGCCTCTATAAACACTGCTGTCAACGAAAATAGTTGCTGCAGGTGTAATTCCAAATCAAATTTTGAACATACTCCTAATATTATAAGACTTTGGTTATCAGAAGCTGTTTTCCCTTTTTAGAAAATTTGAAAATTCTACTAATATCGCTTCCCGACCAACTAACACAGATCAAAGTGAAATCGCAATCGGTTCCTATCAGCTTGATACATTTATTAGATTGGATTTCCGTTTGAAATAATGAGGTAGATTGATTATCGCGAGCGAAGCGAGCGCGCCGGATCGACGTTTGTCAAAATATATAATAATTGTGGAATTAAAAAAAAGAATTTACAAGAAATGGATATCAATATCAGTGTTTTTTAAATGTCTGTGTGAGAGGAATATCTTAAAAAGTAATTATAGTGTATTTAATATTGTGTACAAGTTATAATGCATCATTTTAAAGCAGTTATAATATGACATTAAAACCAGTGCAGTGCTGATCTGACCTCATCTTAAAAAATTCATAACTCGTTTTTGGTAAGAGAGCGCCGATTTCTTTTTTCATTTTCGTGTTCAGCGACCTCGAATTAATTAAAAAAAAATATTTCATAAAAATCCGCGTTGGTTCACTAAACTACATTTTTTCCAAATATTTATCTGATATGATATTAGAACTTTCTGTTTTGTTTTTTTATTTTATGTTAAATTTTGTAATGTTTGTTTTCTTCTTTTATGTTGAATTTTCTAGTTTGTTTCCTTGTTTTACGTTGAAAATAAATAAAAATGAAATTTTTTTTACACCTTAAAAACAGTTACTATACTATTCAAGAATAATAATTATATAAGATAAGCATAAACAACAAAAAATAATTAAAAACATCGATATTTTGCAATATCGATATTTTTGTTTCGATATATCGCATATATCGATACCATGGTTGCGATATATCGATGTTTCGATATATCGTCATTTTTATTCGATATTGCCATCCCTAGATGGTGGCGGTTTACTTTCAGTCAACCGACTGATTTGCAATGTTGCCGATAATTATCACAAAATTACCAGCAAAATTTATTACATTAGAAATATGGAAATTATAAGATGGTTGACATGCAATAACTTATTTTTCTTTAAATGGTGAAAATTAACCTGATAGAAAACACATCAATTTCTTTTTATAGTGCCAATAAACACGATGTAAAATAAATAAAAAAAAGATCGCTCCTCATAATGAAAGGAATTTGTAATCATCTGGCAACTTTGTGATTCTCTTGAATGTAGGCTTATTGATTGGTAGAAAAGAGCGCAGTTTTCAAAAGGACCTAGCTATTTATTGGTTTTATTTTTATTTATTTTTTAGGAATGAAGGTTAACGGTTTTATTAATTTCTGGTGTGCTGTTAGATGTTTATTGTAAAAAATGAAAATAAATCGAGCTAGAAATATAATGTACCAGTATACTTACTATTGTATTTAATTTGGTATTGAAATATCGTTTACAAGGTGTGTTTTTCATATTTTTCTGTCAAAAATAAATTAATTGAAATGTACATACATGATAAACCGACATCACCAAATAAAGTCGACAGTATGACGTAAATAAATGCCGTCAAAAAGTCGTCGATTAGGTCACGTCAAAATGTTGTCGAAATTTGGTCGACTGACGTCTATTGACCAGTAGTCACTAGATAAAAAAATATGATGACATTTTTCAAATCTCATACAGATATATGTTCCAATTTTTATAAAAATATTTACGATTAAAATTCATTGCTGTAAAATTTGACCTGCTTTTGACCATGATAGGCGATTATTAATGAACAGACCTTTTTGGATTACGGATGCTATTCGACGGTCACCTTTTTTCGTTCAGGTAAAATTTTACTTTGTGGGATGCAACTCGCCGGTCGCCGATATTTATGTCTATCTATTTACATACATATTTATTCCCTTCCCCTTTTTAGAAAACTTCATGTGGAATTGCATTTATAATCATAAAAATTGAAATATTAAGCATCCTTAGAATATAATGTTTATTTTAGATTTGCTTTATTTCTTACATTAAATGTAAGAGTTTATAACAAACTTACTTCTGTACCTAATACAGTTTTATAGCAATATAGCAATATAGTGAATAATATATTAAATTAATGTATACAATATTCAATTATGTAGGTTAGGTTAGGTTTGGTTTGGTTTGGTTTGGTTAGGTTTGGTTTGGTTTGGTTAGGTTTGGTTTGGTTTGGTTTGGTTAGGTTAGGTTAGGTTTGGTTAGGTTTGGTTAGGTTTGGTTAGGTTTGGTTAGGTTTGGTTAGGTTAGGTTTGGTTTGGTTAGGTTTAGTTAGGTTTGGTTAGGTATGGTTAGATTAGGTCTCAACACGTCACACTTTCTACTATCGTTAAGATTACATTAGCCATAATCAAAAGCTTAATCTATATAGGTACATACATATTTATTAGCTTCCCCTTCTCGAAAAAATTACATATTACATTTCACATGAATTTTGAAAAAACTTGAATATAAAGTATTTAACTATTTTTCAAATAAAATATTTGTCCAAATAGTGGTCATGGTGAAAAAATATTGTTTATAAATTCTGAATCTTCCACATATTTTTTAGTAAAAAACCTTGTATAAAGAATTTCCAAGCCGTAACGTCGATCCGGCGCGCCTTTTTCACAGTATGTTGATAGCTGTTCATTCAATTTTTCCATAACTGATTTCAGTTAAACGAAAGTTGAGATAAATTTCTAATTCAGAGATAAGATTGGATTTCCGTTTGAAATAATGAAGTAGATTGATTGTCGCGAGCGAAGCGAGCGCGCCGGATCGACTTTTCGCAATTCGCGCTCGCGAATAAGGTTTACAAAGCTTTTTTGAAAGTAAACATTATATTAGCAAACATTTCAAGTATTTTATTTCAAAAAGCATTTCGTTTATTTCAAAGTAATAACCTCGAGTATAAAGGAAAAAAATATATATAATAGCATTGCATTTGTTAGTACCTATTGAAAAAATAACCTATATTATTTTGAACTAAAATTCGAGATAAAAGAAAAAGACTATGTGGTTCAGCAGTAAGTTTGTTTAAATCTCTTTTATTTAATGTAAGGTATAAAACAAATCTAAGATAAACATTACATATTCTAAGAATGTTTATTGGTGTTTTGTGTTGCATCTCTCTGAAACACCCTGAATATATACATACTTGATGCAATCTCTTCTGTCCTATCACTTTTGGCAGATTTATCTGGTAATATTTTATTTTTCTGAGGAGATGACTTGCCTGTGCAGAAAACAGTCCGGTAGATATTATATCCAAAAGAAAACAATAATAAAATATTGGAAAAACACAAAATGTGATTAGTTATACTTACAGTATATCTCAGTTCTTTTCAATTTTACAAAAGCTGGTGGCCTTACGAGTGATGATTTAGGTTCTTCTGAGGATTCTTCATCACTAGAGCTAGATAAAATTTTATTTTTTTTCAATTTTCTTTTTGGTCTTTTTTCATTATCAGCATCTGATACTTCTGTAGTATGAACATCAGAGTTGTCCTCACACTTTTTTAATTTTTTTGGGGCTTTTTCTATGTCATCTATAAAGTAAAATTGTAGGTAAGTTATGATTTTAGGTCCTCTTTTACCAAAAGTAGTTATTGCTATACCTATTTCAAAAATTCACTAAGGGTCTGTAAAGTATGAAACTCAAAATAACAATGAAAGAAAAAACCTCAAGAATATGTTTTGTTGAAATAAAATTTTTTTTGGTACATACTAAGTATATTTAACTGTGATTCCAAAATAATTTTTCTCAAATGTCTTTTATGTGGAATGCCCTATTACCCAACCGAGAAAATATTTTACACACCACATTCAAAGAAGGATCCTTTTATACTAGAGATCTTCCAAGTATCTTCATCTGGTTCTTCAGCTGCAGTAAGAGCTTTAATGAAAAGGCCAGTTGTTTTGTATGGGGGCCAAAACACTTCTTTTTTAAGAGGCGTGAGCCACTTGGAATGAACAAGTCCTATTGCCCCGTTTTCAGTAAATTCCACCCCTACATAAGCCATATCTTTTGGAAGGTTATAGTTGAGAAAGTTCATGCAGGCAGTCAACTACAATATAAGACATATGGATTTTACTAATACTGCATTGTATCCAAATAACGGAACATAAATTGATGAGAGTGCTAACTATGATTCTTTAAATTTATTGTATTCCATGCATAACCAAATATTAACTATTTTATCAGTTACTTCTCCTTCAGAAAATTTCCTAATCCTTTTATTAGTATGCTTATTGCTTACACATGCAAGGAAAACATAATCGTATAGGTACAACGAACTAACAAAATTTTTTACAGCAGTTATTATGAAATATCTAGGTTATGTATATACTTACTTTTTTTATTTATGTAGATGTAGAAGATAAATGTCAATCGATTGACATTTATCTGATGGCTAACCACACCTAATAACTTTTTATTCACTTACTAATAACTAAAAATTATCGCCTGTTCGGTCAAAATCAGTACAAAATGATAAAACAACGAAAGTGAACATGCGGTATTTTTTTCTAACCACAACTGTCGCCATACAAGTAAAGAAATGACAGCACGCGTGAGCACGCGCTCGGGATTCACGATGGCCGACACCCGTTAATTGTGGGAAATTTGAAATGTCAAGTAACGCATGGGCAAATAGACCAAAGAATAATTGAGTAGTCTTTGGCGCGGGAGCCACGTAGAGTTAAATAATAATATGCGGTAAATGAAATTATCTACTATTATATTTATTAAATATTATCAATGCAAACTGATCAGTTTTTTTAATTATACTTTTCTGCCACATCGAAGATTTAATAGCATCATAAATTGCAACGAGTTCGGTCGCTGTTATTTCTTTTTAAACGCGTTTACTTGGTTAATTCATACTTACTATAATAACTAACCCAACATATATTTGTTGAGAAACAAACAAGTCATTTAGCATCGTGAATATGACGTTATTTTTGTAGAGTCATTATGACGTAATTTTTTCACGTCATTTTGACGTCATTTTCAGGGTGACTGATGAGTTGCGACGACTTATCACTTGAAAATGAAGTGATTATGACGACACCCTGCTACCTGGGCCTGTACAATCATCACTATTTTCAGTTTGTACAAAGTTACTTCGATTTACATAATTTTTATTACCGTTATAAGAATTGTTTTGGTGCTCACCTCTGGCAAGCCTATTAGTGTTACCTCTATAATGTCCTCTAGAATTTCTGTTTCTACCTGAATTTTCGAAATATTGCTTTCCATTGTTCTTCTTTTCGAACCAACAATCTCTTCTTATATGTCCCCTCTTACCTCATCCATAACAGTGTTTATCAGCAGTGAAAGCTGCTTACATGTTGTTTTTCTCAGCCATTCTAGTTTCTCCCACATTTCTTTTTTTCTTCTTCGGCCAATAATTTTGCTTTTACATCATACTTTAACTGGCCTGGCTCCATGTTTTCAATTATCATAATAACTGTTTCAAATGACTTTGGGAGTGTCATTAGTAAGTTACAAATCACATCTTTATATCTACTTTGGCACCTGTTGATTTTAGTTGTAAAGTTTCTTCAAATTCTAATACAAATTTCTCCAAGATATCACCTTCTTTATGTTTCATTGATAGCATTTTTCTCTTGAGAAAGAATTGCCCTGGAAGTCCTTTCTTCTCAAATCTATCTTCCAGGGTTTTCCACATTTGAAATGAATTCTTTTTATCTCTTAAATATTCCAAAATTTCATCCAAAACATTTTGAACTATTAAAGATTTCGCTCGATTGTCGCTTTTGATAAATTTCATTAATTCTTGATCGTCTAGGCTCAGAGTATCAGTTTCTGTTTCAGTCAGGTCTAGCACACCATTTTCTGCCAATATCATTTCCATTCGGAATTTCCAATTATAAAAATTATTGTTACCTTTTAGGGGTTCTAGGTTTATCAGTTTATCATTTCCTTGGGCCATCTTAATTTTTTGTCGTCTCGTGGTATTCTCTATTCCAAGTTCTTAATCCAACTTTTTATCCACTGTTATTAAACCATCAACTTATCTGGGCCCATAACCTCTTACTTTTTTAGGGTTTAAAATTAGTTTTAGATGGAATTATCCAATAAAACTCCCACGATGACTTTTTAACTTTATTTTTCTACTTCCACCCTTAGAGTATAACTACATTCTTAGAAAAAAAATCATTTTACCTCTTTTGGGGTTTTTTCAACAGTTTCAAGGGTCCTCTAAAATTAGATGATGAACCTACGGCATCTTCCGATATTTTTATATTATTTTAGGATTGGAAGTTTCAAAAGCTGCAATTGCGTAGAAAAAGCACTGGAAGTAGTGGATGAAGTTTCCGTTTTATCGTTTTCAGCTAATCCCGAGGCTAATCCTGAAGTGCTTGGCTCAGTAAGCCTAAAAAATAACATAATTTTAAAAGACATAAGATAAAACAGGATTTGGCAAAGATAATGTGAAATATAATAACAAGTAATAGAGAGTTTAAGTGATGTCACGAACGTTAACGTATACGTGTAAATTGACAGCTGCTCATGCGCAGTAAATATATATTCACGTTAAGGTTTACGGGCCTCCGTTAACTTACGTGCTCCCACGTAAACGTCTAACGTTAATCGATGCTGTCCGAAGCCCTACCGGAGATTACCGATTCCCATATTTTGTTATTAAGTGGGTTTATCTATGATTTGGATCTTGTTCTGTGATTGAGGATGAAATAGATAATAACAAAAATTATTAAAATGCAAATTTTCGTAGAAAATTAAAAAACAAAAGGTTAGGTTTGTTAATGTGTGTAAACAAAACTTTACGTTAACGTTCGTGACATCACTTAAACTCTCTTTTATACAATTGAACGTAAACGTAATATTCTTGCGTTAACGTTAACGTTCGTGACATCACTTAAACTCTCTAATAGCATATTATAATATGTCCAATATGTACATGCATACAATATGTACATACTTTCTGGATGTAACATTGATATACCACTTAGTGAATCGGACTCATTGCTGTCTCCTGAAAAACTAAAATTAACAAAAAACATAATACTATGAACTTTATTTGGGTTACATATACTCAGTTATTTTACTACATTATTCATTAAAAGGTTTATAAATAAACAATCTGGGATATTGAGTGCTGAAACGCAGTAACTAACAAATTGAAAAATTTACAGGAGGCCAAAATAATGGTTTATGTAATAGCAATAGATAAAATAGTCTCCTATTTTAGTTATCTAGAAGAATAGGTTCCTATTTTATTTACTGCTCAATTTATTCTATAATAGATATTCCACAATCATTATAAAAACAAAAAAATTTTGTTACGAGATCCTAAACATTTAAATTATGTAACTTACCTAGATATGTCACTTAAAGTTTTCTCCAGATTTATGGGTGGCTGAATTGTTATAGAATTATTAATGGAATTCGCCAAATCCAAGGTTCCTATAGAGCTAAAAAATATTAAAAGAATATCATTTTTTTAATAAAATCAGTTATTTAACTTAAATTCTCAAAATTTGAACAATTATATTATTGTTTCTTTAATTACCCATACCAGGTATAACAAAATATAATATGTAGGCAGTCATATTGTAATATAATATTAATAATAATAATGAAATTAACAATATTATTAAAAACAATAATATTCTGACCTCAGTTTTTACTATCAGAAATTGATATTATAACAGAAAAAAAATGGATGTCAAGGTAATAGTGTCTCACCATTATAACGCCTTACAAATTTGAAAATTACTTTTCAAAGAGCATACTGTTCACCAAGAACCATCAATACTTCTTGGACTATATGCCCCAACAGGCAATGAATTACAGTTCAAAGTTAATCGGGGATGGGATATCTTCACGATATAACTTTGAACTGGAATTCATTGTCTGTCGGGGCATATAGCCCAGAAGTAGATGTTGGTTCTTGGTGAACCGTCTGCTCTTTGAAAAGTAATTTTCAAATTTGTAAGGCGTTATAATAGTGAGACACTATCACCTTGATATCTATTGATAACAAGCTTTACTTAAATATGACAATTGTTACAGGAAGCTGTAATTAAGCAAAGAACAAAAATTATTTAATGCAAATCCTTATCACCCACCTTGCAATAACTGGCCTGGGGTTTGCATTAGCATTCAAATATTTTTGTCCAGTGTTTTTAATGTAATGGAAATCCGTCACCTCAAAATGTTCTGAACAAATTTCAGGACGCTTTGGAAAAGGCTGTTGTTCGCTTATTCCCAATAATTCAAACCATTTCTTTTTCTTATTCACATCACTTGGAGAACTAAAAATATATTAGCCTATGTATGTATTGCACAAACGTTTAAAAACGATTATGTTTATATCGCAACCAATAAGTTTTCCTAAATAACTTGAATATAATATTATGGTGTGAAAATAAATAATACAGATTAACTATGTGATGTTTTGTATAAAAAGGACCTAATTCAAATTAGCAGATTGTAGTTTTATGTTAAAATTTAAAATTGTTACTGAATAATAAAGTAAATGTAAAATTAAAGTTAAATAGGAAAGCTCTTCCAACGCCACTGGCATAGCACTATTTACTTACAGGTGAAAAGAGAGGTTAGGAAACTTCCGACTGCTTTTCTTGCAAATTTGGCACTGACGAACAATGATTTTCACAAAATAATATTGTTTTTATTATATCTGTACGCACACACACAAAACCACACAAATATCGGTTCTGGTCGACTTCGCGACCCTCGGAATTTTATGTTAATTTTAAATTTGTTTGATAGCTTACCTTAAATAAAGTATATTAGAACAAAAATTTCGTTGGATCATTCAGAAATTACTTTAAAAATCACGAATTTAGTTCAAAAAATGGTACATTTTCAACACTATTTAATGCTATTTTACGGTGAATATTTTCACTTTAAACTGTAAAGGTTATTATCTTTAACTAAATGTAAGTCTGTTTCACAAAAAAAACCGGAAGAAAATACTTAAATTTCGCCAATTTTCAGAAATATTTTTAAGCATAATTATTTTCACTTGACACTTATAGGTTATAAAGCACACTCCCCCTGTGCTGTGACCTACACTAAAATCTTATGTCTATATACCTTAGGTTCACAAATCATAATATTTGTATAATCAGGTGATACCTTTAGCGGCGTTGTCAAATGGTGTTTATTTTCTTTTACTTGAATTAATTTTGCATTGTAATAGATTACATGAATATATAAAAATATAAAATGATTTGCATTTATAATTATGAATATTGAAATAATAAACATTCTTAGAATATGTAATGTTTATCTTAGATTTGTTTTATACCTTACATTAAATAAAAGAGATTTAAACAAACTTACTGCTGAACCACATAGTCTTTTTCTTTTATCTCGAATTTTAGTTCAAAATAATATAGGTTATTTTTTCAATAGGTACTAACAAATGCAATGCTATTATATATATTTTTTTCCTTTATACTCGAGGTTATTACTTTGAAATAAACGAAATGCTTTTTGAAATAAAATACTTGAAATGTTTGCTAATATAATGTTTACTTTCAAAAAAGCTTTGTAAACCTTATTCGCGAGCGCGAATTGCGAAAAGTCGATCCGGCGCGCTCGCTTCGCTCGCGACAATCAATCTACTTCATTATTTCAAACGGAAATCCAATCTTATCTCTGAATTAGAAATTTATCTCAACTTTCGTTTAACTGAAATCAGTTATGGAAAAATTGAATGAACAGCTATCAACATACTGTGAAAAAGGCGCGCCGGATCGACGTTTCGCAATTCGCGCGCGCGAATTGCGAAACGTCGATCCGGCGCGCTCGCTTCGCTCGCGATAATCAATCTACCTCATTATTTCAAACGGAAATCCAATCTAATAAATGTATCAAGCTGATAGGAACCGATTGCGATTTCACTTTGATCTGTGTTAGTTGGTCGGGAAGCGATATTAGTAGAATTTTCAAATTTTCTAAAAAGGGAAAACAGCTTCTGATAACCAAAGTCTTATAATATTAGGAGTATGTTCAAAATTTGATTTGGAATTACACCTGCAGCAACTATTTTCGTTGACAGCAGTGTTTATAGAGGCCGAACAACTGAGGAGGTAATTTTTTTAAAGAATTAATTGATGAGTGCAATTCGCGAATTGCGCGAATTGCGAAACGTCGATCCGGCGCGCCTTTTTCACAGTATGTTGATAGCTGTTCATTCAATTTTTCCATAACTGATTTCAGTTAAACGAAAGTTGAGAAAATTTCTAATTCAGAGATAAGATTGGATTTCCGTTTGAAATAATGAAGTAGATTGATTGTCGCGAGCGAAGCGAGCGCGCCGGATCGACTTTTCGCAATTCGCGCTCGCGAATAAGGTTTACAAAGCTTTTTTGAAAGTAAACATTATATTAGCAAACATTTCAAGTATTTTATTTCAAAAAGCATTTCGTTTATTTCAAAGTAATAACCTCGAGTATAAAGGAAAAAAATATATATAATAGCATTGCATTTGTTAGTACCTATTGAAAAAATAACCTATATTATTTTGAACTAAAATTCGAGATAAAAGAAAAAGACTATGTGGTTCAGCAGTAAGTTTGTTTAAATCTCTTTTATTTAATGTAAGGTATAAAACAAATCTAAGATAAACATTACATATTCTAAGAATGTTTATTATTTCAATATTCATAATTATAAATGCAAATCATTTTATATTTTTATATATTCATGTAATCTATTACAATGCAAAATTAATTCAAGTAAAAGAAAATAAACACCATTTGACAACGCCGCTAAAGGTATCACCTGATTATACAAATATTATGATTTGTGAACCTAAGGTATATAGACATAAGATTTTAGTGTAGGTCACAGCACAGGGGGAGTGTGCTTTATAACCTATAAGTGTCAAGTGAAAATAATTATGCTTAAAAATATTTCTGAAAATTGGCGAAATTTAAGTATTTTCTTCCGGTTTTTTTTGTGAAACAGACTTACATTTAGTTAAAGATAATAACCTTTACAGTTTAAAGTGAAAATATTCACCGTAAAATAGCATTAAATAGTGTTGAAAATGTACCATTTTTTGAACTAAATTCGTGATTTTTGAAGTAATTTCTGAATGATCCAACGAAATTTTTGTTCTAATATACCTTATTTAAGGTAAGCTATCAAACAAATTTAAAATTAACATAAAATTCCGAGGGTCGCGAAGTCGACCAGAACCGATATTTGTGTGGTTTTGTGTGTGTGCGTACAGATATAATAAAAACAATATTATTTTGTGAAAATCATTGTTCGTCAGTGCCAAATTTGCAAGAAAAGCAGTCGGAAGTTTCCTAACCTCTCTTTTCACCTGTAAGTAAATAGTGCTATGCCAGTGGCGTTGGAAGAGCTTTCCTATTTAACTTTAATTTTACATTTACTTTATTATTCAGTAACAATTTTAAATTTTAACATAAAACTACAATCTGCTAATTTGAATTAGGTCCTTTTTATACAAAACATCACATAGTTAATCTGTATTATTTATTTTCACACCATAATATTATATTCAAGTTATTTAGGAAAACTTATTGGTTGCGATATAAACATAATCGTTTTTAAACGTTTGTGCAATACATACATAGGCTAATATATTTTTAGTTCTCCAAGTGATGTGAATAAGAAAAAGAAATGGTTTGAATTATTGGGAATAAGCGAACAACAGCCTTTTCCAAAGCGTCCTGAAATTTGTTCAGAACATTTTGAGGTGACGGATTTCCATTACATTAAAAACACTGGACAAAAATATTTGAATGCTAATGCAAACCCCAGGCCAGTTATTGCAAGGTGGGTGATAAGGATTTGCATTAAATAATTTTTGTTCTTTGCTTAATTACAGCTTCCTGTAACAATTGTCATATTTAAGTAAAGCTTGTTATCAATAGATATCAAGGTGATAGTGTCTCACTATTATAACGCCTTACAAATTTGAAAATTACTTTTCAAAGAGCAGACGGTTCACCAAGAACCAACATCTACTTCTGGGCTATATGCCCCGACAGACAATGAATTCCAGTTCAAAGTTATATCGTGAAGATATCCCATCCCCGATTAACTTTGAACTGTAATTCATTGCCTGTTGGGGCATATAGTCCAAGAAGTATTGATGGTTCTTGGTGAACAGTATGCTCTTTGAAAAGTAATTTACAAATTTGTAAGGCGTTATAATGGTGAGACACTATTACCTTGACATCCATTTTTTTTCTGTTATAATATCAATTTCTGATAGTAAAAACTGAGGTCAGAATATTATTGTTTTTAATAATATTGTTAATTTCATCATTATTATTAATATTATATTACAATATGACTGCCTACATATTATATTTTGTTATACCTGGTATGGGTAATTAAAGAAACAATAATATAATTGTTCAAATTTTGAGAATTTAAGTTAAATAACTGATTTTATTAAAAAAATGATATTCTTTTAATATTTTTTAGCTCTATAGGAACCTTGGATTTGGCGAATTCCATTAATAATTCTATAACAATTCAGCCACCCATAAATCTGGAGAAAACTTTAAGTGACATATCTAGGTAAGTTACATAATTTAAATGTTTAGGATCTCGTAACAAAATTTTTTTGTTTTTATAATGATTGTGGAATATCTATTATAGAATAAATTGAGCAGTAAATAAAATAGGAACCTATTCTTCTAGATAACTAAAATAGGAGACTATTTTATCTATTGCTATTACATAAACCATTATTTTGGCCTCCTGTAAATTTTTCAATTTGTTAGTTACTGCGTTTCAGCACTCAATATCCCAGATTGTTTATTTATAAACCTTTTAATGAATAATGTAGTAAAATAACTGAGTATATGTAACCCAAATAAAGTTCATAGTATTATGTTTTTTGTTAATTTTAGTTTTTCAGGAGACAGCAATGAGTCCGATTCACTAAGTGGTATATCAATGTTACATCCAGAAAGTATGTACATATTGTATGCATGTACATATTGGACATATTATAATATGCTATTAGAGAGTTTAAGTGATGTCACGAACGTTAACGTTAACGCAAGAATATTACGTTTACGTTCAATTGTATAAAAGAGAGTTTAAGTGATGTCACGAACGTTAACATAAAGTTTTGTTTACACACATCAACAAACCTAACCTTTTGTTTTTTAATTTTCTACGAAAATTTGCATTTTAATAATTTTTGTTATTATCTATTTCATCCTCAATCACAGAACAAGATCCAAATCATAGATAAACCCACTTAATAACAAAATATGGGAATCGGTAATCTCCGGTAGGGCTTCGGACAGCATCGATTAACGTTAGACGTTTACGTGGGAGCACGTAAGTTAACGGAGGCCCGTAAACCTTAACGTGAATATATATTTACTGCGCATGAGCAGCTGTCAATTTACACGTATACGTTAACGTTCGTGACATCACTTAAACTCTCTATTACTTGTTATTATATTTCACATTATCTTTGCCAAATCCTGTTTTATCTTATGTCTTTTAAAATTATGTTATTTTTTAGGCTTACTGAGCCAAGCACTTCAGGATTAGCCTCGGGATTAGCTGAAAACGATAAAACGGAAACTTCATCCACTACTTCCAGTGCTTTTTCTACGCAATTGCAGCTTTTGAAACTTATGAAAAGCAATCCTAAAATATCGGAAGATGCCGTAGGTTCATCATCTAATTTTAGAGGACCCTTGAAACTGTTGAAAAAACCCCAAAAGAGGTAAAATGATTTTTTTTCTAAGAATGTAGTTATACTCTAAGGGTGGAAGTAGAAAAATAAAGTTAAAAAGTCATCGTGGGAGTTTTATTGGATAATTCCATCTAAAACTAATTTTAAACCCTAAAAAAGTAAGAGGTTATGGGCCCAGATAAGTTGATGGTTTAATAACAGTGGATAAAAAGTTGGATTAAGAACTTGGAATAGAGAATACCACGAGACGACAAAAAATTAAGATGGCCCAAGGAAATGATAAACTGATAAACCTAGAACCCCTAAAAGGTAACAATAATTTTTATAATTGGAAATTCCGAATGGAAATGATATTGGCAGAAAATGGTGTGCTAGACCTGACTGAAACAGAAACTGATACTCTGAGCCTAGACGATCAAGAATTAATGAAATTTATCAAAAGCGACAATCGAGCGAAATCTTTAATAGTTCAAAATGTTTCGGATGAAATTTTGGAATATTTAAGAGATAAAAAGAATTCATTTCAAATGTGGAAAACCCTGGAAGATAGATTTGAGAAGAAAGGACTTCCAGGGCAATTCTTTCTCAAGAGAAAAATGCTATCAATGAAACATAAAGAAGGTGATATCTTGGAGAAATTTGTATTAGAATTTGAAGAAACTTTACAACTAAAATCAACAGGTGCCAAAGTAGATATAAAGATGTGATTTGTAACTTACTAATGACACTCCCAAAGTCATTTGAAACAGTTATTATGATAATTGAAAACATGGAGCCAGGCCAGTTAAAGTATGATGTAAAAGCAAAATTATTGGCCGAAGAAGAAAAAAAGAAATGTGGGAGAAACTAGAATGGCTGAGAAAAACAACATGTAAGCAGCTTTCACTGCCGATAAACACTGTTATGGATGAGGTAAGAGGGGACATATAAGAAGAGATTGTTGGTTCGAAAAGAAGAACAATGGAAAGCAATATTTCGAAAATTCAGGTAGAAACAGAAATTCTAGAGGACATTATAGAGGTAACACTAATAGGCTTGCCAGAGGTGAGCACCAAAACAATTCTTATAACGGTAATAAAAATTATGTAAATCGAAGTAACTTTGTACAAACTGAAAATAGTGATGATTGTACAGGCCCAGGTAGCAGGGTGTCGTCATAATCACTTCATTTTCAAGTGATAAGTCGTCGCAACTCATCAGTCACCCTGAAAATGACGTCAAAATGACGTGAAAAAATTACGTCATAATGACTCTACAAAAATAACGTCATATTCACGATGCTAAATGACTTGTTTGTTTCTCAACAAATATATGTTGGGTTAGTTATTATAGTAAGTATGAATTAACCAAGTAAACGCGTTTAAAAAGAAATAACAGCGACCGAACTCGTTGCAATTTATGATGCTATTAAATCTTCGATGTGGCAGAAAAGTATAATTAAAAAAACTGATCAGTTTGCATTGATAATATTTAATAAATATAATAGTAGATAATTTCATTTACCGCATATTATTATTTAACTCTACGTGGCTCCCGCGCCAAAGACTACTCAATTATTCTTTGGTCTATTTGCCCATGCGTTACTTGACATTTCAAATTTCCCACAATTAACGGGTGTCGGCCATCGTGAATCCCGAGCGCGTGCTCACGCGTGCTGTCATTTCTTTACTTGTATGGCGACAGTTGTGGTTAGAAAAAAATACCGCATGTTCACTTTCGTTGTTTTATCATTTTGTACTGATTTTGACCGAACAGGCGATAATTTTTAGTTATTAGTAAGTGAATAAAAAGTTATTAGGTGTGGTTAGCCATCAGATAAATGTCAATCGATTGACATTTATCTTCTACATCTACATAAATAAAAAAAGTAAGTATATACATAACCTAGATATTTCATAATAACTGCTGTAAAAAATTTTGTTAGTTCGTTGTACCTATACGATTATGTTTTCCTTGCATGTGTAAGCAATAAGCATACTAATAAAAGGATTAGGAAATTTTCTGAAGGAGAAGTAACTGATAAAATAGTTAATATTTGGTTATGCATGGAATACAATAAATTTAAAGAATCATAGTTAGCACTCTCATCAATTTATGTTCCGTTATTTGGATACAATGCAGTATTAGTAAAATCCATATGTCTTATATTGTAGTTGACTGCCTGCATGAACTTTCTCAACTATAACCTTCCAAAAGATATGGCTTATGTAGGGGTGGAATTTACTGAAAACGGGGCAATAGGACTTGTTCATTCCAAGTGGCTCACGCCTCTTAAAAAAGAAGTGTTTTGGCCCCCATACAAAACAACTGGCCTTTTCATTAAAGCTCTTACTGCAGCTGAAGAACCATATGAAGATACTTGGAAGATCTCTAGTATAAAAGGATCCTTCTTTGAATGTGGTGTGTAAAATATTTTCTCGGTTGGGTAATAGGGCATTCCACATAAAAGACATTTGAGAAAAATTATTTTGGAATCACAGTTAAATATACTTAGTATGTACCAAAAAAAATTTTATTTCAACAAAACATATTCTTGAGGTTTTTTCTTTCATTGTTATTTTGAGTTTCATACTTTACAGACCCTTAGTGAATTTTTGAAATAGGTATAGCAATAACTACTTTTGGTAAAAGAGGACCTAAAATCATAACTTACCTACAATTTTACTTTATAGATGACATAGAAAAAGCCCCAAAAAAATTAAAAAAGTGTGAGGACAACTCTGATGTTCATACTACAGAAGTATCAGATGCTGATAATGAAAAAAGACCAAAAAGAAAATTGAAAAAAAATAAAATTTTATCTAGCTCTAGTGATGAAGAATCCTCAGAAGAACCTAAATCATCACTCGTAAGGCCACCAGCTTTTGTAAAATTGAAAAGAACTGAGATATACTGTAAGTATAACTAATCACATTTTGTGTTTTTCCAATATTTTATTATTGTTTTCTTTTGGATATAATATCTACCGGACTGTTTTCTGCACAGGCAAGTCATCTCCTCAGAAAAATAAAATATTACCAGATAAATCTGCCAAAAGTGATAGGACAGAAGAGATTGCATCAAGTATGTATATATTCAGGGTGTTTCAGAGAGATGCAACACAAAACACCTTTTTTCTAGATATTATATTATTCAAAACAGAATCTCATTTTTCAGCTGTCAATATCTTTAAAAACATTTCAAATTTAGTCATTTCTATTCACTTTTTTATTGAGAATTACATGTATTTCTAATTAAAAAAGAAAACAAGGTGGCTTTCTAAAATACCCTGTATTTTTAAAAACAATTTTGAGTCAAGTCATTAATTGAATACTATAGCTTTTAAATATTTTTTTTGTATCAATAATTTAGGCATTGATTTATTGCATCAATGACTCATAATGTATTTTTATCAATTTATTTCATTGAATGGCATTATTTATAAATATATACCTATTATAATCAAATAGGTGCATCCTTGTGTGAACCATCAACGTCAGAGTTATCATCAACATTCAGAGAATCAAGAAGTGATGGGCATTTTACATTGAGTTCTGCCAAGGAACATCCTCTAGGGCAAAATCTGACAGGAGTGACTAATGTTAATAGCATTCGTAAGTGTCATATACTATTTTGGTAGCTACATATATTTTAATGAAATAAGCAGTTTATAGCTATTTGTAAATATTATTTTATTTTAAAATCTTGTGTAGATTTCGAAAAAATTTACAATGAAATAAAAAAATTAAGAGAAGAAGTTAAGGAGATCAAAGTGCTGCTGAAGCAGTCAGGAAATTATATTATTGGAGCTGGTTTGCCTAGTGATATTCCTGTCCAATTTCCGTTAGCGACAGTTTCAAAGTACTTGAAGAATTTTTGAATATTCAAGACAAACGTACTGACTTGGTATGTCAATGATATGTAATATTTAATTCTTTTCAGCTTGAGTCTTATTTAGCACTATGTAACCCAAGCATTCTTTACCTTTTTTAGGCATCTTACTTTTCTACACTAGGTGGTGGTGTAACCACGGGGCAAGTCAACAAAATTTTGAGATTCGTTTTTACTAATAGTTTGGCCATACATTACAATTTTGCCGGACAGAGAAAAAGTAAACAAGCTTTCAAGGACACACATTTAAAAGCAGTAATTATTCGTAAGTTGAATATAATAATTTACATTTCATTGCTTATTAACCGCTTATTACTGTTAATGAAAATGGATAAGAATAAGGAGAACCCAAGTTTTTATTATATTATTATTCCTTTTCAGGTGCTATTCAGATCAAATCTCCGGCAACAACTGAAACCGACATTGAAGCCGCTATCAAAATATGGCTTAAACATGCTAAGCAAAGACTAACAAGAAAGCAGGTGGTTCAACAAAACTAAAATTACCAACAACAAAACCAAAAGTTACCAAATGAAAACAAACAGGTTTTTTTTTATAATTTTCTAGTTAGTATTTCAAAGGAATATTTTTAATATATCAAAACGTAAACTAAAGGAAATTGTGGGCCCAAGACAGAGATCTCGAAGGGCTTTGAATGCCACAAAATTGCAATTTAGTGGCGATCCTTTGTTGGTAGATAATAATGTAAACACACAGGAAGTGTGCAGTAATTTTAATTTCAATGCCACAAATTTCGATAGGGATAATTTGTGTCAATTTTTTTTAGTAAACCCCATTTAGAAAGTGATGATATAAAAAGTAGTAGAAGAGAATCAGTTTTTGAATTTATGTCCGATTCTGATGTAGAGGATAAAACTCTTTTATCTAAACAATTAGCAGAATGGGCAGTCAAACATAAAATTTCTATTTCAGCATTAACATCTTTACTTCATTCACTATCTCAGTATCATCCTGAACTACCCCTAGATGGTAGAACCTTATTAGCTACTCCTACTTCTACTCGTTCAATTGATTTAGAAACAGGACAGTTATGTTATTTTGGTATTAAAACGTCGCTTTCCAAATATGTCTCAAATGAAACTACAGCTGAAAAAATTGAACTTTCATTTAATGTTGATGGTATCCCACTTTTTAAAAGTTCCAAGTTGCAGCTTTGGCCAATTTTAGGGCTAATTACAAATGTTCCTAATTGTAAACCCTTTACTGTTTCAATTTTTTGTGGAAAAACAAACCAAAACCATTAAATGTATTTCTGGACCAATTCATTCAAGAATTGAACAGTCTCTTACAAAATGGGTATGTTAGTCAGTCAGGAAAACACTTCAAAATAGCAGTGCATAGTTTTGTTTGTGATGCACCTGCTCGGGCCTATTTAAAAGGAACAAAGTCACACACTGGATACTCTTCTTGCGATAAATGTACAGTGCATGGGGATTATTTTAAAAACAAAGTTGTTTATGATAGTTTTAATTCTCAAAAACGTACTGACAATTCATTTAGAAAACAGCTCGATGAAGAGCATCATGTTTTTCCAACACCCTTGGTTAATATACAAATAGATTTAATAGCGTGTTTTCCAACTGACTACATGCATAATATTTGCCTAGGAATTGTAAGAAAGTTACTGAATACTTGGACCGGAGGTTCATTACGTGTTAGGCTGCCACATCAAAAAGTAAAAACCATTTCTGAGTGTTTACTTAATCCTAAAAATATGGTACCTGTCGAATTTAATAGAAAACCTCGTTCATTAGAGGAATTACAATATTGGAAAGCTACAGAATTCAGGAGTTTTTTAATATATTATGGTCCTTGTGTATTGAAAGATGTCTTAGATGTCGCAGTGTATGAAAATTTTCTTATATTTCACTTTTCTATTTCAATTTTACTGTCCCAAAATCATATAAAAAAAATTGGCACTGCTGCTGTTCGGAATATGATACAGGTATTTATTACTCACCTAAAAACATTATATGGTATTGAATTCCTTGTCTACAATGTGCACCTGTTATCACATATTTGTGATGATGTAGATAGGTTTGGTAAGCTAGACAATTTTTCGGCATTTTCTTTCGAGAATCATTTAGGACAACTAAAATCACTAGTCAAATCTCCTAATTTCCCTCTGCAACAGATTCATCGGCGACTGGTCGAAAAAGACATTGCGTCAAAAACAGTAAATTATTGTCAATTTTCAAATACTTTCAAGGCAAATCTTGAACATTTTGAAGGTCCTCTTACTCATTTGACGCAATTAAAGTGGAGAAAGCAGTTTAAAAAACTTTGTTTCAAAGACTTGATATTTTCAAGAGTTACAGATTCTAAAGCTGATTGTTATGTCTTAAGCACAGCAGATAAAATTATTGAAATACATAATATTGTAACAACGGACTGTAACGAAACTTTTATTATAGGTAAGGAATTCATTTCTTATGCCAGTTTATATTTGTATCCTTATCCCTCTAGTGAACTGAACATTTTTCTACTTAAAAATAACTTATCAGGAATTAAAGCATGGCCTGTCTCTGAAATATCTGGAAAATGTGTTCTATTACCTTTTAAAGACAACATGGTAGCCATGCCCATATTACACAGTTTGAGGGGATAAATATATATTGAGTATTTACTTTAAAATAATATACTAGAAGGTGATTCAAAAATGTGTATCACAAATGTATGAGGCGAAAAATATATTTTACTTAATAAATCTGTGTCCAGAGAGAATTTAGAGATGAGAAAATTTATATTATATAACTTTTAATTTATATTTATGAAACGTATACGGTTAAATTAATACAATTTCGAACTCAAGTTTTGGGCCCAATACGACCTTAAAAAGTTAGCGATTATGGTATGGCCACACGTTTTTGTATTTTTTTCCTATTTTAAATTATCTTTTTAATGTAATCTAAAGAATTTGTGTTTTAATACATTTTGTGGAGAAAGCCTTCGAGTTTTTCTTTTGGTCTACATAGTAAACTTTCAGAATGGACTGTTTTGGTAATTTTGTGTTTATTGTATAAGTTTTAATGATTTTGTTTGCAGTTAGTCCGGGAGACCAGAGGGGTTTCCGGGATGATATGCACCAAAGTGATATTTCGTAAAAGTGGCTTCCTTTCGACGAGACACACACAACTTTTTTATTTGCGAAAATTTCGGAAAACGGTAGCTAAATTTTCTGAAGGCCGCTGGAGATTTCAGTTTAGTGGTAAATTTAAAGTTCATGAACATCATATTTTCAAAGTTAAATCGGAAGATAATTATTTAAAGTGTTTGTCCTACAAATCCGATGAAACATCATCAGAGTCTTCCGTGTATTATTTTTGACATTTTGGATGTTGGGCGTTTCGTCAGAAGGAAGCCAAATATCTTGACGCTTATCATCCCGAAGAACCCCTTTGGTTTCCTGGACTAAGTAGTTTCATTATCACTTTTTATATTTTTCCCTGTAATTCATTGTAGTTGGGAAATAAAATGCTCAAACTTAAATATTGATTTTGTTTTATTATTATCCCGTTGTTTCTCCTGAACGTTGTACGACAGTATAAGCAATTGTGTTCCTTTATTTTTAGAAGGTTCTGCGCGTTTAATTATTGCATTTATTTGGATGTTTCGTCATTAAAAGAGAAGCTTCAGTATTTAAAATGTTAAATTCGGAGTATTTACATTTTGTAGAAATAATTTATAATTTGTAAAAAGGGATCAAAATATAACGTGTTTTTTTGACGTCAAAAACACGTTATTTAAATGACGTCATCGGTCCGAGTCATTAGGAGGTCATATTCACGTCATAATTACGTCATATATCACGTCATTTCTCGTCACCAGTTGACTAGTTATTGACGTCATTTTCACGTGACTCTGCTACCTGGGGGGTGATCAGTTAAGGGTAGCGAGCGGCCATATCTCATAAGATATTAGTCGTATAGATTTAGAAAAAAAAATTCAGGATGAAAGTCGCCAAGAGAAATTGCTGGAAATTATTTTCGAGTTTGTCAAACGTCCGCTAGACGGCGTAACAACCAACACTAAGTAGAAAAATGGGATTTTTATAGAATTTTGCCTAATGAAAGTATATCGATGATATCATTTTCATATTTACTGACTATTCACCTACACTTTTTGACTAAAATGATTTGTTCTATCTATCCAAATAAAGCGGTGGGGGAAGTTCAATTGTTTTTTTAAACAAACCAAGATTTCTCCCGTTTCGCCTGACCGATTTTAACAAATTTGGGCCCATATGAAAGAGCATAATTTACACTACAAAACGCTTACTTGGTTTTGACTTTTTGACTTTCGTCTTCGCCGCTAAATGGCGTTAACTGAAATGGTAGCAAATTTTTGAGTTTTTTTCAAAAAAAAAACAAATGTAATGGTATATTCATTTTTACATATTTTAAAAGAGGATACATTTTACTATAATTTAATGAAAAAAATCAATCATCTACCTTTTTTTGAACCGTTGTTATTGAACAAAATATAATTTTATTACATTAAAAAATGGCACGCCACTGCTTTTTATCAAAATAAAAATAATTTTCATAATCACTTATTAGTTGCTAACAAAAAAAACCCCTGACTTTTTTTCGTTAGACAAACGGTTTTGGATTAGTATGTTTCGAGATATGGGCGCCCCATGTAAATTTATTTGATTTTTTTAATCCAAAACCGTTCGTCTAACGAAAAAAAGTCAGGGGGTTTTTTTGTTAGCAACTAATAAGTGATTACGAAAATGATTTTTATTTTGATAAAAAGCAGTGGCATGCCATTTTTTAATGTAATAAAATTATATTTTGTTCAATAACAACGGTTCAAAAAAAGGTAGATGATTAATTTTTTTCATTAAATTATAGAAAAATGTATCCTCTTTTAAAATATGTAAAAATGAATATACCTTTACATTGGTTTTTTTTGAAAAAAACTCAAAAATTTGCTACCATTTCATCATCATCCATCATTTCATCTAGCGGCGAAGACGAAAGTCAAAAAGTCAAAACCAAGTAAGCATTTTGTAGTGTAAATTATGCTCTTTTATATGAGCCCAAATTTGTTAAAATTGGTCAAGCGAAACGGGAGAAATCTTGGTTTGTTTAAAAAAACAATTGAACTTCCCCCATTGCGTTATTTTGATAGATAGAACAAAACATTTTAGTCAAAAAGTGTAGGTGAATAGTCAGTAAATATGAAAATGATATCATCGATATACTTTCATTAGGCAAAATTCTATAAAAATCCCATTTTTCTACTTAGTGTTGGTTGTTACGCCCTCTAGCGGACGTTTGACAAACTCGAAAATAATTTCCAGCAATTTCTCTTGGCGACTTTTATCATGAATTTTTTTTTTCTAAATCTATACGACTAATATCTTATGAGATATGGCCGCTCGCTACCCTAACTGATCACCCGGTGATTATACCGAAAATGATGTTTGTTTTTTTGGTCAAGTTAAAACTAATTGTGAGTCTAGTAATCATGAGAACAAAAATATTCTTGACTTTTTTATCGATTCTGGATGCACAGACCATATGGTAAATAGTAAAGATTGTTTTTCAGAATTAAATATGTTAGATAAACCTATTCAGATAGCTGTAGCAAAGGAAAACCAATTTTTATTGGCAACAGGTATTGGCAATGTTGTAGGTTACAGTAAGGTTAATGATAAAACTGTTAAGTCTACAATTAAAAATGTACTGTATGTACCCAATTTACGGAAAAATTTATTATCAATAACAAGATTAGAAATGTTTGGTTTGAATATAGTATTTGAAAAAGGTCATGTCAAATTATTTGATAAACACAATGACTTGATAGGAATAGGGAAAAGGAATAACCTCTATGAAATTTCATTTGTTTTATCGGAATTAGAATGTTAAGTGGCATAAGAGGTATGGCCACATAGGATTTTCGGGTTTGGAAAAACTTATTAAATCTGATATGATTACAGGAATTGACAAAAAGATTAAAATTGAAAAAGTTGACTTTTGTGAAGCTTGTACTATTGGTAAAATGACTAGGATACCATTTGGAGTTAGGACAAGAAGTAGTAGGGTACTGGAAATAATTCATTCAGATGTTTGTGGCCCTATTACACCCGAATCTTACAATGGCCATACATTTTTTGTAACATTCATTGATGATTATACAAATTTCACAATAGTATATTTAATTGAAAAGAGAAGTGATGTATTGAAAAAATTTAAAGAATATGTAAATATGGTAGAAGCTAAATTTAATTGCAAAATCTCAAAATTAAGAACTGATAATGGGGGTGAATATATTTCAAACAACTTTATAGAGTTTTGTAAAGGTAAGGGTATTATTCAGGACTATACTGTACGGTACCCAGCAAGCACGTAACATAACTGGGCAGTTTTGCGATGTTCTATTTTGATAACAAAGAAACATTCATTTGTAATGCAACTTTGATATCACTTGCACATAACTGCAGTACATTCAATGTCACATGTATGTCATTATTTAACATTTGTTTGTAATATACCTGTGATATACAGAACATGTGGAAACGTTATATTTTGTTTAACATTCTAACCTGATGTACACACAATGTATTTTTGTGAAGTTTCTACAACAGAAACAAAATATGTTGTATTGATGTGCTTTTAAAAGACAATGATGCCTTTTCAAATGATTGTTACACAATTATGTAACTTAGAAGTTTCCAATGGATGTGCGCCGAACGTACGCCGGGAACCGTGCTTGAACGTACCTTCAATATATTTCCAGCTCCTTCCACAAAGAGGACGCTGTTATTGTAATGTTGATAGTTTCATCATTTTTTACGGGAAACAAAGTAGTCGTTAATTTTCGGCAGAAATGGTGTACAAACTTGATTAACAGCAAACTAGAAATAGCAGCAGATAAAGTGGGAAGTGATCGACAGTGAATTTCAACAATATTGTTTTAAGGTATGTATAAACCAATTAAACATTTATCCCAGAGTAACCTCAGACATAAAATTGTGATAGTTTAGAGAATGAATGTTTATTATCATTGCCAAAAAACTCTGAATTACCAAACACTTCACACAGTACACCCGGTGAGGCTGTGGATAATTCAGTACTCACTGAAAAAACCTCACCTGCGGATGAGGGCCAAAATGCTGTGCTTGTTCAGAATGCACAATAAATTCCACTTCAAGCAAAATAACAGAACTTAGGCAAGATTTTAAAAAATGGGCTATCGAGTGTCATGTGTACCATTAAGTCATATTTCTAAGTTACTTCAAGTATTAAACAATTATGGCCTACAATTACCATCAGATGCTAGGACTTTACTCAACACTCAATGAAAGGTTGAAATTACACAAGTAGAGCCAGGCGAATATTGCCATATTGGCTTAAAATCGGGAATTATGAGAAAATTTGAGACACTCCCAATTTTATCCTCAGAAAGTCAAAATCAATATAAATATTGATGGGTTGCTATTTTGGGAGGGTTTCCTCCAAATTTATTTGAAAATCTACATATATGTATAAGCCATTTGTCATTGGAGTATATCATGGATGTCGCAAACCTGAATCAGCAAATGCATTTTTAAAATTTTTTGTTGATGAATTTCTAGAACTTAAAGAGGCAGGGTTAATATGGCAGAGTAAACGAGTTGTTGTAGAAATTAATGCTGTAGTTTGTGATGCACCTGCTAAGTCATTCGTTAGTTATACGAAAGGGCACACTGGGTGCAGTGAGTGTATTCAAGAAGGAGATTATATTAGAAATCATATGGCTTTTCCTCAGCTGAAAAGTACACTACGAACAGATGAATCATTCAAAAATAAGTTGGATCAAGATCATCATTTGGGTACTTCATCTGTTCTAGAAAAATTAGGTATTGGTATGGTATATAAAAACCATTAAAACATTTTTGGGAACTTTGAAGCTCGATATGAATGAGTTGGAGCAAACAGTAGATGGAACATCTCACAAATCAGAAAATTCTGAAATAGATACCTTACAAGTGTTAAAACATTGGCCCAATTGGAGGAGTTAGAAAACCTTATAATCACTAACAAAGAACAAAAAAGTTCAATTGTAAGTAATTTTATCGTTGAAGAGTGTTCTTTCATGACTAGTAAAGACTATATAAAAACAAAAAAAATTCTGCATTATTCATCAAATTTTACAGTTCATGTTTTTGTTTTTAGGTTAAACATTTGAAAAAAATTGGAGGCAATGATGTAAAAGATCACACAGTCCGCATATGCCGTTTTTTAATCACGAACAATGTTGGCCGAAAGAACAATTTTCCGATAGGAGGGTTGGAGTTGATCAATATAGCTTTTGGTAAGTTGATATATAAATGCTTTTTACATACACTTTGTAAATCACACAATACTACTGTACTACAAAAATTATTATGTATATAGTGGCCATTATTCTTTAAGTAGTCTCCAACAGTGGTCGAGGGTGGCCTAGTGATTGGGAAACTCTGGATTAAACATTTGATGTTGCCCCTTCAAAGGTATCTTAATGTTGGGTAAAAAATATTCGAAAAATTATTTGATTATCATACAAAAACTGAATTATATATTTTTATTTTTAAGAAAAAAAAAAGATGTGCGATAAAAGTGAATTGAGAAAAATAATTTTTTTTTCTGTTTAGGTGTAGTGCATCAAAAATCAAAATGCACCAGAAAAGAGTTTGAGGAGGTGTTGAGTGAGTGGCTTCGACACTCAAAGCTGCGTCGAAGGAGAGAAGAAAAAAATACCTAATATATATACTCATCATATACACACCCCACAAAAATTATCGCATCACTGGTATTTTAGGCTATTTTTAATACCTAATTTTAGTTTTTTGGGACAATCTGTATATGTATCAACTCAATAGATATTTCTGATTTCTTATCATGGGCGAAAAATTATCACAATTACTTACAAATTTTTTTGAGAGCCAAAATGCTCGAGTAAATCATTTCTGCCTTGGAGAATGCATTGAGATTGAGAACTTCCTAAGCAAATTGTGTTATTGTATAGTGAAAATTTAAATGTATTTTGTTAATAATGGATGTGCCTCAACGTTTAACAAGACATGTGACGAATGAAGAAGCCGCTAGAATCATCGCGCTCATACAAGATGGCCGCAGTCAAAGATACGTCACCGGGGTAATTGGAGTTCAACAAAGCACCATATCCAGAGTTGTTATTCGCTACCAAGAAACAGGGCAGCTAACCAGAAGACCCGGACAAGGCCGCGGAAGGGTAACTTCGGTAGTAGATGATCGTTATTTGAGGTCAACGGCGTTAAGAATTAGGCATTCCACCGATCGAAGGCTGCAAACAGATCTGTTGGCTGCTCGTAATGTCCGAATAAGCCTACAAACAGTTCAAAATAGGCTGAGAGAAGCAGGTATACGAGCCAGAGTGCCAGCTAGAGGTCCACGTCTTACCAGAGAACATCTAGTAGCAAGATTGGAATTTGCTCGAGAACACGCAAATTGGAATATTCAAGATTGGTCCAATATTTTATTCACGGATGAATCAAGATTTTGTCTGTATACATCAGATAGGCGTGTACCAGTATATAGGCGACGTGGTGAACGGCACGATCAGGTTAATTTTGGTGAAACTGAAAGCTTTGGTGGTGGCTCTATCATGGTTTGGGGAGGAATTTCTTTCGAGGGTCGCACGGAGTTAGTACCAGTGAATGATGGAAGACTGAATGCCGACAGGTACATAACCAATATCCTAGAACCCCATGTAGTGCCCTATATGCCTCATATCGGTGACAACTCTGTGCTAATGCACGATAATGCTCGTCCATACGCTGCTAGAGTGGTTCGGCAGTTCTTAGAAGAGGTCGAGATACCCACCCTGAATTAGCCTGCACGTAGCCCGGACCTTAACCCAATAGAGCATGTCTGGGACCATCTAGGATGGCAAATTCAGCAACATCCGGCACCAATAAGAACACTAGATGATCTTCAAAATGTTCTTTTTAACTTCTGGGAAAACATGCCGCAAGGATACGTCCAGATCCTGTTTAGAAGCCTCCCAAGACGAATGGAAGCTGTAATTAGAGCGAGGGGCGGCAACACACGCTATTAGAAATTCATTGGCTGGTTTTAGTTTAAGCACCGTTCATTTTTTTGTATAGATGTTTTCTAAGTTTTGGTAAATCAAACTTTTCGTCCTCTGTAGATTAAACTGATATAAAATAAATGTTGCAAAAGGCGTGCCTATTGGTGTTTCAATTCGTAATATTAATAAAATTCGAAAAACAGGCAGCACATTTAAAATATTAAAAAAATAATGAGTGATGCGATAATTTTTGTTGGGTGTATATATATGTTTTGAATGCTTCATATAATAATATATATGTATATATATAAGAATAAATCTCCAAATAAATCACGTGGTGTTTTATTGGTAAGACTTCCAGCTGATATATATATGATATGAAAAATAGAAAAGATGCGCATAGGAGCGATTTTTGAGATGTAGTGTGATGAAATCTTTTGTTCGTTTTTTAAGACCCGTTTTCCTGAAAGTGTTTTGTTTGTTTTGAAAATCTAAGAAAAAGGAAAATAGTCTTACAAAAAAAACATCTCATTATATCTCAAAAATCAATCTTGTGCATCACTATTTTTTAAATACTGGATCGTAACGAAACAAAAAGGTATAAAATAAATATTACATCAATATTGCAAAGTAACATTGAGAGGACATTTTATAGTAAGGATCACTCGTTTCACTTAATAACGTAGTACATACATTGCACCGATCCATGAAAAACAACTAACTTCTCATTGTTACATCACAAAAAAGTTATGAGGCGATATTACTGGTATGTAGTGTGAACGTTCTGTGTTGCGGAAATTTGGCGGTTGCAGGGAGCTCCCACGAACATTTAAAGTACATTACATGGGACGTTCAATGTCTCTGTGTATCGTTATGTTACAGACAGGTAATGTTTTTGTGCTTGCTGGGTATATACTCCTGAACAAAACGGCAAAGCTGAACGCATGAATAGAAGTATAGTAGAAAGAAGTAGAGCAATGATTGCGGAATCAAATGTACCAAAGAAATTTTGGGCGGAAGCTGTGCTATTTGCAGCTTATGTTTTAAATCGAGGACTGACTTCTAATATACCAGGTATAACACCTGCAGAAGCTTGGTTTGGGTCAAAACCAGATGTCAGCAATTTGAGAATATTTGGATGTGTTGCTTATAGTCATATATTCCTAAAGAAATCAGTAAGGGTAAATTTGAATCCAAGGTTGAGAAATGTATAATGTTAGGGTATGCGCCTACAGGTTATCGGTTGTGGAATGTTGAACAAGAAAAATTAATAATTTCACGGGATGTAAAATTTAATGAACAATGTTTTTGGTACAAAAGGGACATTGAGCTAATTGACAATGAGGAAATTGATGGAACTGAAAATGACATAGAAATAAATGAAAGTACGGAACAGAACAATGAAATTGAGGATAAAGATGAAAAAGAAAGCCATAGGCCAAATAGACTAAAGAAAATTCCTGAAAAACTAGAAGATTATGAATTGTACATGGCATTTAATGCATTAAAATTTATCAAGAGAGATTTCAATGAATTGAAAGATAGGGCAGATGAAAAACTATGGTTAGGGGCAATACATAGAGAACCAGAGGCGATAAGAGAAAATAAAACATGGCATGAGACAGAAAAACCAACTGGAGTTCAAATTTTAGACACAAAGTAGGTGTTTACATATAAAGAGCTAGAAAATAATGAATCTGAAAAATATAAGGCTAGGCTAGTAGTTAGAGGGTTTGCGCAAAGTTCAGAGTCATACTGTGAAAACTTGTATTCTCCTGTGGCAAGAATGGCTACTATCAGGATGTTGTTGATTTTGGGAAACCAATTTAAATTTTATTTTCATCAACTAGACGTTAAAACAGCCTTTTTGAATGGGACTTTAAATGAGGATATATACATTTAACCACCACAAGGTGAAAAATGCAAAATCAAAAATGTTTTAAAACTTGATAAGAGCCTTTATGGTTTACGACAAGCATCAAAGTGCTGGAATGATGAATTTAATGATTACTTACTTAATTTGGGTTTTAAACGCTCAGAAAATGATTTTTGTCTATACTCATTAGAGAGATATCGGCAACCCAAATAGCGTCAGACCGTAGCGCATACGTTATTTTGACATTTAACCTATGCGCGAGTCGATTCTTAAAACAACGTCCCCAAATAACGTTACCGCCAAGCGTAATTTACGGAGCCTAACGACAGGCGGTATTTGAAATAGCGCTTTAATAATTAACATGCCGGGCATGCGCAGAGTTTTTCTATGTAAAAGTTAATAATCAAAATATCTTGATCATTTCCACCACCAATAATTATCGCTTCAAGATCTTCATCCATTACAGAGATTCTAGTGAAAGTTGAGAAAAAATAATTGTAGATAAAATGAATCTGTAGAAACACACCTCAAAAAATAAACTTTCGTCTTTTATTTGAACAATAATAATACAAAAAATACTGGATATGGCTAAGGTAAACACACAAATTTAATCAAAAACTTACAAGACACAATAACAATAAAGCTAGGTTAAGTCACATTTTCGAAAAGCGCGGGGCGCGGGTAAGAGGTCGCTTCCGATAACTGTTAAATAAAATTGAAATACCGCTTGACGTAAACCCAATACCGCAGGACGTTAATTACGTTCACAGGCGTTTTTCAGTTTACCGATATCTCTCTATTAACTAATAAAATTGGAAAATTGTTTTTGCTAATTTATGTGGATGATATAATATTGACAGGTCCAGATCTTGATTCGATAAATAAAGTCAAGAATAAACTAATGTCTAAATTTAAAATGAAAGATAAGCATGAACTTAAATATTTCTTAGGATTAGAAATTTCCTATGACAGGGAATTGGGCATTTTGGAAATTCATCACATTCACATTATCAATTTGTTAAGAAAATTTCACATGGAAAAATGTAACTCTTCTCAGATTCCTATTGATCCTAAACTGAAATTTGATTTGTGTATAGAAAAAGATAAAGTATCTGAGAAACCTTTTCGTGAGATGGTAGGATGCCTCATGTATTTGATGTTGGGGACTCGACCTGACATTTGCTATAGTGTTAATCATTATAGTAGATATCAGGATAAAGCGTCGGAAGAAGCTTGGAATCATATAAAAAGAGTTCTCAGGTATTTAAAAGGTACTGTAAATTTAGGATTAAGATATGAAAGATGTAAAAATGTTCAACCAGATTTAATTTGCTATGTTGATGCAGATTGGGCTGGAGATTGTTATCATAGAAAGTCTGTAACAGGTTTTATATTTAAATTGTATAATTGCTCTTTTATGTGGACTACTAGAAAACAGAATTGTATTTCATTATCAACGACAGAAGCAGAGTTGATTGCTTTGTGTGCAGCTGTTAGTGAAGCATTATGGCTTAAAAAGACTTTAAGTGACTTCGGGTTAAATATAGACAAAATGAAAGTGTTTGAAGACAACGAGGGTTGTATTGCAATAATAAATAATCCCTCTAATAATAAGAGAGTCAAACATATTGACATTAAATATAATTTTGTATATGATAACGTCAAAAGGGGCTTGATTGATTTAATATATATTGATAGTAAAAATAACCAAGCAGATATACTGACTAAAGGACTACCAGTTAATCCCTTTTTGAAGTTCATAAATTTGTTAGGTTTATATTCATTTTAATTTTCTTGATCTTTTATTCATTTTTGCGAGGGAGCGTGTTGGTATTCTACGCCAAAATGATAAAAGATATCGCATTACGGAACTTACCGGAGTTAGGATTTTATGTTTTGTTTATGACTTTATCTACTCCTATTATATTATATACTAATTATTCAACTGCTTTTAAGCAGGTTATAGTATCTGTAAACGAACAGCGTGAGTTATAATAACTCACTGCTTATAACTCACTATAATAAATCGGAAATTCTTGGAAGGTATTTACGGACCGAATATCAACGTGGCTCTGTACTCTGTACTTCTGTACAAGCACAAGCCGGATGGGGAGTAATGTCACTTGTGACACTTGATTAATTTTGACGTTTTCAAATTAAGTTAATACCGAATTCTTATTATTGTGAATTTTGTGCTGAAAAAGATGAATTCAGATAGTGAAGATGAATTATTATGTACACCGCCAGAAATAAGACAAATAGCTAATGTTACCATACAGAATTTATTGCCTGAAAAATCCCAAAACAAATATAGAGGTGTATACAAAAATTTTCAAGATTGGTGTAGCAGTAAGGACATTAGGTCATCGTTTACAGAAAACGTACTTTTGGCATATTTTACTGAACTTAGCACTAAATATAAAGCATCGTCTCTATGGACTTTCTACTCCATGCTAAGAAGCACACTCAACATAAATAATGGAATCAATATAGAGAATTATTTAAAATTACGTGCGTTTCTTAAACGTCAATCAGAGAAACATGTAGCTAAAAAGGCAAAAACATTTACGTCAGAACAACTTAATAATTTCATAAATGAAGCTCCTGATGAGAAATATCTGGCGACAAAGGTAGATCGATTTCACAATAATTCAATCGTTTATATCATTATATAATTTATTTTAGGTTGCTTTAATAATGGGCATTATGGGTGCTTGTCGTGCAGCAGAATTATACTCTATGCAAATTACAGATTTAGAAGATCATGGATCTATTTTTATGGTCAGTGTACCAAATACAAAAACAAAAATTGCCAGAAAATTCACTGTTACGGGAAACTTTTATACCGTAGTTAAGAAATATTTAAATCTTCGTCCTACCGATATATCGCAAACGATATTATTCTTTAAATATCAAAATGGAAAATATCATTCACAAAGAATTGGCATTAATAAATTTGGAGCAATGGGGAAAGACATTGCTACATTTTTAAAATTACCCGACTGTAATTTATATACAGGGCATTGTTTTCGCCGCTCATCGGCAACTTTATTAGTAGATGCTGGAGGGGATATAACGGCACTGAAACGACATGGCGGTTGGCGATCAACTACTGTGGCTGAGGGGTACGTTGATGATTCCGAAAAAAATAAGAAAGATACCGCAAATAGAATATACAGTTCTATAACACCTCAACCAGTACCTACATCATCAACATATATGCAACAAACACAAAAAGAAACAATAAACTTCCATAATTCGGTCCCAAATATTCAGTTCACTGGTTGTTCAAACTTTACTGTTAATTTTATTAATAAACAAGATGAATAATCACAACTAAAGTTTTTAAAGCAATGTTATAGGTACCTATTAAGATTTGTTAATAAAGTTTTTGTCTGTACTTGTGTCTTAGTATTTATTGTTATAGTCGTAGATAAAGTATAGTATTCAACGAGCGGTAATGGTCATAACTCACTTGATGAATTACAGCACTCGCCTGCGGCTCGTGCTGCAAACTTCATCTGCGTGAGTTATGACCTACATTACCGCTCGTTAAATAATATACTATTATGGAATGCAGTTCCATGAATCATGTACTTGAGTTGAACATAATGTAATGTCAAGATGAATGGGTAGAAGTAGAAAAATAAAGTTAAAAAGTCATCGTGGGAGTTTTATTGGAAAATAAACTAATTTTAAACCCTAAAAAAATAAGAGCAAATTCTTGGATTTTTTTGAAAAAGCGACGAGCGACAAATTTTTAATTATGGTAATAAAAGAGCGATAAATTAGCGACCAATTATGGTAGTGTTAGTTTTTTTCGAAAAGTTGATTACGTAAAAAGAGGTTCTGCTAGCTTAATATCAACCTAGCAGACCATGGGTTTTTTTAAAACGACGAGCGACAAATTTTTTATTATGGTAATAAAAGAGCGACAAATTATGGTAATATCAGTTATTTCTAAAAGTTGATAGATAAAAAGTGGTTCTGCTAGCTTAACATCAACCTAGAAGAATGGTTTTTTTTAAGCGACGAGCGACAAATTTTTAATTATGGTAATAAATTAGCAACAAATTATGGCATAATCAAAAATTCAAATTTCCGAAATGGTTCTGCTAGGTTAATGGGGGTAGATTTTTTGGGAGCACTGCCAGCGCTTATGTACAAGCCGCCACTGTATCTGTAATGTGGGCTGCATAATTTTTCAACATTTTAATATATTTTTTTAAATATTGCCTTAAAAATAAAACAAGTAAAAAATGTTTAGAAACCAACATTGTTTCTTAAAATGTAGGTTATTAATGGTCATTTTTTTAATGTGAACACATTATTGATAATATTAGTAAAATTATTGAACAAAGTTCCTTATTTTATATATAAAATATTCTAGCTAATTTCCATATTCTTTCTATAAAAATGACAGCTAAAGAAGAGATTCATTTTTGGTTCAAGTGCCAGACAAGTATACCTACTCTTAGACACAACCACAGATCACCCACAGTCACAACCAAAAAGTTCATTGCCATTTGCCATACTCTTATTCGAGTCATTCGACCTCTCATTCATAACATTATTTAAATATGTGACAAAAGTGACAATGTAATTTTTAGGTTAGGTTAACACTTGCAGAAAATATTAACTATATAAAAAGTTCTCTTACCTTTTAAATTGTGTTTTGGTTTATGTACAGGAGTCTAAACTATTATATTCACCAAGTAAGGAAATTTTTCACTATCTTTAGATTTCTTCACCTTATTGATTTCGAACTAGATACTAGTATATTTATGATAATGATAACTATCGTCTCAACGTATGTACTTCATTATCGACAATGTTAATGTTACTTTACCAAGGTCATAATTATTAATAATGTAATTTGGAGGACGTCATTAGAAGTTACAGAAATATAAAATACTTATATCAAAACAAAAATGTAAACGGATTGACAGTTGCGAGAAGTTACCTTGACCCATAAAACCTGTGACCTGAGTCGGTATTCTTAACAATTGAAAAATTTATATGTAGTAATTTCCACAAAATGCATCAGAACAATCATTAGGACACTTTATAAAATGAGATGAATCTGCATATGTTAAAGTTAATAGTCCCAAATACATTATTAGGTAAGTATCTAAACAAAAGACTATCTTATCTTATCTAAATAATAGATCAGTTTCAGAGATTTAAGACAATTTTTTTTTCACTACAAGCCTCTAAACCTAACTTTATTGACTTTTGTTCAGGTAGTAAAGTTGTTCATTATTAACCAAGGTAGAAAAATACTTGATTAGAACTAAATCTCAATCCATTTGACAGAATGTGAGGTTAACTGATGCAAATACAAAATGTAAATATTATAAACTGACCTTTGTGTTTTACATTTGACAGAAGCATGAAAGATTTGATTTTTAAGAAAATTTTGAAATTCATATTCAATTATTAGTTTTAAAAACTAGGTAATATTTAAAAAAATAAAATGCCAGTAGTGAAGTAGTGAAAAAAATGCTATATGAGCAATGGTAGAAAAGTGTATTAATGTCTCAGATCCATTAAAGACCTCGAAGCTTCAATTCTCAGTCTTTAATGGACCTCGACAATAATACCTCACTTTTCTACCTTGGCACATAATATATCCTCGTATGTACTTAATACTCCATAACCTGAATAAAGTTTATACATTGACAAGTGTCATGTAATTAGTTAGCTTCTCACAAGCTAATAACAAGAACATGTATGAATATAAAATTGATATAGAGGTGCTTTCAAGAGTTAATGATTTTAAAGATCTAGGAGTAATTTTGGTAATTGTTAAGAACACAGCCTTCTCATATTTTTACTCAATTTTTGCAGAAACCTGTTTAAAATCACTGTAGAATGCATTTTTTGCAAGTTTCAGTCAGCCCACAAAAACGCAACTTTTTATTTTGTATTAAATTATATGATTTAATAAAAAAATTAAAAACTAGTAGTGTAACCTCAAAATATGAAGGAAGAAATAAGATTATCCTGATAAATATGACATCACAATTATAATATGACCTTTTAAAATCAATCATTGGTTAATTTATCTGGGCAAGAAAAATAATTGAAGAAGGGATAGTGTTGAAAATATGACTGCTAAAATTGAAAAACTGCAACTTTAAATGCCAATAGCAAAATAACGAGTTATATTTAGTGATGCTGAGGGTATTCTGAATAATTAAGTACAATTGTTTTTCACGAAATCATTGTTTTTTTTTGACACACAGCTAAACTGTAAATGTCAATTGCATGCTACTTATGTCAGCAAATAGGCAAATAATAGTGACAGATCTCTTAGTTTTGTAAATGTGAAAAAAGTTGAATATTCTCAGGATAACTTAATTCAGTAATGTTTGAAAATTTCCAATAACAGGGAGGAGTCCAGAAATATTTACAAAAATGTAAATTTGCCAATTTTTGTTTTTCATCTGTACTTCCTTTCCGTTATCAAAATTTGTCTTGGATGTTTCTTCCTTCCTGTGACACTTTAAGTTTTTATTTTGTATGTGTAAATATGGGCATGTATTTTTTTATTCGTTGTTTAAACAATGTACTCAACCTCGGATACAACCATCTAAAATGCATTATTAGTTGACAACATTTTGTCTAAAAATCATCATGCAAATTTTAGTTAAGGTCCTGTTAAACTTTAAGAAGTGTTTGATAATAATACCATACAACACTTTATCACTTTATTTTTTTATTGTTTCCTTTATCTTTTATTTCATAATTACTTAAACAAACCTGTCAGATTTTGTATATACTTTGTTTATTTTGAGGAATTACAAATTATATTTCCTTTTATGACTAAATTACAAATGAAAAAAGAAAACAGACAGGTCCAGTGAGGATGAAATGTTAAAAACAAATTTCGATAATAGAAAATAAATAAAAACCATTCAAAAGTGTGAAACATTTCTTCCGAATTTTTTCTATTTCCCAGTATAAAGGAAAGTACAAATCGGCAAATTTTTCTCCAACTATTTTGAAGACTGAAGTATTTTCTTTATAATTGTTCTAATATTCTCGATGTTTTGTTTTAGTTATCAAGTAAAATCAATAAGTAACAAATTCCGCAACAGAAATATAACATATATGTTACTCGACAGGTTTCACAAATTACATTTGCATTGTTAGGAGGAAATTATAGAAATAGATATAAATAAACAAGTAAAAAAAATACCTTTTTATGTGTAAGAATGGGCTGTCCCAATGCAAATGTATCAAGGGTTGCTTTCAAAAAATATAATTTAAAATACTTTGTATGTAATTTTATCAGTGAGTTTTAATAGGTATGGTTTACAAAGAAAAAATGCATTTGTATTATTATTTTAATATATTTAAATAATTTCAAGTTACAAAAAAATGTGTGGGAAAACTGAGGCAGTTTGTTTTTACTAACTAATGCATAAATATTAACCTTTATATTTGTTGTTGATAAATGAAGCAACTGAGTAAGTGACTTACCAAAGAGGAACATGTACTTGTTGGGAAAGCTTCTTTCACAAAGATAAGTGCTTCCCAGCCCAGTGTAAGCCATAAGTTTCACAAGTTGGGGTATCGTTCTTCTGGCAGCAACTTGAAAAAGTCCAATCCAGTTTCAGTTCTTCCTTTCTAAAAAGGATCGGATTGCAAATCTTACAATTCCAGTTTAAGGTCTGCTCTGCTTACATTCTGAACTGAAATTGTAAGGAGCTGAATGAAAATCATATCTCTTTCGATTTTTTTAAAGCTGCCAAATCGATTTTAGAATTTCCTGGAAATTGTAGCAATGTATTTTATGTGAGGTAAATTTGAAACTCCCTCAAAATCCTCCATTTTTCCAAAACGTCAGTACTAAATGACGATGCAAATGTATTTCGTGAAACTGGTGGATTAATAAAAGTTATATTTCTGTTGTGGAATTTGTAATTAACTGACTTTATTTGTTTGCTGTTGAATATATTTTTCATATTTTTTAATTTCTACTGATTCTAAGAAATTGAGTCTTATAATTTTATTAACTATGTAAAAGTTTAATGGTATTATTCAATGCGGGGTGATGATTTGATTCAATTAAGTGTTTTGCACAATTTGACTTATCTGGATGTTTATTTCGAAAGCAACTAAGATATTCCAAACATCTTATTCCAAGATTTTTTGTTTTTCACCAATATAAGTAAACTGCATTACAATGAGAACAACTGATCTTGATTTGAACACTTGATTTTTATTGAAACGTTCATCCCTCTTTAGCATTTGTTAAAGTCTACTCAATATAATTGTGAGTACAAAGTGTAATATTATTATTTGAAATGTGTGTTATAATTTTGAAATTCCATCAATTTAATTTTTTTTTTCATTTTGTTTTGGAAAAATTGAATGTATGGTAATTTATCCCTTTTCTATATGTTTGTCAATCATATTGTGCATTCGACATTGAAATTTGTTTAATTAATTCAATTTCTTTTTCAAATTTTTCTAAGCACATTGGAATTAGAAAAGCTCTGTGTAGGTATCATAGAGTGATAGTTTGTGTGATGTAGGGTGGTTTGAGTCGGATGGTATTGTAATGTTTGTGTGTGTTGTTTGGAATTGAATTGAATATTGAAGTTTGCATTAACATTTTCCAAAGACTACTTAACTAACCGAAAACAACTAGTTAAGATAAAGGGAGAATTCAGTGAGGAAAAAGTTATATCGGCTGGAGTTCCTCAAGGTACCGTACTGGGACCGGTTTTGTTTAATCTATATATTAATGATATATTTTCTTTTAAATCTTCGGGAAAGGTAATCGGCTTTGCAGATGACACTGCTGTGATATATAGAGATAATACGTGGGAAAACCTAAAAAATAAAATGGAAACTGATGTAAAAAAATTATTTGATATATTTAAACATAAAATTCTTACGGTTAACTATGAAAAAACTTATATTGTTCCGTTCACCAGTTATAAACATAAATTACCACTTTACGATAAAATCTCTATTACAAACAATAATATATCTATTAATATTTCTCTAAAATCCTAAATAAATTACCTTGGACTCACATTTAAGATGGACCTCACACCTATCTGGTATAGCTAAGACGTTAAGGTTTTTATTATATAAATTTAAATATATTAGAACAATACTAGACTTACAGCATCTAAAAATAATTTACCATGCTCTTGTGGAATCACGTCTTAGATATGCCATCATAGGTTGGGGAGGAACAATGCAAAGTCATCTAGAACAGGTGGAAATCCTACAAAGAAAATTTTTAAAAATTATGTATTATAAAAATTTAAGATTTAACACAAATCTTCTTTTTAAAGAAGCAAATGTAATGTCTTTGAGGCACCTATATCTTGATAGTTTAATTATTCATTTATTCCAAAATCGCGCTAACCTGCAAACACCTGATCATCATTATCATACTAGAACTAAAACAAATAATTATATACAAACAAATACTGCTAAAAAAACTATAGGTACAAGATATTTCGGTTTTTTAGCTCCACGATTATTTAACTTCCTACCTGATATATATAAAATTTATATAAGAAAAGTAAATTCAATCAATCTTTTAAAATCAATATTTAAAACATATATAAAATCATTCGAATCGAAAGATATAGAAAAGATGATTGAAAATTGACAAAAAAAATTTTAAAGTAATATTTCTTAAATTAAAAATCAATGGAGTAAACCAAGTAGCGTATTTCAAAGTATTCCTTTTCATCACTTGTCATCCATGCTCAAACTCTATAGTCTTAATGTTACACTGATGAAAATACTTTTAGTTTTAGTGTTGTGTATTATTGCTGTTTTTTTTAGTTCGAATTTTTACTACTTTTTTTATATGTATACAATTTGTTAATTCTTCCTTTAAGTAAACAGTATTATATATAAAATCATTAGGATCAAAAGATATAGAAAAAATTGATAAAAAAAATTTTAAATAAATATTTCTTGAATTAAAATCAATGGAATAAGACAAAGTAGCGTATTCAAAGGTATTCCTTTTCATCACTTGTCATCCATGCTCAACCTCTATGGTCTTAATGGGTTACACTGATGAAAATACTTTTGGTTTTAGTGTTATGTATTATTGTTATTTTTTTTTAGTTCAAATTTTTACTACTTTTTTATATGTATAACTACAATTTGTAAATTCTTCTAAATAAACTTATTATTATTATTATAATTCTAGTCTAAAAAGTGTATTGATTTATTTTCTTAGATTTCTAACTAATGTAAATTTAATATTTGGGTGCAAGTTATTGATAAACTGGAAAAATGTGTCTAATGACCTACAAAGCATGCTAGAATATAATCAACATATTTGTACCAAAATCAAATATCCTTTGCTAAATTAGATTTAAAAACGGTAGTCTCCAAATTAACCATAAAAATGTCTGCTAAAATCTCGGCTTAAATTGGTGATATAGAACACAAGAAATTCGTCATTTTATAAATAAACTAGAAGACCCCGACAGACGTTGTCCTGTCCTAAGATTGTCTTGCCAATAAGATATTATGCAAGCGGTCATTATCTGCCTGCTGAGTGGAGTGTCAGAGTAGCTTTTGTTTATTTCAAACTTAACGATACCTATACAGAAACTTAAAATTTTAATTTACCGCCATTTATTGCCCAAAGTGGAATTTTTTTTAAATAATTTTTTCCCGTGCAATAACAAATCAAAAACCATGAAAATCGGTCCAGCCGTTCTCGAGTTAAAAACCCGACTAAATAATATATTATGCAAGCGGTCGTTCTCTGCCCGTTGAGTGGAGTGACAGAGTAGCTTTTGTTTATTTCAAACTTCTATAAATGCCATCCTTACAATTAGCTAATCTCCAAGTAACCATACCTATACAAAAATTTTAAATTTCAATTTACCGCCATTTTTTGTCCAAAGTAGAATCTTTTAAAATAATATTTACCCGCTGAGTGTCAGAGTAACTTTTGTTTATTTCAAACTTCTATAAATGCCATCCTTACAATTAGCTAATCTCCGAGTAACCATACCTATACAAAAATTTGAAATTTTAATTTACCGCCATTTTTTGTCCAAAATAGAACAAAAAAATTAAGGGGTGGAGCACCCTTAAAATTTAGGGGGATGAAAAATAAATGTTGTCTGATTCGCAGACCTACCCGATATGCAGACAAAATTTCATGAGAATACTGCACTTCAGTGTGGTCTCCACATTATCTATTTTGTATTGACAAAATCGAAAGTGTTCAGCACAGATTCCTTAGACACATAGCATTCAAAATGGGTAGATACTTAGACTATGAAACCATCCAGCAAAATTTAAATATTACCACTTTAAAACAACGGCGAGATCAGCATGACCTAATTTTATTGTTCAAAATACTAAATTTTTTAATCAAGTGTCCCGACTTGTTAGCCAGAATTAACTTTGAAGTCCCTCGTCGCCAGACAAGGCAGGTTACTTCCTTTCATGTTCCGTTTTGTAGAACGAATTATGCACAATTTTCATTTATACCACGAACACTGAGATGTGCTAATCAGTATCCTGAACTTGATTTCTCCACGGGTTTTACCAGTTTTAAACGTACACTGTCAAGTATACTTAGATAACTAATTGTATTAATGATATTTAGTTCTTTTTAGTTATGTGTTTTCTCTATTTATATTTTACAAATTTTTATTTATAATGTATTGTATCCTTTGTATGTTCTGTATTTTATATAATCTCATATGATAAATGTTTTTGTATTTTTTTAGATTTGTAATCACTTTTTTGTGAAATGGGTTCGCCCATAAATAAATAAATAAATAAAAGAATCGGTTGAGCCATTTCGGATAATTAACAAATAAAAAATAGGAGTTGATCGTAGAAGGGTGAAAATTTAGGGTTGTATATATTTTTGAATGCTGTATCAAAAAAAAACAAAAAATTTTGTCTAAAAAATAAAAATTAAGGGGTGGACCACCCTTAACATTTAGGGGGATGAAAAATAGATGTTGACCGATTCGCAGACCTACCCGATATGCACACAAAATTTCATGAGAATCGGTCGAGCCATTTCGGAGGAGTTTAACTACAAACACTGACACGAGAATTTTATATATTAGATTTTTTTTACTGAAAAAATAATTTTGATTATTATACAGGGAACTGTACATACTTCTACCATAAGTAGAGGCACGTTAGGGGATTATCAAATTACCATTAAAAAATGTCTTCTTGATTTGATTATTAATATACAGGGTGAATTATGGTATATACCATAATTTGAATTGATTTACAGGGCCGGATTTAAAACTCTGACATATCTGGTTCATCTCAATAATTCACCCTGTATGTAACTTTTTCCATCCGTAACAGACAAAAAAACAGATAAAAAATGTTTGTAATAACCTAGTTTTCTTATTTGTTTGAGGAAAAATCATGTCTAATTATTTTAATCGGAATGAAATAAACAAGCCCAGGAAATTTTTATTCATAAATTAAAAAATAAAATAAACAATAATAACCAAACAATAAAACAGTTTTAACTATGTGGAACAAAGTAAAAACAATTTAATAAACATTACGAATATAAAAGATGTTCAAAATGAAATCCATCTGCCTCAATACACTTTTCTTGACGAATGTTTAAATGTGTAATGGATTTTCTGATTATCAATTGATCATTTCTGATAATATTGCATCAGTGAATAATCCTGTAAATGAGCTGTTGCCGCGTATTTATATTTTCTTCATAGACCAGCTCTTTTAATCGACCCCAAATGTAATAATCAACAGGGTTATAGTCTGGGGTTCTTGGTGCCTATGGAATAGGGCCCCCGCGTCCTATCCATCGGTTTCCATAAGTGGTATCTAAATGCTGGCGTACAGCAACGGCAAAATGAGATGCACCATCATGCTGAAAGTAGATCCCTCGTAGGCACACATTAGCGAGTAGATTGGGTAAGATATTCTGCAAAAAAATTTAATAAACATGTCCTGTTAGTGGAACATCAAAAAAATGGGGTCCAATTAAATGATTGTTGATTACTCCGATCCAGACATTTACAGAGAATCTTTGTTGCGAGCGATATTCTCGAATCGCTTGTGGATTTTCTTCGGCCCATATGTGCGAATTTCGCGAATTATTTATTCCATCACTGGTAAATTGTGCTTCATCAGTGAATAAAGTTCTGTATAATACAAGTCGGTGATTTTCAACCCACTTTGAAAATGCTAGGCGGTGGTTTTAGGAAAAGTACCATTGTTTTTCAAGAAATTAAAAACTGTGTATTCGGCCTTGAGGGAATCGCCTTTCATACTCCGTTGCGGCAGTCCTACCATTACCATTGCAAAAGCCATAAACAAAAATAATATCAGCGTATTCAGCCTTTGAAAACTGATAAGGCAGTTTTGAATAAAAAAGTTGAAACACCCTATGAATACCGAACGTAATTACTTATTAATCATTAAAACACTAAACAAATTGAGATCGAATGTCAAACTAAACAAATAATTTCAACCACGATTATGTCAAATTGTCACAGCCTGCTGCAACATTTATTACATATCAGAAATTACCAACTGACAATCAGAAAGTCCATTACACATTTAAACATTCGTCAAGAAAAGTGTATTGGGGCAGATGGATTTCATTTTGAACATTTTTTATAATCGTAATGTTTATTAAATTGTTTTTTACTTTGTTTCACATTATTAAGACTGTTTTATTGTGTGGTTATTGTTATTTATTTTATTTTTTAATTTATGAATAAACATTTCCTGGGCTTGTTCATTTCATTCCGAATAAAATAATAAGACATGTTTTTTCCTCAAACAAATAAGAAAACTAGGTTATTACAAACATTTTTCATCTGCTTTTTGTCTATTACGGGTGGAAAAAGTTACATACAGAGTGAATTATTGAGATGATTTTTTTAATCCGGCCCTGTAAATCAATTCAAATTATGGTATTTACCATACTGGAGCACAGTGTGTGTCGTTTCTGTTTATTTTAAAGATTTATTTTTAATAACTAAATACTTTAATAACTAAACTATTATACAGTAAGATATTTCATTATTGCCAATTTTCAATTTGATTATAAAATGAATCTTTAATTGGAAATGTGAGGTAAGTGAAACAAAAAATTCAAATACCCAGGTCTAACTGTCTATTTATTATATCAGATTTTAGAAATATCATATACAGGGTGAAGTGTTGAATATGAATATTTTAATTCTGAATATGTCAGTTAGTTGCCAGACACCAATACACACTTTCACCAAAAAATGAGACAAATCGACTTGATGATTGAAAAGATATGACGAAACATTGTTTTGGTGAAGATCCATAATTCACCCTGTATATCAATAATCAAAACAAGAAGACATTTTTTAATGGTCAATTGATTATCCCCTAACGTGCCTCTACTTATGGTATGTACAGTTCCTCGTAACTCACCCTGTTGCACAATGGGCACTCCTATATCCTCAACTTTAGCTCATTTGATAATGGAACATCTTGAAGAGAACGTACTAATGAATTTAAATTTTAATGTATTATTTTATAAACGCTATGTTGACGATGGTATAACTGCAATTCCATCAGACAAGATCAATGCTATTTTAACTGCATTTAATAATTTCCATCCAAAACTCCAATTTACTGTTGAAACTGAAGAAAATAATACAATAAATTTTTTAGACTTATCATTAATTAGAACTAATAACAACAAAATAAAAACTAAACTATATAAAAAGGAAGCATGGTCCGGCCGATATCTAAATTACAATTCTAATCATCCTAATGCTCAAAAAACAGTGTAATTATTGGATTAACCGATAGAGCTATTAAACTGACTTCTCCAGAATACCGTCCTGAAATCTTTAGACACGTGAAAGACACCTTAAAAATAACAACTAGGTACCCAATAAACAATATAGAAAAATTTTTCAAACAACGCACTTACAAATTCTACAGTAGCACTCAAAATAACCACACAAAAACTGAATTAAATCGAAACAGATGCCTTATACAAACGAACTCTCAGAAAAACTAAAATTCATATTGTCTAAACATAACATTAACGTGTGTCATAAAGCTCAAAATACTTTGTCATCATTATTTACTAAACTTAAAAGTCCAACTAAAACCAATAAAAAATCTAATGTTATAAGTATATTCTATACCATGTTTAAACTGTCCAAAAAAATATATAGGTTTGACAACTCAACATCTAGAAAATCGTCTCAATGGCCACAAATATACAAAAAATGCTTCTACAGCTCTACATAAACACGAAACAACAGAAAAACATGAATTTGATTTCAAAAAAAACAAAAATACTATCACAAGAATCTAATTATCAGAAACTTACGATTAAAGAAATGATACATATAAAAAAAGAAAAAAATTCTGTGAACGATAAACAAGATATCAAAAACTTGAGTCAAATTTATCATAATTTAATAAAATAACAAATTAATTGAATAGATGAGGCTTTTACTTGATGAAGATCCATACTAAACGATGAAATAAAACAAATTAATTTGTTTAAATCTTCATTATTTATTTTGAACTAAGGCTCAAATTGAAATTAGTGACGCGTTTCGCTACACAGTAGCTTTTTCAAACTAGTGAAGCTACAATGAAAAACTTAATATATATAGTGCCTTAATACGGAATTCTAAGATATTGACAAAAGGATTAAAAATGGGGATAAGTACAAAAAGTGCCTAAATACGGAATTCTAAGATATTGACAAAAGTATTATAATATATTTAAATAGGGATAAGTACAAAAAGTGTCTAAATACGGGATTCTAAGAAAGTTACAAAGGTATTGAAAAAGAGTACCTGGGAAATTTATCAACAACTATCACATTTTCTAGGTAAAAAGGTTTAATAAGGGAGAATGATTGATATCTATTTGGTCGTTAAGCAGATTACCGGAATATTTGTTTTTGTTAATCTCGAGGGCTTCTAAAAGATTTAATTTAAAGGATTTGGGTTCTACATGCAAAATTTCAAAATTTGAGTCGAAATTGTGTTGGTTTGTTAATAGATGATTTGAATAGTTGGAATCTAATTTGTTATTGTCAAAGCTGCGTTTGTGTTCTGAAATTCTAGTTTTAAAGTTCCTAAAAGTTCTACCGATATAAATTTTGTCACAGTTGTCGTTACCACATTTTAATTTATAAACACCTGATTTGTTTAATTTTGAGGATTTAGATTTGTTATTTTTAATTAATTTAGATAGATTGTAGTCGGTTTTAAAGCAAATATTCATATTTAAAGATTCTAAAAATGATTTGATTTTTAAGGATGGTGTTCCAAAGTATGTTAAGCTTAGAATCTTTAAATATGAATATTTGCTTTAAAACCGACTACAATCTATCTAAATTCATTAAAAATAACAAATCTAAATCCTCAAAATTAAACAAATCAGGTGTTTATAAATTGAAATGTGGTAACGACAACTGTGACAAAATTTATATCGGTAGAACTTTTAGGAACTTTAAAACTAGAATTTCAGAACACAAACGCAGCTTTGACAATAACAAATTAGATTCCAACTATTCAAATCATCTATTAACAAACCAACACACTTTCGACTCAAATTTTGAAATTTTGCATGTAGAACCCAAATCCTTTAAATTAAATCTTTTAGAAGCCCTCGAGATTAACAAAAACAAATATTCCGGTAATCTGCTTAACGACCAAATAGATATCAATCATTCTCCCTTATTAAACCTTTTTACTTAGAAAATGTGATAGTTGTTGATAAATTTCCCAGGTACTCTTTTTCAATACCTTTGTAACTTTCTTAGAATCCCGTATTTAGACACTTTTTGTACTTATCCCTATTTAAATATATTATAATACTTTTGTCAATATCTTAGAATTCCGTATTTAGGCACTTTTTGTACTTATCCCCATTTTTAATCCTTTTGTCAATATCTTAGAATTCCGCATTAAGGCACTATATAAATTAAAAGTTTTTCATTGTAGCTTCACTAGTTTGAAAAAGCTACTGTGTAGCGAAACGCGTCACTAATTTTAATTTGAACGTTAGTTCAAAATAAATAATGAAGATTTAAACAAATTAATTTGTTTTATTTCATCGTTTAACAAATTAATTATCAATAACTACACTTTTTTTCACCTATTATTCAAATATCGTAAATTTAGTTCTGAAGTAAATACTTGTATCATAACTAAATTCTATAATAACAATTGTATATTTTTTACTTCATTGTGAAATATAAAATAACCATTTTGAAAAAGCTTTCAAACGAAAGCGAAACGTCAAAGATCTTTTAATTTTTCAATGTATTCAAAATATTAACCATTCCCAAGAAATAAAAAGCAAACAGTTGCAGTTGCCTCTTTTTTATAAATTCTTGTAGAGGTTCTACTTTTAATTCCTCTCTTATTGTCTGATTTCTAATACGATCTCTTCTTAGGTATTTCATCTCCGCTGCTTGAATCTTACTCTTCTTCCCTTCGTTTAAACCCCAGGACTCGCATCCATACGTGAGTATTGGTCTGTATATGTAGTGAGACACTTTCGTTTTGGTTGGCTTTGAAACTTCCTTTTTGATTATGAAATTTTTATTCATTGCATAATAGAAATGCTTTCTCTAGTTCCAAAAAGGCAAGATAGGTACGTTTTGTGAATTAGCGGTTTTCTTTTCAATTATTTGCTTCAATGTAATAATATGATCTTGGATGCTTCGTCCTTCCCTGAATCGACTTTGCGATTCAGTTAGTGTTTGTTCTACTTGTTTTATCAATCTCCGGTTTAAAATTTGCTCATACAGTACTGCGGTACTTAGTAATGTTATTCCTCTACAATTGCTGCAGTTTCTTAAAAATTGGTAATATTACACCTATTTCCCAATCCTCCGGTATCTCCTCTTTCTTCAATATTTTATTGAATATTATTCTGATTATTTCCTTTCCTTGTTCTCCTATTTTTTAATCATTCCAGGCGTTATCTTGTCATGCCCTGGGGCTTTTCCGTTTTTCAATAATTTTAAAACCTCTTCTAGCTCTGCTCTTCTTCTACTCCTTGAATAGGTATTTCTGTTATATTTCGTGTTTTATTCCCTTTAGTGTTTAGTAAATTGCTAAAATACTCTTTCCATCGTTCCAGTATTTCTTCTTCTTTTGTTAGGGTCCCTCCTATTGTGTCCTTGATTCCTAAGGTTATAGTTGTTTTTTCCGTTCTGGTGCTTTTTAATACCTTGTAAAAAAGTTTTTTATTATTTTTACTGTTCCATTCCATTTTATTCCTGAAATCTTCCCAAGTCTCATTTTTTGCATGTTGCACTGATTTTTTGGTAATTTTCCTTGTTTTTTTACTCGTCATAATTACTTCCCGTTTTATTTGCCAAGTATTTTCTCCAAGCTTTTTTCTTTTCTTGTATTTGCTTCTTAATTTCCGTCGTCCACCATGCTGTTTGTTTTTTCCGGTTATTCGTTTTCAAGGTGCCACATGAATTTTTTGGCACCACATCTTCACCAAAACGTCCTATTGTTTTATTGTATTGAATATCAGTTCTTCCCACTCTTCCATTAAAGTCACCTACCACGTAGACATTTCCTACACCGACTCCACTGTATAATAATATGTGTCCGTTATCTAGTTCCAGCCTTTCTTTTTTGTTTCTGTTATTCCTAAAATATCCAGTCCTATTTTTTCCTCTTCTAGTTCTTTTTCTTTACCACTTATGCTTCTTATGTTCCATGTTCCGAGTTTCCATGTCTTTTCCTTGTGAATTGCCCGCTTCGTTATACTTTTCCCATTAACATTCTCCCTGTTTAGTTTTTTGACTTCTGTAACTCTTCTTTCTCTTAATTCCATTTCAATTCTACGCCATTGTTAACTTCCAGAAACCAATTTCATTTTCCTTCCCTTCCTGTTTTTCTATTTTTGCTCTCTCGCGGATTTTTCCTACCATTTCTCTTTCTTTTTTGCTTAGGTCCGGGTTTATAAAATATCTTTCATTTGAATAGATGAGGCTTTTACTTGATGAAGATCCATACTTTATTTTGATGTAAGTATTATGTTTTCGAAAATTCAACCAAAAGAATGCATCTCTCTTATTAAAGATTTCCTAATAAACAATAATATAGATATAAATATTACAACAGATCTTCCGAAGAACCCCACACTTTTCTTACGCAAATTAGCTCTTGGTTAATTTTTCTGAATTTTGGATATGTTTGATCTCCTGAACAAAAGTGTCAGTTTTTGAGATACAGGGCTTAAAGTTGGAAAGTAACGGTTTTTCAAAAGTAATATTTCATTTAGAAAAACCTTTTCATTGTGAATATTTCGAGCGAGCAACTGCTAGTCCTTACCCACGAAGCATTAGTTTTGTTTTTTTTTCATCCAAAATATTGATGATTACAGGGCGAGTCAAGAAATATTCAAAATAAAATTTTTACTAGGCCTTATTTTCGATTGTATTCTGAAAAGGGAAGTAACTAACGTACTAAAATAGTAAACATCTACTTATATCAAAGTTGAATACAAACGGCTTTAAATGTACATAATAATATATTTATTTTTCTCCCATTGACATTAAACGTCAGTTTTAGTACCATTTATCGATCAAGAAGTAACACTTTTACTGCCTAGGCAGAAAAAATGATCATTTTTTCTTTTTTTTTGAAATCTCCCAGACTTTACTCAGCAACGGCAATGATAATGTGATTTAAGCAGGCCCATGGAGTCAAACAATCACTTCCACGTCACACATACATAGGCTAACTTCACTGTGCACACTATTATTGTCGATATTTAACTTTATATTTATTATCTTTCGGTAGATATTATTATGTATACAATTTAAGGTCTAATCGACAATAATAATAAAACATACGATTTTTTTATTACCTATAACATACGATTAGAAAAAGAATTAAAAATTGTCAGTTATATCCCTCATAAAAAAGTTTTCATTTTAATTTGATTTTTCTAAACACACTGTACAAATAATCGGAGAAAATATTATATGTTTCACACGACAGAGAATCAGATTTACTGCCTTGGCTAGTTTCAATGAAATGAAATGCTAGCCGCAGCAGTAAATTTAAAAACACACTATATACAGGGTGTACCAATTTTACGACGAAGTTTTCATTTAACGTTTCACCAACTTCTGCGGAATTCATATTTTTGAATATTTTCAATGTGATCGATATTTTCACAATCATAACATCGATTAGAGATATGAATTCTAATCTTCTGTCGTAATCAGTAGGCCTCAGTCCTTGAACCAAATGTAGTTTAAATGGGTGATATTTGTGTTGCTTCAAAATCCTCTGTATCGTGCTCTTGCTTATTCCCAGTTCTTCTGCTATGTTTCTAACAGAAGTATGAGGATTGATACCAACATACGCAAGTACATTGATTACATTATCATCAGTTCTCACTCGATATCGGTACGGTGCACGGTTTTTGTTTGGGAACGAACCACTGTGCAATTTAAGAAACACCATGTGTGATACCTGAGGACGTTGAGGAAAACGTTCTTGGTATAAACGGGCTGCTCGTCGAGAATTTTTCCTGCATTCACCATAAACCAATAGCATATCAATGAACTCGCCTGGACTGAATGTAAATGGCATTGTGCTCATAACAAGATTAATATTTTTGATTTCAAATTTGTGGATAGTATAAAAATTTAATTCGTCGATTAACTACAACACCCTAGGTACTATTCGCAAATGATTCTTGTTCTACACTTATTATTATTAACTGTCATCAATTTTTTGACATAAAAGCATCCGTTTTTTTTATTCGGTAGACGAAAGACGGCATATCTACATTATACCTCGTGCTCATTGGTATATAATGCCTGCGAGCTGTGATATGCTACTCACACTAGTAGTTTAAAGTGTTTCGCTGCAGGCTGTACGACGGTGTTTCCCCAGTGGTCACCCATCCAAGTACCAACCTCGCTCGACTCTGCTTGGCTGTAATTATCGCATAGGAGGCGTTCCACTACAGAGCTGGGTCGACGCCCGATCAGTTTTTTCCAACAAAAGATTAATCTACTTCTATCTCGTGAAGTTTTTAAAAACAGTTGCGGAAGCAATAAGGATAAAATTAGGTAAAGCAAAATATCATAAAATGTTAATTTTTTGGGTGCTAATAATAAAAAAACCAACAAGTATGTTACATCGTTGTATTCCAAATATAGTGACAATTTTCAACGAAAATATACAGGGGATGCTATTTGAAAATGGAAAATGAGGGGTGGCTGCCAAAGGACTGTTAAGTGAAGTAGTTTCTCATTCGTCATTAAGAAGGAATTTTGATGCCATTCACAACAGTTCTTACAGTATTGGATTATCTTTTAAATTAAGCGAGATATTGCCCGTTGTTGGTATTCTACGCCAAAATGATATAAGATATCGCATTTCGGAACTTACCCGAGTTAGGATTTTATGTTTGATGTATTGGTAAAACTGTGAAAGTAACATAAAGTTTGTGTCTTTGCACGATTTTCACATAAAAGTGTCCATACCTTTTAAATGACTCTGTATAAAGTACCAAAACCTTATATCAAAAGCTTTAAAAAAATGTGAGCAATCCGAATTCGGTAGAATATACAGGGGTTCTTATTTAAAAAATCATGTTTGATTTGTAACGGAGTTATTCAACACTCTGTATACTTCGAAATAATTTCAAAATATAGACCTTGAAGACATCTACTACTTTTCTCAATAACATTTTTTGATATCTATTAAAATAACCCATATACCGAACTTTGTCGTAAGATTGGTACTCCCTGTATATCGAAAACCAAGGTTTTTTTGAGACGAATGTTTATATACTTACCTTTCACTTTCAGGCAACAATTAAAGAAAGCAATACCGCAAGAGCCTTGATCTTGCAAGGCTTCAGCTGGTCTTGGTCTAGCTTTTTTGCAAGACCAAGACCGGTCAAAGTCAGACTTTGTCAAATCTAACGTTATCAACATGTGAATTTAAGAATAAAGTCTACGTCTATGAGTTGCAGCTTTTACATTTGTCAATCTCCAATAGCCAGTTTTAAGCAAATATGATAACGTTAACGTGTTTTTCTAAATATTGTACCTTTCTTTTTAAATACAACTGTACAAGATAGGTTGCACATTAGCCAAATTCGCCACATCTATATATTTATCAATACTTGAAAAATACATTCTCCATATCAGTCTGTAACGTAACTCTACTGACTAACTTTTCTCGTCACTATCTCGCCAATTCTGAGTGCATTGCCCACGCCCACGTCAACTCTCCGCCTCGTCCGTTTGCCATCTTCGCCCAAAGTCGGCTCTTTGTGGATTGCGCCTTAGGCAAGGACGGAATGGCGGTCCTCCGCGCCACATAGCCTCTGGGTAGATTAGACCATCTAAGAACATAGAAAAAACGCGAGAGAGACATGTGCCACGTACTCGCCCGACGTCCATTCTTTGTGAATTACGCCTTATATTCTTATTTTTACTAAAATCTTTCTTTTTTTCAGTTGCAATGATATATTTGGGAGATCCAGTTGTATCAAATGCCGTTCTCTCGGCGTTGCAGATCAACAGCAAAGACAAAATAATTTCCATAAAAGAAAACATGAACGCAGACTCCAATTTCATAATCACAAATCTTATAAAACAAATAATGCATGAAAAAAACAGATTATGCTTAGTTATTTTTCATAACAGCATAGAACATTACCAATGTATTGGTAAGAAGTTAGGTTATGATCTATTAAAAGCAGTAGACGAAGGAGTTGTAAAAGTTATAGATCCTCTTAAAGATATAGCTGAAAATATCGATCTAGGCGGTAAATATCTACAAGAAAACAAACAAAATTTAGTTAAGCAGTTATATTTTGATATAAAAGAAAATCTGGAGTTGCTGAAAATTGATAATAATCCAGTTTACTTAATAATTGACGACATCAGTCATCTTAATGATTTAAACGTGGAAATTAAGGAAACGTTACGATTCCTACATTATTGCATTAATCTTATTGATTCCGATAAAGTATGTGTTATTTTCAACAACCACGTATCTACGATAGTCGATAATATAATTTCAAATAATCTAGAATATGTAGCCGATGTTCATATTGAGGTGTCATCTTTGAAAACTGGAAATTCTCAAGACGTCACTGGGTTACTAACTGTGCGAAAAAAATCAGCCGTTAATCAGTATCATTACAAAGCATTTGATAGAGGGATTAAAACATTCCATCCTGGAGAATCTATTCATCACCTGTATAAGTAATTTTGTAATAACTCACATTAAATTAAAGTGCCTAAATAAACAAAATCATAACATTAATAAAGGTTTTAGAAAAAAATACATTTTTTTTATTCACGACAATGCAGAGATACCGCCAGAAACAGATTTAAATTATTAGCACGTTGAGCGCCACGTGTCCACCGGTGGTCATTCTTTTAACTACGCGGGAGACCTCGTGCTCACGGGTGGGCATACCTGGTGTGACTTGCTGGGACCAATATTTTTAAATTCAGTTTCATCATTATATTGAAACCGGTATGACCTTGTGCTTTTTATTTTTGATAAACCAAATCTTATTTTCCTGTTTTACCTGTTTTTTATTTGTGACCCACCGGTGGGCACTTGGTCCCAGAATGTAATAATACATCTTGGGACCAAGTGTCCACTAGTGGGCATAACCTAATTTGAATCTGTTTCTATTTTTTTGTGTTTGTTAACTTTTCTTCGTTTTGCAGCATGTTTTCTAAAATGCTAAAAAGGTGAACACTATTTGTGAGTAGTGTGAAAAACCAATGTGTTTAGTATGTTTCAAAAATCATGAATAAACATAAGTATTTTATTGATATTTAAGATAGTAGAATAGTTATATTCATTTATACTCATTTTCTCTCAGAAAAATCGATTGTTTTATGTTTTTTGAAGCTCAGGGTGCTAGGGGTCCTAATGATATATTTTTTGTATCGCTTACGGCCGTTTTCATAACAAATGCTTAAAGTTCACTTTAGCTAAAGTGACTTTATCACTTTAACTTCACTTAAAGTTGAATGATTTTCATAACATTTCTGTTCTGTTCTGTTCCTTTAACTAAAGTGTGATTTTACGTTTATCAAGAGAAGTTGGTATCAGTGACTATGACAGTTTCCAGATTGTTTCAATCGAAGTAGGGTTATGTTTATGTTCGTATTATATTTTCATATTCGTGTTTATGCCTGTAACGGTTGAATTTGTCACTACGTCTATTGTATATATTAAGTATTTGTATATAGTAATTACCTGACCGATATTGCCTTTATGTTTCTAATATCATTTGTTCACTACGAAAGTACTTCAGTAGTTATATAATTTCTGTCAGCCCAGAGTTTTAGGGACTACACTGCCATCATCCTTCCGGTGGAGTGGTGCAGGCTGTAACCATACTTGTCTTCACATCTTGACAACAGTTTTATATTTTGTCGCTAGGTAATGTAAATAATAAAACTAGCGCCTACCTGGTAAATGTCCGTATAGATAGATTCATGTTAGTTATGTCTTTTTGTTTCTTATAATTCATAATTAAGGGTAGTAAGGGGTTTTCTCTCTTGTGGATTTTACTTCAGTTTTTAGTTACCGTGGGACTACTGATTTTGTTTCTGGCTTTGATTATATCACCTTTGGGGTGTAGCCACAGTAGTCCAAACACTTTGTCCGCTTCAGCTTGATAAACGCTAAAGTTTATTAGGGTTCAGTTATAAATTATTACTGACTCCTTGACTTGAAGTCTAAAACATTGTAATTAGGTTTGATAAAACTTAATGATCTATAAAGACATACTTTACTTTTGAGTTACAGGTATATTTTCTTCATTTATCTACCATATTTTGGCTTAAGCAAATACATACTAGTTAGAAATCTTCTGTGTAGTTTGGCATTCGAATATGTTCTGAACATCTATTTATAATATATTAGCTGTTTATAGCCATGTGTTTTGACTGTTACATCCGAGTGTTTCATCTTGCTTTGTTTACTTTGATAGGAGGGTATTGTGGTACTATCTATTGCTCAAATGTATTTGAATAATTTATAATATATACTTTATTTTTCTCTCCAATGTTTACAAGTGTCGTGTCGTGTCTTGGATAAAAGCGTTCGTTCGTCATGCCGCTGAGTGTAGTCGTACTTGATGTTAGGCGTTGCTCTGTGACTTTACGAGTCCACAGACAACTTAGTTTGTCGCGCCGATGTTGTCGGCAGACTCTACCAGTCCATAGACAACCCTACCTCCGTTCTGAGCGACGTCGAAGGCCTAAGGTTGTCACCGGAGCAACCGAAACTTATGCAACCAAGTAGACAAATTAATTTATAATCTTGCTTTTTTTTTAAATTATTTAAATTTTATAACTTGATTCTTATTTGGGCTTGAGCTCAATTTTTAAGGTTACATGCCTTCTTCTGATTTTCAACTTGAAATAAATGTCATGGGTGAAGTAAATAGAAAAAGAGTTAGGGGTACTTTACAACAGAAGAAGAATTATATTTGGTAAAAATAGCTGAAAAATATAAATCCATTATTGAGTGCAAAACTACGAACAGCATTCCGCCCAGCCAAAAGGTAAAGTAAACATTACAAATAAGAAAGACATTGATGATTTTTTCTAAATATGTTATTTCCATCAGGAACAGACATGGGTGAACATACACAACGAATTTAATAGCTGCAATCCATCAAGAGCTCTGGTCCAATTAAAAAGCAAGTACGATAATATAAAGACCGGCACAAGAAAATATGCCGCAGTCCAAAGGCAAAACATCTATCTAACGGGTGGGGGCCCACCGGATCCAAACAAAAAAAAAGTGGTTTTTGAAGCAATGCTCAACATATTGAACGTTAAAACTGTGTATGGGCTTCAAAATGATGTTGACGATGATGGAATTTTTACACAAAAGGATCACTTACATCTTAATAATGAGAGTACCACAGAAAATGAGGTAACATTTTGTTGGGTTATGGATGAGCAACCTGGTACATCAGTCTTATTTAGTCAAAATCGTAGTATCAATACGAATGTGAAGGGTAGGTACTTGTTTGAGCTTTTTGACGTATCATACTTTTTCATTCTTTTCAAATAATATGCCTACATTAGAAAATTTTATAACTTTCAGTTGTGGAGGTGGATATTATACCAACTGTTGGGCAGCTGAGTCAGCAAAGCCAAATGCACGCTTGCAACAAAAAAGAACCGAAAACTGTCGGTGATAGACAAGCCTTCACCAGCAGCAAAAAAACAGGCAACGCTTTATAAAGCCAAAGAAGAATATTTAGCAGCTAAACTAAAATTTTTAGAAAATTACCTTTGGCGGGCTGAGGCACAAAGAAATGATGAAAGAAGAAAGGACAAAGCTTTTGAAAACGAGCAACGACGAAAGGGAGAACTTCATGCAGCAGAATTACAGCTACAGTAGAAAAAAAATAAATTATTTTATTAATGTACAAAAATAGGTAAATAATAAAATAATATATAAAAAGTAAATAGTGTTATTATTGAGTAGAAAGATGTACATAACAATATAAATTTTTTTATAGATTAGAATGTTGCTGAATAATAGAGCTCTGTGCTGTTGACCGCTATTATTATTATTCATTTGAGCATTGTTTTGTTCATTATTTTCTGGGGCGTTATTATCTTTTTCAATAGGCTCTTCATCCATTAAAGGTTCATTAATTTCGATAGCCATATTATGGAGAACCGCTGTTGCTATAATTATAGTCATTGCCGTATCAAGGTTAACCCTTATACCTAGGGATAGTATAGGAAAGCGTATTTTCCAGACACCATACTGTCTTTCTACTGTATTTCTAGTTCTTATTAATTACTCATTGTATAGTCTTTCAGCCTCTGTATTTGTTTCCTGAATAGGAGTCAAGAGATATGGTTGAACTAACGCCATATCCAGAAACTCCAATTAAATGGAACCTCCTAAATTGGCCTTCTTTAAAATTATTTTTCAATCGACTATTATTAAAAATAGTCTGCCCTGGCAATCTCGCCACTATATTTCTTATTTTCAGATGACTGTCAGATACTGTCTGTACATTGAGGGAAAAATAGCCTTTCCTATTTCTAAAAATTTCGTTGTCTTCACCACCTGTAAAAAGTCTCAGGATAGATATCTACAAATATATTGGAATTTACAAGTGTACTTACCTGGAACTAATATTTTGATGTGGGTACAATCAATGGCACCACATAATTTGGGAAAATGGGCTATATTAAAAAAACCTAGAGCAGTTTCTTCAAGTTCAGCTAAGGTGTGTGGCATTTTTATAAAATCTGGTTTCAGAGAAGCAATTATTCACCTCATTTTGGCAAAAATCCTAGATACAGAAGCTGTTGAAACACCCATAAAATCTGCAACACTTATAAGCATGTTTCCTGTTGCATAGAATCGAAGTGTAAGCAGCAGTTGTGTTTCGGACCTAATAGCACCACATCTACAAAACAATAATGAATAACATTAATACGTACAGATGACAATTATTGAAACTGAACTTACTGAGTACACAAACTTTCAATTCGTTGTCTGTCTTATATGATGTAACAAATGCTGAACAGCTGGTTTGCTTAACCTGAATCTTTGGTAAAATTCTTCATCTGACCTATTATCAAAATCTGTTATTCTCTGTTTATATATTTTTGGTTTCCTAATGATGAATATTTCCTCATCACTGTCGCTCTCGTTGCTGCTATCCTCAAAGGCTGATGACTCGGTATCTATTTCCATCTCAAGAGAATTTGTCCACAATAATACTGACACAACGAACTCAAAACTGTCTTAAATTTTGAGGTTAAAGTCGTCTAAAGTTGCGGTTATGTCCACTTCAACTTAAAGTCGACTTGAAGTTATAAAGTCTGTTATGAAATCGACTTTTATTTAAAGTTTACTTTAAAACTTGAAGTAGTGTTAAAGTCTGTTATGAAAATGGCCGTTAGTCTTTTTCTGTACCTAAAGTAGGATTTGAAAATATTTTTGCAACCATGATCGTTTTTATTTACAAAAAATGTCCATTTTCAAGATAGTATAATAGAATATTTATATTCATTTATATTTGTTTTCTTTCAGAAAGACTGTTTGCTTTTATGTTTTATAAAGCTTAGGTGTCAATAATATATTTTTAGTATCTCTCAGTTTTTTCTGCACCCATAATAGGATTTAAAAATATTTTTGCAGCTATGCTCGTTTTTATTTATAAGAAAATTTTCTTTTTTAATGCTCTACAAAACCTAAAAATATATTTCTAGTTAGTTTTTCAAACCGAAAATGAAGTTTTCTTTCCTAAACATTACTCAGTATTTTGTAGATATTGGGAGACCAAACTGCCAAATCCGAGTGAAATAAGTTCACATCCTGGGACAAAACTTGAGATATCCCAATGCTAAATACACGTAAAACCTTCCCACTTGTAGGCACACGGTCTTGAAATGAAACATGTAATGTGACCACAGGTGGGCATGCTGTCCCAGCAAGGAAAATCAATGATGACCACCGGTGGTCACTTGGTCCTCTCATTAAAAATTAAAATGACCACCGGTGGGCACGTGGCGCTCAACGTGTTAGTAAAATCAATTATTGGTTAATTGATTCTTGAAAAGTGATATGTCCAAAACCAATGACAACCAACCAGAGCTGGGATCGTTACTAAAGAAAGTAACGCGTCGCGTTTTAAAAAAAATATATATTTTTATTATTTTAATTACATGATAAAAAACCTATACATCTTCAACCAGTTAAAGCTAAATTTACATGTACAATTTAAAAAAAGAAATATGCCAACGGTGAAAGCCAGATACTAGTGATTTGTTTGCAGTGCTTATAGTCATGATTTCGAGATTTCAAGATATATCTACAAATAATAATGGTCCAATCAAATTAATTAAGATTAAGTACTTGGGTGAACAATTTGCAACGTCTTTTTTCCTTTTCGCTAGTGTGACAATGCATTTGAATCTTTTAAGCGCCCTAGGCGAACAAACATCACATAGGAATTATTTTTCACCTTTGTGAATAGGGCAAGTCCACGTGACGTCATGATTGATTGATGTGAAAGGGCCGGGAGAGTGGAAGAGGAGGGTAATTGATAGAACGGTGGAGCAGAATATGCTGTACGGTGCGGAGGTGTGGGGTGAATGCGAGGGTTAGACCACTCCTGCGGGTGCAGAGAGGGATACTGCTGAGGGTGGTGCAGGGGTACAGGACAGTGGGTGGACTGGCAGCAGCGGTGCTGGCAAGGTCCTACCCATTGGACGTTATGGCTAAAGTCAGGAATAAACGCTGGAAATGGAGAGAAGGTGGGAGGAGTATGAGGGCGCGCTAAAAGGAGCGATTGGGAATAAGATAGATTGGATGGACCGGAAATTCGGGGAGGTGAATTACTTCTTGACACAGGTGTTCACTGGACATGGGTCGAGAGTTCCGCAAGATTGGGAAAAGAGAGACTGGAGTGTGCGAGAGGTGTAAAGTGGAGGATGATGTTTGGTTTTGATTTTTTGGCTGCTTTTCGACTTCTCTACTTTAATATTATATTATTAGATGATTATCTACTATCTTTAAATTGATGTTCCCTTATTTTTTGAGCCAAAGCATCAACCCTTCTTTCCCATTACTGTAAAATATAATTTTAACCACAACCAACTATGAACAAAATCTGGGCATTTTAAAAAGCATCAACCCTTCTTTCCCATTACTGTAAAATATAATTTTAACCACAACCAACTATGAACAAAATCTGGGCATTTTAAAAAGCTGTATCTGACCGTTTATAATAAAAAGAATAATTAAAACAGTACAGAACCAAATTACAAATCTAAAATCCAACCAAAAAATGATTTTTCCTCAGGACGGCTGTATAGTGTCAACTTGTCAGTTGGTAGACGCACGTGTCAATGACATCTGTGAACGACTTTCAGACAAATTTCACATTTGAAAAGTTATTCGCCGGTGTGAACTCGTATGTTTGTTTAAATCTGCTTTATATGAAAATAATTCCAGACAAACATCACATTTGAAGGATTTTTCGACAGTGTGACAACGCATGTGTCGATTTAATGGACCTCGCCGACTAAAATATTTCAAACATATATTACATTGGAATGGTTTTTCGCCAGTGTGAATACGGATATGTTCAACTAAATTAATTTTAGTGGTAAACATTTTGAAACAAATTTCACATTTGAATGACTTTTCGCCAGTGTGAATACGCATGTGTTGATTTAAATAAGATTTAAGAGGGCCCTCCGCGCAGGTGTATAAACCTTAAAACTTACACAAAACTTGTTACTTATCTAGTAATTTTTTGGTTCAAAATATTCACGATAGATGTCGCTAGTAGTACCGAATCGGCTTTTATTTATGCAACTTATTTTCTCTCGCTCTTTTTGTCTTTCCACTCTTGACCGTATAGGTATAAAGTATTTATCTATGCTCTTCACGATTCAAACAAACTTCTCTCCGGATTAGCTGTTTCGAAGCTAATCTTGTGAATATTTTCACGTGATAGGTTACCTATAGATATAATATATACATCCCATTATTAATTATTACGGACCATTTTTCATTTTTTTTAAATAATTTATGGAATACGAAATAAACTAGGTATAATATATACATTAGATATCAAAATTTAAATTAGATGTATTTTTGCTCAAGAGTCTGGAGTAGGTAGGTAGGTACATTTATTTTGGACAATTTCAAAAATTATAAAGAAAAGATGTTTAGAATTAAAAATAACTTCCAAATATTTAACACATTGTTTTACATCAAAAATTTTTTTATTTCACAGAAAATGTCGAAAAAATTATTTTTTTGACTACCTATTTGAAAGTTATTTTTAATTCTAAACATCTTTTCGTTTTTAAAAGATTACTTATTTTAAAATATGTTTATACAAAAAGGAACTGAATTTGACCGAGCTTTTCGCTAAAACATTTTAGAAACTTCAGTTTTTTTACCCATTCTACGGACCTACCCTGATTCCAAAAATAATTGAAGCCACATAACTAGTAACTAGTAGGTACCTACTGATACGATAAGAAAACAGATTGAAGGGAAAAATAAATAAAGCTCAGATATTTCAACTCTACCAATAAGTCTATGACTAAGAAGCGCTATTGCCATTTCTAGAGTAGGTTGACGAAATTAATTTTTTAGTCTTCCTTTGTTTTACAATATTGTTCAAATCAACAACTAACACTATTACTAAGTCATCCTTTGATAATAATTATTTGGGTTCTTATTTTCTCTCATTGTTTTAAATGCTTATATAATCAATTAATTTGTAAGGTAATTTCGACTAGGTATATTGACAAGACAAAGTTACCTACAAAACATTTATGCTTCGAAATTTTTTAAAATGTAATGTTACCTACCTCTCATTCATTAATTTTATTCAACAATTATTATTACCTATGGCAAGCTAAAAACTAGATAACCATCCTCATCTCTATTTATCGTCATAATGGAGAGGATTATTAAATTGTAAGGATTTCTAGGGATAATTTTTACATTTGGCATCGAAGCTTTAGAATCCAAAAGAGCCAAGTAAAATCGTAAAATACAGAATGCTGCATTCACAACCGATGTTGCCATGTTCTACGAAAATCCTCAAACAAGGAGAAAACATTTTTTAACAAGAAAATCTATGCACGTCTGCACGTCATAAGATATCAGGTATATTTTTACGTACTTGCAATATCTATATAGTGACCATTTTACCTGTATGTTAGGTATCTTATGTTTTCAAAATTCGATATTCGACTTCGTACCTAGAGTGTATTTGTGTATTAGTCATAAGGCAAATTGTGATTAATTTTTGGGTTTCCAAAATATATATATATATATATATATATCAGGTAAGTATGTGCTTATATTTTGTTATTGTTTCATTTCAGATAATTGTAGGTTTTTCATTATTATTTTCTTGTTACAATAACTAGGTAAGTAAATTCAATATTATTTTTATAGTTGTGGCAACTATGTAAATTCTAAACATTAAGTTTTCATGTGCATTATGTGCAAAAAACGAACAAATTCGACTGGGTAGGGGTAGCGTGTGTTTTTAGATCCAGGGGCAATCGGGCAATTGAATATAACCAAAGAATACACTAAAATAACTAATAGTAGCAGATGTTACATTGTTGTGTATGTCTGCGATAATATAGATCTATATATACAGGAAATTGAGATAGATAGAAAAATATGGGCCGAAAAAATGAGTCTGAAACTGAAGCAATTCTATACAGAATGTATAGCTCCTGAAATAATCAGAAATCAAATAGGAAAAGGACAGAAATGCATTGACCCCCCTTATATCAAGCAAGCAATATCAGAATATGAGAAAAAGAAGTCTGGCAAGACAGAATCCAGAAAATTAGGGCAAAGATATGGATGTCGATACTAATGCGTAAGTAAAAACACTAACAAGACTTGTTTACAAAAATCTAATTTCTTTTCATTTTCAGAACTGACAAGTGACACAGGTCCAAATAATTTTCATATAGCAGTGTTCGCTATAACTATTCAGTAAGTTAAAAAATGTCAAAACCTATTTAGAAGAAACATCTAATCTTTATATTTCATTTACAGTTCTGATTATGTAATTAAAATGAAGCCTGATGTAACTGCCCGCACAGGTCCAAATAATAATCCATATAGCAGGGTTCGCTATAACTATTCAGTAAGTAAAAAAATGTCAACACCTATTTAGAAGAAACATCTAATCTTTATATTCCATTTACAGTTCTGATTATATAATTAAAACGAAGCCTGATGTAACTGCCCGCACAGGTCCAAATAATATTCCATATAGCACTGTTCGTTATAACTATTCAGTAAGTAAAAAAATGTCAACACCTATTTAGAAGAAACATCTATTTTTTTTATTTCATTTACAGTTCTGATAAAATGGACTGTTTAAAACTTTTGCTGAAATGAATTTGAAATAATTTTGTTAGTAAAAATATTTATTTAGAGTATTTAGAATTAAATTGTTTTTTTTCAGTCTTTATAACTATATGTCTCTGCTATATGGATCAAGACTTCAGTATGTCGATGGGTGTCACCACCCCTTTGTGAGTGTAGAATCGTAAAAAATGGATAATTTTATAAACTTTTTCTTTTCTTTTTGTTCTGAGGAGAAATGGTAGAGAAAAATGGAAGATGAACTTCAGTTGCTATGTACTAATAAATATGAAGACAAATACATTAAACATAATGTAATAATAATTTTATTTATTTTTATAGAATATTTTTGATTTGTTTCTTTTCACACCTATTTTTGCTGTGATTTTTTTTGAATAATTAATAAGGATCATTGAAAAAGCAGACATGTCTGTTTATTGCTATAATAAACATTTTCATAATTTACCTAATTAATTAGCATTTCTTTCTGTATTATAATTAATATAAAAACTGCCTATTTTACTTACTCTGTACTTCAAATTTGTAATACTACAATTAAACAAAAAGATTGCCTAAATGATTTGTTTTTGTTTTCAATAAAAGAAGACATTTTTGGTATAATTTACTTAAATAATTAAGATTAAGAAGAGTCAATGGAAAAACAGGCATGTTCGTTCATTACAAACTGGAGGAAAACTGCATAAAGTATTTATAATAACATTGTGATACATCACCTGGAAAAATTGAAGATCAAAAATATATAACATTTTTATTCCTGTGTTTCGAAAATAAAAGATTACAACAGTATAGAATAGAATACGAAATGTCTATTTTGGTCAATTAGTAGAATGCATTTATTACTATCACCAATGTAGTTTTTCTCACTAACTCGGGTGGCCGATGTATGCACCTATGCTGATGAAGTCTATGGTTGTGTACAGGTCCCCGGAGGAACCAAAAGGCCCCGATATGGGGATCAATAAATATAGGGCACTTTTTTGTGGGATCACTAGCAGTAGCTAAAAATATTTGTGGTTTATTTCACACCTATAGGCACTAAACACGTTACTTGTGATGGAGCACATGTGGAGTAAATATAAAGAGCATTTACGAAACACAAATTTACTTTTTCAGCATGAAGATTACTTTATTATAACCACTTACAAATACTGACAAGCTATGCTATAAACAATAATAAATAATTTGAAATATTTTTATGGACACAAAACCGTCATCATCTGTCATTGAAGTTCCATACAGCGCCATCCATCAAGACGGTGGAACGTCTGAACTAATGTTCGTTTCCAAAATTTTGTATGCAACAAATCTCAAAAAATACAATGGTTTGAGATTTCATATTTCCAGAATCGAATTCTCTAGGCTTTCTTTTGGGATCAGATCTTGGCGTTCAAATTGGTGACCACAAATTGTCAAAACTGTCAAAAACATACCATCACATAATGGCTAATATCTTTTTTAAAACAATATAAAACTTAACCAAAATACCTGATCCCCAAGACAAAGGTCCAAGTTATATTGTGTTAAAATTTCAACACTTATTTTACTGCGTTCTTTAGATTTGTTGTTTACAAAATGACCTAAATTTTGTTGCAAGTCAGGGGTGCCAACTGTTTTGAGCTGTCTAATTTAGGAGCGCGCTCTTAACTGTAAACGATTTGAAACAAAAAACACATTGGAATGGTTTTTCATCAGTGTGAATAATCATATGCTCAATTAAAATACTTTTAGTGATAAACGATTTAAAACAAATATCACATTTAAATGGCTTTTCGCCATTGTGACAATGCATGTGACGATTTAATGGGCCTCGCTGACAAAAAGATTTTAAACATATATTACATTGGAAGGGTTTTTCGCCAGTGTGAATTCGCTTATGTTCAACTAAATTACTTTTAGTGGTGAACATTTTGGAGCAAATTTCACATTTGAATGGCTTTTCGCCAGTGTGGCACCGCATAATATGTTCATTTAATGGACCTTGCTGACTAAAAGATTTCAAGCATATATTACATTGGAATGGTTTTTCGCCAGTGTGAATACGCACATGATCAACTAAATTACTTTTACTGGTAAACATTTTGAAACAAATATCACATTTGAATGGCTTGTCGCCGATGTGACGTCGCATGTGTTGATATAAGTAAGTTCTAACTGTAAACGTTTTGAAACAAATATAACATTGGAATGGTTTTTCGCCAGTGTGAATGAGCATATGTCTATTTAAAGTAGCTTTAACTGTAAACAATTTGAAACAAACTTTGCATTTGAATGAGTTTTCGCCTTTATGAGCACGCATGTGTTGAACTAAATTAACTTTACGCGTGAACACTTTTAAGCAAACATCACATTGAAATTTGTTACCACCAAAAAGTTTGTTGTTTATTTGGATAGATGGATCCTGTAATTTGTTGGTAAATAGTTTAGTTTCAACTTTACTTGAAAATATTTTTTTTGTTTTAGAAGATTGATATTTCAATTTTTTATTTTTACTTTGTTTCATTCTATAGTAACTTGGACGACCCATATCAAAATGAGTTTTCTTGACAAGACGATACATTGAAATATGGTAGAATAGTTCAAATTTCCTAGTGTATAAATTTCCACATAATGTACAAATTAAAATACCTCCAGGCAATAACCAGTGCTTCAGGAATTTCCGTTTTGCAGGAATTTCTGTAAATTATAAATTATGTTTAGATATAGGGTTGCCCAAAATAAATTTGACAAAAACAAGCGGAGGAATAATTCCATCAAATAATAACCAATGCTGTGTTTAAATAAATAAAAATGAAATGGACATTCATGGGCACTCGGTCTAGAGAAGTAAAAACACAAATAAATGAACCACTTAATATCTAATAAAAATTTCATCGTCTATTCAAAATGAGTTCAACAGGCACATGATACCGTCCAGATGCAATACGTCACAATATCATATCGGTGATGCGAACTAATAATTTTTTGACCCTACTAAAAACTGCTCAATGCGGCTGATGAAGTTTTTCTACAACTACTATTTGAAGAACACTTTTCTGTACACATTTTTATTCGCAAAGCAGACATTTGTACTCAAATAACAAATTTGTGCGGAAATGTAGCATTAGTGTCCGCACACAAGTACTTTGCGCTAAAATAATTCAATAGTATTGTTAGGGCGGGAAATGAGGAATAAGGATTTATTATGTATAACAAAGTAACTTTTGATGATCAAAATGAAAGACTGACAACCAGGGTCGCTATTCTTGAATTTGTGGGAATAGAAATTCATAGGGGAAATGATCGAAAGTGGGCGTGGTTCCCTCAAATTTTAAAATGCCGTATTCTTGAAAAATTTCTATCGAAAAATGAGGGAAATTATTACTCCCTAGGGGAATTTTATTCTATTGGTCATGACTGAGAGAAAAAGCTAAAATAATGTGAAAATATTTAGATTTGACCTCAAAACTTATCGTTGGCTTGTTTTTTTGACAAAGAAGGATATTTTATTCTTGGTTTTTGTAGACTTGTTTCAGTGTTTTTCGGTAAATTACCTAGTGCAATATGGATGAATTCAACCAACTTTTGCATTGACATGATGCCATGATTGATGATTTTGAGGAGGCTTGGGAAGAGATGAATATAGGAAGAGATGTTCTTCCACAGACAAATCCGTTACAACTTTCTCCTAGAAAGTGTGTACAAAGATTAACAAAACCTCTTGTTGAGGACGTTATTGAAATGGTAACACCATATATGGATGCTCCAACAAGAACATCGGCCTTGACCATTCAAACTAAGGTAAATATGGTGAAACATTTTTTTTGTTTTTGTTAGGATCACCTAAGCTCATACTATACTATAGTCATAAGTCATAGCATATTATATTTGTGTATACCACAGTTATATTTCGCGTGAGCAAAAAATCCTAGAGTTTATTAAGCAGAAACTAGTGTCTATAAGTATGTAAATTAGTAAAAATATATTTTGTTATATTTTAGGTGTTGGCTGCGCTGAGATTTTTTGCTTCAGGAAGCAATCAAGAACTTACTGGTTCAAATCATTTTGTGGCTATAAGTCAAGCTTCTGTGAGCCGCTCGATTGCAGAGGTTACAAATGCACTGAATCAGCTGCAAATTATGAACCAGTACATACATTTCCCAAGCAATGTGGCAGAGCGGAATGCACTTCGAACTGGGTGGGTGCCTATATGTATTACCTATAGCTAGGTACTGTAATTATTTTTCAAACCTATAGGTGTGTTATCACACATGGTACTTTCCCTCAAGGTGCTTAGATAATGTAAATTGACTAACTATTTTTTTATAGAATTTTTAAACATTTAACCTCCTTAAAACATCCCTTAACGTATACCAATGAGTTTAATATTGTGTATAATATAAAATGTCCCTCTCATTAACCTTCATGCCAAATTTTATATGAATTCGTTGATTTGTTCATTTTTTACGATTTTTTTTTAATTTTAAAACCCCAAACTTGTCGAAGAATTCAAGTGTGCTGGTTTAGCACGTAATGCGATTATTTAATTTCACTTTGGTTTTAGGTTTTATCACAAATATGGATTCCCAGGAGTCATAGGGTGTATTGATTGCACCCATGTTGCAATAGAACCCCCTTATTGGGGCGATCCAGAACACCCGGAACACATATACATCAATCGCAAAAATTATCACTCACTTAACGTGCAGCTTGTAAGTGAACTACCAAAATGAAACTTAACATATGATAAAAATATCTTTTTTAGATATGTGATTATGATCTTAGAATCCTGAATGTAAATTCAAGATTTCCTGGGTCAACTCATGATTCCTACATTTGGAATCATTCTCCTGTGTCCCAGGCAATGGAGCAGCTTAACAGGCGAAATCCTAATAATACTTATTTTCTGTTGGGAGATTCAGGTATAAATATATAAATTTACTTAAAAGACTCTGTAATATTGAGAGCAAAGAACAATATTAGGTAAACTTCAATTTCTGTTCTATATGATGAAGCAACTTGTAGAGTGTACTTCATCAATTCATTTCAAGGTGGCTTCAAATTCAATGAGTTTATTTTGTCATGTTTAAAAAGTTGCTTAAAAATTTACATTTTAAGGTGGCTCGAAAATATATAATATTGAACTCATATTGAAGATTAAATACATGTCAAAATTTCCTTCTATTCCCAAGTAATGAAAAATTTGAGCAATTTGTATAATATACTTAATTTCCAAATATCTCGAAAACGTGAAGATGTAACTTACACTTTTTTGTTTTAGGATATCCAACCAGGCCTTGGATTTTGACTCCTCTACCCCAAGTTCAAACTCCTGCTGAGGAATTGTTTAATTCTCGACTTCGTTCTATTAGGTCCATTATAGAAAGATGCAATGGAGTTTTGAAGAACAGGTTTAGATGCTTAATTAAATACAGGACACTGCACTACCACCCAACAGTAGCTGGAAAAATTGTTAATGCTTGTTGCATACTGCATAATTTATGCATCAATAATAATGTCCCAGAGCCAGATGAACCTCACCCAGAAGAGCCAGACTATGGCATGTATAACGTAGAAAATCATGAACCTATAAATAGGGTGATAGGCAATCCTGATCTGGCACGTGGTCGACAATTACAACAAAATATTATACAAAATCATTTTGTTTGAGGTTTCTATGCGGTGTAACGACTTATTTTTTTTTGGCAAGTTGATTTTTATTTTTTACGTAATGTATTCTATTTTACCACTAAGTTGTATATCTCGTTACTTACTTTCCGACCCTTTCTATTACCGCATTGATTTTTTTTTTCGTTATTACCGTTATAATATATTTTAGTATGAGTCCGAGGTACGCAAATCCAAATTCTACCATATACGATTTATTCATTTCCGTCATTTAAATTTTCCAACTGAAGGGACGCCCGTTATATACACTATTTTAATTAAAATCGAAGCCGTCCATTATATGTAAAAAATTTTGTTGTAAGTAGATACCACTACTAAGGCCAAAAAAGTGTAGGTAGGATTTTGGATATAAATTAGTGAACAATTGATAGCAAGATGATTGTCCGTTCGTCAATATGCTCTCCACTTTCTGCTGTAAAAAAAACCGAAATTATTGTGAATTTAGTGATTTAAAATTGTGTATTCCGGTTTCAATTGATCACTAACAAAAAATAAATGTAAATTTGTTGATATTTTTTTTGGGAGAATGTAAATGAATAAATGCTTATTGATAATGCATTTTTATTTATTTCAGTAAAAAAAACAACTGGGTGGTATTTAACCCAAATCTTGCAAAAACAAGAAGTCTAGTACCTACTTATGTTGCTACAAAAAAAAACATTTTTCTACGATAGTGCAAAAAGTAACTACTGTAATCTACTACTTTTTTGCAGTAGCGCAAAAAGTAGCTACTTCGTGCACTAGTGCAAAAAAGAAGTTACTTTTTATGGTAGAAAAAATGTTTGCAACACGTGCAAAAAGCATGTTTGTTGCACTCAGCTTCATGTTTCGTGCAACAAATATGCACTGTTTGCACTAGTTACACAAATAACTATTTTAACTAAAAATAACATCACACAAAAGAAATCCAAAAAAAAACTACAAACTAAAGATGATTAATTACTTAAGAGCAAACCAGATAGTTACCTGTAAAACAAAGAATTCTTCCAGAGCTGTTACCAGTGATTCGATTTTTATTAAATATTAACTTTTTTGAAAAGATTCTATGATTTTTTAACATTCAATTTTTTTATTTATAGTTTCTCATTTAAAAATTTTTAGTCAAATAATTTTTTTAAAATAAGTAAAATTCAAATGAGAAGTTTTTGCAGCTTATTAGTTATCTTATTGCTGGGTATCGATGCCAAATATTGTGTCAGTGACCTGTTACCAGTGTCATGTGTTTAAAAAAGTAGGACAGATCCAGTTTGCTCTTAAAGCTAATTAAGTACCAGGTTGACATCTAACTGCAACTGCCTTTGAAAACGAGAGTTATTCGAAAGTATTATTTATTATTTAAAAAAAATCATTTAATCTTTACAGATACTTGGGATATCACAATCAACACCTATTGGAATCACAATCGTATATTACAGTGTCCGCAAAAAAGTCTGCATCAAAGGGGATTTTTTTATTATTAGGAATGTGTAAAAATGGATATTGCAGTTAGGTTTTGCTTGTCTAAGAAGCAAGAAAACCGTGTGTCTGTAGTAGACTATTCAAATTTTATAATAGGGTTAAAATTGCCGAATTTTATCAACATTTTGGTAAAACAGTGGGTTTTTGCAAAAATTTTTTATAATGTCAAATTTGACAGATAACGGAAGTCGTACAGCTGCTCTACACGGATTTTTTTCTTCATAGACAAGCAAAACCTAACTGCAATACTAATTTTTACCCATACCTAACAATACGAAAAATTCCATTTGATGTGGAATTTTTTGGGTACACTGTATATCACATTACGTATTAGAATGAGTAAAAGTAATAATTATTCTTAAGGTACTTGGGATATCACAATCAACAAATAATAGTTAAAATGAAAAGTGAGTCTCCCCAGAGTTGTCAAGTATTTTACCTACATGAGCAGAACTTGTACTTGATCTATTTTTAACAATGCACTTTGTATTGTATTATCAGTGTTTTTCAGTTTTTCATTTCACTCTATCACATTGCTTGGGGAATGTATTTACTGGTTCATAATTTGCAGCTGAAACACTAGAAAGTCTACAAAAAATTAGTTATTCTTAAACTTATTAAAATCGGAAACTGATTGGATTCATCCATATTGCATGTATTTTCTTATTTATTATTAAAACCGAAAAACACTGAAAATTTAACAAAAAACCAAGAATTATAAACTTATTCTTAAAATATTTTCGAATCAAACACTTTTGTTACATACCGAGTGGGCCAATAAGCCCCCTTTTTTTTCTAATTGCAGTATTGACACTTCAACCCTCAAGCAGTGGGGTGAACTACCCCTGGAATTTAGATAGGGAAAGTACCAAATGTAACACATTTTTTTAAAAGTTAATTTTTTAGGGAATTTATCAATACCAATATTGCTATACCTAATTCCAGTTTTAGCGCCCTCTTGGGAGAAAAATAATCGTTACGTAATTCAAAGTGTGATACCTCATTCGAAAGCTCTTTTTATTGATAATTCAATGTAATAAATAACATTAACCAGAATCAGATTTAATAAGCATAATCAACCAAGAATCAAAACAGATGCAATGATTTTCATTTGATTTTTATTTATTGCATTAAATTGCTAATTAAAATAGCTTTCAAATGAGGTGTCTTACTTTGGATTACGTAACAATTATTTTTTCCGCAAGAGGCGCGAAAACGGAATTTGGCACAACGATATTAGTATTGCTGAACCCTGTATAAAATTACCTTTTCAAAAATGTATCACACTTAGTACTTTTACTATCTAAATAGTTCACCCGTCTGCTCGAGGGTTGAAGTGTCAATGCTGCAATTAGAAAAAAATGTGTCCCCCTACAAACAAAAATCAACGAGTTCAAGTATTTCTGCTTTAAATTTGAGGGAGCCAAGAAAAGGGGGGTGTATAGTTGGCGTCCTTTCTTATTTGTCCACCTGGTACTTTAACAATTGTTGAGACAACTCTGAGTCTTCCTTTCTTAAGTGAATTATTCAAAACAGTTCCTCTAAATTGTCAGCTATTTTCTTAAGAGAAGCAGCAATGGTCTCTGTAAGTTTTGTTTGTTTCTCTGCAATCCTGACTTTGTCTTCATAATATTGTTTTTTTGTTTCTAATTTTTCGGTATGATATTTAACTTTTTGTATATGGTACGTTTTGGTGTCTTGGAGTCCATCAGTGTTCAACTTTAAAAACTGCTGATTGTTTTTGATGGATTCTGTCAATCTCATCGATTTTGTAACCCGTTCTGTTCCAAACCATTTCGAAGCCGAAGTTTTTGGGAGTTGTGTATTTTTTGCAGTATGAAATTCTGGTGTTTTTTTAGGATTCTGCTGACCGAACCATCTTGAATTAGAATTTGTTGGAAGGTGGGAGTTGAGATTTTTTTTACCAACCACAAATTCCAAGGGTGATTTAGGAGTCTGCTGGTTTAAAGATACTGTTTCTTCAGTTTCATCAACCTATAACAAAAAAGTCATGGTAATTTAAACAGAAAATAATACACAGCTTTTACTTTTTTAAGTAAAAATTAAATACAGGGCATTTGAAGAACTATAGACAAATATATCTAAAACTAAGACAATCTCGCTAAATGTTACATACAAAACTGGAGCTCCAAAGCTTTACCGGAGTCTGTCACTGCTAGCCATTTCACAATATATATATATATATATATATATATATATATATATATATATATATATATATATATATATAGGAAATAGTTCGTTGCCGATACTAGTTAGGTCTAACTATTATTGTGGGGGATGCCGCATCCCCCACAATAATAGTTAGACATATATATATAATCATATACCCTTATACCCTTAGGTGTCGGGTTTGCATTTAATTCTCGTATATAAATTTTTTCCATTCTTTCCTGTTTCTTGTCAATGTTCTCGCCTCTTCCCATGATTTACCTCTCTCTCTTAGTATATTACCCACTATTGTATTCCATGTTTGTCTTGGTCTTCCTTTTTTTCTTTTTATTTGTATTTTTGCCTCATATGTCCTTTTAACTTGTCTATTGTTATTCATTCTCTGAATATGTCCCCACCAGCTGAGTTGTCTTTGTTCTATAAATTTTAGTACGGGCTGGACACCTAATTCATCTCTTATTTTTGTGTTCCTGATTTTGTCCTTTCTTGTTGCTCCAAATGTTCTTCTCAAATATTTCATTTCTGCTGCCTGTATTTTGCTTTTTTGTTTACTTGTAAGAGTCCAAGATTCGCATCCATAAGTTAAAACTGGTCGATATATTGTATAATACACTTTTACTTTTGTCTCTTTGGTGATTTCTTTTTTGTTTATAAATTTTTGGTTCATGGCATAGTATAGCTTAATTGTTTTCTCTATTCTTTCATTTATCTCTGCATCTTGTTTTCCTGTTTCCTCAAAAGTTATTCCTAAGTATTTGAATTCTTTTACTTGTTCTATTTGTACATTATCTATTTTAATTTCTGTGTTGATCTTCTGTTTTCCTATTACAAGTATTTTGGTTTTATTTTTGTTGATTTTCATGCCTTCTTCTTCCATAACATCTTTCCATATGTTCAGGTTTTCTTGTAATCGGTTTTCACTTCCTGCCATTAGCACCACATCATCTGCAAATACTCCTTCGGCTATCTCTACTCTTTCTAAATTTTTATACCCAACGAACATTTTCTTCACCTTCTGTTGGCTTTTTTTAATAATACTGTCCATATGTATATTAAATAGTGTTGGGCTCAGTCCCCCTCCTTGTCTTAATCCTATGTTGGTTCTAAATCCTGCTGATTTCATGTTGTTTTTTATGATAAAATTTATGTTTGTTTCATATATATCTTGAATGATTCCGATTATTTTTTTGTGTATTCCCTTTTCTTTCAGTCCCATCCATACTTTTCCCTAGGTACCGTATCAAATGCTTTTTCGAGATCTATGAACGCTAGGTATGTGTTTCTATTTTCTATATGTCTCTTCTCTTCTAATTGTTTTATTGTGAAGATGTGATCCTGCGATGCAATCTCGCTAAATGTTACATACAAAACTGGAGCTCCAAAGCTTTACCGGAGTCTGTCACTGCTAGCCATTTCACAAATATATTTCTTTTAAAACAGTAAAGCTATCAGACTGTTATAAAAACATGAATGAATGTAAAGACAAAAATAGATAAGCAATTTTATGTATATAGTGTAAAATGTATTAACTACTTTTAGTGTAATTACAATAATGTATTTCCATGCTTCAGAATAATTTAGGTGTACTTGAATAAATATACTTACTAAGCATGTGTCATCCATCTCCAATTCTGTATCTGGGTCTTGCATGTCATCATCTTCAATGGTTGGTTAATTCAGGGATGTTTTCATTTCCGGTAGCTGCAACTTGGGTAATCATTTCAAATATTTGTTCATCGAAGTCACCACTTTTAGGTGGCTTAATTGGAGGACCTCCTCCAGTGCTACATTGGTATTTTTTCACTGCAGCAAATTTCGATTTCGAATATTTTTTTACATCAATCCATGACTAAAAATAAATACCTACTTATTCTACTATTACTATAATTTGGGGGAGAAATTTGCTCAAGGTCTCTGTTTACCAAGATCTTTGCTGTAGGTATCTCTAATATTATACTTACATATTTTCATAAATCTTTGATGTTTTCAAACATCAAAAATTAAATTGATACAATTTTTGAAAAATATTGTATCTTATTCGTTATACATCTTAACATTTAATAGAGTACTAAGAGATACACCAAAATCCTTATGGTTAAAATTATACTTAGGATAAGTTTCATATCATATAAAGTGAACACAAAATGAAAAAAACATATTATGATAACAGTTTTCTGTTATTAATTTTACGTTAACGTATTACTTTTAACTGCGTGGTAAAAAAGTATTACTTAGCTTTCGCCACCCACACCAATCTTTGGCACCCCATTGGGAACCGAATTCAAAATTACAGTTAATTCTTCCCATAACTCTTTGGCTTTAGATTTTGTAAATTGGGGAGTAAACCTCCCCATGTACATTTCGGGTTTCTCTTTGAGAAACCCTATCATAATATTCTTTTGCTCACTCGTTACTTTTTTTTGACTACTCATTTTTAATGCACAAAGGACAAACGACAAAACTATCATAGTCAAAACCAAAAACACAACTAAAAATGCCGCGAATCAAAAAAGGTTAGGTTGAAGTTGAAAACATCTTCTTCTTACAATGGGCTGTACCTCGTGAACGAAAAGATATTTCAAAAAAAATTCAAAACCGTTTCTAGGGTAGAGAAGGGGAACTAAAATGACATGAGAGAGAACGCACCCCCATCAACCCCCTATGCTCCACCTACAAAAATTTAAATGGCAACCCCCTACTTGTGATACGTCGTTAGAAAGCCAGTAGAAAATGCTTTCCAATGTGAGAGGTTGTTTCCTCCACTTCCATGCACAACCGACATATAGGTTCCTCCCGTTACAGGCTGTTTCACGACGAGCTTACACTATCTATATATTGGAGACTACGCACACGATTTTTATAAAAATTGGAATAGATGGAGAACAAGTTATACCGATTATACCGAAAGTGAATGACAACTTTGTTATTTTAAACGAAACACCCAGTAAATTATCAACTTTTCGGATTCTACATTAAATTTTAAAGTCACTTTGTGTAGAATACCCTATATCTAAAATTTATACTTTATACTGAACATCCCCAATACCAAATAAAAAACATCTTGTCAGGTTGATTAGTAGGACGATCAAGGTAATTGGTGACATGTCGAAAACTTCTTTTTTGCATACAGGGTTCGTAAAAAAGTGATGAAAAGTTCAACTTCACAAATGTCAAATATCTCAATTTTTTTAAATGAAACAACCATATTTTCATTCTTTTACTTAATTAAAAGGCCGAAAATTAGGGCAGTTTATGTTCACTTTCATATACTCAATCATAAGCGTTTTTGAGATATTAACGTATTTAAAAATGTTAATTATTTCAGCCTTATTGCGTATGCGTAGCCCATGTTATTTATTTTTTATTTTGGCTGCTGTGTATTTACCTGTCATAATGAAATAGTATTAATTGTCATTATTTAAAGTAAATCGCATCGTACAGTGATAGAAATGGCTCGTTTGGAATTAAACAATGAAGATTATCTATATTTACTTTTAATACATGGTGAATGTGACAGAGTATTGTTACTCGAACATGTGTTTTATTTGCTACAAGATATCCAGATCGATCCTGACCCAGCCGTCACACAGTGAATAGAATATAAAACCATTTAACACAATTTGGTTGTTTTCAAGCATAAGCTGAGAAAGTGAAGCCTGTTGTAGAAAATAGTGATCATGAAACCCAGCTCTGTAGTGAAACGCCTCTGATGCGATAGTCACGCAGAGTCGAGCGCGGTTCATGTCGAGTACATGTATGGGTGACCACTGGGGAAACACCGTCGTAGAGCCCGTACAGCCTGCAGCGAAACACCTTAGATTACTAGGGTCAGTAGCATATCACAGCTCGCAGGCATTATACCAATGAGCACGAGGCATAATGTAAATATGCCGCCTCGGTTGCAGAAATAGGACGACTTTAAATAACCGAATAAAAAAATCCCAGTTCAAAGTTTAAAGACTATAATAGAAGAATAGAATTTGCAGAATTTGTGTTGGTAAAATGTCAAGTAGATAATGAATATTTGAAGAATATTATATCGTGCGATGAATCAAAATTTACGAAAAACAGAATGTTTAATAGGCAAAATTCGCATTACTGGAGTGAAGAAAATCAACACTTAACAAGAGTACGTGGTTTTCAAGAGCGATGGGAGTTTAATATCTAAAACGGTCAGAAATTGTGGTAACATAATTTAAAAAAAATTTATTTTCTAAAAATTACTTTTTTAGGTCAAAGATATCTTGATATATTGAGAGAATTAAAAACAATTTATTTAGATCGTTTACCACCGCATGAATTTAGAAAAACATTTTTCATTCACTGTTCCAGAATGGTAAACCAATTTTTAGATGGGACGTTTGAAGATAGGTGGATAGCTAACAATGGTCCTTTTCGGTGGCCTCCTCGTTCACCAGATATAACACTTTTAGATTTTTTTATATTGGGCTACAAAAAAATGAGGTGTATTCCCATCCCTTAACAACAAAAGAAGATTGTGAACGTAGAGTTCGCAATGCATTCAATTCTCTCCCTGCAGCAATGATTAGGCGTGCAACAAACGAAGGTGTGATAAAAAGGCATACTAAATGCTTGGAGGTTCAGTGACGAATTTTTCAACACTTGTTATAGGTTCTTGTAATTTATGTATGTTTGCTTGAAAACAAACAAATTGTGTTAAATTGTTCAATATTCTTTTCACTGTGTGACGGCTGGGTCGGGGTCGATCTGGATATCTTGTAGGAAATAAAACAAATGTTTTATTAACAACTCTGTCACATTCACCATGTATTAAAAGTAAATTTAGATAATTTTCATTTTTTAATTCCCAACGAGCCATTTTTATCACTGTACAATGCGATTGTCTTTAAATAATGAAAATTAATACTATTTAATTATGACAGGTAAATAAACAGCCTGCTAAAATAAAAGAATAAATAACACGGCCTACGCCTATGCAATAACAAGGCTGAAATAATTAACATTTTTAAATACATGTTATCATCTCAAAAACGCTTAAGATTGGATATAATGAAACTGCCCGTATATGGTTGTTTTATTTAAAAAATGGAGTATACCTCGATAAGTATAAATTTTAGATATAGGGTATTCTACACAAAAAGACATTAAAATTTTATGTAGAATCCGAAAAGTTGATATTATACAGAGTGTTACATTTAAAATAACTAAGTTGTCGTTCACTTTCGGTATAAACGGAAGTGACATCAGACTGTTGAACCTGATAAAGGCTACTGGTCTCTTTACATAAAAGGTACAACCAAGAGCACAAAAGTCTAAAGGCTAAAGTGCCGAGGTCTCGAAGCCTATGACTGGTGGTGCCAATCAATCAATCAAGGTGCTTCAAGTTTAGATTCATATTCCTTCTTCTGTATATTCTGAAATAACTTGAAGATATTGTGGGTTCAACTAATATTTTTGTTTAATATCAGTGATAACACAAAAAACTTAAAATTTCACCAAATTAACAAATCAAATATTGGAAATTACCTCCATACAATGATTATTTCTTCAAAATGATTTCCAATACGGAATTTTAATAGATTGATCCTTACAAGGCATATTAGTGCTAAAATTAAAATTATTCGTAAATTAATCTTCAATTTTATATTCCGCCCACCCCCCAAAATGCCGTGTAACTTTATTGTAAAGTACGGACGGACGGCATATTCGGTATACCTATTGCCTTAAACACACGTTCAAACTTAAAAATTTACGTAGTAGATAGTCATTTTTACAAAATCAACAATGAGATGCCAGTATCTTATACTGCTGACATCGGATGTCAAGATCGTTATTTTAAAAACGAACATCTCTAGACTCGTGAGCTGAACGTGTCCAAACAATGTGACGTAATTGTCCGTACTTGGTCGTCATGATGCGTTTCAAGTCACGTGTGTTTGTTTTTTAAATCCATGGAGGCTAAATAAGGAGATCGAACTCATACGGAAAAATTGACAAAACCTGTCCTCAAAATCGTTTATCTAAGCAGTCTGTTTTTTCACCGCGGCGTCGTAACTGCAAATCCAATTCAACAAGTCCACGTGACGTCACGTTTAATTTTGATTTGATGCTTACTTCGGCATTGTTTTAATTGCTTAGGTATTTTAAAAGCTATATCTGACTGTTTCTAATAAAAAGGATCATTAAATCAATACAAAACAATCAAATTACAAATCTATCCAAATAATTGTTTATCCTCAGGGCGACTGTCATTAGTGTCAACTTGTCAGTTGGCGGCCATGTCCTATACCATCCAAAAATAGTAACCTCAGTTTTCATAAATGACAGTAGTCAAATTGTAAACATCACTTATGCGTGAATAATAATAACTTAAAGTTAAAACTAGAAAGATTAAATTTGTTAAAAATTAAAAATGGGCAGGGTGTGAGTTGTTTAAAATTATTGCAATAGTGAAGCTAATTTAAAACAAAGACGTGAATTGAATTTAAGAAAACCAGAGTGTAATCAGTTACCAAAGATGATTAAGAATATTAAAATACACTCACGGACAAAATTATTGCATATTTTATTTTAGGTCTTTATTTTTTTCCCTTCAACACTTTTGTGATTTCGGTTGCTAAAAATGTTACTTTAGAGCCTTATACGTTATTAATAATCAAATTAATTACATATTGAAGCTTTACAACAGATTCGTGGAGAAATTAGTGAATTGGCCTGTTTTTGGCCCCACGATACATTAGTTTAAGACAAAATAATAACAATTTAGTACTTATAGTATTTCCTCCTCTAGCTCTAACGATAGCCTGCATCCTCCTATGCATACTGTGCAAAAGATCTTTGATGGACTCTTGTGGTATTCGATTCCATTCTTCCTTGCAGCAATCCTTAATTCTGCAATTGAGTTAGGAGCTGGATTCCGTGCTCGAATGTTTCTTTTTAGGATGTCCCATACATCTAACTATGGGATTTGCGTCAGGACTGTATGGTGGCCACTCTAGCTTCGCAATCCCGACATCCTCAATGTACTGGTTTACTGTTCTTGCGGCATAGGCAGGGGCATTATCGTGCATCAACACAAAGTTATCATATCCAATAAAGCCGGCATATTATGGTATAACATGTTCAGCAAGGATGTTGCGTGTGTACCAGTCAGCATTCATCATTAAATTCACTTCAATGAGCTCCGTGCGACTCTCCCAACTAATGACAGCCCATAGCGTAATGGAACCACCACCGAAGCTAAGATTATGTGCAAGATTACATTTTGCGAAACGTTCTCCTGACCTTCTGTATACTCGACTACGTCCATCAGGCTTCCATAATTGTATTCTCATTTCGTCTGTAAAAAGAACTTTTCCCCATTGATGTTCATTCAAGTCAGCATGTGCTCTTGCAAATTGTAACCGTCCGATTTTATGGCGTGGAAGAAGCCGAGGAACTCTAGCAGGACGTCTGACCTCTTGGCTTTAAGAGGGCCCTCCGCGCAGGTGTATAAACCTTAAAACTTACACAAAACTTGTTACTTATCTAGTAATTTTTTGGTTCAAAATATTTACGATAGATGTCGCTAGTAGGGCCGAATCGCTTTTATTTATGCAACTTATTTTCTCTCTCTCTTTTTGTCTTTCCACTCTTGACCGTATAGGTATAAAGTACATATTTATCTATGCTCTTCACGATTCAAACAAACTTCTCTCCGGATCAGCTGTTTCGATGTTTTGGTTTCAAACAAACACAATTTCTACCAGCAAATATTTTTATTTTCAATCGCAATAGGTAAGTTATGATTTCATTTATTTGCTATTTTTACTCAACAGCTAGTATGTTTATTTTACCTATAGGCATTCTCTTTTCTTCTTTAATTTTTTTCTGTACTTTTATAGGTTAATTTTGAAATTAAAATAATATTCCAATCATTATATCGTCGTTTCTCTATATTTTCAAGTTTTATATATCGAGATTTATAATTTCCATTTATTGAGAAGTAGGTAAGTATACCTAATAATAAAATACAAAGCAAATCAAGCCGACCTAACAAAAATCCATTGGAATTATCTGAATGAAAAAACACTGCAAAAAGCTAATCTTGTGAATATTTTCACGTGATAAGTTACCTATAGATATAATATATACAACACAACTTACAACCCCTTATTAATTATTACCGACCATTTTTCATTTTTTTAAAATAATTTATTGAATACGAAATAAACTAGGTATAATATATAGATATCAAAATTTAAATTAGATGTGATTTTTGCTCAAGAGTCTCAAGTAGGTAGGTAGGTACATTTAAGTTGGACAATTATAAAGAAAAGATGTTTAGAATTAAAAATAACTTCCAAATCTTAACACATTGTTTTACATCAAAAATTTTTTTATTTCACAGAAAATGTCGAAAAAATTATTGTTTTGATCTAAATAAACAATATTGAATACCTATTTGAAAGTTATTTTCAATTCTGAACATCTTTTCGTTTTTAAAAGATTACTTATTTTAAAATATGTTTATACAAAAAGGAACTGAATTTGACCGAGCTTTTCGCTAAAACATTTTAGAAACTTCAGTTTTTTTACCCATTCTACGGACCTACCCTCATTCCAAAAATAATTGAAGCCACATAACTAGTACCTATACTGATAAGATAAGAAAACAGATTGAAGGGAAAAATAAATGAAACTCAGATGTTTCAACTCTACCAAGTCTATGACGAAGAAGCGCTATTGCCATTTCTAGAGTAGGTAGACGAAATTAATTTTTTAGTCTTCCTTTGTTTTACTATATTTTTCAAATCAACAACTAACACTATTACTAAGTCATCCTTTAATAATTTGGGTTCATATTTTCTTTCATTGTTTATATAATCAATTAATTTGCAAGGTAATTTCGACTAGGTATATTGACAAGACAAAGTTACCTACAAAACATTTATGCTTCGAAATTTTTTAAAATGTAATGTAACCTACCTCATTCATTAATTTTATTCAACAATTATTATTACCTATGGCAAGCTAAAAACTAGATAACCATCCTCATCTCTTTTTATCGTCATAATGGAGAGGATTATTAAATTGTAAGGATTTCTAGGGATAATTTTTACATTTGGCATCGAAGCTTTAGAATCCAAAAGAGCCAAGTAAAATCGTAAAATACAGAATGCTGCATTCACAACCGATGCTGCCATGTTATACGAAAATCCTCAAACAAGGAGAAAATGTTTGTATTAGTGTATTAGTCATAAGACAAATTGTGATTAATTTTTGGGTTTCCAAAATAGAAATATATCAGGTAAGTATGTGCTCATATTTTGTTATTGTTTCATTTCAGATAATTGTAGGTTTTTCATTATTATTTTCTCGTTACAATAACTAGGTAAGTAAATTCAACATTATTTTTATAGTTGTGGCAACTATGTAAATCCTAAACATTTACGTTTATTGTGCAAAAAACGAACAAATTCGACTGGGTAGGGGTAGCGTGTGTTTTTAGATCCAGGGGCTATCGGGCAATTGAATATAACCAAAGAATACCTACACCTAAATAACTAATAGTCACAACACAACGGGGTTGTGTTGTGCTAATAGTAGCAGATGTTACTTTGTTATGTATGTCTGCGATAATATAGATCTATATATACAAGACATTGAGATAGATAGAAAAATATGGGCCGAAAAAATGCGTCTGAAACTGAAGCAATTGACCCCCCTTATATCAAGCAAGCAATATCAGAATATGAGAAAAAGAAGTCTGGCAAGACATAACGCAGATAATTAGGGCAAAGATATGGATGCCGATACTAATGCGTAAGTAAAAACACTAACAAGACTTGTTTACAAAAATCTAATTTCTTTTCATTTTCAGAACTGACAAGTGACAGGTCCAAATAATATTCTTTATAGCAGTGTTCGCTATAACTATTCAGTAAGTAAAAAAATATCATCACCTATTTAAAAGAAACATCTAATCTTTATATTTCATTTACAGTTCTGAGTATGTAATTAAAACGAAGCCTGATGTAACTGCCCGCACAGGTCCAAATAATATTCTATATAGCAGTGTTCGCTATAACTATTCAGTAAGTAAAAAAATGTCATCACCTATTTAAAAGAAACATCTAATCTTTATATTTCATTTACAGTTCTGATTATGTAATTAAAACGAAGCCTGATGTAACTGCCCGCACAGGTCCAAATAATATTCTATATAGCAGTGTTCGCTATAACTATTCAGTAAGTAAAAAAATGTCATCACCTATTTAAAAGAAACATCTAATCTTTATATTTCATTTACAGTTCTGATTATGTAATTAAAACGAAGCCTGATGTAACTGCCCGCACAGGTCCAAATAATATTCCATATAGCAGTGTTCGCTATAACTATTCAGACCAATATTATTCAATATTTACCTTAATAATCTCTTCTTATTGAATACCCACCCAAAAATTATCAGTTTTGCGGATGACACAGTCATGTTCTGCGAGGACGAGGACTGGTTCAATCTGAAACTTAAGCTAGAATACGACCTGAGAAAAATAAAGGAATGGTTCGACTATAGATTACTATCGATCAATTTCGATAAAACATACTACTTACCTTTCAGTAGCTATGATGTTTCCCTTCCAGAATATGGCATAGCGGTATCCGACGTGACTGTCATAAGACCTGTCAAAAAAATAAAATACCTCGGCATAATTTTAGATAAGCATCTAAGATGGGACCAACATGTACTACATCTCGTGAAAAAACTACGATGCATTCTGTACAAATTCAAAAAGATAATAGGCATACTCAACCATAAACAGAAAATAAATTTGTACAAAAGTTTGGTAGAAACACACTTGACCTACGGCATAATTGGTTGGGGGAGGAGTCTCTAAAACGCATCTGCATTCCCTTGAAGTCATTCAAAGACGCTTTTTAAGATGTATTCTGCAAAAATCATACGACTATCCTAGCAACCTCCTCTACTCGGAAACTGCAATACTCGACCCAAGGCAACTATTTTTCATAAATATAACTACAGTTCAATATAAACACAAAAATGAATTGATCACCTACAGCCATAACTATAAGACCCGCCACAAAAGGAGTATTCAAATACCAGTCATGCACAAGTCAGTCGGTCAAAGGAGCTACCATTTTCTACGCCCAAAACTCTTCAGCGATCTGCCAGAAGCACTAAAATGTGAGCCAAACCCTAGAAAATTTAAAAATAAACTCAAACTTCATGTCCAGCATACTTCCCGTGCAGAAATACACGATATAATTGAAAATTAAATGCAACAAATATACTTGCGATTTTCATACAGCTCACCTCTAGTCATAAGCATCTCAAACTACATAACTTTTCCGCTATTCCAAATTCTCTCAATTCTTGAGTTTTATCCGGTGACAGTTATATACTCTGATGTACTTGTCTATAATTTCATATTGTTTTATATCATGTAACTTAAAATATTCAATATTTTTTATACTTACATATTTTTATTTATAACCAATCTTTAACTATCTCATACTTTCCATAATTATTAATTCACCTATATGCATTCTCGCACACAAGCAGGGTTTGACCTGCTTCGTAAGTACTTACAATTTATATTATATATGCCTTATTGGCTAATCCTATAACTATATATATTATATTATTATTCTTACTCATTACATCATATTACTCATCTCTCATACTCATACACATTTACTTTTATACTATATGTCTTATTTTGTAGTGTTTGTTATATTGCTGTAGATTTCTGTATCTTATTTTATATTGCATAAACCTCATATTGCCTATACGCACAAGCTGTATCTACATCAGCTTCTGTGATTCCCTCCGTTTATTCATAACATATTGATACACATTGTAAATTTTTCCATTATTACTGAATAAACATTATTATTATTATTATTATTATTCAGTAAGTAAAAAAATGTCAACACCTACTTAGAAGAAACATCTAATCTTTATATTTCATTTACAGTTCTGATTATGTAATTAAAACGAAGCCTGATGTAACTGCCCGCACAGGTCCAAATAATATTCCATATAGCAGTGTTCGCTATAACTATTCAGTAAGTAAAAAAATGTCATCACCTATTTAAAAGAAACATCTAATCTTTATATTTCATTTACAGTTCTGATTATGTAATTAAAACGAATCCTGATGTAACTGCCCGCACAGGTCCAAATAATATTCCATATACCTAGCAGTGTTCGCTATAACCATTCAGTAAGTAAAAAAATGTCAACACCTATTTAGAAGAAACGTTTCTTTCTAATCTTTTTATTTCATTTACAGTTCTGATAAAATGGATTGTTTAAAACTTTTGCTGAAATGAGTTTGAAATAATTTTGATAGTAAAAATATTTATTTAGAGTATTTAGAATTAAATTGTTTTTTTTTTCAGTCTTTATAACTATATGGATCAAGACTTGAGTATGTCGATGGATGTCACCACCCCTTTGTGAGTGTAGAATCGTAAAAAATGGATAATTTTATAAACTTTTTATTTTCTTTTTGTTCTGAGGAGAAATGCTAGAGAAAAATGGAAGATGAACTTCAGTTGCTATGTACTAATAAATATGAAGACAAATACATTAAACATAATCTAATAATAATTTTATTTATTTTTATAGAATATTTTTGATTTGTTTCTTTTCAATAAAAACATACATACACCTATTTTTGCTGTGATCATTGAAAATCAGACATGTCTGTTTATTGCTATAATAAACATTTTTATAGTTTACCTAATTAATTAGCATTTCTTTCTGTATTATAATTAATATAAAAACTGCCTACTTACTCTGTACTTCAAATTTGTAATACTACAATTAATCAAAAAGATTGCCTAAATGATTTGTTTTTGTTTTCAATAAAAGAAGACATTTTTGGTATAATTTACTTGAATGATTAAGATTGAGAAGAGTCAATGGAAAAACAGGCATGTTCGTTCATTACAAACTGGAAGAAAACTGCAAAAAGTATTTATAATAACATTTCGATACATCACCTGGAAAAATTGAAGATCAAAAATATATAACATTTTTATTCCTGTGTTTCGAAAATAAAAGATTACAACAGTATAGAATATAATACGAAATGTCTATTTTGGTCAATTAGTAGAATGCATTTATTACTATTACCAATGTAATTTTTCTCACTAACTAGGGTGGCCGATGTATGTATGCTGATGAAGTCTATGGTTGTGTACAGGTCCCCGGAGGAACCAAAAGGCCCCGATATGGGGATCAATAAATATAGGGCACTTTTTTGTGGGATCACTAGCAGTACTTAGCTAAAAATATTTGTGGTTTATTTCACACCTATAGGCACTAAACACGTTACTTGTGATGGAGCACATGTGGAGTAAATATAAAGAGCATTTACGAAGCACAAATTTACTTTTTCAGCATGAAGATTATTTTATTATAACCACTTACAAATACTGACAAGCTATGCTATAAACAACAATAGTAAATAATTTGAAATATTTTTATGGACACAAAACCGTCATCATCTGTCATTGAAGTTCCATACAGCGCCATCCATCAAGACGGTGGAACGTCTGAACTAATGTTCGTTTCCAAAATTTTGTATGCAACAAATCTCAAAAAATACAATGATTTGAGATTTCATATTTTCAGAATGGAATTCTCTAGGCTTTCTTTTGGGGATCAGATCTTGGCGTTCAAATTGGTGACCACAAATTGTCAAAACTGTCAAAAACATACCATCACATAATGGCTAATATCTTTTTTATAACAATATAAAACTTGACCAAAATACCTGATCCCCAAGACAAAGGTCCAAGTTATATTGTGTTAAAATTTCAACACTTAATTTTACTGCGTTCTTTAGATTTGTTGTTTACAAAATGACCTAAATTCTGTTGCAAGTCAGGGGTGCCAACTGTTTTGAGCTGTCTAATTTGGGAGCGCGCTCTTAAATCGACCTCCTTATTATTGTTTCGGTGGAAACATTGGCTTGCCTTGCATTTAGTAATTGATTTTTTAGATGCGGAGCAGTAAGTTTACGATTACGCGAAGATTGAATTCTTAAATATTGCTCATCCCTTGGCGTTGTACATCTTTTACGTCCTTGACCAGGCCGCCTTTTGTATCCTCCAGACTCATTGTAACGTTTTAGTACGCGAGAAACAGTCGATTGATAGACATTCAATGTCTGTGCAATGTCTTCTTGTCTGTACCCCTCATTGATTAAACAAACAATTTTAACCGAAACTAACTCATTTAAACGTGGCATTTCACTAACTGAAACTACATATTGAAGAAATAATGCACTGAAAATATCATTCTGACAACGTCAAATAAAGAGAAGCCATTGTTTTAGTCGTCAAGGCACACTATGCTACGTTTATAGTTTCCGCTTATTTAACGTTATCGCTTATTCAGTTATAAAAGCTATGTCTAAACATTACTTCATCTGTAATAAATTGCGATATACGTAGAACACTCCAATGTAACAGACTCACCAACCGAAATCACAAAAGTGCTAAAGGGAAAAAAATAAAGACCTAGGAGTGTTTCGACATCTAAAAGGCCCGTCGGTATGGAGTTTTAGCTCTTGCCGTTCGCGGTTTTTACTGTCGGCGTACAAACAATTCTTCTTAGAGGGACAGGCGGCTTCTAGCTATATACAACGAACGAACGACGGGAAGTAGATGTTTTTTTTATCTAAATCGCTTTCTATACATATTTATAAGAGTTAAACTTAGACAACTTTTACGTCGTCAACTCATTGAGCTGACATAAAAAAGTAAAATTTTTATAAAATTAATATATAATTTCTGGGGGGAAGAAAGAAATGACTGTGTTATACGTTATAGCTGCACGTACCTCGCTCCTCCGCTCGGCATGCCGTAGTGTTTGATATGTAAGTTTTCTATAATTTTATGATATGATATTAAAACTGATTATTATTGAGAAAATTGTCAGAAAAAATGCTGCGGAATCTAGAAAATTTGTACTTGTTATGGTGCTGCTGATGATGATCATTTGACTATTCCCATGCACAACAATGTTCGTCAAATTTTCGGATAAGCAAATTTTATGGTCTGTAATTTGACTCTAATTTTTTTGAAAATAAAACTATACCGGAAATTATAAAACAACATATATATATATATATATATATATATATATAATAGATATATATAATTGAAATGTTACAAACAAAATATTCACAAAATCATTGGAAAACAAATATTTATTTATTTATTCCAGAAAATTTTTACAATGTTGGTACATTATAAAACCTATAGAGGTAAACAGAAATTACCTATACATAGGCCTGGATTTACTTAACATCTAACTTAAAAACTACACTTAGACAATGTATTTTATGTGAAGAGCCAAAAATCAGAGAGAAAAGAGATTTATTAACAATATGAAAAATAGGACAGAGTTAATTTAAACCCGCTATTGCTCATTTATGAGCTAGTGTAATTACATTTAACCCACTTTTTCAATTTTTGCTTAATAGTATTTTCACTGTGTATTAATGATTTACATTCTATTGGTAACTTATTGTAAGTTTTAATTGCTGTTAGCCAGCTACTTTTATTAAGTAAGGTTAGGTTTATTCTAGGTAATAATATCGATTTATTTCTAGTGACACTGTTAGACTGCATAAATGTCTTTTTAAGATCATTGTAGTGAAAAATAAGAGATTCAAATATGAAAGCCTGATGTAAGTTGAGTGGTGAGGGGAGAGTGTTGGTTCCTTTAAATACTACTTTTAATATTCTTTTTTGAAGATTTGACAATATAAATTTAACATTATTATACGCTATTATTCCATAGTTACATATACTATGAAAAAAAGCATAATAAATTGACAGTAAAGATTTAGAATGTAATAATTTAGCTAGTTTTCTGAATATGAATAGTAAATACTTAGTCTTTATAATAATATATTCAATGTGTACGTCCCACTTAACTTTAAAATCAATATATACCCCCAGGAACTTGCAACTGTCAACTCTTTTTATTATATGGTTATTGATTTTCATGTCCAAAACATTAGGGACACTATCATAGTACGCCCCAAAAGCTATATAAACTGTTTTTAAAACGTTTAGCGATAACTGATTATACCATGAATCGTCGTTGCATAAAACAACAGTATCGTCAGAATATGATACTATAGTTTCAGATGGCAACTGATGCAGCAAATCATTGATATACAGAATAAACAACAATGGCCCGAGAATAGTTCCTTGAGGTACCACATGAGTAATTAACATAGAATTACTACAAAAATTACCCAATTTCACGGTTTGCTGTCTATCAAAAAGATAACTTTCAAATAATTTTAAAGCAATTCCCCTGACACCATAATTATTCAATTTTTCCAAAAGTATATCATGATTTACTGCATCGAATGCTTTTGCGAGATCTAAGAAAGTTGCAAGTACAGGTTTACTCTGATCTAGACATTTGTAAACAATATCCAATACATAGTTTAAGGCCTCTTTTGTTCCTCTACCTTAAATAAAACCAAACTGCTTATCTGACAAAAGTTTACATTTCGATACAAAACTAAATAACCTAGTGTGAATTATTTTCTCTAAGACTTTGGCAATACTTGAGATTAGAGATTTTGGTCTATATTAGTATCACAGTGCTGATCACCTGCCTTATAAATAGGAACAATTACAGCAGATTTTAAACTATTACGCCAAATGGCTTAGAAATAAATTCCTTAAGTATTTTTATAGTTCTAACATTTATTCCATCCCCTCCCCCACATTTTTCTTTCAACTGGGATATAGTTGTTTTAATTTCAACACTATTGGTTGGATGAATATAGAAAGTTTTGTCGTTTGTTGGAATTTTTATTAATTTAGTATTATTGGGTTTTATAATTTTTTTGGCTAAAGTTGGACCGACATTACAAAAAAAATTATTAAAGTGATTAGCTATATCTTCCTTTGTATCCAGTTTTTTACCCTCATGTATCAAATATTCTATTTCGTTATTGTTTACCTTATTATTTTTGTTAATTTTACTTTTAATATAATTCCACAAATGTTTAGTATTTTTACAGTTTTGCTCTACAACTTTTCATTCATAATTATGTTTTGCCTGTTTAATTACTTTGCTTAAGACTTTTGCATATTGATTATATTCGTGCTTTAGTTGGATACTTTTCGGATTTTTTTTCCACAATTTATATAACAGTTCTTTAGTTTGACAAGACTTGATGATACCCCTTGTTATCCATTTGTTTTTTACAGTGTTTTCATTTTTACAAAAGCTTATATCTAAGATTTACTTATAGCTGTTTTTATTAAGTTTAATAGTTTTTCAGTTGCGATATTGGGGTCAGGAATGTTAACAATAATATCCCAATCAATTTTACAAGCTTCTACTTCTAATTTCTTATAATTAATAAAAGAGTTTAAACTATTATTAATAGGAATACTTACTTTATTTTCTATTTGTACAAACAGCGGATAGTGATCGTTAAAGATATCAGTAACTTTATACGAATTAATATTTGAGATACTTGTTTTTATAAAAATATTATCGATGCAAGAACCTTGGTCTGTATTGTCAGCCGAAGGTCTAGTGATACCATTAAAATAAGGTAAGTATTCTGATTCTATCAGGTTATTTAGAAAATCTTGACTAATATTATCAGTTTTTAGTAAGTCTATATTGAAATCACCTAGTATACAGTGATTATCAAGTTTTTTGTTGTTGACCAAAAAACGCCCCACATCAACAAGAAAATCTAGTTTTTCAAAATCGTGACATCTGTATATTGCTGATACTTTTATAGTAATATTGTCTCTCAGGGTAATAGTCGAACTTAGGATACGTAATTTACCAAATTCTTCTATTTCAGTATATTCAACTAAACTATTTTTTATATACATAACAACACCATCAGATTTGTTTATTTGGCTGCTGTTATAAAACACTTCATAGTCAGTTAGATAAAAATACTGAATATATGCTATATTCCAAGCTTCTGAGCAGGCAATTACGTCAGGTTTAATTTGAAGACTATCTATGTATACTTCTAGATTTTCAAAATTAGCATTTAGGCTTCGAATATTTACATAGAGGATTGTGAAGTCATTAATGGCTAAAAGTTCATTTATTCCATTCACGTCTTCTACTTCTTTTCTATTGGCTCAATCTCACTTAAAACGATGTCTAAATCCATTAAATGAAAGAGCAATTTAAGTTACTGACCATTAGTTGGAAGTCTTTTTGTTCTCCATTGGGTTGTAAGGATAATCAGTGGCATTAATTTTCCTTGATAAAAAATATTTGTGTGTGTCACATACTTTGGAGTTGTTAGCTGCATGGTCAAATGCCGTTTCCATTGTGTTATACTTTTTACTATAATTGAAACAATTTATACACTTCACTTCCTCCTTTTTATTGCACTGTTTATAAGAGTGGTTGCCTGCACAGTATAGACAACAACTATTATTCCTACATTTCCTTTCATTATGGCCATACAAGCAACAATTATAGCAAATGTTTACATTGAAATCATCAAAGACTATGCATTTATAATAGTACATTTTCTTATCAGCAGCAGCTGATTGGTTGGATGTAGATAACTGTTGAGTTGTAAAAAAATCTTCCCATCTCACCTGCCATTTTAATGCTTGATAGATCATTTGATATTATTATGTTGTTTGAAATATTATAAATGAAAATGACTGTCACATATCATCTGTCACATGTCATCTATCACCTGCCATCTATCGTCTCTCACATGTCATCTGTCACTTGTCATATATCACCATCTGTCACCTGTCATCTGTAACATCTGTCACCTGTCATGTAAGTTATAGCTGCTACGTACCTTGCTCCGCTCGGCACGTAGTGTATTTGTGTATTTTTTTAAAGAATGCATCTCGCGAGAATACTTTTCTCAACTGTGACCCCACGCATATTATCTATCACCTGCCATTTTAATGCTTGATAGATCATTTGATATTATTATGTTGTTTGAAATATTATAAATGAAAATGACTGTCACATATCATCTGTCACATGTCATGTATGTTATATAGCTGCTACGTACCTCGCTCTTTCGCTCGGCATGTGTATTTGTTGTGTATTTTGTAAGGAATACATGTCATGAAAATACTTTTTTCAACAACTTTGACCCCCCCGTATAACTTTTGCCATTATGAAATCGAAGAAACCAAATAATGTTTATTTTGTAGAGCCATTCTTCCTCTTTCGAATGGTATATTTAAAAATAGAAAGACCTCTACAAATTACGACGTAATAATGATTTAAAGGTGGACGTGTAAAATTATGAAATATTTGGTTTAAATTAAAATAAAATAAATACGATTTTCGGATTTTTAGACCCAAATTACATGATAATTGACCGTTTCAACAATACCTCCATTATACACCACTTTTTTGGATTTTTTATTAAAAATCCAAAGTTATACAAGGTCAAAGTTGCAAGATTATTTTTTTGGACATGCATTCCTTAAAAAAAGTGTATCACCTACGCCTATGGAATCGAAGAAACCAAATATACATAAATCGACAGCCGAAAATCTATATCCACATTAAAAAAATATATGACTTCCTAATTACCATTGAGATACGAGTTATTAAAGGTCAAAGTTTAAAGTTTACAAAAAAATTTCCGATTTCAAACAAAATTCAAAAAAAAAATTGATTTTCGATTTCGTTTAAATTCTGTGTCGAGGGGTTTCTTGGCATGGGCATTTCAAAAAATTGCGTACCCGCCAAACTTGAAGAGAATTCCGAAAAATCGGATTTTTCGGAAAACCATGACTTCTATCGGAAAACTATTATGATTTTTGGATTTCCCGTCTCGGAATACTTGATAAAAAAGTATTCTAACGTAATTTCTTCATTTAAAACCTCAATAAAATGGTCATCATTTTTTGGATTGTCCCTCATACTTTTCTACACAAAAATGACATTTTGACATATACATTGACATTACGTCAAAACTATTAAGGATATGTCATTTTTCTTTTCACCATTCGATAAAGGAATAACGACCCTAAATAATGAGTGTTATTTGATTTATTCGGTTCCATAACGGACAAATTTATACGAGAACAAAGTGATGATGATATTAATAGTGTCAATGACACGTGCCGAGCGGTGCGAGGTACGTAGCAACTATATCATACAACACAGTCATTTTCATATCAAATATTTGATATGACCGTCTACGCCTATGGAATCGAAGCAACCAAATAGACATTAATCGAAAGAGGAAGAATGACTCTATAAAATAAACATTATTTGGTTTCTTCGATTTCATAATGGCAAACGTTATAAGGGGGGGGGGGGTCAAAGTTGAAAAATAGTATATTGTTCAACGAGTGACGAAAGTTACATTTTTTTAAGCGAGAGAACAGTTTATAGCCGAGTTTGATAGTATTCCCGAGTCTAAAAAAATGCTTTCGACGAGTTCAACACTATACTTTTTCTATGACCTCATAACAAAATTTAAATATTGCTTTATTGAATTTTACAACACAAATCTATAAATTCCTATTTATTGATAATGTTGTTCTTAACATCGAAAATATAGACCATAGAGTCGATGCCTTGAAAGTTTCCGACAATTTTGCAAAATATGCAAGCATCACAGTTTCCGATAACGAATGTACTTGGTTATCAGCTCTCCATTCCATGAATTTATTATAAATTTCTGTATACCTTTTTTTGATTTTTCCGGTAACAAGTCCGTAGAGGTTTGCTGCGCTTGATTTCTTATCTCTGGTGGAGTATTTGGAACATCCAAGTCACTTTCTGAATCAGAATACATAGCGAAATCACGACAAACACAAACTGATTCAATACTGACACTGGTAGAGTGACAGCAGGTAACTAGACATTAGTGGAATAATTTTCGTCTCCATGGACGAGAGTTAACGTTATGGGATTTTTTATCATTCGTTACGAAAATTAAATTTTTGTCACTGCAGACAGAGACGAAAATTTTCTTCTTATAAAGGGTCATAGAAAAAGTATTTTTATGACACATGTATTCCTTAGAAAAAAAGGTACCGTCTACGCTTGTGGAATCGAAGCAACCAAATAGACATTAATCGAAAGAGGAATAACGACTCTTCAAAATCAACATGATTTGGTTTCTTCGATTTTATAATGGCAAAAGTTATACGGAAATTACGTAGGAAATTAGTATATATATACTAATTTTACACGTCCACCTTCAAAGTAATTTGTAAAAGTATTTCTTTTTTTTAAATATACCATTCGACTCTACACAATCAACATTATTTGTTTTCTTCGATTTCATAATGGCAAAAGTTATAAGAGGGGGGGGGGTCAAAGTTGAAAAAAGTATTTTTATGACATGTATTCCTTAAAAAAAAAAAGGTACCGTTTACGCCTATGGAATCGAAGCAATCAAATAGACATTAATCGACAGTCGTATGTGTCTATATTGATATCAGAAGATTACATTACTTTAAAATAATTGATGTGGAAAAAAAAGGAGAGTTATTAGAAAACAAAATTGAATTGTTTCAATTTTACATTAGCAAATAATATAAAAAAATTTCAAAAAAAAAACACCACACTACAACATTCAATTTCTCCATTTTTAATAAAATGTGTGCATTATTATATAGTCGAGAGAAAATTTGTTACTAATGGATAATAGTGTGAAAATAGTATATTGTGCAACAAGTGTGAAACGTACTTTCCCCACATGTTGCACACTATACTTTTTCTACAATTGCACAAATTTAAAGAATAGAAGTAAAGTTAATATTTATTTTTATGGTAAGTAAAACAAAAATAACACTAAAGTATCCTATCTCTAAACTGTTAAATAATTTTATTTAAAATAATAGTTGATGGTGAAATTTGTACAATTTTGTATGGTCAAACCCGGAACTAAATTCTCCGTTATATTAATAGTAGAAGTTGAGGGTTGATTCATTTATGGTGCATATTCTATGAAGTATTATTAAAATCGTCACTACTGTCAGTATCCTTATTATTTATTATAAATAAGTATATGGATTGTTAAACTAATATTTAATGGAAATTGGGATTTTCATCAAAGCACGATTGAAACCACCTTTTAGAATTTAAAAACTTCTAATATAATCTGACAGTTTTGTGACAACTAAGTAGGTATTTAAAGATGACAGTAGCCTACAAAGTTTTTGTCTATTTTATTTGATTCTCCATATAAATGTATGTGGCGTGGGCAAAATGCCGTGAGAAATAATATTTCTCACAGTATGAGCAATATATTTGGTTTTGAAATTAAGTAAGCTATGAGAAATCACTTTTCATAGCAGTTGTAGAAAAAATATTAAATTGTCAGTTTTGACGTACGTGTAATGTTGAATTAAGAGTTAAATGAAATCTCAAATGTTGTCGTTTGTGATTATTATTTCTGCTGTCAGTGCGCGCGGGTCCTGCCATCGAAAAATATTAATATTTGATTGAAAAATGATAAATAAGTAATATCATTGATTAAAGAAATACACATATACGTTTCGTCTTTATATTTTTAATGTCACATTTTTCCATTTGATTATAATAGTATATTATGTTATAAGGACTAAAAATGAAGTTTTTAGGACGATGTGGGGGATTACCGGGCGAGGCGAAGCCGAAGCCGGTAACCAACATTGTCCGAAAAAAAATTTTCATCCATATTACATACGATATTTTTTATCCGATTGTTTTTTATCTAAATGGCTAAAATGTATAAATAAAGTAAATCATTACAATTAATTTTGCACGGAAAGATAAATGAGACCTGTCACCTCATATGGATATAACAAATACTTAAATTCAACTGACGTTTTGTCAATAAGACGAGAGTTTTAAAATCGGAAAAACTCCAAAATGGAATAAGAAAGTTATAGTGAAGATCTTGTATGACGTCACCTGATGTTCAATAAGCTGCCAATGAAGTTATGTTACATTTGTTGCGGCAAAAATCTAAGGAAATATATGAAAGAGCTTATACAAAAGTTATGGACTATCGACAAGAGAAAAATATACACTCGTTCTCAGCGTCCGAAAAATATTTTTCGGCCTAGGACGAAAAGTGTTGCCTAGGTAACAATGAATTATTTAATACCTTACTGAAGAGGTTTCCTTTTCGTCCAAATATCTTAACCATAAATAGTATATTACGTAACAAGTCCGGAAAATACTGTTTTTTTTTGGACGAGTAGACAAGATGTCTACGAGTCCGAAAAAACAGTTTCCGGGCGTGTTGCGTACATTTTTTTTTGCAACCGTGTGGTTGGTATAACAAATCAATAAAACACGTTTCTTTGTAATATTTAAATGGACTAAAAAAGGCGTCGATTTGAATGTTTATGTTTGTCATGACAAAACGCTAAAAAAACTAATTTTTAGAACAAAATTAGGAACATTCTAATTGAATTTACTGTTTGGACCCTTACTTTGTGGAATCTACTCATATTACTAACATTCTAATTCTTGTTTTTATTAATATTTATATTTAAATTCGAACAATTGCTAATATTTAAGGGATTCAGTTTGTTTGAATGACAGCAACGATGTAATTCTTCCCGGCCTAGTCCTGGAAATACGTACTTTCCGAACTAGGCCGGAAAAGTGCTACTTTCTCACAGAAAAAGCGTCCGGGAAGTAGGTACTTTCCGGACGGTTGCCGAATAACGTCATTTTTTGACACAATCGGTTAAAAAGAGCATTTAATTATTGAATAGTTTTCATTTATATTATAAAGGTAAAGAGGTAAAGAGAGAGAGAGAGAGAGAGAGAGAGAGATAAGTTATTTTTAATTTGATTTCGTTTGAATATATTATTATAAGAACAGTTTTCATTAGGATTATATATTATTATTCAGATAAAGTATGTATCTTATTTTTTGTTTTTTGTTATCATATTGAGAGATAGATTATTTTTTATTTCTTCTTCTTTTTTAATTTTATGTACGACGCATATATGCTCTATTAAAATTTGTATGAATATAATTTCGACGCGTCGCTATGGTTTCTTATTCATTATTTCTACTGTTGGGTGTTTTTTAAAGAAAAAATTCACGTAGGACTATATTTAATCTATGTACCTAAGTAACAACACACTTTCTTTATTTTATGAGATAATTCCGTTAATACTTTTTTATTTTTAGTTGATTTTTCCGTCTTTGATTTTGAAGAGGATTTAATTATTATTATTATCTCAGAAGTAGAAGCAGAAGAAGGAGAATAGTTTTCATTAGGATTATATATAATTATGCAGGTAAAGTATTTCTCTTCTTTTTTTTGCTTTTTGGTTATCATATTGAGAGATAGGTTATGTTTTATTTCTTCTTCTTTTTTAATTTTAGGTACGACGCATAGCTCTAATAAAATTTGTACGAAATCAATTTCGACGCGTCGCTATGGTTTCTTATAAAACTATACCGCCCGATGCAATTTGTCTGTTATCCACCAATGAAGAAATCGATGCATTTAATGCTGAACGTTAAAAATTATATCAACGTGATGTATCCGTATATTTTGCCAATGATTCTGTTCGAGGTATTATTATTAATAGTGATCGAGATAAAAAAAGTCTTTGAAGAATATTGCGAAAAAATCGACGAGTGAATGTTTCGGTTTAGCCGAACAAATTCCCCTTCATGTCGACGGACGAAAATATCAAGAGAATAGACAACAAGATTGTCAAGAGTTTTTATCTGATTTAATTGAAAATTATGTGGGCAATTACAAAATTTATTTAAAATTATATATTCGACAAATTTGAGATGTTTAGCCTGTAACGTAGAGAGAATTGTCGACCGAACGTTATCCAATACAATAATGGTTCGTGTGGCAAATATTGCTGCTGCTGATGGAACATATAGATTAATCTACTACGATGTTTGGAATGTTTAAATAATAATTTTGAAGAAAACTTGACAATTTCGGATTTACAGTTTGGCAAATATAGGAGTGAATGTCGAGAAACGTACGAGGGGCGCGAAGTTAAAATGAGAAAGTATTCGGATGACAAAGAGGGTAATATGCGCTTGGTGAATTAGTACGGTAAATAATGAAAGTACTAAATTCTGTACCCCAGAATAAAATATATATCAAGTAACATTCTTTTATTATTCAGGAGACGTAAATGAAGGTATTAATAGTATTTATTACTGTTTAATAATATCTGTTAGAACAATACTAGTCTATACGAAATAAGAATGCAGATATTTACTTTAAGAAACAGGTAGTGGGGATTCCAATATTTTAAACTTAATCCGGATGTATGTCAGAACAGGGATTCAAACCCTTCGAAAGCATTAAAACAGTAATTAAAAATACATAATTAAAGTACAGATAAAATATTTATTCACTAAATTAATTTAAACAATAGATATTTGTACGTTTCAACTAAAATTATGAATCGAGAAAATATTTCAACAACGATTACATACTAATATTATATAAAAAAATCGGTATCCCGTAAAAACAATGAAAGTAGGAACCCACGCAGTGCTCTTCACTATCTAACAGACACAATAGAACTGAGTGAACTGACAAAAGTATTCAAGTATACCTGCTTGAGGGACCGTACTAATCCCTACTACCATCATCTAGTAACGCGCATTGACGGGCGTGGCTATTTCACATTCATTCCTGTATTTGCCAAAGTGTAGGGAGTTATACAATTTTATGGTTTGTGAATTATTTAAGACGGGACTCTGTTCAAATTTTGACGACGAAAATAATGTAAAGTTATCGAAAAGTCTGCATTCGATAAATCATTGAAAAAATGTACTCTACTGTTTTGAAAGAAAATTGATTGATGATTGAACGTGAAGAGAATTGTTTGAAAATTGTATACTTTTGAGATGAATAGGAAGAGGAGGAAGAATTTCTTTTTTTTTAAATAGGTAATATATACAAATATTTTTATAATCATTATTATTTTGGACAAAGTAGGTTGTTATTGATGATTAATATACTTAATGGATTAAACGACTTACCTTAAGGAAGTTGAATCCAAATTATACGAGCATCTGGTTTCCAATATATAACACACTGTAGTATATTCATCATCTACAAAATGTCCACAACGTTAAAAGAAATAAATTTTTCGCACCCTGTATTGCCCGGCTATCCAGTCTATCTAGGTAGCTCTGTCGTATCTCGTCGTCCCTTAACTCCTCATTATTAGTTGTGTTTAGATCGTATAAATCCAATGGGATAGTCTATATGGTAGACTAGGGTTGGGAGGGAGTTTATATATATTGGAAACCAGATGCTCGTATAATTTGGATTCAACTTCCTTAAGGTAAGTCGTTTAATCCATTAATTATACTTCACATCTGGTTTCCAATAAATAACACACTGTAGATGTTTAAAGCAACGATCTAATAGAAAGTGGTCACTCATACAGAAAGTGTAATCCTGTTAAGATATGTTTAATAATAATTGTGAGATTATAAATCAATAACTACAAAACAAAAATAAAATAACACATCAACTTAAAAAGATACAAAAATTAATAAAAATAATATATAAAGGCGACAAAGTAGGAACACTTATTCTATGTGATAGTGTATTTATTGAGAAAAAAAAATAATAACTCTAACTACTAATACCAGATTTCAATAGCTTATTTGTTCATATTCAGTATGAAATCTGAAAAGTTTTGCTCAATGGTCACATGTCTATCGTAAAATCTTGTGAAAACCTCAGATTTTTGAGTCCACCCTGCAGCCTCGCGAATTGTTTCTATGTTGAAACCAGCTCGTGCTGCGGCTGAAGTAGAAGCATGCGTGGTAGAATGGCTCTTAAAAGTATTGGTATCAATGCCGCTTTGTGTCGATTTTATCCAACGACTTACTGTTTGGGATGATGCGGGATGAATAGGTTTCTTAAGAGTAAGTAATAATTGCTGATTACTTCCATTTCTGAATTTAGAAGTGACTTCCAAGTACCTAGCGTAGCAATGTTGATGCTACACAAAGTTCAGATTTTGATTTCAAAACGTTAAAAGAAAGAATTGGTTGGCATTTCTTTGGGTTTGATGTTTTCAAAATGTCATCGATAAAAATATTAATACTTCCATTTTGATTAATCTTTATATTATTGATTTTTTTTATTTTAGTTAGGGTTTGAACCCTTTGTGCTGTTGTGGGAGCAAGTAAGGTGCTTAGTTTTAATGTTAATTTCTGTAATGATAAAGAAGCTGTTTTTTGAGTTTCCAAGTAAGCTAGTACGATACTTGGATCCCACGTTATTTTGTATTTTGGGAAAACTGGTTTTGTTTTAAAGATACCTTTCAAAAACCTTTTAATTAATAGATTTTGTTCCTCTGAAAATGAAAACAGTAAAGTGAGTGTTAAGTGTGTGTGTGTGTGTGTGTGTGTGTGTTAAGGCTGATGTAGGAAGCTCCATTTTCAAACTCTGTCTGAAGGAATTCCATGACCAGTTGAGCATTAGAGTTAATTAACTGTTGGTTGATATTTTTTTCCCGGCACCATTTCCACCATTTAGTGTATGTTGTGTTATATTGCTTTCGCGTGGAAGCACTTAACGATGCCAGCAAAATAGTTAATGTGGATTCGGGTGCATTCCTTTGACGAAATGCTTGGCGCAAAGTTTCGCTGCAGCCAGGGTGAGGGTTGCACTCATTGGGTGTGGTTTCCTAAAAGGTGATAATAATAGTGTTGAAGAAGGTTTTAAAATCAGTGGGGTGGCAACTAACAATTGTTGGAACAACGGATACCACGCTTGCGAAGGCCAGTATGGTACAATTAATATACCTGTTGCATTACCTAGGATTATTTTGTTTAACACTTGTGGAATCAAGGAGAAAGGTGGAAAAGCATAAAAATATATATCGTACCATGAGATTGTAAAGGCATCAACTGCAAAAGAATCGGGATCTTTGTGCCATGATACATATTTTTCACATTTGGTATTCAATTTTGAGGCAAATAAATCAAGTTCTGGTGTACCAAACTTGTTTATGACTTTGATGTACTCTTTTCCACATAAAGCATACTCAGTTTCTATCGATGTAGACCTCGATTCTTTGTCAGCTTGTATGTTGTCTTTTGTATTGATGTATGATGCAAAAATATATATATTTCGCTCCTCGCACCAATCCCAGATTTGTGATGTGACTGAATTAAGATGTCTGTGTTTAACACCGCCCATGCGGTTTATGTTAGAGATTGCAGTGGTATTATCTAATCTTAGCAAAATGCGACAGTTAGTTTTATTAAGAGCAAAACATTTCAATCCATAATACGCTGCTATTAATTCCAAATGGTTAATGTGCCAATTTTGTTGTTCTATAGTCCAAAAACCGTGCGTGGCTTCCCCGTTAGCAAATGCACCCCAACCAGTTGTCGAGGCATCCGTAAATATTTCCATAATAAACTCTTTTCAATAGATATCGAAGAATGAAAATATATTATTCCAACGCTTTGACAAAGTTTTGAAAAATAATTTTTCCAAAAACAGTGACCGTTCAACGAAGAAGAAACAACTACTTCCCGGGCTACATGCCCCGACAGACATTGAATTACACTTCTAAGTCAAACGGGGTTGGTAAATCTACAAGATTCAAATCAACCATTCTGGTTTGCAACTAGAAGGGACAACATAACTTGTAGACCGGTTTCGGCGTATTGCGCCTCATCAGTACAAGGTATATGTTATCGTCCGAGAGTTAATCCCGGACTGAAATGTGACTATAATCAACAACGATACATATTGTCCAGTTACGGAAATACTTTAGTTGCGAAAATAGCGACATCTCACCTCTAAGTCACAAACCAAAATTCGAATGAGACAACAAGCCACGTGGGCTTGAAACAAAAATGAATTATTACAGTTTCCTGTAAAATTGTCGTATTTAGTAAAGCGTGTTACCAATAGATATCGAAGAATAAAAATATATTATTCCAACGCTTTGACAAAGTTTTGAAAAATAATTTTTCCAAAAACAGTGACCGTTCAACGAAGAAGAAACAACTACTTCCCGGGCTACAGGCCCCGACAGACATTGAATTACACTTCTAAGTCCTCTAATTTAAAATGTGGTGCTGATATATAATTGTTAAGATTTTTCAAATTAAGAATGAACCTGAAACTGCCACTTGGTTTTTTCCTAAAGAAAAAAAGGCGATAAAAACCGTCCATTTTTCTCTTTGCATTCCTTCACAGCCCCCTTGCTTATTAACTCTTGAATAACTTTTTTCAAGGCAATTTTCTCAGTTATAGTGAATGTTTTATTATGGTAAATATTTCTTTGGATCAGTTTGGAATTGAGCGGTAGTTTGAAGCCTTTAATGTAATTTATAATGAAAGGGTTTTTAGTTATTTTAAGCCACTGAGGAACAAAATATTGCAGTCTGCCTGTCAGGTTACCTACCTGTGTAACTTTTACAGATCCCTGCGATGTTGAAGGCTCCGTCGGTAGCACTCCTCAACTTCTACAAATTCTTGCGATGTTGACGGTTTCGTATATTTCGATAGGACGTGCGAAGGTTCGGTTGGCGTCCTTTCCAAGTCATTTTTGAAACTTGATCTGAATCTCGTTTCCTGTTTTTGAAATTCCGGCGCTTGTAGTTTAAAGATTTCTGATTTTCGAAGGAATCATGAATCTTGATATTCCGGCTGGAGTCTTGGGCTGCTTTTTTGGCTGAAGCGGATAGTTTAGAAGACAATAAATACCGTCTGTGTGTATTTATTCCATGAATGCCTTCTGCTATGAGCCTTGCAGCATCCACTAGAATTTTTGTTTCTTCGCTTTTCTCCGGCTTGTCCAGTGAACTATTCAGGGCTTGGCCCAAAGCAGTTAATCCTTTTCCCAAATTATTTTGAACTTTGGATAAATATATATCAGTATTTTTCTGTTCATTTGAAAGCAGAATTTGTACTTCAGCATTGACCTGAGGAACTTAAAGTAAGGTCCCGTTAGAAGGGGTTGGGTATTCTTCCTTTCAGATGATCTTTATCGGTCCCTTTGATAATATAAGAAGACCAACGTGTTAAAATCTGAGCATTTAAAGGAGGACCTGTTGCTCCCTCACTCTCCGGGTAAGCGCCTAGAAGATCATCTAGATCGCCTTCTTTTGTAGAGACCTGTTCCGGTCTTGTAGGCACATGAAACTGGTCCTGTGTGGTATTGTCTGAACTATAGTCGTATACCGAACCGCTTGAGGGAGATCCAGATTCATCACCTGAAAAATGGGAAATTCACCATTGTCAGGATGTCGAACAACAATAAAAAGTGTTTTATTCGCTCACTGTGAAGAAGCAGCTACAGAAATATATATTTTATAAACCATAAAATGTGAACCTTTTAATCTCTCAACTGATAATGAAAACCCTGCATAATGAAATAAGCAAGCCAGGTAAGTTAAGGAAAAAAAATAAGGTCCACGTTACAGACGATCGATAAACGCATCGCTGATTTTTATTACTGTTTTTAACCCCCGATGGCAGAATACGTAACATTCTATGCCACATAAAGCGGTAGTACGAACGTTGGCTTACACAACCCACATAAAGTAGAGTTATTGCATATTCTGTCTATCAGTATTTCTTTGTGAAAAGAATTACCAAAAAGGACAACTCTTTCACGTTAAGTTGGCAATTACGTATATGTTTGTCTTCATATTTATGACAACCAAAATATAACAATAATTATTGTACTTACATTCTGAAGAGCTGCTTGCCAGCTTACGCATTAACTTTTCAAATAATTGCTTGTACTTGTTTTTAGATTTTCTAGATTCGCGTTTTCTTTTCGGCATTTTAAGTTTTTATAACACTGCACTTGTGAACACTTTGGCTCAACAATGAATAATGAGGGGTTGAGGGACGACGAGTTACGACAGAGGTACCTAGATAGACTGGATTGCCGGGCAATACAGGGTGCGAACAATTTATTTCTTTTAACGTTGTGGACATTTTGTAGATGATGAATATACTACAGTGTGTTATATATTGGAAACCAGCTGTGAAGTATAATTTTACATTTTCAGCCTACTTTTTCTCTGCTAAAATTGGTAATTTATATTTTTATAATTATTATTGGTGTCATCAAAATTTTAAAAAAAATTATATATAAATGAAATGATTCTGAATAATAGAAACATTTCTTTTATATAATATAAATAAAAATATACATACATATTATTATATCTATCTGTTGTTGTTGTATATGTATTCTATATTATTTTGGTAGACTTTTCTACGGAATGTTGTCGAGTGGAAGAAGAGGAGGAGGAGGACTATTTTTTGTACTGGATGAGAATAATTTTTTACAACTCAACAGTTGTCTACATCCAATCGGCTGCTGATAAGAAAATGTACTCTTCTGTTTTCGAGAAAAATTGACTATTTTCTAAATAAATTTGTTTCCAATGATTTTGTAAATAGTTTATTAAATTTTGTAACATTTCGAATAATATAAATTTTTTTTACAATTTCCTATACACCGTAAAGTATGGAACAAATTCATTTTTAGCTAAACAGACCATTTTAAGAAATAATCCTGAAACACGTCGATTTTTGATTTTAATTTACCGTACTTTAAAATAATAATCTAATATATAGGGTGAATTACTTTCGAGTAATGACGTCACCCCTCATTTCTTTTAAATGGAACACCCCCATTTTGTCTCAATTTTCGGATTACTCTAGCTGAGCTGATTCCAAAAATGTATCACATGTTGATTCCAATTGGTACAGGGTGGACAAAAATACAATAGTTTTGTGTGTGCTCATAAAGTAACGCGTAACATTCTTTATTAGTTAAATTAACAATATTATCAAAAATAGTTATTGTCTAGCGGCAATTGGTTTAAATGTAACACCCTGTAGTTTGTTACATTTTTAGATTAATAAAAATGAGCTGTTTCCAAAAAAAAACTATTGTATTTTTGACCAGCCTGTACCAATTGGAATCAACATGTGATACATTTTTGGAATAAGCTCAGCTAGAGTAATCCGAAAATTGAGACAAAATGGGGGTGTTCCATTTAAAAAAAATGACGGTGACGTCATTACTCGAAAGTAATCCACCCTGTATATTAGATTTGTAACGAGGTTTTTTTTCATCCGTTCAGAATTATTTTGTTTTAAATATAATTAGCCAGTAAATATTGTTTATAACCCGTTATACCCTCCGAATATGGGTAAAATAATTTAAATATTAAATATTCTCTCCGGGTTTTGAAATAAAATTGTAATTTCATCGCGCTGCGGTTCGAAAATTCATGTTTCCCCACTGCCACTAACTATAGAGTAGGTAGCGCGCAGGTCAAGCTGATCGAGAGAGGGGGATAGGGAGACGAAGCCCTGAGAGTCAGGGAGTCGAAAGTTAAGTTCTACCTGGCCACGGCTGAAGCAAGCTAGCTACCGTTCAACGATCCGTCTGCCGTTTTTTTTATTGTTGTTGTTTTAATATTTCTCATTTTTTTTTTTGCAGTTTGCCTTTTTGATTTTTCTGTTTTAGTAATTTACTTTTATTTGATAAAAGTTGAAACCGTTGCTGCGAAGGTAAGAATTAATTGGAAACTATTTACATTTAAAATAGGCGGTCTTTTCAATCCTTAATAAATAAAGTTTATTCCATTGTATTAAAATTATATTTTACAGTAAGAATCAGTAGTTCCGTTTCATAACAAATATTTCCGAACTCAAGTATAATTTCCTCTTGAAAATCCTTTGATATTTATTCCCGATTTCCAATCCCGTCCCGATTTAAAATATTGAGGAGTGCCAGGCGTCTGGCCAGGGCTCCTTGATCTTTTAATTCATAAAGCCGTTCTAAATTGAAAACTTGAGGGGTGCCAGGCGTCTGGCCAGGGCCCTTCGATATTTTGGTTTAAGAACAAACCCCTTTAATATTTATTCCCGATTTCTAATCCCGTCCCGATTTAAAATATTGAGGAGTGCCAGGCGTCTGGCCAGGGCTCCTTGATCTTTTAATTCATAAAGCCGTTCTAAATTGAAAACTTGAGGGGTGCCAGGCGTCTGGCCAGGGCCCTTCGATATTTTGGTTTAAGAACAAACCCCTTTAATATTTACTCCCGATTTCTAATCCCGTCCCGATTTAAAATATTGAGGAGTGCCAGGCGTCTGGCCAGGGCTCCTTGATCTTTTGATTCGTAAAGCCGTCCTAGTTGAAATCTTGAGGGGTGCCAGGCGTCTGGCCAGGGCCCTTTGATATTTTAATTCAAGGACCGGATCCTGTAGCCTTCCCGTATAAAGCTTCTTCGATATTTTAGTTTGAGAACAAATCCCTTTAATATTTACTCCCGATTTCCAAATTCCGTCCCGATTGAAATATTGAGGAGTGCCAGGCGTCTGGTCAGGGCTCCTTGATCTTTTAATTCGCAAAGCCGTTCTAATTGAAATCTTGAGGGGTGCCAGGCGTCTGGCCAGGGCCCTTTGATATTTTAATTCAAGGACCGGATCCTGTGGCATTCCCGTATAAAGCTTCTTTGACATTTTTATAATTCCCGAACCGGAAAACCTTTCGTATTCTTTTTCCCGATCCCACCAAATGTAAAGTTTTAGTATTACTAATTATTCTACCTACCGGGTGCATCAAAAGTGATGGCACATTTAATAACATATTATCCGGTGTATTTATTTAATTATCAACCTGTTTAGCGAAAAGACCCCTAACATTTAAGTTTGATGTCACCGTTTATTTTCTGTATAAAACCATTGTTAAACTTATAAACCTCTCTTGCTTATGTCCTGCCCGCTTCGTCTCTAACTTGCGCATGTTAATTGTACCTCTAGTTTGCTTATATATTTGTGCTTTTGGATACCAGAGTATTGACGCTTCTTCTTGTATAATAGTGTTTTTTTTATTATTAATATTATAACGGCTTTAGGCAGCCACAACCATTGTATATTTTATAGAGGGTAGGTGTAATAAAACTTAACCGAACCTGTGTGTTTTTCTGACCTGCTGTAGAGTGTAGAGTTTCCCTATAAGTAGAGTAGGCGCTTAGCTGCACGAATTTAGCTTTCCCGCATCGTGGACCAGGAGGGTAACCTTTTGTTTCAGGAACAACAAAGACCGCTACCCCGGCCGGATTGGGATATAACTAGACCCCTGGAAATTACCGTACCTCCATCTGAGGCTACCTGGAACTCTTGACGATTGAAGTCAAGGGGCCGTGGAGTTAACCACGCTAAAAATCTGGCGCCCGAGAAAGTGTAAGTTGTCGAGGGTGTCAAAGTGGCGTGCCCTGTTGGTAAAATCAAAAGGGTATGTAAAAGCGCGTCACAAATTTGGCGCCCGAGCAGGGACCTGATTGTTATATTTATAGCTTGTTTATTTGTATTTTTTTTGTTTTTTTTGCGAAGGTGTAAGGACTATGGTAAAACTGTTTTCTTGTGCTGCGAAGACTGTTTTGCGAAGCTGCGAAGATTGAAGAAGAAGAGGAGAGTTGAGTTAGACATACAAACCGAACTAGTTACCACTGTCTAGCCGAAATAGCCGTTTATGTCTGGAGAAAACTCTGAAAATATTGACTTGGCCCATCTGTTTGACCAAGGAGGAGCGGAAAACTCCGAATCTGATATTTTGGTACCGTCCCAACTACCGACCGTAAGTTCCGTGGAAGAAGTTACAGACCATCGAGTAAGTTGGGTATATTTACTGAAAAACGAGGGTCTTACGATCGAATTAAAAGAGAGAAATTTATCGGTTGCTGGAACCGTTCCTAACAAACGGAAAAGACTCGTCAACTTTTTGAGACGAAGGAATATTGCTCCCCGAACCGCTATAGACCAAGAGGAACCTGTGGAATATCCGACCGCGATGGCAACTCCCCCGATAAACGTACACGATTGGAAGGTGTGCTTTGGAAATCGAGGAGATCCTGCCGCGTTTATAGAAAGGATTGAAGAAATATGTACGGCAAAGAATGTCCAGAAAGACAATTTGCTTCCTGTTTTGCCGGAATTGCTGTCCGGCGAACCCGCATTATGGTACCGAAACAACCGAAGTAGATATACCAGCTGGAACGATTTTGAAAGCGATTTCCGAATTTTCTTCTATCCCGTCAACTATGAAGTTGACTTAGAAGCCGAGATTGGCCGACGTCTACAAAGGAGAAATGAGTCCGTGGCTACCTACATGACCGAACTACAAACTCTCATGCGAAGACATGGGAAGCTAACTCCTGAACAACAGTTAGCATGGTTGTACCGTAACCTTTTGCCCGAATATCGTCTGCAAATTCGAAAAGGGGACTTTGATGACTTCTCCACATTTTGTCAAGTGGTAAGGGAATATGAGCTTCTTAGAAAAGAACTCCAGAATGTACCCAGCCACAGTGGACCGAACCGTGGATCAACCCGTCCGCAGCCGATGAATACACCCAGATATGGAACGTCCCATAACTCGAATCCTGGTCCGTACAGAGAGCCCATTCCCGGTACCAGCCAACCGACATCATCCGGTACTCCTCGCCGTCCGCCACATGATACTACCAATCAACCGTCCGGCTCATCTTCCCGGCAACCAATCTGTTTCCGCTGCGGAGAATCTGGACACTACCGAAACAATTGTCAGAACCCTCAGAAGATATTCTGTTCCCGTTGCCATAAGGAAGGAGTATTTTCCAGAGATTGTTCCTGCGGGAGGCAGGAAAACTAATGCGAAGCTGTCCCGAGGAGAGGCCGACACAGCTTCCGCAAATAATTGCCTCTCATGCTGAAGTACCAGAAGAAATGACCGATTTCCGACCGCACATCGACGTCGAAATTGAGAATCACAAGTACAAAGGCCTGTTAGATACCGGAGCGGCGAAATCATACATCGGTGATCAGATAGCTAAGACATTTTCCCAAAGAAAGCAAACCACCACCCGTCAAGCTACGAGGGCACGTTTAGCTAATGGAAATTTGGTCTCTATCACCGACTCTTATGAGCTAAAATTGAAGACCCAGGACGTCATTATGGAAGGACCGTTCGAACATTTCCCTGGTCTGATAACCGATATTGTTTTAGGACACGATGTTCTCCGAAAATATAATTTCCGTTTGGAGTTAGGAACTGGAAATATATATATCAATAATGAACTAGTAAGGCGTTCATCATTAGCAAGTCCTGTTGGAATATTGGAGAAAGTGAACACAGCCATGAAAGAAATCGATGCCGCTGTACCGATAATATGTAAGGAAGAAACCAACCATCGTTTTGCTGAAGACCACTGTTCTCGAAGCCTGTCTGTTTCTGAAGTCTCCGCGTCTTCCCTGGTGTTAGGGGTTGACAAGGTGCAACTTGTTTCCGAAGTCTCTGCGTTTTCCCTGGAGTTAGGGGTTAACAAGGAGCAATTTGTTTCTGAAGTCTCGGCGTCTTCCCCGGAGTTGTTAGGGGTGGACAAGGAGCAATCTGTTGTTAAAATTTCTAAGTTTTCCCCGGTGCTGTTAGGGGTTAATGAAGAAGAATCTATTGTTGAAGTCTCTGCGTCTACCCCGGAGTTGTTAGGGGTTGACAAGGAGCAGTCCGTTGTCAAAACTTCTGATTCTTCCCCGGTGCTGTTAGGGGTTGTTGAAGAAAACTCTGTTTCTGAAGTCTCTACGTCTTCCCTGGGGTTAGGGGTTGACAAGGAGCAACTTGTTTCCGAAGTCTCTGCGTTTTCCCTGGAGTTAGGGGTTAACAAGGAGCAATTTGTTACCGAAGTCTCTGCGTCCTCCCTGGTGTTAGGGGTCGATGAGGAGCAACCCGTTTCTAAATTATCTGCGTTCTCCCGGGAAGATTTAGGGGATGACGAGAATTTTAGTTATATAGGATGTCCGTTGGAAACAATAACGCCAATTTTGGAAAGGAATTTATCAAAAGAACAGACAGATAGACTGAACATTTTCCTAAGCCGTGAGTTGCCAAGGTTTGAGAAGATTCAAGGTCCAACGACACTAGTTGAGCATGAAATCCGTCTGCTACAACCCCGTCCGATCAAACAGAGATACCGACCTCAGAATCCGAAAATGCAAGAAATTTGCAATACTGAAATAGACGCCATGCTGAAAGAAGGAGTAATAGAGCCCTCTACAAGTCCGTGGAGTTCTCCGATAGTAATCGTGAAGAAAAAGGATGGGAAAAACCGCTTCTGCATTGATTTTCGTAAAGTTAATGAGGTTACCATGAAGGATGCCTACCCGCTTCCATTTATCAATGCTATCCTGGATAAGCTGCGAAAAGCCAAATATATTTCCAGTTTGGATCTGAAGAGTGGGTATTGGCAAGTTCCGTTAACACCCGAAAGCAAACCCATCACCGCCTTCACCGCACCGGGACGTGGATTGTTTCAATTCACGGTTCTTCCATTTGGCTTACACTCCGCACCAGCCACATTCCAGAGACTGGTTGATCAGTTAATAGGTCCGGATTTGGACCCTTACGCATTTGCATATCTGGATGACATAATCGTGCTGGGGGAAACGTTTGAGCAACATTTGGAAAAGCTGTCCGAAGTGTTCCGCCGATTACGAGCAGCACGGCTGAAACTAAATCCGGAAAAATGTCATTTTTGTTCACCATCAATGAAATACTTAGGCCATGTAATCACTGGAGATGGAATCCGTACCGATCCAGAAAAGGTCGAGAGTATAATTAAATTTGCAGCCCCGAGAAATATCCGAGAACTAAGAAGGTTTTTGGGAGTTGCATCCTGGTATAGGAGGTTCGTGCCATCGTTTTCCCAAAAGGTGGCTCCGTTGACAAGATTGCTCCGGAAATCTCAGCGATGGAAATGGACTGAAGATCAAGAAACCGCTTTCACGAAAATTTAAAACTGCTTGTCGGAAGCTCCTGTATTAAGCTGTCCCAATTTCAGTATACCGTTCACTCTACAGACCGATGCCTCCGAGTATGGGTTAGGAATAGCCCTTACCCAGCAGAAGGATGGACATGAACACGTCGTAGCTTATGCAAGCCGCACTTTGAGTCCTGCCGAGAAGAATTACTCCGTCACAGAAAAAGAATGTCTTGCCATTGTATGGGGGATTGAATGGATGCGTCCTTATTTAGAGGGCTACCATTTCACGGTTGTTACCGATCATCAGTCCCTTAGATGGTTACATTCCATAGCTAGTCCGTCCGGACGCTTAGCGCGATGGAGTATCTTTCTGCAACAATATGACTTCGAGATACAGTATCGTAAAGGTGCTCTAAACCGTGTTGCCGACGCCCTGTCCAGAAATCCGCTTCCAATGACCGCCGAGGCCGACCCACCATCTGTACTCTGTCTGACCGATGTACCCACCGAATGTTCATGGTACCGAAATAAAAAGGAAGAAGTCCTGAAGGAACCAGACAAGTTCCCTGACTACTGCATCAAAGAAGGCCGTTTGTACCGTCATTTTTGGGATATAAATGATTTAAGAGAACCTGAGATGAGTGATCCATGGAAACTGTGCATAGCAAAATCCGACAGAACCCGAGTCCTCCAAGAGAATCATGACGCTCCTAATGCAGGGCATCTGGGAATTGCTAAGACTATCACCCGTATTGCTAAGTCGTACTATTGGCCTGGAATGTTTCGAGACATCACCAAGCACGTTCGCCGGTGTTTACAATGCCAGAAGTACAAACCGTCACAACAGAGGAAAATGGATCCCGAGTCAGAGTCATCCTATGAAGTGTTGAGTTTTTACGACACCGCCGATAGTCTATCAGATGATGCGGAGGGTTTATCCACGCGTATCACAAATTTGGCGCCCGTGGAAAGGGTCTCAGAAGAAATTAACGAAACAGTTGAAGTTCCCCGGATACAGCAGCAGCAGAAAGCTGGCTATTCCCAGTCCGATGTTCTTTCTCCAAGAACCAAAAGGAAGCGAAGCCACCCGGAGTCGGGGAGCTTCATATGCATCACCAATGGCCTTTGTTGGAGATGTGGAACATCTGGCCACCACCGACATGATTGTACGCGTCGAGCTATCATATTCTGCTCCCGATGTGGGAGAGTAGGGAAAATGTCCCGAGACTGTCCATGTGACCGGACTACCGACCGTTCCCGAGTAATGAGACCGATGAAGTCCGTAGCCGTTCAGGCTCACCTAGTATCCCGTTCTAATTCCCGTCCACGACGGGCAACCCAGGAGAAGGGTGTACAATGCGACTTATGTAGTTGTTCCATGTCATCACTACCGGCAACCAACCGCCTACCCGAAAGATACTCCCGCCTGCACCAAAATATCAGAGTCCGAGGATTTGGACCAAGCTCCGGAGTTCGTAGCAGAAGCTACCGACTCTAACCACGACTACATCAAATAAAGTCCGGATAATTCCGGCACATAGACTGCTTTTAGTTTTAAGAAATTTTGTAATACTATTATATTTGTTTCATAGGTAGTAGGTCATAGGGAAAAAAAAAATGTAAAGCACGAAAGCGATTCTTGCGTCCTTTAATTTTTTTTTTACCGAAGTAAGGGGGGGATGTAACGAGGTTTTTTTTCATCCGTTCAGAATTATTTTGTTTTAAATATAATTAGCCAGTAAATATTGTTTATAACCCGTTATACCCTCCGAATATGGGTAAAATAATTTAAATATTAAATATTCTCTCCGGGTTTTGAAATAAAATTGTAATTTCATCGCGCTGCGGTTCGAAAATTCATGTTTCCCCACTGCCACTAACTATAGAGTAGGTAGCGCGCAGGTCAAGCTGATCGAGAGAGGGGGATAGGGAGACGAAGCCCTGAGAGTCAGGGAGTCGAAAGTTAAGTTCTACCTGGCCACGGCTGAAGCAAGCTAGCTACTGTTCAACGATCCGTCTGCCGTTTTTTTTATTGTTGTTGTTTTAATATTTCTCATTTTTTTTTGCAGTTTGCCTTTTTGATTTTTCTGTTTTAGTAATTTACTTTTATTTGATAAAAGTTGAAACCGTTGCTGCGAAGGTAAGAATTAATTGGAAACTATTTACATTTAAAATAGGCGGTCTTTTCAATCCTTAATAAATAAAGTTTATTCCATTGTATTAAAATTATATTTTACAGTAAGAATCAGTAGTTCCGTTTCATAACAAATATTTCCGAACTCAAGTATAATTTCCTCTTGAAAATCCTTTGATATTTATTCCCGATTTCCAATCCCGTCCCGATTTAAAATATTGAGGAGTGCCAGGAGTCTGGCCAGGGCTCCTTGATCTTTTAATTCATAAAGCCGTTCTAAATTGAAAACTTGAGGGGTGCCAGGCGTCTGGCCAGGGCCCTTGGATATTTTGGTTTAAGAACAAACCCCTTTAATATTTATTCCCGATTTCTAATCCCGTCCCGATTTAAAATATTGAGGAGTGCCAGGCGTCTGGCCAGGGCTCCTTGATCTTTTAATTCATAAAGCCGTTCTAAATTGAAAACTTGAGGGGTGCCAGGCGTCTGGCCAGGGCCCTTCGATATTTTGGTTTAAGAACAAACCCCTTTAATATTTACTCCCGATTTCTAATCCCGTCCCGATTTAAAATATTGAGGAGTGCCAGGCGTCTGGCCAGGGCTCCTTGATCTTTTGATTCGTAAAGCCGTCCTAGTTGAAATCTTGAGGGGTGCCAGGCGTCTGGCCAGGGCCCTTTGATATTTTAATTCAAGGACCGGATCCTGTAGCCTTCCCGTATAAAGCTTCTTCGATATTTTAGTTTGAGAACAAATCCCTTTAATATTTACTCCCGATTTCCAAATTCCGTCCCGATTGAAATATTAAGGAGTGCCAGGCGTCTGGCCAGGGCTCCTTGATCTTTTAATTCGCAAAGCCGTTCTAATTGAAATCTTGAGGGGTGCCAGGCGTCTGGCCAGGGCCCTTTGATATTTTAATTCAAGGACCGGATCCTGTGGCATTCCCGTATAAAGCTTCTTTGACATTTTTATAATTCCCGAACCGGAAAACCTTTCGTATTCTTTTTCCCGATCCCACCAAATGTAAAGTTTTAGTATTACTAATTATTCTACCTACCGGGTGCATCAAAAGTGATGGCACATTTAATAACATATTATCCGGTGTATTTATTTAATTATCAACCTGTTTAGCGAAAAGACCCCTAACATTTAAGTTTGATGTCACCGTTTATTTTCTGTATAAAACCATTGTTAAACTTATAAACCTCTCTTGCTTATGTCCTGCCCGCTTCGTCTCTAACTTGCGCATGTTAATTGTACCTCTAGTTTGCTTATATATTTGTGCTTTTGGATACCAGAGTATTGACGCTTCTTCTTGTATAATAGTGTTTTTTTTATTATTAATATTATAACGGCTTTAGGCAGCCACAACCATTGTATATTTTATAGAGGGTAGGTGTAATAAAACTTAACCGAACCTGTGTGTTTTTCTGACCTGCTGTAGAGTGTAGAGTTTCCCTATAAGTAGAGTAGGCGCTTAGCTGCACGAATTTAGCTTTCCCGCATCGTGGACCAGGAGGGTAACCTTTTGTTTCAGGAACAACAAAGACCGCTACCCCGGCCGGATTGGGATATAACTAGACCCCTGGAAATTACCGTACCTCCATCTGAGGCTACCTGGAACTCTTGACGATTGAAGTCAAGGGGCCGTGGAGTTAACCACGCTAAAAATCTGGCGCCCGAGAAAGTGTAAGTTGTCGAGGGTGTCAAAGTGGCGTGCCCTGTTGGTAAAATCAAAAGGGTAGGTAAAAGCGCGTCACAGATTATTATTTTAAAATACGGTAAATTAAAATCAAAAATCGACGTGTTTCAGGATAATTTTTTAAAATGGCCTGTTTAGCTAAAAATGAATTTGTTCCGTACTTTACGGACACAGTGTATAGTTTTATTTAAAAAAAACTCAAAATATCAGCACCACCACCACCACAAGTGCAAATTTTCTAGATTCCGCAGCATTTCTGATAATTTTCTCAATCACAGCCAGGTGTTTAACAAAACAATAATTCATCCACATCATCATCATTTAGTAGTATACAACTACTATGTATCCATTCTCTACTCGACTAAGAATTTTCATCATAAAATTATAAAAAGTTCCATATTAAACACAACGTGCCGAGCGGAGCGAGGTACGTAGCAACTCCAACATCCATCAAAGTCATTTTCATTTCAAATATTTCAAACAACGACGACGATGACGACGTCAGTAACTTTCTTTCACATAGATACATATATCGAAAAAGAGAAACACATTTATATAATAATTTTTTTTTAATTTTACTTTTTTGTGCCAGCTCAACTATATAGCTGACGAAGTAACAGTTGTTTTTTTTTTTCATATTTTACTCTTATAAAACAATTTTACAGAAAGTTGTCTAAATTTTACTCTTATAAAACAACTGTACAGAAAGCAAGACTTTTACTTCCTCCTCTAAATGATCAAATTTGGTCATCTTTCCACTTCAAACACAAACACAGCAACTCTAACATCCAACACAGTCATTTTCATTTGAAATATTTCAAACAACGACGACAGTAACTTTCTTTCCCACAGAGATACATATATCGAAAAAGAGAAATACACATTTATATACTAATTTTTTTAAAAAAATTACTTTTTCATGTCAGCTCAACTGACGACGTAATAGTAATTATGCGCCAAGGTAGAAAAGTGAGTTATTATTGTCGAGAAGCGAAGCTTCGAGGTCTTTAATGGATCCGAGACATTAATACACTTTTCTACCGTGGCTCATATAGCATTTTTTTCACTACTGGTATTTTATTTTTTTTAATATTAGTTTTTAAAACTTATAAAAATCGAATATGAATTTCAAAATTTTCTTAATAATCAAATCATTCATGCTTCTGTCAAATGTAAAACACAAACGTCAGTTTATAATATTTTCATATTATGAGGGCCGTTCGGCAATGCTACTCCATTGACTCAGTACACTCCATCCTTCTTTAAACCGTTCGGTTATTACAGAACGAGTAAAAGGAGCAGTCTTTAAATCGTTCGTTTACTGTGGAGTGGTGTGAAAAGAGTTTGTACCACCTCGGCGAGGTGGGGTTTTAGGAGTGAATATGCGCATTTCGATTATAAGCCAAAAAATAAAATTCATACGCATTTTAGGTTACATAGTTCACAATTGCGAAGTAATAATTATTCATATTTTATAAAAATACTAAAATATAACCACAAAAATATAACACCGAATGACATTTGTTTGAGTTTGACGTTTGATAGATGTCCTTCGTTTGACAGTTTGAGAGTTCGGTAACAAATGATTCTTTTACTCTACGAGAAATCTGCTTCTGCTCCACTCCTATCATTCTCCATTTCGGAGTTAATTGCCGAACGGCCCTTTTTTGTATTTGCATGAGTTAACCTCACATTCTGTCAAATGGATTGAGATTTAGTTCTAATCAAGTAGGATCTGTAATTTTCTACCTTGGTTAATAATGAACAACTTTACTACCTCAACAAAAGTCAATAAAGTTAGGTTTAGAGGCTAGTAGTGAAAAAAAGTTGTTTTTTCCTATGCTCGAGCGTGGATCCTATCCATTTGCATGTGGTGCTGTTAATCCCTCTTTTTTTAAGGGATCTGTTTATTGATTACATCGATGTGTTGTCAAAAGCACCTTCGATGTCTAGGAATGCGGCAAGGGCTACTTCCTTATGATTCAGACTCCTTTAAGGAGCTGAGATCAAATTATGCAGGGCAGCTTCTCCTGATTTCCCTGCTTAATAAGCCCATTGTAGTCTTTGTAGAGGGATGCTCTTAAGCGCTCCTTCCTGCAAATACATTTGTAAAAGTTTTTCCACGGTTTTCACTATGAATGATGTCAGACTGATCGGTCGGTAGGATTTAGCATGGGTGTACGTTTCTTTTCCTGGTTTAGGAATAAACACCACCTTTGACTCTCTCCATGCAATTGGTATATATCCTAGAGCATAGCTGCTTCGAAGTATCAGAGACATCAGTCTAATCCCTCCTGCAGGAGCTTGAAGAATATGCCATCTGGTCCTTTGGTTTTGTAGGGATCAAATGAAGGTCTCATTCGTGAGTTCCCATCCCAGTCCTCTTTGGTTGTCTTTGTTTTGGCAACCGGCCCGTTTTCATAGCTTGACTCTATCTTTACCTAACCTGGAAAGTGCACACTGAGGAGGTGCTCTAGAGTATCTGCATCAGTATTTCAAAACTTTACGCTCGGCAACTAAATAGAACCAAGTTTGTTAGAAGTATCCCTTTTGAAAATCTTGTTGATTCTGACGCTGTCAGGGAGACCTTGCATGTCCTCACAGAATTCTCTCCAGGACCGCACGCTCTTAGAAAATAAATTTTTCAGTATTTTGTTACATATGGCTGTTTACAATTTTTATTGGATTTAAAAAAAGGTAGTCAGAATTTGTTTAAAAGTTGATCAACAAGAAAATTGTGTTTAAAAATTTTTTGTTGTCACTATATATATATGCGGGAAAAAAGTACTCACTTTTTTCCCGTGAAAAAGTAATTTCATAAAAAGTGATATTTTTTTCAATATTACATCGTCTTTTTTCCCGTCACAGAAAAAAATAGTGTATTATAGACGAGAAAAATATTAGATTTTAGCTCTCGGTTTTTTGTCATAACCTCGAGCTAAAATCTAATACTTTTTTCCCTTGTATAATATTTTAGTGCAATTGTGATTTTTCTAGACTTGTCTCAAGTAATGTATAATGTATATAATTTTAGTCTATCATAATAAATATTCTTCCCTACTTTATTTATCTTTGAATATTTTTGATAACCTTTGGTAACTGAAAACACTCTGGTTTTCTTAAATTAAATTCACGTCTTCGTTTTAAATAAGCTGCACTACCAACGCAATCCAATTGCAATGCTTTTCAACAACCCTGCCCGTTTTTAATTTTTAACAATTTTAATATTTCTAATTCTTACTTGAGTTTTTGTAATAAGTAATGTTTACTATTTGACTACTGCTATTTATAAAAACTAAGGTTACTGTTTTTAGATTTGCAGTGGCGACGCCGCGGTGAAAAAACAAACTGCTTAGATAGACGATTTTGAGATCAGGTTTTGTCAATTTTTCCGTATGAGTTTGATCTCCTTATCTAGCCTTCATGAGTTGAATCATGGATACTAGATAAGAATAACGAACTCATACGGTAAAATTTACAAAATCTTCCAAATAACCATTTTGTTTTTTACCGCCGTGTCGCTATTGGTTGTTAAATACGGCTGTGGAATGCAGATAAAATGTTAACCTTACTTTTTGTTTGACAGTAGGTATTCAAACTAGTACAAAAACTAGAAAGATTAAAAATGGGCAAGGTGTGTTTAGTTAAATATGGAAATATTGGTTGGTGGTGCAGCTAATTTAAAACTAAGACGTGAGTTGAGTTTAAAAAGACCAGGAATTTTTCAGGTACCTACTTACCAAAGCTAATTTAAAATATCTCCGAGAAAAACAGGCCAAGTAAACTGGTTTAATAGAGAAATTCTCGCTAACCATAATCAAACTTGTAGAATTGCCCTGAGATTCTTTTTTTTCTGAATTTTCCACAAATATACATTTCGTAAGCTAGCAGTTTAATTCGAGCAATTAAAATTTGTTTCTGAAATTATTTTAATTATGATAAGTATAACAATTACCTGACACTAGCTAAGTGTGTTAACGACAATTAAAGGGTTTAATCAATTGTAACGGCTATTTTGCATTTCGCACAAGATCGATTCGAATCGTTACCACATCGTGGAGATTTGTAAGGGTGCTGCCCGATATTTGTCAGTTAATTAGTTGTAGTCGTAGAGTGTAGAGAGTGTGGACAGTTTATGTGTATAAGGTGAAAATTATCATGGAGTATGAATTACTGATGCTAAAATGGGGACTAGAAGAGTTTTTGCTTTAGAGGTAAATAAACTTTAAAAATTAATTACGTATATACATAGGATATTCATTATTTGTTTTTAAGTGAAATAAAACATTCTATAGTTCTGTGATATTTAAAATTTGAAAACCGGTGATACAAATATTTGAAGGAAGCCGTTTTGATTGGGATTCTTGTAAAAGTTTATTTTGGACACAATACAATTCAGATTATAGATAAATATTTCAAATATGCAGTGCACTGATAACAACATTTCTATGATAAATTGAGACACCTGCAAAAGGAAATCTAATCTCATTGCAGTGAACACACCCAAAAATTCGCTTAGAAATTGCAGTATGTGACCAAGGAGTAATAATCGCTAAAACCACTTTTATTTTATGTTTTCGAGGTCGCTGAAGACGAATCTGAAATTATTTTTTTCCTAAAAATGGGGGAACATGGGATAAAATGGCAATTGAGTGAAAAATTCGTAAAAATGATAATTTTTGTTATTCAATTCGGTGTATATCTTAACAAGCAATTATCAATATTTTTTATGGCAATTTAGATGTTTATTTTACAATAGCTGCAAAATAACTCCACTCCGATAATTCTCTGAGTTCCATTAAATTAGAAGTTAATTTTTAAATGTGTGCCGCAACGAATTCCTAGTCATTTCATATAATCGCAAGAGTTGAGTGACGAAGTTTCGAATATTTAACTATAGGTACAGAAGTATGTAGTATTAAATTTAGTATGTGAGGAAGTTTTTGTAAAAGTAACAGCTCTTAATATACATTAGAAAAAAAAAACTAGAAGATTTCAAAGTCAAACGCCGACGCCGTTCGCGCGGCGTGCAACGTGGTTGTGATGCGGATAAATTGTTTGCCGCGACAGGAACCTTTTGTATGTTTCAAGTACTGCTTATTATGATACTTTTAACAATTTATTTGTTAATGTGAGTAACAGGGCGTCGGCCCAGTTTTGTAGTGGAACGCTTCTGATGCGATAATTACAACCAAGCAAGGTCGAGCGAGGTTAGTACTTGGATGGGTGACCACTGGGGAAACACCGTCGTAGAGCCCGTACAGCCTGCAGCGAAACACCTTAGATTACTAGGGTCAGTAGCATATCACAGCTCGCAGGCATTATACCAATGAGCACGTGGTATAATGTAGATATGCCGTCTTTCGGATGAGACGTAAAACCGAGGTCCCGAGTCCATGGATGTTGGGCTCGATAAAGATCCCTACCACTGGTTGGAACACCAGTGGATTCGGCAAAATTTCCGGTTAGGGGTAGAGTGCTCCCGGCGTCGGTGATTAGCATGAGTTACAGAAATAGACCGACGTTAAATAACCGAATAAAAAAAAAGTGAGTAACAAGAATACATTTATAGTGATATTTTAATAAAAAATGTAAAGTATATTCATTGCAATCGGCATAGTCTGAATTATGTAATACATTACATTTATGTGATTTTATTACTACTTCCTTGCAAAAATTATGTTTTATAACTCTAAATCATTAAAATATGTACCTAGAAGTTATTTCTCTTTCATATTTTCCGTACCAACTAAATTCTTCTTTTCTATTAAATATTAGGATCTGAAACTCCCTTACATAGAGGTACTAAATTTTTATACAACATAGTTAATTATTCGAAATTCGAAACTTCGTCACTCAACTTTTGCGATTATATGAAAAGACCCGGAATTCGTGGCGGCACACTTTTGAAAATCCACTAGGTACTAATTTAATAAATGTCAGAGAATTATCGGAGTGGACTTATTTTGCAGCTATTGAGTATAGTAAAATAAACAGCTAAATTGCCATGAGATATATTGATAATTGTTTAAGATATAGCGAGTTGAATATCAAAAATTATAAAGTCCATTTTTATGAATTTTTCGCTTAATTCCCATTTTACCCCATGTTCCCCCATTTTTAGGAAAAAAAGGATTTCAGATTCCTGGAAAACATAAAATATAAGTGGTTTTAGCGGTTAGTACTCCTTGGTCACTAGAAGGTCTATTTGGGAGTGAGTCCCGCTCGCCTATTACACTCTAGAGTTCTGTTCAGACTAAATGAATTGTTGGTAATTTAAAATTTAAATCAATACCAAAATCTCTATGCATTGAAAAAAAGTTCATTCAGTGAAAATAAACCATTCATCCATTCAAATTTTAGATGACTATGAGATTTTTTATATTGAAATTTTAAATGTGTACATCAGTTTATGTTTTAATTTATACATACTAAATACATAGTTTTGTACTATATAAATGCTTTTATGTTTTAAATTACAAACGAAATGTTCAAAATATTTATTTGTATTAAAATGTTTTCAAGATGAAGGCATTACAGATGAGTCATTCAGACTCCTTGATCAGGAATCCATCAATTCCTTATTTCCCAAATTGGGCCCAAGGCTGATATTGAAAAAGAAATTGGTAATGTATTTAAAAAAAATGTTTATAGTTAATGATACCTATAGAACTTATTTATTACATTTTTTGTTTGATATTCAAAATATGCAGAAATTAGGTCAATAAGGTCAATAAGGTCAATAAAACACTTTAATCTTATATTTTAGAATTATTCTGAAGTATTTTCACCAGCTACAAGCTCCATTCAATCAGGTGACAGTATGATAGTAGATATAGACGATCCACACTTATTAGAAATTTTGAATGATACCTCAGAGAGCGCCGAAGTCCATAATGAACCCGAAAATCCCCCACCAGCAAAAATACAAAAAATAAGTTCTCTTTTCACAAATTTAAGTAAATTTACATATCATTAAAATTTACTAGTTTCTTGCATATAGCTGAAATGTGAACGTTAACCTGTGTTGATTAATTTAGTCACATATGAATTTTAGGGATTAGAAGAACTGCTTAAAACATCCTTAGAAGGGAGAATTATTTTAGCCAGAAAATCCAAATTGAATAATGATAATAGACAAAAATTGGCAAAAATAGTAATCAATTATTTGTTGTCCAGGACAAATGGAATTTCAGAGTGAGTACAACTGTTTTATATGTATATATATAATTGAACACTTAACTTGATGTTTATTTATAGATTGAAACGTGAAGAATTTCTACAGGCAGCAGATGAAATCAAAAAGCTGTTTCCTGAGGAAGAGAAGGAAACTTATTACATTCCATACTCGTCGAAATCAAAGGGATTCAGACTTCCTGCCAGGGGAAAGTTATGGTCTCGGTATGTCAATGTGAAGGCTGCTTTAAGATTGTCTAGTAGTCAAACTGTAAAGAGTATATCAGAACCAATCATTGAAAAAAATGGAGAGGCAGAAAGAGAAATAGTTTTTTTAAGAACTGCCATTGAACCTTACGTTAGAATACTAAGTTCATGGGATATGAGTTACCAAGTAAGATATACACAATATATATCCAACAGGAATGTGGATGATAATTTATTCGAAATTTTTCCATGTCTACGCCAAAGATGGGGTCTTGAACTTGTAAGTGTTACATTTTTATATCTGACCAATTCTGTTACATTCATACTACAAAATAATTTAATTGGCATACTGACTAATCAACCAAAAAAATTGAAAATAATAGTTTAAAATAGGACTCATTAAAGTGAAAAAAAATTATAGTTTAACTGATTTTTGTATTACAGATGGAGATGGATTTCAATCACATGTATCCAGACAAAATAGATTTAATATATTCCAACTGGCCCAAAGTTGCAAATGCAATAAAGTTGGAGGCAGTTGAAAGGAGGATATATATAAATGAGTCCAACTTAGGTGAATATCTTTAGAAAATCTGTTATTTGTTTTGCTTAACTTTTACACTTACTGGTATATGACTTAGCTACTGTTACTTATGAACTCTTTTAATTCCAGATCAAGATACAAACTGCCTATTGATTTTACCATATTTATTTAGTCCAGTGACATTGAAAAAAAACTCCAAAGACCCCAAAAAAACTGGCGTCCTACTCGAAAAGAGGTACAGAACAGTTTTTTTTTTCTCTGTCAAGGTAAATAATTCATATTACTACAAAAATATATTAAAGTTGACCTAGATTAATTTAGTCTGAACAATACTTTTCACAAAATACAGGTTCTTCTAGTATATTAAGATTACAATACTATGAATTTTTATTGGATACTTGAAACTTTTCTCCTTTCCGTTTTTTGTTAGTCTTCTACAGTAAAAAGAGTTCCTGGAAAGTTGGAGAAAACAAATATCTACTATTTTTTGAAATTTTTTTTAACATTATAGGATTCTGAAGATTTGGAGGACATTATAGCCAGGAGGCACACCGTCTTGAGCACCTTAAATATACCCCTGCAGCCATTTGCGTATATTTTGGACAAACAATATTATGTTTCGATATATGACACAAATTTTAAAGTGGAGTCATGTGTCAGATGTTTAGAAACACTTTTTAAGGCTATTCATGCCTTAAATTTAGAGTATGCTGCTGAGGCCAAACATTTTTGGCATTTTATTCAGGAAGTAGTTTTCCAAATTCCAGAGCAGTATAAATCCAGTAACACCACGGCTGTAATTACCGACATAAGACACCATTTGAAAAAAGAAGAATAGTTTAACAGAGGTAAATTGATCTCAAGCTGTGCTGTGGTTTTTATTTTTAGATTTTTTTATGTACCTCTGCTTAAATCGGTAATGTTAATAATTAATGAATATTTTGGGTTCTTTGTTCGAAGTGCACATATCGAGTGTTTTGGTTATAAACTTGTTGACTAGACAGAGGGAGATCAAGGTTGTATTTTTTTGCTTAAATGTCGACATGACATAATGTTTTATAATAATGTAAGATTCGTTGGTTTTTGTAAACGTTAATGAATTAAAATATATAGAAACAACCGCTTTAGTTCTGGAATGAAAATATCTGGGAATTTAGAATTATCCCAATATAGTGGTCCTTCTGAGCGGGATAGTAATCTTCAATTTGGAATTTTGGAAATTTGAAATATTGGAGCATTAGACTTTCAATTTGACCTGTGTTACATTTGATGAATTGGAATATCAAACTGGTAACATATATTGAAAGAATCTTATGTATTACATGTTCTGCGTAGATTTGCATTACTGGATCTTAATTGGAAGTTAATTGTGGTTGATTGCATACAGTGTAAGAAAAGGTTAAAATTTGGATCATTGTTTGCTGATTTTGTCCCGAATCCTATTTCAACAGGCTGATTTATCAAACTGTAGAAGACCTAAGCTTGGTGAGGTGTCTTTGTTTACTATTCGTCATTTATTGCGTGGTTTTATATCTTTATCAACTTAATTTGTGTGAGTACTGGGTGAGCATCTAAAAAATTAACATGGATGCTAAATTAAAAGATTTAAATAGAAAGAAAGGTTCCATTAAAAGTAAATTAACTCATTTTGGGAGATACTTAGATAATTTTGATAAATCGAAAACTATCGAGTTAAAAGAAAGGTTAATTAAAGCTGAAAAATTATTAGATGACCTTGATGATATACATTTTCAAATTTTAGAGATAATAGCAGATGAAGGTGTGCAAGGTATTTTAGATGAAAGAGAAACATTTGAAGACTCATTTTCCAATTTTATAGCTAAAGCTAAAGAGATTTTGTTTGAAAGTAGAGTAGAATCAAATGATAAAGATGATCATGCCAGTGCACAAGGCGATAAGGCTTGTAATGTGCGTGAGTTTCCCATAGAGAGATCTGTTAAGCTACCTTCAATACCAATTCCTACCTTCGATGGAGAGGTAGAAAATTGGCTTGAATTTAAAGAAACTTTTGATTCTCTTATTAACAGTAATGAACAAATAAGCAATGTAAAAAAATTTCATTTTTTGAAGAAAGCTTTACAGGGGGAAGCCCAAAAGGTAGTTCAAAAACGTAAGACAACTGGTGAAAATTATGAAATAGTTTGGCAACTATTGTGCGATAGATATGACGATCCTCCTTTGCTGGTTGATCACCATTTAAATGCTTTAATATCATTTCCACCGTTGTCTCACGAATCAGGGGAAGCGTTACGAAATATGTATGATGTCATTTTAGAAACACTGGTAGCATTAGACAAGCTTAACGTTTCTACTGAAAACTGGGACCCTCTAATAATACATTTGATGAGTAAAAAATTAGATCAAGCCACTTTTATTAAATGGGAAGAGGCTAAGCCTCGTGGATTGGCATCCTTGGATGACTTTAATTCGTTCTTAATTAATAGGGTATCTTCTTTGAAAACTATAGAACGCAACAGAAAAGAAAATGGAAAAGTTAATAAATTTGGAAATAAAAATAAATATCAAAGATCATTTGTTTCAATTGAAAATTATAATAGTTGTCTTTATTGTAAAAGTAAACACGTATTACAAAAGTGCACTAAATTTTTGAAACTGAATACTTACTCTAGGTATGATGTGGTGAAGCAATTAGGTTTATGTTTAAACTGTTTTGGTAGAAATCATACTAGTAGACAATGCAGTCACAGCAACTGTTTGAAATGTGGATAAAAAACATCGTTCAATTTATGCAGGAATATTTAGATTTAGGTCATATGTCTGCGGTTGATGCAGCAGGGGATGAAGAGATAAATTACTATTTTCCACATCATGGTGTTTTGAATGAAAATTCAGAAACTACCAAACTTAGAGTTGTTTTTGATGGTTCGGCAAAAACAGATTCTGGAATATCATTCAATGACATCCAGTATATTGGCCCGAGATTACAGGATGATTTATTTTTAGGTCTTCTTAGATTTAGAGAACACGTAGTGGCTGTATGTGGTGATGTAGCTAAGATGTACAGAATGATATGGGTGGATCCATCTCAGAGGTCATTGCATAAGATAATTTGGAGATCTTCACCAACAGACCCATTATTAGATTATACCCTTAACACGGTTACATATGGAACACGATCTGCTCCATACTTAGCGGTAAAGTGTTTGCAACAGTTGGGTATTGAGGCTTGTGCCACATATTCTAAGGCTTCACAGGCTATACTGAGAGATTTTTACATAGATGACCTGCTGACTGGGGCTCAGTCAGCTGAGGAGGCTATAGAACTCTGTTGCCAAATTTCTCTAATTTTGAAAGCTGGAGGGATGGAACTCCGTAAGTGGGTATCAAATGATTCAAATGTACTTAATGTATTGGATGGAATAGAGGTTAGGGATAAAGTTTGTTTTGGAGAGAAAACTGAAAATAAGACACTTGGATTGTTTTGGCAATTTAAACAGGATATCTTAAAGTTTTCTACTAAACTTTCCATTAACCGCAAGAGAGTAACGAAAAGAGTAATACTCTCAGAAATTTCAAAAATTTTTGACCCCCTTGGATTGGTTGGACCTTGTGTCATATTAACAAAAATTTTACTACAAAAGCTCTGGTTGGAAAAAATAGGATGGGATGAATCATTGTCTTTAGAATTAGAAAGGCAATGGTTTAAACTAAGAGACGATTTATCTACTTTAAATTCTCTTAAAATCCCTAGACATGCGATATGTACTAATTTTAGGAAGCTTGATTTGATAGGTTTCTGTGATGCATCCTCTCAAGCTTATGGGGCAAATATTTATGTTAGAAAAGAAGACCAGAGTGGTAAAATATTTGTGAATCTTCTATGTTCTAAGGCTAAAGTGGCTCCACTTAAAGTCTTAACTATTCCGAGAATTGAACTTTGTGGGGCATTGTTGTTGGCAAAACTGATGGATAGGGTTTTGAAGGCGTTGACTATAAAAATATACACAGTTTTTTATTTTTGTGATTCAACTGTCGTATTATGTTGGTTAGAGATGAATTCCAGTAATTTACAAATTTTTGTTGGAAATGGGGTAGCCGAAATACAACAATTGACTAATACAAATTATTGGATGCATGTGAGATCAGAACACAACCCTGCAGATATAATATCTTCAAATCTTGTAGTCAATTCAATGTGGTGGAATGGTCCTGAATGGCTACACTTAGATAACACTTATTGGCCAGTGTCTCGTGTGTTTGAAAAACCTTCCACACTTCCTGAGACCAAGGTTAATGTTTTTAATTGTACAACCAAGCTAGATACTTTTTGTCTTAAGAATTTTAATTGTTTTAATAAGTTAAAAAGATCTTTTGCGTATTGCCTGCGGTTTATAGGTAGGATAAAAAAAGAGAAAGTTTAGATTGGATGTCTAATACCTATGGAATTAAAAAACTCATTGGATAAATTGATTAGTATGTGTCAAAAAGAAACATTTTTTCTGAAGATAAATGAATTACAAATGGGAAAGTCATTATCTAATAAAAACTTACACAAGTTAAGTCCTTTTCTAGACCAAAAAGGATTCCTTAGGGTGGGGGGTAGGTTGCAATTGTCTAATTTGGATTACTCGAAAAAACACCCATCTTGTTGTCAGCCAAACATCGGTTGGTAAAATTGTTTTTTGAATTTACACATACCGAATTACTCCATGCAGGTCCCCAATTGATTTTGTGTAGTATTAGAGAAAATTTTTGGATTTTGGGTGGACGTAATTTGGCTAAACAAGTGTTCCACAAATGTATTAAATGTTTTAGAGTAAACCCTAAACCTTGTGAGCAGGTAATGGGAATGCTTCCAAAAGAGCGGGTTAGACCATTCCCGCCGTTTTATATAGTTGGACTGGACTACGCAGGTCCATTTCATATCAAGAGCAAGTATGGTAGGGGTGCACAAATTAATAAATGTTATATATGTTTATTTCTATGTTTTTCTACCAAAGCTATACATATAGAGGTAGTTTCAGATCTAACTAGTGATGCTTTTATAGCCAGCTTTCATAGATTTATTGCACGAAGGGGAAAACCTTTCAAAATTCTCTCTGATAATGGAACTACCTTTGTGGGTGCAAACAATCAATTTAAAAAAATTCTTAGAAACTCATGCAGAATCCCTTAATGAGAAAATTGGAAATGAAGGGGTTCTATGGGAATTCATTCCGGCAAAATCACCTAATTTTGGAGGGCTTTGGGAAGCGGGGGTAAAATCGTGCAAGTTTCACATGAAACGTATTTTAGGTAATTCTACATTAACTTTTGAAGGTCTCACCACTGTATTTGCACAAATTGAAGCCGTTCTCAATTCGCGTCCGTTATACCCATTATCATCAAGTCAAGATGATATGGATGTTTTAACAACGGCTCATTTTTCAATTGGAAGACGCCTCACCTCACTCCCAGATCCAGATGTTCGTTATATTTCAGAAAATAGATTGTCAAAATACCAACATTTACAAATGCTTCAACACAGGGCCGAGCCGACCCCCGGCAGCGCCTGTGTGCGAAACCTATGAAGCGCCTCTTTTTTTACGAAGCTTCATATTTCAACGTATTCTTTTTTCTCATTTGTTAATTTTGTCTAGTTTTTCTATTATAAATGACGTTAATCCGGCGCCAGTTGTATCGATAATTGGACAGAAAGCTAAGAAATGCTCTCTTATTTCCAACTTTTTAGTTTCTGTGTTAAAATTGACAAATCTTATTATAATACTGTTGCGAGGTCAACAACTCAAAGCCGGCCCTGTCCATCGATAGTAAATTTTGGTGGCTACGCCTGGATTCTCCGCCAGCGTGTTTTCCCGAAAATTCGAGTACAACGGTTTTGTTTGTGCATAGCGCGATCGCGTAATGTACTAGAACTTTCCAGAACTGATGCGGACTATATATACGCGGGTTTTTGAGTGCGTAGGGAGTTAGTTAGTTCGAGAGAATTAGTGAAACGGACAGTAAATAGTTAGTTTACCGAAGTTCTCAGTAATCGGACAGTGAACTAAATAGTGCAAATAAATGGTGTAAAATTCTAGAGGTGAAAATAAATTAGAAGTAATATACCGAGTGTAAATAAATTAGTAGACAATAAGTAGAGCGTGTATATAAATTAAGTATAATATAGTGTGTGTTCCTTTAAATAAATAGATAGTAATTAGCCATAGTGTGTATAATTTTATCCCACAAGTTAAAAACTGTTTAAGTAAATAACTAAAAACATTACAATACTAATTTGCTCTACGTGTGAAACGTCAGGAGTACAATCCAGTATTATTGAAAAATATTTATTAATTCTATATAAATTTAAAATAAAATGTTGAATTTGGTTACCGAGTATGTAAATTATTTCATTTTGGATTTTATCTCCAAGATAAGTCGGCCTAGTTTTGAAATCACAAATCGTGCGTCGTATACGTTCAGTCATTGAAAGATTGAATTTTCCTAAAATTTCTATACATTTAAAAAAATTACCATTGTTACGGTCGTATAATTTTTTGCTTTGACCACGAAAAGCCATATTTTGTGTACTTAGAAATCGGACCACATATTATGAAGGGTGTCAGGTGAAAACCAGGAATGTCCATTTATTACATAAAATTAGTTAGATGTATCATCGGTTTGCAAAAGTTATGTATTTATCCAAGCCCTAAACATATCAGAAGAAAACGAGGTGTGTCACGTTCTACTACGTTATTTAAAAATGCTATATACGGAGAAAACAGCGATTGTTCAACCGAAACCGTAATAAACAGATAATGTCCAGTCAGTGGGTATTTTATTATATTCCTACTTAGAATGCGACAAGAACATGGGACTGATTAATACAAAATTGAGAATGGAATCTCCCAAAGACTGGGAACAAACTATTTCGACATCTAGAGTGACACCAATGATATTTACTGTAGTTTCAGTAGATCAGAGTTATGTTAAGAAGTGGACTGAGTTTTTCTCCACAAAATATGCAAAAAAGTATCCATTCCCGATACAAAAAAAAAACAGAGAGTTTTTAAGGTGACCAACGGGCATATACGACTTATATCACATCGTGATTCCTGCAGAACAGTGTAATAAAATTATACCCAAAATCAACCCAGGCAGCACAGGTTTTGAATTTCAATGGCCTTCCCAATTTTATTTCGATCTGATACCTATAGATACAAAAAAAACACAAAGACCTCATGTCGTTATTGAAATTTTGTCTGTGTGATGAAGTGAAACAACTTTATGCCAGTCTTCCACAATCTGAAAAAAACAAGTCGAAAACGAATAAGAAAAGCTGTTGATCAAGCAGGTCCCTCTCAAGAACATGCTGACAAACTTTGTGCCAATGTTTCAGATGATGAAAAAGTTTCAGATGATGAAAAAGTTTCAGATGATGAAAAACCAAGTCGAAGACTAACAAAAAGATCAGAATCTGTTGATGTCGATCGTGCAGGTCCATCTTAGGAACAGGATAAACAACTTTGTGGGAAAGAAACCGCAAAAAATAAATGAATCTAAGATTGTTTTTCCTATTACAGACACATACAAAGGGCAGTCCCCATTTTCACCCAAACAAAGCAGTCGTTATTCCAGCTTTTTTTGAAAGAAGTTCCATTTTTAGTTTATTTTTTATTGTTTATAACTCTTCAGTATTATAAGATGTTACTTAAATAAAATGAAGTTATGACGTTTTTAAACAAAAAACTGTTATTACTCAAAACTTGGTCGCGTGGGCATTCCTGGTTTTCACCTGACACCCTTCATATATTATTCTTTTGATTGCATCGTACCAGCGCTGCTTTTCAAACTATAAAAGTTTTTGTTGAATACTATCAATAGTTGCATATGTTGCGCCTATTGTAACTACTTACTTATCGATACTCCACTACAAAGAATATGTTGTTGTTATAAATGTAACCAAAATAATTTCAGTGGCGGCGCCTCTATTGTCTTGGCGCCTGTGTGCGCCGCACACTTCGCACACATGGGCGGCTCGGCCCTGCTTCAACAACACTTTTGGTCAAGGTGGTCATCAGACTACATAGTAGAACTTCAAAAGAAAGCAAAATGGTATACAGAAAGTCGTTCTTTGGCATTAGATGAGTTGGTAATTATAAAAGAAGACAATTTACCTCCGTTAAGATGGAGACTTGGCAGAGTCATTGAACTATTTCCAGGGCCAGACAATAAAATTCGTGTTGTCTGTGTGAAGACGAGTACGGGAATTTTTAAAAGACCTAAAACAAAACTGTGTCCACTACCCTTACAAGATTAAGTGAAACCTAAAAACTAGGCGGGCTGGATAACTTTAAAGACTTGAAATAATATTTCAAGGTGGGGGGTATATGTTAATAATTAATGAATATTTTGGGTTCTTTGTTCGAAGTGCACATATCGAGTGTTTTGGTTATAAACTTGTTGACTAGACAGAGGGAGATCAAGGTTGTATTTTTTTGCTTAAATGTCGACATGACATAATGCTTTATAATAATGTAAGATTCGTTGGTTTTGTAAACGTTAATGAATTAAAATATATAGAATCAACCGCTTTAGTTCTGGAATGAAAATATCTGGGAATTTAGAATTATCCCAACAGGTAATTTGGCAATGTTGTTTATTTTTTATAGAGATATTTGTACAGTATTCTTTATTACTGGATCTCATAAATGATCATTTATTTATGTTTTATTTATTAAAAACTATTAAGTTTTAAGTTCACATCATTTATTTATTTTTTATTTATTAACAACTATTAAGTTTTAAGTTGCAATATTGTGATTTTGATTCTGCAATTTTCAATTGTAAAATGCCGCAGTGTGGTGGGTGCCCTACCAAGTTTCTTAATTTTAAGTCACTTTTAACTCATTTGAAATATTTTCATCATATGGAAGAATATTCAGTTTACAATTGCAAAGAGCCGGGTTGTTACAGACAATTTTCGTCTTTAAATTCATACAAAAGACACTTGAAAGTAAACGTAAATGAAGATACTAACTTTGAAACAGCTGATAAAAAAATATCTAATATATTAAAAGATAACAAATGCGATTCACATTTAAATTTAAAAAACGGTGAAATGTTTGTAGAATTTACAAATAAAATTTGTGATATTTCTGAAATGGAAAACGCATCAGGTCAAGTAAATATGCTAAATTATGATTTTAGAGTTTTTAAAGAATTACTAGCTGAAAATGCCTCTTTATTTGTTACTAATTTATATGGAGATTCTTCATTTAATAGGAAAAATATTCAAACTATTGTTGATTCAGTAAATTCATTGTTGAATGACCCAATAAAGGTTTTTAAATTTAACCTATCAAATATTCTGAACCATATACCTGACATCGACGAGGATGTAAAATGTATTATTAATAAATATTTTGAAGAAGTAGAGAATATTTTTACAGGTTTGCATTCTGAATATTTTAGATTTAAACATTTACAAAGTTAAAATTATTTTATTAAACCTGTCGAATTCATTACTGAGGTGAGTTCCACTGAAGTCACAAACGAAAATGTTTTTCCTCAATCATATAAGGCTCAATTCATACCTGCTAGTGCTGTATTGCAAATGTTTTTACAAACTAAAGGAGTCTTCAATGAGATCATGAATTATATAGAAACATTGAAATCACATTGCAATATTAGTAATATTATACAAACTGAATTTTGGAAAAATAAAGTGGAAAAAATTTCTCAAACAAATCCTGTAATTCCTTTGTTCATATACTTTGATGAATTTGAATGTGGAAACCCGTTAGGTTCACATGCTGGAATTCATAAAATTGGGGCAGTCTATATTTCCATTCCTCCACAATATCAGTCCCTATTACAAAATACATTTGTAACGCTTTTATTCCATGGATCTGATTTAAAAGATTTTGACAGCGAAGCCATATTTTCAAAATTAATCGATGATTTAATCGATTTAGAAAAAAATGGCATTATTATCAACACAGACATTCATAAAAATTTTAGAATTTATTTTTGTGTTGCTTTATTTTTAGGGGATAATTTGGGATTGAATTCTCTTCTGGGATTTACTGAAAGTTTTAGAGCTCGTTATTTTTGTCGATTTTGTAAATGTGATAGGACTGAAACGCAAGAGAGTACAAGTCAGAGAGAAAATTTGTTAAGAAATAAAACTAATTACGAAAATGATATTAAAATTAATGACATTAGTTTGACAGGTATAAAAGAGGCATGCATATGGAATACAATTCCTACATTTGATGTAACAGAAAATTATGCAGTTGATATATCTCATGATATTTTTGAAGGTATTGCAATGTTTGATATATCTGAGTTATTATATTATTTTGTATATGTTGAAAAAAAATATTTCTTTGGTGAAATGAACAAACGAATTAAGTTTTTCAAATATGGTGGAAACATTAATAAACCACCTTTAATATCGACAGATAATTTAAAAAAGAAAAAAATAAACATGTCTTGTTCTGAGGCAAAATGTTTCATCCTTTATTTTGGAATTATGTTTGGAGACTTGGTACCGGTAGGAAATGAATATTGGGAGTTATACATTTCTTTAAGGTGTAACGGTATTAGTTGTACCTCACAGGGCACCAGCTCGAAGGGCTCCGGCTAGAGACTCCTCTCAAGGGTGATTCGACCCCAAGTTTATGTCACACAGGGATAACGGAAGGGTTGTAAAAATTGAGGGCGCCACTACCTTTTTAACGATGAAAACTACAAAAAACTAAGGCGGAAAAGGTAGAAACGCCTTGTAGAATTTAAATGAAAGTTAATAATAAAAACTACTAAAAATTACCCCGGGCGATATCTCCCTCAACTTTTATAGTTGAGGATTTTAATAAAAAAAAGAATTAAAAACAAATTTACAATTTATTCTGCCACAGGAAATGAACAACGGAATTTACTAAAGGAATTTGTACTTTTATAGGTACTTAGCTTAGATGAAGTGGTTTCCTGGAGAAGAAGTCAGGTCTTGATCCGAACTGATGAGTTCTGTTCTAGGGCGGTAGTTTGAGCTAGGGCTGTATCCTTGGCTATATTCTTGGGGTTATATTCTCCGGTTTATATTCTTGGGTTCTATCCTAGCCTAGGGTTATATTCTTGGCTTATATTCTCGCCTAGGGTTATATTCTTGGCTTATATTCTCGCCTAGGGGCTGTGCTTACCTAGAAGTACAAGTGGATCAGGGATATGTAGGAACTTGAATGTTATGGCACATTATGTTGGTCAGCTTTTCAGGTTAAAGAAAAGGAAGGCAGTTATTTGAAAGTCAAAAAAATTGATTTAATTTACTGAAAGCTTTCCAACATTCTATGTCCCATGTTAAAACAGTAAAAATAGCAATTATCGACTGAATTAAAAAAATATACTAATGATCCGAAAGAAACTAATAATAGCAATAAGTTATTTATTTGGTTATATGAAAAAATATCGTGCTTAGGAAATATATGAAACCGGCACTGGCGTTACGAAAGAATATTTTATAGGTTAACAGATTATAAAAGTGTTATTTTATAATTAAAAGAGTTATTTCGCAACTGAAAAAGCTTGAAAATGTTTGTATGAAAGTAAAAAGTGAATTATAAAAAAATAGTTGACTTAAATAAAAGAACAGTTTATGACCACGTGTTGAATTTAATTTCGTCTATCTCTGTAAAAAAATAAAGAATGCATACGAAAATTATATCAGACAGTACTTTAGAAGAAGCTTATTAATTATGAATTATGATTTTGAACTTACCACAGCAAAATTCATAAGATAGGTACTTGAGATATGAAAGATAGCGAAAGATGTGTCGCCTTCGGTGGTTGTTAAAAAAAGGGGTGTTTAACGTGGCGGTGTGCAAAAAAATATGGAAGCGTCCGTTGGCAGGCGTCAATTGTCTTACGTTCGGGGTAGAAGAGTTTGGGGTCACAGAACTATAATTGGATGTGGCTAGTGACGACGAGCGCTAATTAAAAGGATTTATTCTGTAAAATCGAAACAGGTCGATAGACATGTTACACCCCCTCTCCTCCGGGAAAAAAATGATTCGAAGAATTATTTTTTTTTTGTGAAAAATGGGCTTAATAAGATAAAAGGAGGGGTGAAGTATCATTGCAAAATATATGTATCTTAGGTAAGGTAAGGCAATTGTCAAAGGTAACGGTAAGGCAGTTTTGTCATCTTGTGATTATCATGTAGTTATGTCATCGTATAAGACAAAGCATACACTGAGAACGAAAGGTAACGATAGGGTGCGATAATTTCTCAGTGCAGGCGAAACGATAAGATAAGGTACGGTAGGGTGTGTTTTGATAAAACGCTGGGATCTCAGATACGCAGAGCGAAAAATTCCAGGAAATACCAAACCAATGTCTCCGGGAGGGACAAAAATAAACACGGTGAGTGATGTCAGGTCAGCCTAAAATTGATTTAGAATGCAATTCCGTCGGAATTCTAATTAATTCGTAAATCAGCCAAATTTTCACCGAGCAAAGAGTAAAGATTTGTCATAATGACGTCACCAGGGGTGAAATACTACTTGACTTAGCAAAGATTATTGGCAGGGCGACAACACTTATAGTGTTCCACAAGGAACGGTTCTAAAATATACGATAACGGTAGGTAGTTCACAAGTATCACAATACGGCAACGCAAAAGGTATGTTAAGGGAGAGAAAGAAATACATAGATACTTACTTTGAATGGTTTAGGGTAAAAGAGAATTGAAGATAAATAGGGTGATTCTGAAAGGTAAATCGTGGTCGAAATAATGGTATGTGTGGTTAGGAATAGTTTGTGGCGACATTATAAAAAGAAAGACGATAGATTCTTATCACGTGATCGGACAAAAAGGTATTCTGGTTTATACGCCGAGAGCACAGGAAGAGGGCAAAAACAGCAGCGCGATCGACATTCGGTGAGGTTGCCAGTTAGCGTCCACAGTAGCCATTGGTCATCGATCCGAAAGTCATTCCAGCTACATGCATTCAGTCCGTTGATATGCTCTCTTTGTTAAATCGAACAAAGTTATTGTTACTAAAATTACACCCATGACCTTGTCAGGGAATACGGTACATCGGTCCAGAACTCTACAAGAGTGTGGCTAACCTGGTTAAAGATAAAAAACGACTAAAAACTAAGGAAGAACTGCCATTGAAGGCAAGAGAAGGAGAAGAGATTGCTATAGGAGACAAGGTGAAGAGAAAGAGCGACTAAGCAGTCATTAAGAAAACGGAAAGTAAAAGAAAAAACTCCAGTGTATCGTTTTTGTAGGAGAACGATAGCGAAACTCCAAGAGAATGGCGCGGTTGCCTAAAATAAGGAAGAAAACGAAAACGATAATGAACTAAAAACACAATTGTACCGTTTTTTTAGGAGAACGATAGCGAAACTCCATGAGAGTGACGCGGTTGCCTAAAGTAAGGAAGAAAACGAAAACGATAATGAACTAAAAACACAATTGTACCGTTTTTTAGGAGAACGATAGCGAAACTCCAAGAGAATGGAACGGTTTCTGAAGTAAGTGACTCTACGTTAGTTATAAAAAGCAAAATTACCATTTGTTTGTGAAACGGTAAAAAAACTCAGGTAGCAAAAAGTTAGGTACTTGACAACAGGAGCCAAAAATTTGAATGACGTAAAATCCATTTCGAACAGAATGAATGAAATGCGGGATAGGAAAAGGAATTAGTGGGCAATAGGGTTATACTAGATTGACTGTGTCAATATTATTGTCTTGTTCATTGTCTAAGTCATCTGGAAGGTTTTCGTCAACGTCAATAAATTGGTTTTTTAGATCTGAAACATGCCAATTTCCAAGATCATTACCTGAAAGGTCTCTCAGATTATAAACTAGTCTAGAAATTACTTTATGGACAATACATGGAATAAATTTAGGGGCAAATTTTGCTGCAAAGTTATCATTTTTGGATGAAAGTACATAATTCTTTTTCCATAGGCGGTCACCGACATGATATTCTACATCTCTTTTTCGTAGATTATAATACTTTGTATTTCTGTCATGGGCTTGCTTGAGTTTTTTGCGTACATCAATAAAAAGTTTCGGGAGGGTTTGTAGGTCGTCAATGAGTTGTAATTTGTCTGCATTATTGATTAAATTGTTAGCATTTTCGGAAATTGCACCATAAAAATCTCCACTTAACGGTACGTTTCTGGCAAAATTCAAGAAAGCGGGAGAGTAACCTGTAACGTCATGTTTTGCGGTTCTTATTGCTTGCGCAACTTTATGCAAAGATGCATCCCAATTTTTGTGAGAGGAATTGTCATGAATGTAACAACGTAAGGCAGTGACTATAACTTTATTGGTCCGTTCGGTATGGTTAGCTTGTGGGTGATAGCGTGCATTGTAGAAAATTTTTTGTACTTTATATTGATCCATCAATTTTTTAAAGAGGGAAGAGGTAAAGACTGTGCCATTGTCGACGGAAAATATTTGTGGGACTCCAAAAATAAGAAAAACTTGATTTTCGATAAATTTAACAATACCAGCAGCTGTGGCATTTTGCATGGGATGGACGAGACAAAATTTAGTAAACCAGTCTGTTATAACGAGAACAAATCTATTGCCATTTTTGGATCTGGGGTATGGACCTATTAAGTCAGCTGAGATCCATTGCCAAGGGAAATTAATGTCTTTATACTGGCCCATTATACCAGCTTTAGGTAAATTTTGGGTTTTGCAGGAAGAGCAAACGGAACATTTATTGATATAACGAGATACAGTGCTTCTAAGTTTTGGCCAATAGTAGATTTCAGAAATTCGAGCGATGGTTTTGGAAATTCCGAGATGTGCGCTAGTTTGATCGTCATGAAAAGTCTTTAGGACATCAATCCTGTTTGGGGAAGGGACTACAATTTTCCAATTGGATAAATTACTAGATATAGGGTTTGGGGAGAAGACATGTTTGAAGAGGACATTATTTTCTACTTTAAAAGTGGGGAATAACTCGGGGTTATTATTGACTTTATCAATCATAGCGGTATACCAAGTATCTGGCTTGAAGGTAGTGACATCAATCACTGAAATATCTGGAAATGAACGGGAAAGTGCATCACTGACAACCATAGTGGTTCCTTTTCTATGTTTGATTTCAAAATCAAACTGCGATAGTCTGAGTGAAAGACGAGCTAAACGTCCAGAGGGGTTAGAAAGTTTTGATAGATACTGTAAGGATGAATGGTCAGTTTCGAGTGTGAAATGAGTTCCTTCCACATAACCTCTAAATTTTTCTACACCAAAAATTACACCTAAAAGTTCTTTTTCAGTGGTACTGTATTTTCTTTCGGTTTTGTTCAATGTACGGCTTGCATATGCGATAGGGTGTTCGATAGTTAAGGATAGCGGAAACTTTGTCTTCATCTGTTCGAAGACCAGCTTTGTCGACTACAAAACCAAGAAATTTAAGGGAATCTCGACAGAATTCACATTTTTGAAAATTTACGGTAAGGTTTGCCTCTTTAAGACGAAGATATAACTTATTAAGTATTTCTAAATGAAGTTCGAAGGTAGGAGTAGCAATAATGATGTCATCCAAATAACAAAAACAGTAGGGCCTTAAAGAAGGGTCTATAACAATGTCCAGTTTTGGGGGCGTTAATTAGACCATAAGGAGTGGTCGTAAATTCAAATAAACCTAAGCCATAGACAGCGAAAGCAGTTTTGGGACGAGAAGATTCAGTAAGGGGTATTTGCAGAAAGGCTTTTTTCAAATCAATGGAGGTGAGAAATTTAGCGTCTCGGAGTTTGCTAAGAATGACGTCTACTTGAGCCATGGGATAGGAATCAGGAGTGGTTACTTTATTTAGCTTTCGGCCATCGAAGCAGACGCGGCATTCTCCAGACTTTTTTGGGACTACCCAAAGGGGTGAACACCAAGGGGAGTTCGAAGGTTGTATGACATTTAATCGTAGCATCTCGTCGACTTCTTTTACTAAAAGTCCTTGCATGACTGGGGATAGAGGATATTGGCGTTGTGCAATCGGTTTTGCATCACCAGTGTCGATATCGTGTTCGACAAAATTCGTTCGACCAATTCGGTCAGGAGGGGCAAGAGAAGAGAATAAGCTTACAGTTTGCTCAAGTTTGTTTTTTTCTTCAATAGAGAGAGTAGAAGCAGATCGTATTGTGTTAATAACACAAGTGGAAGATAATAGGGAGTATGACAAATCATGAAAACTCATGTCTATTTTGAATAAGCTCAAAAAGTCCATTCCTAAGATAAGGTTATGAGTTATTGACGGTATTATCAAGATTTTGATTGTCTTGGTAATGTCATTCACTGTCATTGGTGCGGAAATATAGCCCATATATTGTTGAGGTACACCGTCAGCGGTGGTAATATTTAAACAAGAATCATATTGTATAGGTAAATGTAAGGAATGCAACAAAGAGAAACCTTGATTTCCAAGAACAGTAGAGTTACTGCCTGTGTCGACCATAGCTAAAACGGGTAGGTCTAAAATTTTCACGGTAAGGTAAGGTCTGTTATCATTAGGTTTTTTTGCAAATAAGGGAAAAGTATTACTGGAGATTGAAACATTACTTGGCTGTATTGAAGGTAAGGCAACTGGCATGTCACAGACAGGTACGGGAGTTGTATTGTCAGTAATCGAGAAGTTTTTGTCATTATCTTCAGTTTTCTGGATGTCGCTAGTGTTCGGTACGGTATTTGTAATTCGTTCGATAGGTAAAGGTAATGGTTTGTCTGTATGTTTAGAATGATTGGACGCTAGGAAACCTTTAACAAAGGTAAGATAATTTTGCCATTCAGCAGCAGAAGTTGAAAAAGTTAGTTTTGGTTTGTTGGGGGGTTGTGATTGTTTGAAGATCTGTTTGGAGGTCTGTTCTGTCTTCTGGGGTTTTCTGGCTGGGATGTAGTTGATTGTGCTTGACTGGACACAGTGGCCAGATTCCGTGGACCAGTCTGCCTCGAGTTTTTTTGAATGCATTTACGACATTTTGGTTTTGTAGTGTTTTTTGCACCACATCCGTAGCAAAAGATAGATTTGGGCGAGAAACATTGAGAGTATGAGTGACCAGTTTTGTCACAATTCCAACAAACCAAGGAAGTTAATACTGAAACGTTTGCGGGAGTTCTTTGTCTTTGATTCGACGAGGAGGAAACATAAAGGCACGATAAATCTGGTTCGAGCAATCTAGGATTATTATAAGATGGTGATCTATATCTGTCTGACCAAACACGGGATTCCTCAATTCTTTTGCACAACTCGGTTAGTTCGTCAACTGTTTGGGGGTCATGAAGTGCTAATGACGATATAAAGGAAGGTAAAAGGTTTCTACGAATCTTTGCAACACGAGTACGTTCGTCAACAACACTAGACAAGCGATTGAATAATCCTATCATTGAAGATATGTATACAGCAACCGGTTCGTTAGCACCCATAGTGCGATTAGAAATCTCTAACTCTAAATCAGTCTCATAACTATATGGCAAAAAATCAGCTTTTAATTTGGCAACAATGTCTTTCCAGGATTGAAATTTACTACGATTATTAAGATACCATGTGAAGGCATTGTCTTTAAAAAGTTCACATGACTGCAAAAAGAGCTCATTTTCTGTAACTCCTCTAGAAAGTCTAAGGACTTCAACTTTTTCCAAAAATAAATGAAGTGATTCATTTTTACCAGTGAAGGAAACATTCCATTTGTAAACTGGATCGTGTTTTTGATGGGGGATTTCAGAAAGAGTGGGGGAAGGAAATGTGTTTGAAGGTAAAGTGTCTTCTGTTCTATTGTTGGTGGGAGTTGTTCTTGTCGCAAGGTCAGCTTCTAAAAGTATCAGCGCATTTGTCAAGGCTTGTTGTGTAAGTAATTGTTCATTACTTTCGGCATTTAATCTATCAATTCTACTTGTCAAATGTGTCAGTCTTGAATTGATTCTGGAAAATACTGGTTCATGTTTATTTCCACTAAATTGATTGATAATGTCTGTTAAGTCATTGATTGTTTCTGTAACTTCCACTATATCGTCCTCAAAAGAATATGAATTGACTGGGGACGAAAAACTTCTATTAGCATTTTCCCTAGCAAGAAGACCTGTTAAAACTTTACGTTTCTGTTCGACAGTATCCGGGACAGGAATATTTCTAATTTGAATTTCATATGAAAGTTCAAAAGACTTCAAATGATTGGCCTGCATCTTGAAAATATTTAAAAGGAGAGAAAAAGAGTAAAAGACGGTATCTAAATCAACAGTACTAATCAAATAGCGCTAGCGAAAGCAAAGGATCTAAAATCCGAATGAACATAAATGCCTGGCAACGAGATATAGATATGGAAACTGTATGTACGTGAATGACTGTAGATATAAAAACAACAAATACTTATTGCCGATAGATGTCAATTAAAATAAACAAAACCGTACTATATTTTCAACAAATCATACGTAGTAATAAAAATGTTGCATAATAACTCCATAAAAAGTATAAGTATCAAAATATATAACTGATCAAGATCAAAAATGTATCATAAATTGTCATTAAAATTTTTTGTAGCACATCACAATCTCTCTGTCGTCAAAAAAACTGAACTGCAAAATATTTATAGTTAACGGTAAATTGTTAATTTGGCAACACTGCACTTTATATTAACAAGATTAGACAAGAAAAAGTAAGAGAGTTTAAAGATAAATTGTTACTTTGGCAACACTGCACTTGATTAACAATAGGTAAGATAAGATATTTCAGTTTGTGTAACTCGACACAATTCAACTGAACAAGATACAAACGGTAAGATATTTCAGTTTGTGTAACCAGGCACAATTCAACTGAAAAAGATAATTTTACTATGCAGCTACATAAAATATAACAACTTATCAGAAAACAGACACCTTAAGAATTTACTTAAAACGTGGCAACATTGCAAACAAATCAGATGTAATTCACCTTTCCTGAAAAAAATCAATAACAAAATTCCGTTTCGGAACAACAAAAGATTGTGCTATACTACGTTATCTCTAAAAAAAAAATAAACCCAGAGAATATTCGTTATCGTAGACCAAAATATATATTGTAAATAAGGCAGGTAGTTAGGATAAAATTAAAAAAACGTCCAGGGTCGGTACAAGATAGTAACTTGAAAAAGTGAAATTTTTTTTAAAAAAGTTAGTTGGAAGCAAAAATTCTAAATTGAACGATAAGAAAAAATTTTAAAGAGAATATGCAAAAATAAAAAAACTAAAATCCTTCCAACCCAACTGTTACACCGTGCAACAAAAACAATGGGCGCCAATTTGTAACGGTATTAGTTGTACCTCACAGGGCACCAGCTCGAAGGGCTCCGGCTAGAGACTCCTCTCAAGGGTGATTCGACCCCAAGTTTATGTTACACAGGGATAACAGAAGGGTTGTAAAAATTGAGGGCGCCACTACCTTTTTAACGATGAAAACTACAAAAAACTAAGGCGGAAAAGGTAGAAACGCCTTGTAGAATTTAAATGAAAGTTAATAATAAAAACTACTAAAAATTACCCCGGGCGATATCTCCCGCAACTTTTATAGTTGAGGATTTTAATAAAAAAAAGAATTAAAAACAAATTTACAATTTATTCTGCCACAGGAAATGAACAACGGAATTTACTAAAGGAATTTGTACTTTTATAGGTACTTAGCTTAGATGAAGTGGTTTCCTGGAGAAGAAGTCAGGTCTTGATCCGAACTGATGAGTTCTGTTCTAGGGCGGTAGTTTGAGCTAGGGCTGTATCCTTGGCTATATTCTTGGGGTTATATTCTCCGGTTTATATTCTTGGGTTCTATCCTAGCCTAGGGTTATATTCTTGGCTTATATTCTCGCCTAGGGTTATATTCTTGGCTTATATTCTCGCCTAGGGGCTGTGCTTACCTAGAAGTACAAGTGGATCAGGGATATGTAGGAACTTGAATGTTATGGCACATTATGCTGGTCAGCTTTTCAGGTTAAAGAAAAGGAAGGCAGTTATTTGAAAGTCAAAAAAATTGATTTAATTTACTGAAAGCTTTCCAACATTCTATGTCCCATGTTAAAACAGTAAAAATAGCAATTATCGACTGAATTAAAAAAATATACTAATGATCCGAAAGAAACTAATAATAGCAATAAGTTATTTATTTGGTTATATGAAAAAATATCGTGCTTAGGAAATATATGAAACCGGCACTGGCGTTACGAAAGAATATTTTATAGGTTAACAGATTATAAAAGTGTTATTTTATAATTAAAAGAGTTATTTCGCAACTGAAAAAGCTTGAAAATGTTTGTATGAAAGTAAAAAGTGAATTATAAAAAAATAGTTGACTTAAAACTACCATATTAGTATAAAAGAACAGTTTATGACCACGTGTTGAATTTAATTTCGTCTATCTCTGTAAAAAAATAAAGAATGCATACGAAAATTATATCAGACAGTACTTTAGAAGAAGCTTATTAATTATGAATTATGATTTTGAACTTACCACAGCAAAATTCATAAGATAGGTACTTGAGATATGAAAGATAGCGAAAGATGTGTCGCCTTCGGTGGTTGTTAAAAAAAGGGGTGTTTAACGTGGCGGTGTGCAAAAAAATATGGAAGCGTCCGTTGGCAGGCGTCAATTGTCTTACGTTCGGGGTAAAAGAGTTTGGGGTCACAGAACTATAATTGGATGTGGCTAGTGACGACGAGCGCTAATTAAAAGGATTTATTCTGTAAAATCGAAACAGGTCGATAGACATGTTACAAAGGAACATATTAGAACTAATTTTGTCATCCTATGCTTCTCATGAAAAATGTTTGTTACTGAAAGCTCTTATTGAAAAACATCATTTACTGTATAAAAATTTATTCAATTTGCCCCTTAAACCTAAACACCACTTGTTATTGCATTATCCCCATATTATTGAAAAAGTCGGACCTCTTAAACATTTATCATCTTTAAGATTCGAGTCCAAACATAGGGAATCGAAATTATCTGCCAATACTGTTAGTTCCAGAGTTAACATTACAAAGACTTTGGCCATAAGAAATCAGCTCAAGTTATGTTCCAGATTTAAAGAAAATGTGGGTTTTATGGAGCTCATAAATTTTGATAAAAAGAACAATGTATTACAAAACATTTTAATATTACCAAACTTTAAGAATATTACCAACTCCGTTATACTTTCAGAATTTAAAGAATCTTTTTTGTGTAGCACTGTAACATTGTGAATTTTCATTATAGAGTGGGAACTATAATTTTAATAAATAAATCTGTTCTGCCAAGTTTCGGAAAATTATCTCATATTTTAATAAACGTTTCAAATGAAGTATGCTTCATTTACAATGAAATTGATTCGATAAAATTTGACTCTCATTATTTTGCATATGAAGTTGTCGAAACTAATAAAATTTCAGCAATCCAAAGAAAAGATGTATTATATATGGATCATCTTTCTGAGCATAACATAGATGATAAATATTTTGTAACCTTTTATTGAAACTAAATTTTCTTTTTAAATGCGGATTTTCGTATAATGCTTAAAAACAAAAACAGTAGGGCACTGCCGCCAACAGTACCGATAGTGTCCCAGAAAATTCTAATCCTATTTTGATATTCTATTTATTTTTTTCATTCTAAGTTTTTTGTAACCAAACTTTACTGTAGACTGATGGACTAGTATGACATCATCCAGTGCATTCCACCATAACGCTGTGATGGATTGAATTTTAATGAAGGCTAACAATATGTTCAATTTTTGCTTTGATATCGCAAATAGTCTGGATTTTATCACACCAATCTAGACGTAGTTACCTACACACAATTTATATTTTTTTTTGGTGCAATATAATATTTATAGTTTTGAAAAATGGGCTTTTTATTCCTTATCAATTCCCATAGAAAATATATTATGTTATTGCTTATTTTGTACTTTCATTGTCTAGATTGTTTTACTGTATAGGTATTTATCTTCGATTGTCATCTACTATACAGTTAATGACGAAGATAAATACTGATTAAAACGTCATATATGCTAAAAAAATCTAGACAATGAAAGTTTTAAATTAGCAATCACATAGTTACATTACTATTAATAATCTATTGAATAATCATTGTTAACTAGTTTAATTGCCGTTATTAACAGGTTTAATAACTATAACCAACCAGTTCCATTGCTGTAATTAATGGGTTTAATTATTATTATTAAATAGTTCAATTATTATTATTGTCTAGTTTAATTACTGTTAGTAACATATTTAATTATAATTACTAAATCAATTAATAATAGTTATTAATTTATTTAATAACAGTTATTAACTTGTTGAATACGGAGGACTACAAACCTGAGTGGAATTAATAATTTATTTAATTGTGGTAAGTAAAATAGTTAATACTCCCAAAAATTTTATATTCAGAGGTAATTAATATTTGGTCACTAGCGGTTACTTTTTTTAATAGGTTATTAAAGTGTTTTAATTACCTTAAGTTGACGCACCTTAATAACGATAATTAAAGCCCTTTTTATTGTCATAATTAAACATTTGTTGTGTCCTAATAGGTATTAAAGTTTTTACCTACTACAACTAAATTCTTAATAATGCTGAATAAACTTTTTCCTCAGTACAAAGATAAATAAAGTGGGAATGAAAATTAAAATTATATATGTTACAGTCAATATGAACCGGAGTATAAATATACATGTGACAAAAAAAAGAATCAGTAATCGAAAGTAATCCATATTCAGTCTAATTTAGTTGTAGTCATTATGATATCCAGTTAAACTATAAGTATGCTATAAGGATATATACTTATATAGATTTAGTAATCTTAAGTAGTTGTAATGTGTAATAGTAAAGTATGTTAATAAATAGAACTTATCCCAGTGCCAGAAGTAGTAGTTTTATTCAAGGAAGATGACCCTCCGAGTGACCAGCAATACCACCAATTAAAGAGGCCTATCCACACCCAATCCCCAACATTACATCGGCTTGCAGTGAGTTGTCTCTTAATAGATTTTTGCTGAGGAAGATAGTTATTCATGAGGTTATTTCAAATTACTCTTTTTAATTGAAGAACTATGAATTACAAACCCAAAAAAACCGTTTGTGTTTAAATTATTTGGAAATGTTCTGCAAGTAGGTACTTACTAAAAATTTATTAAAAGAATTAAAACTTAAAAAATTGTCTTACTGCAATAAAAAGTTAAAAATCTTGAAAATGGAGTGTTGTATCGAGTTCAACAAAGAGTACATTTTATGTAGGAAATTTAATAAAGAATTGCAGACAAAATTCTTGAGCTCTAAATACAGGGTGTTTCAAAAATATGGTACAATAAATGTTTTCGAACCCCTCGTACCACGCCACTGGCTAATTAGAATTTGACAGAATTGATACTGTTGATAAACTGACTAGGCATTATATAAAACGCGCATAAAAAATTAGTCAGTTTATTTTGTTCATTGTTTTTAACCGCTAGGAGATTTTATAGTTGTAGTTTTTATCGAAAAGGGCAAGGAAAATCATTGAAGAAGCTATACAGTGTTAAAAAAATGGCTTCTTCAATGATTTTCCTTGTCCTTCTCGATAGATTAATCAATGATCTGTTTTAACCCAGACAGAAATTCTAAATAATTATTTCATTTGCCATAGATTAATAATATTTGTGTATAGTACAAAATTCTATTACGGTTTTGTTTGTAGATGTAAATATTGAATTGTTTCACAACCTGCCTAAAAATAAGTACGCGGTATAATACGGCCGATGCTGTTTATATAATGACTAGTCGATTTATGAAATGAATGTTTTTTATATAAACGGTCTGATTTTGGGCAGTCAGTATATAAACGATCTGCGCGGTACATATGTTACACCGAATTTGTGTAATTGTCGATTTCGTGTATTGGGCAGATTTTTGCCGAATTCGCGAAATAAGCAGCAGAGTTGCTTATTTTATGTAATAGGCAATTATTTATAGCTTCTTCAATGATTTTCCTTGCCCTTCTCGATAAATTAATCAATGATCTGTTTTAACCAGAATGGCAAGCTGAATTACATTGTTCATTGTTTTTAACCGCCAGGAGATTTTATAGTTGTAGTTTTTATCGAGAAGGGCAAGGAAAATCATTGAAGAAGCCATAGTTGCTTATTTCACATAATAGGCAAAATAGGTGCCCAATACACGAAATCGGCAATTACACAAATTCGGCGTAACATATATACGGCGTCTTTTCACAAATTGACTGTAACATATTCATTAGAATTATATGGCACAACACCTAGGAGACTACTGGATAGAAGGGGGACTCTTACCAAAAGTAAAGCCTGCAGATATCCTATAATTCCTTTTTACGTCCCAATATACATATAATACATATACATTACTTGTGAGAAGTCTTTTAGTAATCTGTACATTTTACTACCAAAAACCTTATGAGAATAAAAATATTAAAAATAATTGATTTTCCATTATGCTTTTGTCCATTACTAACTATTAGCATTAAGGAAACGTCATATTTTTGTGAAGTTTTCAACACCTCATTATTAAAACATTTGAAATATAAAAAAAAGTTGGCCGTCACGAGACGCCCGGCAGATGTAAAACATAATAATCATTATTATTATTGCCAAGATTTTTGCCGCAATTAAAAAATTAATGGTTTAAATTTTTGATATAAATTTGAAAATATTGGTCCTATAAAAAAAACGTGTGTGTGTGTGTGTTTTTTTAGATCAATTATAGCAATTTTTCTTGACAATAAAGCATATTCATCTCTCTAGCTTATTTAAATATAAAGAGATATAGTAATGAAAGTAAACTAACGAAAAATGGCTGTATTTTTGTAGGCACAACTTAACCAAAAGTTGTTCTGAAATCCACATATGCCACTCAAAAGTTTTATAAAACTTACCGTTTTATTGTTTATTATTATTATCAAGACACAAGACAATCCTTAAAGCCAAATAAAATCACCTTTCTCAAAAATAAACATTCTCGTGTATACCAAAAGATCAAAACCATATTTTTGTTTGCCCTGGGACGCCATATTGAATTTTATTTGACAGGTCACTGGATCGCCTCAAGCGACTCTGTCCTTTGGTCGATTCAGAGTCGATATCATCTCAAAAACTTACCTACCGACAAAAATATTTCTAGTCCTGAGGATCAAAAAGGGGAAAAATACGACCTACCCAAAAATCGTTCCAGGCGAACAGTCGACAAAAGTTACGTCCAAAAAAACGAGTTTTAGGGGTAGTGGGCGAAAATTCCCAAAAATGCTTACCGGGTCGCCAGATATCCGATACAAACACCATTAAGAGTTTTTGAGGGTGGTGGAATTTAGGGGTGAGGGGTGGTTTTTTTTGGATTTGTGTCCCAGGACGAACAACTATTTCAAAAGGGAGATCTGAGGAAACATTTTTCCTTCAGGACTTTATTTTTTAGTGTTGTTAATCTATGTTCATCACGAATGGTCAGATTCCTCACTTTTCAGATTTCGGTGTGCGCGCGCATCGTCTGATGGCATGAGACCGTCATGCAAACGTTACGGCAAACCAGTCGATTTTATTGCCAATGCACGCCAATAGATGTTTTACATATTAAAAACGGTTATAAACAATTAAAAATTGAGTTGAAGAAAAAAATCATTTTTAAATCACAGTGTTGAAATTATGTGGTTTGATTATCATATCCAACAGAAAAAAGGATTTTCTTAGCCACCAGAGAAAGACTAAAAAAATTGGAAACTGTATAAGCAGAAGTTTGTGATTTTCTTGGAGACAAAAGCACCAGATGATATTAAAATAGCCATATTGTTCAAATGTGTGGGTGACCAAGGTGTAGCCACCTTTAGCATATTGGAAGAGGATAAAAAATCCACCCTTCAAAAGCTGTCGGAAGCATTTGACAGTGTTTTCCTTCCCAAAACTGTTATCCCCATGGAGACCTTCAAGTTTACAACCTTCAACAGGCAGATGGTCAACCATAGGAAATTTTTTGACCAAATTGGGGATTCTGATTTTCATTGTAAAAAAGAAGGCTGTTATGAAAGTTTTGAAGAATGATCAGAGACAGTCTAGATGTAGAACTGTCAGACAAACAATTACAAGCCATCTGGGAATAAGAACTGACTATGAATACAATAATTGATTATTGCAAAGTAATGAATCTAAGAGCATTTAAAAATTTTGATTCCTGAAGAGCAAGTTCTAGCTATAAACAGAAGTGACAGACAAGCTGAAAAAATATTTAAAGTGTTTGTATGAATACTACAAAGGCAAGTGCCTGACATTCAACAAAATTTGAGCAGCTTGCAAGATATTAGACCATTTTGCAAAGGCCATATCTAATGAAATAAAATTTCAAATTGCACTCTGTAAAATAACCTTAACTACCATTGGTAATTTTGAATTAAAAACCAGTTGGAGAAACTTATTTTAGATGTTTAAAACAATGGAAACTTATTTTAGATTATTAAAACAATGGAAAAAGCTATTGGCAAATATACTACAGAAATCCTAGAGAGACTACCTCTCCACCCACATCAGCATGCTTACCTAGCAGGCAGATCTATGGAGACTGCACACTGATACAGCTGATAGAGGATATCTGAATGCCGAAATAACAAAGAAACTGTAGTATGTGCATTTTTGGACATAGGAGTTTTTGACAATACTCCACATGAGGATGTCAAAAAAACATTAAATAAAAGAGGTGTAGACAGCACAACAACAATATGGAGGTTGGAACTGCTCACCACTAGAGTAGCAGGGATAACTACGAGTGAAGACATTAACATTTTGCCCAGTTGTATACTCTGGAAGAGTCATCCGTAGACTGGAAATGTAGTTACTAGAAAATGACATTTTTACTAATAAGTGAACTTCTTCCACAAAAATTATATTCTGGGATTTGATTTGTTGTAGAATTAGAAAATGTGCCTATGAGAGAAAAAAGAAAATAATACTAAGGTACAGATCAGTATGATGTTCTTCTGCATTAGTTTCATTAGCTTGTTTCTGTGTAGTGTCAATTATGTTTTTCACTCACAAAAGCACCAAGAAATATTTATTTTCTCAACAAAATACATGTGAAGTTTTCAGTATATAATTATTTTATACAAATTAATTGTATAAAAATTCTGTAGAAATGAACTTGATCTAAACAAGTCTTTGTGGATTTTATACAAAAGTCTCATGTATCTAATTGAGTTAGAGGATAAATGGGACATAGTTATGCAATGGTAGACCAAGCTACATTTGAATCATTTAACAGGTTGATTAAACATTTTGCAAAATGCTAAAATTTCTTGAAAAATACTTTCTGTTGCTTAGTCTACCATTGCATAGCTACATCATCCAATGTAGCACTAAGTCTTAATAGCACAATCGTTTAAATTATTAATTTATTAATGACACAATTATTCATTAGACTTATCAGATGTCAATTATAGGTTTCATTAGATTACTTAATTATTAGATAAATTTGTATTTTTCTGTAGTGTACATTTCATTATGATTTTTAGTTAATGTGTAAACTACCTTCCTATATAGATACATATTATTTGTATACTATTCTTTCATATCTTTGGGACCTAGAACTATTTTCATATGTAAATATATTATATTTGGACAATAAATGGTATTGTATGGTATTATTATTTGTACATAAAGTCAGGGAGTCAGCAATTTATGAGTTACACTTCTAAAGTTTATCATTTTATTTCATTATTTTTATAAAGATTTAATGTGTGGGGATCATCCAGTCAAAATTTTATATAGCATACATGTTCTATGTTAATGTGCAATTTGTATTTTACCTATTTTCATATGTAAATATATTATATTTGGTCAAAAAATAGTACTTATGGTAAATATCCTCAAGTAATTATGACATTTCTATATCAAGATTTGCTGTATATGTGCACTATTAATTATTACTAGAAATTTCAATTGGATAAGTTCTAAATGTTTGGAATTCTTTGCTCAGATTTTACTTCTCCAGCCAAGTTTTGTTTGCCTTAAGATGAAAAGTTTATTTACATACCTTTTTTTGATTTTTTTGTGTGCTTTGTATGAATTAAGTGACGATTTCTATGAGCACCTGCACCATCAACTGTTAGGCAAATTTCACCTGTTGTTTGTACATTTTTATATCGTGATTCGACAACTTTCCCTTGTTTTATTGAAATTGAAACCAATTCGGTTTTTATGATATTACTTATTTGATTAATGTCGTTTTCATTGTTCCAGATTTTATCATCAATTTCATTGGGAAACAAATGTTCTTTGATTTCAAGTTTGTTCTCTTCTTCGGTAAAAAAATTATCTGGTTCTTGTTCCACTTCCATTGTTAGTTAAATATAAAAGTTATCTATAGACATTCATTGGGATTTATTTAAATAAACGGTACAGAATAACCCACTCCATTACTAGGTACCTTTGTCCTGAAAAAGTTTACCTAAGCTAGGACAGCTAGTATGTCATGTAGATGAAGACTTTTGAATAAATCACAACACAACCCCAACACCACAGTATACAAAACAATCAGTAGTGCATCTCATCTTCGCGCATCGGTTGTGCGCTATAATTTTATTTGACCTTGAGACGGCCATTTGGATTTAGATTCCAGGTCCCTACTAAGTAACAGTTCTACTATTTGGACAGAGAAGGATTAGTGTATAATGTAAAGGAGTTAAATTTATATTTCGAAGAAAATTTTAATGAGTAGATTAGTGTTGTGAATAATATAATATACAATTTGAACATGTTCCAAGGAAAAAACTCTTTGAGAATTTAAAATCGTCAACAAAGAAAATATAATAGCAAATCAAATTGTAATAAAACAAAGGATATATACTTATTGATTTTTATTAAATACCTATAGTTAAATTCCATAATCCAATAATATATATAGTTGCAAGACAAGATTACATTTCATTAAATGTGACGCCAAATAATTAATTTATCCTTATTATCTTTTTTGAAATTTCTATTAATATCTTTAAGTGTATAATACAATCGAACTCTTATATATAAATTTATAATAAATAGAACAGGAAAATCTGTGCAAGGAGGAGTAAACAATATTCCTTTACATTGCTGTACAAAGTTGCTGACAATATTTTCTTGGACGCTGTAATTTTGAAAATTGTTTTGAAAAATAATTTCAATATTCGAGATAAATTGTACGAACTCAGTATGTGGATTATTTAAATTTCCATAAATGTTTTTGTCGGAGTTTTCATAAGCTCGGAAATAAGTATATAGAGATGAGTCATCTAGTAAACTTTGCCTTTTGGAATAACTCTCACAAACAAAACAATTATGAATATTTAAGGCCTTTTTACACAAATATCCACAAACATATCTTAAAAAATTCTTTTGTAAAATATCATTATTCTGATAGTCCGTATCAATTTTTTTAAACAATTGGGTATTTTCTAACACCTCATACCCCTTACTATGAGATTCAATAGGAATTTCGCTTAATCTCAGCAAAATTGGATCAGGATCAGCTTGGCAATTTTCAGTACCAGAATGAAACAGTTTCACAAACAATAATTTTCTAATTGTTCTGTGCACTTGAACTGCTGTTGGATTCTTGCAGTTTCCATTTTGTTGTCGTACACTACCAAAGAAATTTTCCAAGCAATCCTGACTAAGACGCCTTGTAAAAATATACTTAAAATCAGCTTTTTTAAGCTCATCCCATACTTGTAAAATACTATTAATAGTAATTTTTACTGCCTTAAAACATTTAATTTTTCCTGAAATATTTTCATTTTTTGCATTCAGTACTACTATGGAATCAAAAATATTTAAGCACTCCTTTAAAAAAATCTATCTGGTAGTCAAGGCCCTTATAAGCTCGATTATAAGATTTTCCTGAAGTACTACTGGAATTTAAAATGTCAAACAATTTGTCCATTTTATCAACAAAATCCGATGTGTAAATAGCATCTGTTGGAAGATAATTGAACCTGGTGTAAACATTCATACCAGCAGCAACAGTTGCACTAAATAATTGGGATGCATATCTTACCTTCATTTTTTCAAAACATGATGGTTTGAGATGCGCATCTGTCAATTTCGGAGCGGCTCTTATAGGGTATTTTTTATCGTGCTCATAAAATCTATAAATGTATTCCCAAGATACCTTGTGACCCTTTAAATAAAAGTTATATTTTTGAAGCATATTTCTAATTGCTTTTATTATATGAGGTGGATCAAAGATATAAAAAATTTTCATTTCCTCGTACATAAAGTAAGGCTGAGTTGAATTAATGTTCAATAGAGTTTTTAAAGCAAGAAAATTTGAGCCCATGTCTGTAGTTATGGCTACGATTTTTAATCCCACTTTCTTCAATAATTCCAATAATTGAAAAATAATGTTTTTTGCAATGGGTTGTTTCCACGATGAAAAAATTCCCCTTATCATAAAAACACAAACGTGTCGTGCAGGCTGAAAGCTCTTTACATTTTCTTCATTTTCGCTAAATCCGATTATGCTATCACGATCGCGATTGTAAAATAGATTACTTTTAATTGCCATTTCATCAATACATAGCACTATATGTTTATCTTGCTCTAAAAAATTATCGACCTTTATAGATAAAACTTCGAATAACTGTGGATTATTTAATCCGGAATTAATTTTAATCGAGGAAATCATATTGAACAGACACCGTGGACCGGGTAGACAAAAATTTGTCATTAAAACAGTTTTATATAATTTCGGCCCCATAAAATACATTCTAAGACATTCAGTTTTAAACTCTTTTGAGTACCGCCTACCCTTTGGTTCCTTTCCCGCCTGAGTTATTTGTACTTTTATAAAATTGACTATGTAAGGTGAATTGCAAAATTTCTTGGTTAAATTATAATACTGATCTAAAGTTATATTATTTTCAATATTTTTGATCCTGTCCTGTAATTCGTCAACTTGTGCCTTTAAACGGTTATTTTCGTGTTCTATATTCTTCATTACACTGCGATATTTTCTTTTTCTGGGAGTACTAGAAGATAATGCATTAGACGTTTGTGTTGAAATTGATGGAGAGGGTAGTTCTGGTGATTCAACGGTTACGTCTATCTCCTGTTCATTTCCTGACTGAATTATTGCTAAAAATAAAAAGTAATAATAACGGGTGTGTTTGTTTGATCATTAAAAATAAAATGTTCACTGCTTATGTAGGTACCTGGCTTAATCACTATGTCTTGTAATACTTTAGGTCTTCTCGCTATATCAGTCTGTTCTATCACAATATAGTTATGTTCTCGTTGTAAGTTTACATTATCGCACGACGATCCCTCTAATGAAACAAATATTGTTGGCACTGCATTGGGATTCAGTCTATTACGTGAATTATTGGTAAACATTTGAGATTCGAAGTGATCACTACAGAGCCTATAACTTTTATTCAAATTTTCCAACTTGTCCATTAGATCTTCTCTATTAGCAGCCATTGCCCACGTTCTAGCTCTAAAAAGTATACAGTTTATTTAAATTAAATGAATATAGAGTATCAATAAGCAATTTAATACGTTTTAAAATGTGCCACATCGTATTCGAACTAACGATTTATTACGGTTTCGTCGACTCTCCTTTCTACCTCTATATCGCTGTAATTAATAATTCCCCTTTCTAATCCATCCTTCTTAAAAATGAAATAGTGGTTGTTTACAATACCTTTATCTGTACCGGATAATGTAATTAGGAGGAGAGAAAAAACGGTGCACACTAGTTCGCTCCGGGGGTCAGATTTTAATCCCCTACCCGAAAACATCATAGGCAAGTTCGCTCCCGCACTGAATTTTATGAGGGATGGTTGGGATTTTGGGATAATGTCAAATACCTGGAAGGTTTTAAATCTTCTTATGAAATTAAGTATTTTCTTTTAATTTCATTGGTTGGGATTTATGGCTAATTATAAATAACTGGAAGAAGGTTTAAATTTTGTTATGAAATTAAAGTATTTTTTTTTAATTTCATTATTGTGAAAGTTTTAATTGTTGAGTAAATGTGAAAATATCGATCACATTGAAAATATTTAAAAATATGAATTCCGCAGAAGCGAACTAGTAAAAATATGAATTCCGCAGAAGCGAACTAGTATGCACCCGAAAAAAATATAGGAATTTGGATGAAAGAAAAAAAGAAACCAACGAAAATCTTTTAGATAGTCCTGCAACAGTAGATCAAACGATTACCTACTTTACGTAGTTAAGTTTGACTACACCAGTTCAAATTTGACAAAATCTGTATTTACAGAGGGAATTTTTGTATATATATTACATATTACAACTCTACATTGTTGTAACGGGGAAGTGAAGGGGATTTTGAATTTGAAATAAAATACAGGATGTTCCATTTAAGAAAACATAACTTTGATGTGGTACAGCGTTACGGAAGACCCTGTACCTTTGTAAATAATTTTAAAATGTGCAGTTCAAAGCTGCCTACTAGATTTGTTGCAAACTTTTTTTGATATCTCGTTTAATAACAGATATAACGGACTTTGTCACAGAAGTTGATCACTCTGTATATTTGCGATTTACTTTCGTCATAGTAAATCGCAAATATACAAAACTGTTGATAAACTTTTAAACACGCCAAAGTGAAAGCTTGTGAATTTCAAAAAAACAGAAAATTCGCAATATTTTTCTAGGTCTGTATAAAGTGTAAAGGAATGTTTAGTGAATCGTACTAGCATTATAGTCGACGAAACGGGGAGGATTGGAAATTATTTGGTCGTCAATCGACGAAACGGTAACAAAACTGGAACAGACCGAACTAACTAATTTAAAATTTCATATTTATGTAACTATAAAACGTCACACTACCAACAATCGCAACTACCGGCCTTTATTTTAATTTTTTTTTCTTAGACAATGTTTAAATGTAGACCTATCGTGTGTATAATCTTTATTAGACCTATCTACTCACCTCAAAATATCTTTGGGAAATCTAAAATAACTTTTTTTCATATATAAATATGATTTACTTTTACAGTTCTTTGCAGCACAAACTACACCTGTCCTAACTTTATTCATCTTATTTGATCACTGTCACTCAAAAAGTAAAAAATTTTAAATTCACACACGCCACTGCTTACGCGACTATACCAAACTAAACTGTCCCTAAACCGAAGTAGAATATACGCCGTCCTTGCTGAACTTGATAGGTTTCTAAATCGAAATGGCGAACTGCGCACAACCGATGCGCGAAGATGAGATGCACTACTGGTTGTTTTTGTATAAAGCACGTTTTTTTTTACATCATTGATTTACCATTGGTTGAATGACGTCAGTCTCCGCTGCACCGACATGTTAGAGTCACCAGTGGCACATAAAAAAACGCAGTTGTTTACAGCATTCATCATTATCTGACAAATGACAATCGAGACCACTTGAAATTTCTTCAATTTCTGACGCTGAGTGCAGTCAATACTTTATTATCACATTCTAAATTGATTTCTATTTATTCGTCCATTTCTTTAATAATTTGCTATATCCGCTTCAAATTTTTACTTTTTTGAGGTTGAGCTGTCATTTTGTAAACCACCAAATTTATCCACCACCTCGTTACAGCGGTGGAATGGTTTGCAATTTTGGTTGATGCAACAGTAATAAATGAACGCGTCATTTCTTCAATCTGAAATCCACCAATGAATATAAAAACGCAGTTGGTGAATTGGTGGATCTACCGGTGAATAAAAAAACATGCCTATACTGTGCCAACACAGTTACAATAGGTATACTGTGAACCATAGGAAACATAAATAAGATAGATATGCATCTCAATGTAAAAATCTCTGACCATGTTTTTCAAGCCCTCAGTTGGTCTGGTGACCAAACTATATAGCTGTAACTGTGAACCTTGTTGAGACAAGACCAGAAGATTAAACTCTATATGTAACTGTGAATCTTATTCAGTCAAGACCAGTGGCTGTATGTCATGCTATGCAAAAGACATCGAGAAAAGAAGATTGGCAGTACGCATGTGCGAGTTTCAAAAATAGGCGGGACGGTACGGTTGTTCCCCCTCACGCAAAAATATTGTCGGTCTTCCATGTCCAATTTAACAGAATAAAAACTTTTTTTTTAACAACAAAAATTTAGTTTTTAATCTGCTAAATTGGTCATTCCAGACTTCAACATTTTTACATGGTGGAATAACGAAAAACAAAAACAACGTACAACATACATATTTATCAAAAAGTATAGATTATGGAATTAAAAAAGTTTACTTATTCAAATGGTTTTATTGTAAAATTATAGGGATTATCATACTTTTTATTTATAACAGTAAGCCAATTAGAAACAACAATGATATTTCTATTTTTTATGTGTTAGGTTATCCTATTTTATTGTTAAATAAAGAACACTGGAAATGATGAACAATATATTATAGGTATTATAAACGGAATATCAATAAAAACCAATCATTTGTAAAACAAATAAAAGAAGTGGAGCAAGCATCAGTTATGAAAAACGAACTTCACACATAAAAAATTGAAATTTCCAATGGTCAAAGAAAACTAAATATATAATACATTTAAAAGCAAAAATTACCTACAGGAAGAGAGTATATACAACAATAGAAATGAGTAAATATTTACAATATAAATTAGACAGATACACTTATAGAAAGTAAAAAATGTACTACCTACCAGCATTTACAATCCTTTTCTCTTCAATTTTTTGGTATAAATATCTTGTGCTTTTCTATAAATAGGATTGTAGAAACTTATTTGTTTTGAATTTTCTTTTCACACTATAATTTGGCATGAAGTCTGGAATGTGCAAGTCGTTTGTATTGCAAAGCTTTCTTATATAATAGCTTTTCTTTTGGGCTTAGTTTATGAATTCTTGTGACATTGGCAAGTTCAAGCAATGATGTCTTTCTGCCTGCAATGAGAATTGTTGTGTGAGTTTTATATGAAATACAAACTATAAATAATAATATATTATATATCTAATTTAATATTTTTGACTATCAGATAGAACTAACTGAATATTATGCTTACTTTTTGGTGTACTGATGGCAATATTATCTACTATATGAATTTTGGTAGATGGTCTTACATCTGTAACCATTTCTACATGTAAGGTCCAGCATCTGTAAAAATTTCGACATGCGAAGGCCCTGCGACTATAACCATTTCTGCATGTGAAGGTCCTACTTGTTCAAAATCTCTTCCATGAATTTCCTCAGCTTGTATGGTCTATCTTGAACACAGATATTTGTTCTGATTCCAAAAACTAAAATTACATTCAAGTTATTAATATAGTGTGTAGAACAACGACAGTAGTTTCTTTGATAATGAATGAAAGTTGCAAACCTTTATGATAGATGTGTTCTTTGTGTACCAAGTATGCAGGCAGAATCCCTTCAGGGAGAAAAATTTTCATCAATCACTGCAATAAATAGATTATTTATCAATAAGTGAAAAATTGTCATAAAATAGAAGGTTTTATATTCTGATATATTATAAATACACATTTTTTAATTACTCACCTGTTAATGGCCTAGGTAAATTCAATGTTGGCAAAGATGTGTTCACTAAAAGGTTATTACTTGAATAATATCTTTGTTCAAAGTGCTTGTGGCATACTCGGAACGGTACACCATACTTGGATCCTTGCTCTTTAGTTTTTCATTTCCACACAACTGGACCCACTTTTGGTACCTAGCAAAATCTTTATTGGGATTGAGGAAACGATGTTTTGCCTTCACATCCGAAGACACAACACACTGTTCCTCCGCTGTGAACTGTGACCTCAAATGCCCAAATTATTATTTATCGGACTATTTTCATAATCGAACACCTTGATTTCGAATTTTTCGAAAACTTCCCAAAATCGAACTATTTCCGTTTCGTTTATAGATTAGCGAGCTCTATACACAGAACTAAAGAACATTAGTTCTGTGGCGCGATGTCGCAAAAGTGGCATGCGAAAATATAGCCATCCAAACTTCGTTGGATTTCGATTCATTATTTTGTTACAACAAACAAAATATTGAATATATTCCAGCCCCCACGCAAGTCACTCGAGGTCGATGCTTTATGCCAGTATTTATAGTCGCTCAGAAAAGTGTTACTCAAGTATCCCTTAGGTTGTATCGCAGTTGGTTACCAGTTGATTAACGCTAACCACTGGTTAGACCGTGATAGGCGTGATAAGTCGTTGTATCGACCGCTAACAAGTGGTTATACGTTGGTTAAGACTAGAGGTGGATTCATGCAAGAAAAAATTGAAACTAAAACTAATTTAAAACTAAAACTAAGAAGATAAAACCATGTAATGTAATGTAGATGTTCATGCAAGAAACTAAGAAATTAAGATTTAAATTAAAACTAAGAAATATATCCAACTTTCAACTAAGAAATTAATTTCTTCCATGAATTCGACACAACGCATGCGTCAAGCCCTGGCCACAGATTACCTACTGGTGATTTGTGTGAATGTATTGTTTACATGAGGTTATATTACATGAGTGGAAATATTTTTACAGTTTACAACAATGTTATTTGTAAAAAAGTTGATTTACGTTTAATTTTATCTTCAGCTATCTGACAGCTCGATTACTATTGGAAGTTTTGACAAATCATTGAAGAAACTGCGCATGTCCAGTTGATTCATTAATTTATGTTGCATGAACAGCTGACTATTCTTAGTTTAAATTTAATCTTAATCTTAAATTAGTTTTAGTTTAGTTGATGTTGCATGAATCCACCTTAGGTTTTCTAACTACTCGATATCGGCTGGTTAACTTCATGTTTTGTCACAGAACGGTTATTTTATTGGCGTTTTGTGTAGTTTGATGTTTTGACATTGAGAGTTGGGATAACCACAAATCACAATCAAAATATATTTTGTGGGGTTATGCAGTTGTTTGGATAGAATTTCAAAAGAAATATTAAAGAACATAATGTTTAGATATACTTACCTAAGATGAATATTCAGAGAGATAATTTAAGAGACTTGGAATTAACTGACGATGAGGACTTTATGGAACTATTTGAATAGACAGCCTAAGTCTGACGTCACAACTGTGGGCGGAGCCTGGACTGGTTCCAAACAAACTCTCTTTCAATGAAAAAGTCCCATACGGAATTTTTTATTCAGTGTTTTCAACGTTATAAAGGCAAAATAAGATATCTAGTTTCCATATTGTGTTAGAGGAACGAGCCTTTTAAGAGTTTTTGTATAGGTTTTTGCCAAGGTGAGTTAATTTAATTTCTAAATTAAATTGAAAACTTTTTGAGGTTATGTTGGTTATGTTTTGGTGATAGGTTTTTGGATAATTTCTACTATGTTTATTATTATTTAGTTTGTGACTTTAACTGAATATATTTTTAGGACTTTTAAGACACTATGGTAATGTGCGTTGTGCCAGGTTGCAAGCATTACAGTGCAAAGCAAACCTGCAAATTTGTTCGGTTTCCAACAAACCAGGCTGAGAGAAACGAATGGATTTCTCATATAAGGTAAAGAAAGAGTAATCAATATCATTTTTAAAGAATGTTTGATTGAAATATTTTATTTACTCACAGGCAAAAAGATAAACAACCCACTCAGTTTGCGAGAGTTTGTGATTGCCATTTTGTGGACAAAGAGCGGAAGAACAGGCCAACATTGTTCGAGTTTAATGTTGAGAAGAAATGTAAAATAAAATCTCCAGAAAAAATGGTATGTTATTTGCTGTGAAAAGCTTGTTAATTCCATACAGATAACTTTTATTCATTAAGATGGGCACAGACATACAGATGCATACATGTGTGTCGAACAAGTGCGTACACACTTGTTCGTCATACAAGTATGCGGGTCTGTGGGGAAGTTCGCGCACACATGTATGACGAACAAGTCTACGGGGTCGACCGGAATACAAGAGCGCGCAAACATGTGTGTGCGTACAAGTCTGCTGATGTGTGGGCAAATGTCACACATCCCTCGCACACATTTTCAAATCAGTGTCTCACGTGTTTGGGTTTAGTTTGTTTTATGCCAGTTTCTTAATACCAAATTACAGAGTACACCGCTGTTAATAAAATATATTATTTCTCATTGCTTATCGCGGACTTTCACATCGACTTGTTCGACGAGCAAGTATGCAGGTCTGTGGGTAAATCTTCGTCGCAGACTTGTATGACTAACAAATGTGTACGCACTTGTTCGACACACATGTATGCAGGTCTGTGCCCATCTTTAGATAATTTTCATGTAGTTGGACCTGCTCATTCTTTAACTTAGCCTTTTTTCAGAACAAGAACTGTACTAGACACCAAATCAATACCAGGACCTTCAAAACAGGTACATTGTAATGAAGAAGATACCGAGCCACTACCAGGACCTTCGACACAGTCCTGTAGTCAAGATCAAGAGGTGACTCGAACTCAAGCTCAAATAAAACTTGATGATGCGGAAATATGTTATTTTATTCGTTAGCATATCATCATATTACTGCAAAAATCACTAAGTAACACTTTTTTTAAAAAGCCACTAACTGCTTTTTACTATACAATTTCAATGTATCTTTCATTTTTGAAAGTCACTAACTGCATAAACCTATTAATGCAGGATTTTCTGTACATGCTAAAAGTCAGCAACGAATTAAAATTTAGAAAGAGTAATGCGAAAAATCTTTAATCACTAATGTTAGTTAGTGAGTTTTCGCAGTAATATGACAATATAACATTCTGTTTTGTTCAATTTGTCGTCATGCGTTGTTAAAGTCAAAACTGTCAAAGATTGTAAATAATTTAATTTCTGTTTTTAAAATATTAGGTTTTCGTAGGAAAATGCTAGTTCACTATCGAGGGAAAATTGTAATTTATATTTTTCAAAAATATGTTTATACAAATAAACATGCATTACATTGTACCTAATACTAGATATGAATCTACCAACATGTACTAAACATAATAAAAGTTATTTATTTAAGCAAAATGGTATTTATCAGTTTTCCAACAATTTTGGCAAGTATATTAACTTTTCGGACAAATCATCATTTCTAAACGAATATGGACATTTCACTTCAACAATTGCTTCCTCTTCATCAATTAATCCGTCAGGACTAGCACCAAGGAAACCCGAGGTTGTAAGCCATACTCCTGTAGGTTGAACATTTAAATTGTAATATTGTTTTAAATGTTCTAGGGCATCTTTTTCATGAGTTCTACCCCATTGGATTGCTTTAATGCCATCTAGATTATATTGACCTGAAAAGAATTAAACTTTCATTCGATATATTATTTATTTTCAGGTGATTAAAATGAAATTAATCTTATATAGAAATTTGCTAAATGAAAACGCTAAGAAATAAGTTAGGGTCTCGTTGAACTCGACTGCTGCTGGAACTTTCCCATCAAAAATACATTTGCTCTATTCTTAACTGGCATTGTTTGGAATTGAAGGTTCAAATAAGCTTAAGACATTGTATAAGAAATTCTCATATGAATTCAACTTAAATATAAGCAACAGATTTTTCACTCACCTAAAAGTGTCTTAAACAAACTGGCTGGGAACCTGTTTTTCTTACAAGCTGAAATGATGGCCCCAAAGTTGCTAGCAGTTAATCGAAACTTCCTTGCAAGATACCATTTCTCATTTAAAACCTGACCGGTGGTGGCAGCAGCAATGTCTTGTATTAATTGGTCATCAATTATACATTTTTCTTTAAAGACTACTACTTTATCCGTAGCCTCCAAAAATTCTTGGGAAGAAATTATTTCTTCAATTACTGGGAAATTACAACCTGTAGTAGAAGATTCTTCACTCGATTCTTGATTATTTAGTAACCAAGTCAATCCCACAGTATTTCCAAATGTGGATAGCTCCTGCTTGAGTCTACGGATGGATTCTTCTGGCACTCCACCTTCAATCGCTGTATATGGCCTTGGCGGAAAAAGCTCTTCAGCAGACTTCACAGGCTCCAATTTGGGGTTAGAAGCAGAAGGTACATTCCATGAACATATTTTATCTGTTACGGAGATGTGATAATGCCCAAAAAGTGCCAAAGTGGCAATATGATGGCATTGTATACCTCGTGGGCAAGTGCATGTTGCTGACTTCATTTCGCCACTCGTTTCTAAATCTAAAAAAATCATTAATACATTAGTTCACTGTATAATATTGAAAAAGGCAATGTCATACCTATGCCGACATCGTACGATTTATTTTTCATGCTAGCTAGCACTTCTCCCCTTATGATCATCAAATCAGAATCAAATTCCATTTTCTTTACGTGATTGGATTCTAGAGCATTTTCACCCTTCTTTATTATCTTGGTATCGCCTAAGAAATCATTGATGCTTGAAAGCTTTAAGACATGTTTTGAAGCCATCTGAAAATAATAGAATATAGAAATTAAGAATACAGAATACAGTTTAGATGGTTTCAAATAAAATAAAATAACCAACATAACCTCAAAAAGTTTTCAACTTGATTTAGTAATTAAATTAACTCACCTTGGCAAAAACCTATACAAAAACACTTAAAAGGCTCGTTCCTCTAACACAATATGGAAACTAGATGTCTTATTTTGCCTTTATAACGTTGAAAACACTGAATAAAAAATTCCTTATGGGACTTTTACATTGAAAGAGAGTTTGTTTGGAACCAGTCCAGGCTCCGCCCACAGTTGTGACGTAAGCACTTAGACTGTCTATTGGTAGCATTTCCAAGGGCTCCAAGAAATTTTAGAATAAGTGTGAGACCTCATAAAAAAAGACTATAACTAAATTATACGAGATCTCTTAATAAAATAAAAATATAACTTATTCAATAAAAGTTTAATTTATCGCATTGATAAAATAAAATAAAAGGGCGAGTTTAAATACTACTTACATTTTAAAAATTTGTCTGATTATAACCAGGCTGGCCGCTAATTGTCGATTTGATGAGATATTTATCTATAAATGAAAGAAAAACAATATCTGAGAATTTGTCTGAATAAATGAACTTGACTTATTATGGTATAATGTGCTCTTTAATTATTATATTAGTGATTACAATTACAACGGACCAAAAATACTGAACGACAGTATGCGGCATGAACGACAATGCCTAAAATATTCCGAACGACAGGAATAGTGCGACCCTGAACGACAGCGTCTTGACACGAACGACAGTGTCTAATATCTGAACGACAGATAAAAAGGTCTAAGTATTGTAATCAGTAATTTATTGTTTAATAAAAACTCAGTAGGATATCTATTGAGAAATAATTAAATAAAATGCATGTGCAAATGTAAATTCGGTTTGCCCGTGAGTAAACTCACCTAGTTTGTAAAACAGCAAGCACAACCACAAAAGTCACAACTATTACAAATCACTTAGGTAACCAACTTTTAAATAGAACAAAATCACTTTTACTCGATAAAGCACTAGGTTAAAATGAAGACGAAATATTCTTTTTAACGCTGATGCGATCGATACAGATATTATGTTAACATAAACAAATACTAAGAGCTTGCCCTTTTCTTTGTTTAGTCTATCGTGTGATTCATATTTCTCTTCAGAGTCGGGTACCAATTTAATTTTTATGAAAGAAAGTTTGTTCTTAAAAAAAATGAATTCTTACAGTCGGCCATCCTGCAGATATCTCGTCTCGAGGTATCCTTATTCCTTTTGGTCATCCTCAGAAGAATCCGAAGACAACGGTACTCCATCCTCTCCGCTATCGCTATCCGTTTCGTCTGAGACACCACCAGGGATAGACCATCCGATCAAGCAACTGTATTTTCATAGTTTGATCTCAGAGTTCTGCGCGAATCAGACATGTCCTGAACAATATATCTATCATTTGGTAATATTTTCTTCACTACCATGGGCCCACTATAAAGCGGTGCTAGCTTTTTGCTTGTGCCTGTTGAAGGTGTTTGTTTTATTATTGCGACTAGTTCTCCTTCTTTATAAATACGTGCTATCTTTCTTTTCTTGTCAAATTGTTGTTTCTGTTTTGTTTGTTCAATTTAATTTTGTTCGAAGCATCTTCCCTTGCTGCTATTAGATTTTCGAGTAAAGTAGGTATTTGTTGTACTTCATCGCTTAAAAGTGCATCGGAACCATGACGTGGAGTATAACCAAACATTAACTGACTTGGCGTTTTTCCAGTCGATTCATTAGGTACATTGTTTATGACAAATTGAACTTTCCGAACTTGTTCATCCCAAAGTTCTTCTTCTAACATGGATAGTAATAGTGCCGAAAGAACAGTATTGTTTAAACGTTCTACTTGTCCGTTTGCTCGAGGTGTAGCCACAGCATTGAGGATATGATGTATATTGTTTTGTTTACAGAAATAATTAAATGACTTTGATGTAAAGGAACTATCTTGGTCCGAAATTAATATTTTGGGTGTTCCATATGTCGCAAAAATGTCTTTGAAATAATCGATTACGTATTTTGTCTTCGTTGATTTGGCAGCTCGCAAGAAAACAAATTTTGTGAAGGCGTCAACTCCAACAATAAGATAAGTATTGTTCCGCTTTGATTTTGGAAACGGTCCGAGATGATCGACATGGAATGTGTTCAGTGGTGTTACTCCTTTTGGTATGGAGTGAAGGAATCCTTCTTTTTTTTCCGCTATTCCTTTTGTGATATAAGCAGGGTATACAACAACTAATGTAGTTTTCTACATAGTTACGCATCCGCGGGAACCAATAGCTTTCGCATAATTTATGTAAGGTCTTCTCTACTCCAAAATGGCCCAAATCATCATGTGCCGTCTTGACAACACGCTGTCTCATGCCCTTCGGTACTAACCATAATATTCCTTTAACCGTTATACGATATACTCGATTTTCTCTCAAACAGTAGTTTTTGTAAACGTGTTTTTCATACTCTGTTGTTGGAGGCTTAGATAACACTTCATGAATTTCCCGAATTTTATCATCTGTTAATTGTCGAGATAACACCCAATCGGCTTCCTCAATGTGTAAGACAGTTTCGTTATTAGTAGGTTCATCAGCTATTGTAGTGTTTCGACTTAAGGCATCGACATGGTTCATTCTTTTTCCAGGTCGATATTGTACCTCAAAAGTGAACTCTTGTAATTCCAGCCACCATCTCGCAATGCGGGGTATGAGTTGTTTCTTTTTACTTGCAGCCTTGATGGAATTACAATCTGTTACAACAACGAACGCAATTCCTAATAAATATGGACGAAACTTTCTTAGACTTTCCACGATCGCCAGGGTTTCCAGTTCATATGAATGATATTTTTTTTCTGCTTCATTTGTTTGTCGACTATAATATGCTACTGGGTGTAATCTTCCATCAGTTTGTTTTTGGAATAAAATGCCTGCTAATCCTAATTGACTGGCATCGGTATGAACTTCGGTTGGTAAATCATGGTTAAATATACTTAAAACTGGTCTTGTCGCTAAAATTGACTTTAATTTCTGAAATGCATTTTCTTGGACCTCTTCCCATTTCCACGATGTGTTTTTCTTGATTAATCTTGTCAGTGGGTATGCTATAGAAGCATAATTGCGTACAAATAGCCGAAAATATCCCGTTAGACCTAGAAATTGTCTTACTTGATGAACGGAGTTTGGAGTTGGAAAGTGTTCAACCGCTCTTATTTTTTCAGCTCCCGGTCTAACTTCACCCTTTTCGATATCGTAGCCTAAGTAAGTTACAGAAGATGCAAGGAATATACATTTATCTAAATTTAAAGTAAGCCCTTCTTCTCTAAATATTTTTAAAACCGTTTGTAGAACTTCTAATGTTTCTGGTATCGTTGGTGCGTATAAAAGAACATCGTCTAAGTAAAGTGCGGAATTTCCACGAACAGGTTTTAGAATTTTGGTCATCACACGTTGAAATACTCTTGGTGCGTTGGACAATCCAAAAGGGATTCGATTGTACTCGTATTGACCTTCTGGTGTCACAAATGCTGTAAAGTGTTTGGAAGGCTCTTCTATGAGTACTTGATGGTAGCCAGATCGTAAGTCAAGACTTACGAAATAATTTCCTCCTTGTAGTTTATCAATCTGATCATCAATGCGAGGTAGAGGGTGGCTATCTTTTATGGTTAAAGAGTTAAGCTTCCTATAATCTATACAAAGACGTTGTTCCCCATTTTTCTTTTTCACTAGGAGAACGGGAGAAGAATACTCAGAAACAGATTCTCGAACAATGCCATGAAGTAAAAGTTCTTCAACGATGTCCTTCACTATATTTTGTTCCGTTCTGGACATTCGATAAGGCCTATATGAAAACGGTTTGTGGTCACTCAAATTAATTTGGCTGACTTAGCACAACCTAGATCACTAGTGTTTAAAGCAAAACAATCTCTATTTTCATTCAATAGATTTATTAGTATTTGCTTAGTTTCTTGGTCTATATGGCCTGTCTTTATTTGTTCTTCAGGTAAATTTTTCTGAGTGTTCTCTTGTATCATAGAAATTATCTCTATTGGTTGAGTTTCTTTTACGCACGGATATGCTCTAGCAAAAACCATATTCTTTTTAAAACTAATTTCCTTATCCGATAAATTAATACAGGGTACAGTTGAAACTACTCCTTTGTTAAGTGTTATAACTGTATGGGGTATACAGTAATCTTTTCCTTCAGGCGTCCTAATGCTAGCATCAATACAAAGATCTCCCTTGTAGTCATCATTGAAAACTTGTACATGTCCCCAATGATTTGGTAATACTGTCGTATTCGCTGCTAGTTGTAAACTAACCTTACGGAAATTCGGTTCGGGTTCAATCTTGTTTATTTCTGACCGCTTAAAGAACTTCAACGAGACATTATCCTTGATGGCTAATATATCTGGCGACTCAGAGAAATTTCTCCCCAACAAAATTGGTACATCTTGTATATAGTCTGGTACTACATATGCATCTATAGTTTTTGCTATATCGTCAATTATTATTTTGAGTGTAGTAGTTCCTAGTGCAGTAGTATAGGAGTTGCCATAACCTTGAAGGGTGGCTTTCTTCTCTGAATCATACTGTATACCTAGATGATCTACTTCTGATAACTTAATAGTAGTACATGAACTTCCTAAATCTACGTATGCTAATGATAAGGTTCCATTAATAGAAATTTGTTTATAATATTTTTGATTTGGTTTGTCCGACAATAGTCAAATGGTTGGTTTTGACGGCAGTGACTTCTTTTTAAGAAAACATTTTTCCTCGATGTGACCAGCACGATTACAAAAATTACATTACTTGTCGACTACTGCTCTTACGTGTTTTTCGGATCTTCTCTGCGGACACATATTTGAGGTATGTCCCCGTCGATTGCACGAGAAACAAGTTAACGTCGCAGGTGTCCTGCTGATTTTTCTATTTCTGTTAAAGTCTCGTGATTCTGGTCTCCTAGCAGAATTGTAATTATGTTTTACCACTCCAGAAGTTTCTGGTAACATCGAAAGATACGTATATAATGATTCCGGTGTCGCATGATTTCCTGCACTAGCTCCAGTTTTGACAACCACGTCAGTAATTCCTCCAATAATGCAAGACACAGCGTCTGACCCAAAAATCTTACAAATATTGAGCATGGCGGTCTTTTCGTAATAATATTTTGTATAGGATTCTTCAAAGCGTTTCTTGCGTTGTATCATTTCCGTCAGCTCTCCAAAATAATCTCTTTTCCCAGGGAATGCTACTTGTACTTTTTCTTTCCATTCTAACCAACTAAATTTCAGGGTTGGTAGACTTTTATACCATACTGCAGCTAGGCCCCTTAGGTTGGACATAGCATAATATATTGTAGCTTCCTCGGACCAGCCATATATTTCTCGCAGTTCATCCACCTTTTGACACCAAGCAACCGCAGTTTGCCCTTTTTCTTCAGGATTAAATTCAGGTACCACGTCACCTCTAACAGTGGTAGCATTACTATTGTTCTGTCGTATATTAAGTTGAAGGAAATTGTTCAGTGCATCCGTGAACCGATCTACTGGATCATCGGATCCGGCAGAGCTTCGGCTTCTCTGACGTGAGGGACTACGCTCACTTGAATTTGAACGTGAATTTGGACTTACAGCTAACTGACGTTTTTTATTTCGACGAGAACTCATGATTGGAATATGTGATTTTGTTCAGAAATACTAATAAAGAAGAGAAATAAAAATAAACCTAAGACATATTTGTCAATGATATATGCAAATGATATATTATATAAAGTTTACGTCAACAGACAGGCAGCCAAGTTATAAGACAGACAATCCAGGTTGTTAACTTTATTCAAATTTATCTTGACGATGATTATGAACTTTATATTTATCAATGTCCTGATCTTTATCAATGTGCTGATCTTTATCTTGATCTTTATCAATGTGCTGATCTTTATCTTTCTGGCTGTTCATCCCACTTCTGATTTGTGAGGCCTTATAAAAAAAGACTATAACTAAATTATACGAGGTCTCTTAATAAAATAAAAATATAACTTATTTAATAAAAGTTTAATTTATCGCATTGATAAAATAAAATAAAAGGGCGAGTTTAAATACTAAATATATTTTAAAAATTTGTCTGATTATAACCAGGCTGGCCGCCAATTGTCGATTTGATGAGATATTTATCTATAAATGAAAGAAAAACAATATCTGAGCAAAAGAATTTGTCTGAATGAATGAACTTGACTTATTATGGTATAATGTGCTCTTTAATTATTATATTAGTGATTACAATTACAACGGACCAAAAATACTGAACGACAGTATGCGGCATGAGCGACAATGCCTAAAATATTCCGAACGACAGGAATAGTGCGACCCTGAACGACAGCGTCTTGACACGAACGACAGTGTCTAATATGTGAACGACAGATAAAAAGGTCTAAGTATTGTAATCAGTTATTTATTGTTTAATAAAAACTCAGTAGGATATCTATTGAGAAATAATTAAATAAAATGCATGTGCAAATGTAAATTCGGTTTGCCCGTGAGTAAACTCACCTAGTTTGTAAAACAGCAAGCACAACCACAAAAGTCACAACTATTACAAATCACTTAGGTAACCAACTTTTAAATAGAACAAAATCACTTTTACTCGATAAAGCACTAGGTTAAAATGAAGACGTTATATTCTTTTTAACGCTGATGCGATCGATACAGATATTATGTTAACATAAACAAATACTAAGAGCTTGCCATTTTCTTTGTATAGTCTATCGTGTGATTCATATTTCTCTTCAGAGTCGGGTACCAATTTAATTTTTATGAAAGAAAGTTTGTTCTTAAAAAAAAATGAATTCTTACATAAGAGAAAACCATTTTGTAAAATGGAACAATGGAGAGTTTACTGCTAGATTTAGTCTATCTAAAGAAACTGTTGTGATGATTGTGGACAAGATTAGAGACACAATTTCCTGTACTCAAAATGAGTAAGTTGAAGTATTTTTAATAACCACAGTTCATCATATTATATAATTTTTTAGAACCACATCATTGAGTGCCGAAGAGAGAATGCTAGTGACATTGAGATATTTGGCTACAGGATCTATTTTGCAAGTTGTGGGGGACTTTGCAGGTATTGATAAATCTACAGCCAGCCGTGCAATTTATAAGGTTGTATCTAGCATTGCAAGGCTGCACAGAGAGTTGATTAAAATGCCTGAAACTCAAGATGAACTTGAAATTGTTAAGCAGCAGTTTTATGCCATCAGCCGATTTCCTCGTTGTATTGGTGCCATAGACTGTATACACATTAAGTACAGTCTCCGGGAGGTCACAATGCTGAAATTTTCAGGAACCGGAAAAGATATTTTTCATTTAATGTTCAAGCTGTTTGTGGACCTGATCTTGTTATTCAAGACATTGTTTGTCGTTGGCCAGGATCTGCTCATGATTCGACAATATTCAACAAATCGAGATTAAGAGCAAGGTTTGAAAATGGTACCTTTGGTAATGCTCTACTTGTTGGTGATAGTGGCTATGGTGTAAGAAACTACTTGTTCTGCTCCCATCAGAACAACTTTTCAATGAGAGCCAGATAAGGACAAGGAATCCTATAGAAAGGTGTTTTGGTGTTTTAAAACGACGGTTTCCTGTCTTGGCAATTGGTTTTCGCCTTAATGTCAAGGAAATTGTGGTTGCTTGCACTATACTGCTCAATATAGCATGCCAAAGAGGGGATCCAGTTCTTCCAGTTAATCCAGCAATAGAAATGGCAATTCAGGAGACAAATAACATGGATTTCCAAGTAGTGCCAGATATACCTAGGTTTAACAACAACAATGCAGCTAGGTACAATTTAATACATCAGTATTTTCAACAATTATAATTATGTAATATTATTGTATCAATATATTTATTTTTGAAATGTTTTATTTTATCAATTTCTACAAACCAATGTTTATAATTTTGAGAGACACAATTATAAGAATAAGATAATTTTTTTAACCATCAATTTATGATAGCATAATTTAAGTTATTAACTTTTTAGCTGTATATTAAAAATTTGTTGTAAATAATTATAATGTTTGTATATTAAGTATTTTTTATTTGTTTGTTTTAAAGTTTTCATTTTTATTCTCTATATTTTTGTAATATTTGTATATGTACAGATGTATTTTTATTTATATAAGAGCATAATTTTTTTGTTAGAATACTAATACATTTTATTCTTTAACAATAGTTTTATTGAAGTATTTGTCTGCATGTAATTGCCTCCCACCATGGTTATTTACCAGCCAAATATAAAAAAGATCATGTAGGTATCTATAAATAAAACTCTTAACATTATTTCAAGTTTTGTAATAATTTTTTCTCTTCCAATTTTAAAATTTTCATTCTAATTTCATGCTCTTCTCTTCTGCATTTAATTTCCAGTCCATGTTTTTCTCTGGATTGCTCCATTTCCAATTCATGTTTCTCACAGTTATTACGTATCTTTTGTTTGTGCTCATCGAGTAAGCAATGTTATAGTGTTGCAGCACTCTCTTCTTTGGCTTTAGCCCAGTCTGACAACTTTGTTTTCAAACAATTGTCTACAACAAAACATAATTCGTTAATTTTTATTATAAAACATAATACACAACCTACCTCTTGTCCTTGTTCCACTGTTTTCATTAACCTGAAGTTTTTTTGTAGTGGGTGTCCTTAAATTTTCGATGGATCCTTTGGACCAATCATTTAAAAATGAAAAACTTTCATTTGCAACATTAATTGAGCCAGAACAATTGTCCCTCATTCCAATAATGTTTTCTTCAGAGTCAATTGTATGATCGGCAATTTCTTATCATTAACGAAATCTAGAAAATACAATTTTATTTAAATATGGTCCTTCGAGCTGCATTTGGAGCTGGAAATATGAGCAGTGTTGAAATGTGAACTTCGAGCCTGCATTTAGGTTAACGTGGCGCCATCTTCCAGCTCTCCCAGCAAGGGATTCCTCACCGACTCTCCGCAGCCGTCTCTCCTACAAGCTAATCACCGCTCAGTTAGTCGCGCTCGATCATTGCCACTGATAACTTCACAGGAACCCCTAGCGATTTAAAATCACATTCAGTTTTCTTTTAGTATTCATATTTAGTTTTGTTTCGTGCTTTACTCTAGAATAAAGTTTACTTTTGTGTGCCAAAGTGTGTTGTGTTCAATCCACAACCAAACCCAACATCCTACTCCCAACAGGTTATTGGGACCAGCACGTGTTGGTTTATTTCCGGTACACAGAAGCAGAAATTCAGAAGGATAACAGTAAGTATTTTAGAGTATTTTTAGAAATATAATTCAGATGTACAAAAATAGGCAAACAAAAATATTAGACACATAATAGACTATGAGCATGAATAGAAAATTACACACAAAATGCCGGTAGCAGCCTTAAGGCACGTGCGAACCGGGCATGTGTAAAAGAGAGAAACATACACGTGGCGTGTACTGCTCGGTTATTCGGGATAATATACCTATACCAATCTCAGAATGTTTTTTTTTCAACAATAAGAAATAAAATTTATCTACCTATTACAACTTTATAATCAGAAGCTTTATTGGAATTTATCAGACGTTTTCCTTTTTATATAAACAAAAGAAATAGAGGCAAGATCATCAAAATTATTTTCGTTACTAAAAACGAACCAAAAATAAAAATCTTTCAGAGTTACCGAACAAATAAAAGGGGCAGTGAAAATAAATATGTTTTTTTACTTATTTTATTAAGGATGCGATCTACCGAAACTTTTTATAATGCAAAATGGAAAGGACGAGGCAGTGCCGGGCTTGAAAATTTGCATATACCATGTATAAGAAAAGTTGTTTTTTAATCATTCAGAGGTAAATAGAAGCACAATAAAACTGCGAAAAAGGACAATTTGTACTTGCAAATCTGGAAAGTGTTCACGTGTGCGATAGCCCCTCTTTCACGCTGGTTGCAGTGCGCCTTTTCAGAGTGGGAGGGAGCACGTGAACGCTCAAAGGATGAGTGGGACTCATTGTTCGCTTAGTTTTTTTGACTAGCGGTGCGGTCATTAAGGAAAACAAGCCACTACAAAATTAAATTTTTTATTCTATACGTATAGTTTTTTTTTCGATTAGTTATTAACAGACGAATGTTTGGTATTTTTTTAGTCATGTCAGACGCAAGTAAGAATGATCCCAAGCATATAGAGGTTGTAGCCGAAACCCACCATGAACAATCATCATCACAAGATGGGGCTTGGTCTACTAACAACCAAGGTAAAGTGCTTTCTATTCATAAATAGAATGTAAACATTATATCAGAAGAAACCAGATCTGGTTATTTTTGCACTTTTACACTTAAAAGAAAGTCAAAAATATTTTCAGAAAGTAACCAATTTATTGAAAAAATATACCAAACAAATCAGAATTAATGTTTACCTTTACAGAGAATTCAGACCAAAGTTTCACACCACCTGGACGCCCACCTATTAGTAACGAAGCACCTATAATGGCTCAGAACTCATACTCAGACAGAAGATTGCGGTCTGATTTGATCCAAGCTGTAAATAAGCTATGCGATAGCTTAGCAGTTCAGGAAAATGTAGCCAAAGATTTGAAGATGGCCTCGAACACATTAGCTCAAGCTATCAAGGATCTTACAGATCGAGACAACATCAGACGTTCAGAGATAACAAACCCTCCTTTATTTAACTCTACCTTCAGAGATAATGACAATTCACACAGCTCACAAGTATCAAATGACACACAATCCCCACTTACTCAGACGTCATTTTTAAACGAAATGAGCCAGACATTCAAAGAAATCAGACGATCTTTTGACTCAAATCCAAAAAACAACTTGAAAATAGACTACAAATTAAAAAAAAATTATCTTTGAATATCTGGAAAGATCACTTAAACTCAGAGTTAGAAGTAAACAATCTTTTCAATATAGTATATCCCAACACAACAACAAACAATTACACGCCAGACGATCTCACTAAACTTAAAAAGAATGCTAGGGATATAATTATATCACACATAGACGAGTATTATCACAACAAAGTCGTGGGAATACAAGATCCTGGCGAAATAATTCAAAAAATCAAAGAAACCAGACGAGCCGAGACCAACGTAACCTCAACATCGATCAGAGCACAATTGTATAACTTGAAAATGACGAATAAGGAAAATGTAAACGACTTTATTGATCGTTTTGATAAATTAGTAAATGAATATGAATCCTTTGGTACAGTTGTGCCTCTGTCCGAAGAAGAAAAGAGATCTGCCTTCTATCAAGCAGTTTCAGACGTATATAGAAACCTTAGCACAGTTAACTATTCCAAACGTCAGAGTAATAATTCAGATATGACCTTATCGGAAATTAAAATGTATTTGTTACAACAAGAAGCGGAAAAACGTGCTAATTCAGAGACCAGACGTTCAGGTGCAAAAGCATTTGTGGCAAATGCGACAGCTAAGGGAACAGCCAAGCAAACAAAATGTTACCGGTGCAACCAATTTGGCCATATTGCAAGAAAATGCCCTCTAGCAGAATACAATGCCTGGTATTGTTTTTACTGTCAGACAGTTACCAATCACAAAGGAGATGACTGCCCAAACAGCGGAAATCCAAAGGATGGGTATATTAAACAACAATTCACTAAACATAATACTAACACCAACAATAGAGGTAACACGAAGGACTTCAGAGATAGAGGTAAAGGAGGGGGTAAATTCAAAGTAAAAGAGGGTCGCGTGGCGAAACGAACCGGAAAAAGGAACATTCCTGGACGGAGATATAAAGAAAACAACTCGAGAGCTTTTCGTACAGGTAACAATTCTCAACCAAATAAAACATTCTATAACTCAGACGATTCAATACATTTTATTGCTGATTCCGGAGCAAAGAATCATATAATAAACAAAAGTATGTATTTGCATAATATTAAAATTTGCAATTGCGAGAAAATCAGAAGCGCTAACAAAAATCATTCGGCTAATATAACTATAGACGGCAAAGGAGACCTTTTCTTAAAATCAAATACAAATAAAAAAGATACTATTAAACTATCTTATGTAATTGCTGCAAATGATATCTCAGACAATTTAATATCTCTCAGAAGGTTTGCTGATGTAGGGCTAGGAATATATACATTGAGTATTTTTGATAGAGAATCTGGTTCAGAATATCTGAGAGGTACCTATCTAAAACCAAATTGGTCAATTACTTTCAAAGTTAATAAACCTTGCGATGAACCAAACTCACAGACGAACTGTTATGAGAGGTATTCGTGTATAGCCCGTATAGGCACTTTGGACGAGCTGCTCGAACAATCTCAGACAGACATCGTGGAACTTGATGAGAAAATTGAAAGATTCAGAGAGAGATAATAAAACAAATTCAGAGTGACCGTCTGAGATTGGGAGGGAGAGTAGCGAGCCCGTCAAGATTGTAATGCGTTTTCTTCTTCCTCGTACTTTACGTCGAAACTAAGTACCTGGACACGTCACAATTGACACCCCAAAACCGCGGATTCAAGTTTTATCTCGGGCGCCAGATTTTTAGCGTGGTTAACTCCACGGCCCCTTGACTTCAAGCGTCAAGAGTTCCAGGTAACCTCAGATGGAGGTACGGTCAGTTCCAGGGGTCTAGTTATATCGGATTCGGCAGTCTTATTTCCAGAAAAAGGTCCGCGCTGGTCCTAAAATAAAAGTTAGTCTCCGGGTCCACACTACAGCAAAGCTAAATTCGTGCTACAAAGCAACTATTCTACCATAGGAGTTTTCTAATCGGTAGTAGGTCAGTAAAACACAAAGGTTCGGTTAAATTAAAATCTATTACCTTCACAAATAATTACAAGGTCGGTAGCTGACCATATCGTTACAGAAAAGAAAAACAACAGAAAAAACTATCCTGCGTAGCAGGCAACAATACCCTGGTATTTACAAAAAAAAAACCATCAATGTAAGCAAACTATTAACTAAGTACACCAATACCATGCGTTTATTAGAGACGAAGCGGGCAGGACATAAGCGAGAGAGGTTTAAAACATAAGCAATGTTTTTATATACAACCGAAAAGCGGTAAAAGCAAGCTGACCTTTTTTCAAAAAAGTATTTTCAATAAGCAGGTTAGTAATTGAAAGCAAAAAAACGGATTCCAGGTTGATGCTAGCAAGGTATACAACCACTTGCGATGCACCCGGTATGTAAACTGAACGTGAAAATTTGATTAAAATGTCTCACGGGATCGGAAAAGGAAGTACGGAAGGGTTCGATCAGTGAATGAAAATATCAATGAGCCCTGGCAGGACGCCTGGAAAACCTTGATATTTTGATTCAGCGGGCTTTAAGTTCTCGAATTGAAATACCAACGAGCCCTGGCAGGACGCCTGGAAAACTTCAATATTTCAACCGAAACGGGGTTTGGAAACGGGAATGAGTATGGAAGGGTTTGATCCGTGAATAAAAATATCAATGAGCCCTGGCAGGACGCCTGGAAAACCTTAATATTTTGATTCAGCGGGCTTTACGTTCTCGAATTGAAATATCAACGAGCCCTGGCAGGACGCCTGGAAAACTTCAATATTTCAACCGAAACAGGGTGTGGAAACGGGAATGAGTACGGAAGGGTTTGATCCGAGAATAAAAATATCAATGAGCCCTGGCAGGACGCCTGGAAAACCTTAATATTTTGATTCAGCGGGCTTTACGTTCTCGAATTGAAATACCAACGAGCCCTGGCAGGACGCCTGGAAAACTTCAGTATTTCAACCGAAACGGGAACGAGTACGGAAATTAAGACTTAACTGTACGAGCTATCGTTATATTATTGACATACAATGACACTACTAAATCAGAATAATGCTTGTTTTGTAAAAATGAAATATGAATTATATTGAATGAATTTTCGCCTAACAATTATTGAAAAGACCAGCTTTTATTTAAAATTAATATTTCCATAAAATCTTACCTTCGCAGCAAATACTTTAACTTGAAAATAAAAAAAAAGAATATCGAAATTTACTATATTTAAAAAAAAATCAAAACAAACTGACTACAAAGCAAACAACAAAATTCAGCGGACGGAGCGTTCAATGCTAGCGACTCTTATCTTCGCCAGCCTGCATTGAACTACCTTGTCGACTCGCCGCTCCAGCCTTCCTCGATTCAGATTGCTTTCCACCTCTCTTGGTTAGTTTGACCTGCGCGCTACTTGTTTTGCGACAGTGGGGAACCATGACCGTTTACAATCATATCGCGTTTGGATTTTGAAATTTTAAATTAAAATCGAAATGGATATTTCCTAACAAAATATTTCTACACAGAAGTCAGAGGATATCACGGAATATATACAATATTAAATGAAAATATATTCGGAAACTTTTAAAATAACTATTGTCGGAAAATTAACTTCGTTACATCCCCCCCTTACTTCGGTAAAAAAAAATTAAAGGACGCGAGCATCGCTTGCGTACTTTACATTTTTTTCCAATTACTTACTACTCTAGAAACAAATTATCACTAAATTACAACTTAATACTAAATACAGTCTTTGTCACATGATCCGGACTTATCTTCTACGTAAGGGTGTTCAGCGCCTGTAGCCTCTGCTACGGACTCCGGAGCTTGGTCCAAATCCTGGGATTCTGATATTTCGGTGCAGGCGGGAGAAGCTCTCGCGTAGGCGGTTGAGACAGGGATCGGCACTCGGGGTGGTGCGTCGCACCGCGGTTTCATCCCGAAATAGACTAGTTAGCTGAGGGTTCTAAATCCTTAATGTGTATTCGGTTATATCGCTTGCCGTTTTCGTCTCGTAAATCATATACTACCGGAGAAACGACGCGATCAACTTCATAAGGCCCAGAGTATTTCGGGGCTAATTTCGTAGCTACATGATCGACGGCTGAAGACAAAGTATTTTCCTTCTTCATAACTTTGTCTCCCAAGGTGCATTTCCAGTCACGGCGACGTAAATTGTAATAATGACTTTGACTGGTGAATGCTCTAGACAAATTTAAGCGGACAAGATCAAAACACTCTTGTAATTTATCAAGTCGCAAGAGATGCGGTTTTACATCTGCCTCGGCAGGGTTTTTCGTCTCGTCAACTGGACTTGAATTGGCTTCAGGTTTATCTTCAGTTTCCCTCTTGAGGGATTTCGGAATGTCGGGGTCTCGTCCAAAATTTAGAAAGGCAGGTGAAAATCCGGTGGAATCGTGTTTGGAGTTGTTCATTGCAAACTTCAAATCGGCTAATCTTATATCCCAGTCCCGGTGATCTTGTTCGCAATATTGTGCAATCATTGTCTTCAGAGTGCGATTTGCTCTTTCAACCGGATTGGCTTGCGGGGTGTACGGTGGTGTGAAACGGTGTCGAATTCCCAGTTCTTTCAACATACTTTTGAACAGTGTACTATTATACTGAGTTCCATTATCGGTTAAAACTGTACGGGGACATCCAAAAATAGTCAGTATTTCTTCATGAAATGCGGTACTGATGCTACTGGCAGTAGCATTCCTTAATGGTTTACATTGTACCCACTTGGTAAATCGGTCCTGAAACATTACAATATAGCAGTGACCCTTCTTACTTCGTGGCAATGGTCCAATGATATCGGAACTAACGGTATCCCATGGTCGTTGGTTTGGAGATGGTTGCATTTTCCCTGGAGGTTTCTGTTGTGACGGTTTGTACTTCTGGCATTGTAAACACCGGCGAACGTACTTGGTGATGTCTCGAAACATTCCAGGCCAATAGTACGACTTAGCAATACGGGTGATAGTTTTAGCAATTCCCAGATGCCCTGCACTAGGAGCATCATGATTCTCTTGGAGGACTCGGGTTCGGTCGGGCTTGGCTATGCATAGTTTCAAGGGATCGGACATTTCTGGCTCTCTAAATCATTGATATCCCAGAAATGACGGTACAATCGGTCTTCTCGGATGCAGTGGTCTGGAAACTTTTCGGGATCCTTCAGAACCTCTTCCTTTTTGTTCCGGTACCATGAACATTCGGTGGGTATATCGGTCAGACAGAGCACAGATGGTGGGTCGGCCTCGGCGGTCATTGGAAGCGGATTTCTGGACAGGGCGTCGGCCACACGGTTTAGAGCACCTTTACGATACTGTATCTCGAAGTCATATTGCTGCAGAAAGATACTCCATCGCGCTAAACGTCCGGACGGACTAGCTATGGAATGTAACCATCTAAGGGACTGATGATCGGTAACAACCGTGAAATGGTAGCCCTCTAAATAAGGACGCATCTTTTCAATCCCCCATACAATGGCAAGACATACTTTTTCTGTGACGGAATAATTTTTCTCGGCAGGACTCAAAGTGCGGCTTGCATACGCTACGACGTGTTCATGTCCATCCTTCTGCTGGGTAAGGGCTATTCCCAACCCATACTCGGAGGCATCGGTCTGTAGTGTGAATGGTATACTGAAATCGGGACAGCTTAATACAGGAGCTTCCGACAAACAGGTTTTAATTTTAATGAAAGCGGTTTCTTGATCTTCAGTCCATTTCCATCGCTGAGATTTGCGAAGCAACTTTGTTAACGGGGCCACCTTTTGCGAAAACGATGGCACAAACCTCCTATACCAGGATGCAACTCCCAAAAACCTTCTTAGTTCTCGGATATTTCTCGGGGCTGCAAACTTAATTATACTTTCGACCTTTTCTGGATCGGAACGGATTCCATCTCCAGTGATTACATGGCCTAAGTATTTCAATGATGGTAAACAAAAATGACATTTCTCCGGATTTAGTTTCAGCCGTGCTGCTCGTAATCGGCGGAACACTTCGGACAGATTTTCCAAATGTTGCTCAAACGTTTCCCCCAGAACGATTATGTCATCCAAATATGCAAATGCGTAAGGGTCTAAATCCGGACCTATTAACTGATCAACCAGTCTCAGGAATGTGGCTGGTACGGAGTGTAAGCCAAATGGAAGAACCGTGAATTGAAACAATCCACGTCCTGGTGCGGTGAAGGCGGTGATGGGTTTGCTTTCGGGTGTTAACGGAACTTGCCAATACCCACTCTTCAGATCTAAACTGGAAATATACTTGGCTTTTCGCAGCTTATCCAGGATAGCATTGATAAATGGAAGCGGGTAGGCATCCTTCATGGTAACCTCATTAACTTTACGAAAATCAATGCAGAAGCGGTTTTTCCCATCCTTTTTTTTCCCGATTACAATCGGAGAACTCCACGGACTGGTAGAGGGTTCTATTACTCATTCTTTCAACATGGCGTCTATTTCAGTATTGCAAATTTCTTGCATTTTCGGATTCTGAGGTCGGTATCTCTGTTTGATCTGACGGGGTTGTAGAAGACGGATCTCATGCTCAACTAGTGTCGTTGGACCTGGAATCTTCTCAAATTGCGGTAACTCTTGGTTCAGAAAGGTATTTAGTCTGTCTGTCTGTTCTTTCGATAAATTTCTTTCAGTAAGTGGAATCATGGTTTCCAATGGACATCCTATATAACCAAAATTCTCGTCATCCCCTAAATCTTCCGGGGAGAACGCAGATAATTCACAAACGGTTTGCTCTTTGTCAACCCCTAACTCCAGGGAAGACGCAGAGACTTCAAAAACAATTTGCTCTTGGTCAACCCCTAACTCCGGGGAAGACGCAGAGACTTCAACAACAGATTTTTCTTCATTAACCCCTAACAGCACCGGGGAAATCTTAGAAGTTTTAACAACAGATTGCTCCTTGTCAACCCCTTAAGACCAGGGAAGACGTAGAGACTTCCGAAACAGTGTGCTCTTGGTCAACCCCTAACTCCAGGGAGGACGCAGAGACTTTTAAAGCAAATTGCTCCTTGTCAACCCCTAACACCAGAGAAGACGCAGAGACTTCAGTAACAGACAGATTTCCAGAACGTTCGTCTTCAGCTAGACGACGGTTGATTTCTTCCTTAAAGATGATCGGAACAACATCGACTTCTTTCATGGACATATGTGCCAACCCTAATATTCCAACAGGATTGGCTAATGACGGACATCCTACTATTTCATGATTGATGTATATCTATCCCGTTCCAAACGGAAATTATATTTTCGGAGGACATCGTATCCTAACACAATATCGGTTATCAGACCAGGTAGATGTTCTGACGAACCCTCCATAGTGACGTCATTGATTTTCCATTTCAGCTCATAAATGTCGGTGATGGAGACTAAATTGCCATTAGCTAAACGGGCCTTCGTATCCTGACGAGCGGTAGTTTGCTTTCTTTGAGAAAATGTCTTAGCTACTTGATCACCAATATATGATTTCGCTGCCCCGGTATCTAACAATGCTTTGTACTTGTGATTCTCAATTTCGACGTCTATATGCGGTCGGGGGTCGTTTATTTCTTCTGGCGGTTCGGTATGAGAGGCAAAAATTTGCGGAAGCTGTGTCGGCCTCTCCTCGGGACAGCTTCGGATTAGTTTTCCTGCCTCCTGCAGGAACAATCCCTGGAAAATACTCCTTCCTTATGACAACGAGAACAGAATATCTTCGGAGGGTTTTGGCAGTGATTTCTGAAGTGGCCAGTCTCACCACAGCGGAAACAGATTGGTTGCCGGGAGGATGAGCCAGACGGGTGCTGAGTAGTACTAGGAGGCGGACAGCGAGGGGTATCGGATGATGTCGGTTGGCTGGTACCAGCGATGGGCTCTCTGAATGGAGCAGGAGTCGAATTGGGAGATGGTCCATACCTTGGTGTACTTATCGGCGGTGGACGGGTTGGTCCACGGTTTGGTACACTGTGGCCGGGAACATTCTGGAGTTCTTTTCTAAGAAGCTCATATTCCCTTACCACTTGACAAAATGTGGAAAAATCATCAAAGTCCCCTTTCCGAATCTGCAGCCGGAATTCAGGTAACAGGTTACGGTACGAACAAGCTAACTGTTGTTCGGTGTTTAGCTTTCCATGTCTTCTCATGAGAGTTTGTAGTTCGGTCATGTAGGTAGCGACGGACTCATTTCTCCTTTGTAGACGTCGGCCTATCTCGGCTTCTAAGTCAACCTCATAGTTGACAGGATAAAAGAAAAACCTGAAGTCAGCTTCGAATTCGTCCCAGGTTGTGTACCTGCTACGGTTGTTACGGTACCAAAATGCGGGTTCACCTGATAGTAATTCCGGTAATACCGGAAGCAAATTATCTTTCTCGACATTCTTTGCGGTACAGATTTCTTCAAGTCTTTCAATGAAAGCGGACGGGTCTCCTCGGTTTCCAAAAGACACCTTCCAATCGTGTACGTTTATCGGTGTAGTTGCCATAGCGGTCGGATTTCAACAGATTCCTCTTGGTCTATAGCGGATCGTGGAGCAATATTTCTTCGTCTCAAAAAGTTGACGAGTCTTTTTCGTTTGTTAGGAACGGTTCCAGCAACCGATAAATTCCTCTTTACTAGCTCGGTATTAAGACCCTCGTTCTTGAGTAAGTATACCCAGCTTACTCGATAGTCGGTTATTTCTCCAACGGAACTTACGGTCGGTACTGGAGGAACGGATTCAGTTTCTTTAGCTTCTTCTTGATCAAATAGGGAAAGAATGTCCAATTCTTCAGAATTTCTTCTAGACATCTACCTTTTATGAAACGGTGCTTTGTACTAACCAACAGTGCGGAAAACAACCAAAAACGAAATGAAACGGTCCCAGCAACAATTCCCTATAAAAATTGTAAACGGCATAAAACCGTTCCTACCCTAATCAACAATCAGCTCTCTGCAACTATACGGTATACGGTAATGGAATAAAGCGGTTCCTGCCCTAATCAACAAAAAAAAAATTGAAAACGGAATACAACAGTCAACAATACGGTAAAAAAAAATCGAGAACGAAATGAACGGTTCCTGTTTTAACAATCAGGTCCCTGCTCAAATCAACAATACGGAAAAAATCCAAAACAAAATAAACGGTTCCTGTTTTAACAATCAGGGTCCCTGGTCGGGCGCCAAATTTGTAACGCGTTTTCTTCCTCCTCGTACTTTACGTCGAAACTAAGTACCTGGACACGTCACAATTGACACCCCAAAACCGCGGATTCAAGTTTTATCTCGGGCGCCAGATTTTTAGCGTGGTTAACTCCACGGCCCCTTGACTTCAAGCGTCAAGAGTTCCAGGTAACCTCAGATGGAGGAACGGTCAGTTCCAGGGGTCTAGTTATATCGGATTCGGAAGTCTTATTTCCAGAAAAAGGTCCGCGCTGGTCCTAAAATTAAAGTTAGTCTCCGGGTCCATACTACAGCAAAGCTAAATTCGTGCTACAAAGCAACTATTCTACCTTAGGAGTTTTCTAATCGGTAGTAGGTCAGTAAAACACAAAGGTTCGGTTAAATTAAAATCTATTACCTTCACAAATAATTACAAGGTCGGTAGCTGACCAAATCGTTACAGAAAAGAAAAACAACAAAAAAAACTATCCTGTGTAGCAGGCAACAATACCCTGGTATTTACAAAAAAAACCATCAATGTAAGCAAACTATCAACTAATTACACCAATACCATGCGTTTATTAGAGAAGAAGCGGGCAGGACATTAGTGAGAGAGGTTTAAAACATAAGCAATGTTTTTATATACAACCGAAAAGCGGTAAAAGAAAGCTGGCCTTTTTTCAAAAAAGTATTTTTAATAAGCAGGTTAGTAATTGAAAGCAAGAAAACGGATTCCAGGTTGATGCTAGCAAGGTATACAACCACTTGCGATGCACCCGGTATGTAAACTGAACGTGAAAATTTGATTAAAATGTCTCACGGGATCGGAAAAGGAAGTACGGAAGGGTTCGATCCGTGAATGAAAATATCAATGAGCCCTGGCAGGACGCCTGGAAAACCTTGATATTTTGATTCAGCGGGCTTTAAGTTCTCGAATTGAAATACCAACGAGCCCTGGCAGGACGCCTGGAAAACTTCAATATTTCAACCGAAACGGGGTTTGGAAACGGGAATGAGTATGGAAGGGTTTGATCCGTGAATAAAAATATCAATGAGCCCTGGCAGGACGCCTGGAAAACCTTAATATTTTGATTCAGCGGGCTTTACGTTCTCGAATTGGAATATCAACGAGCCCTGGCAGGACGCCTGGAAAACTTCAATATTTCAACCGAAACGGGGTTTGGAAACGGGAATGAGTACGGAAGGGTTTGATCCGAGAATAAAAATATCAATGAGCCCTGGCAGGACGCCTGGAAAACCTTAATATTTTGATTCAGCGGGCTTTACGTTCTCGAATTGAAATACCAACGAGCCCTGGCAGGACGCCTGGAAAACTTCATTATTTCAACCGAAACGGGATCGAGTACGGAAATTAAGACTTAACTGTACGAGCTATCGTTATATTATTGACATACAATGACACTACTAAATCAGAATAATGCTTGTTTTGTAAAAATGAAATGAATTATATTGAATGAATTTTCGCCTAACAATTATTGAAAAGACCAGCTTTTATTTAAAATTATTATTTCCATAAAATCTTACCTTCGCAGCAAATACTTTAACTTGAAAATAAAAAAAATTAATATCAAAATTTACTATATTTAAAAAAAAATCAAAACAAACTGACTACAAAGCAAACAACAAAATTCAGCGGACGGAGCGTTCAATGCTAGCGACTCTTATCTTCGCCATCCTGCATTGAACTACTTGTCGACTCGCCACTCCAGCCTTCCTCGATTCAGACTGCTTTCCACCTCTCTTGGTTAGTTCGACCTGCGCGCTACTTGTTTTGCGACAGTGGGGAACCATGACCGTTTACAATCATATCGCGGTTGGATTTTGAAATTTCAAATTAAAAATCGAAATGGATATTTCCTAACAAAATATTTCTACACAGAAGTCAGAGGATATCACGGATTATATACAATATTAAATGAAAATATATTCGGAAACTTAACAATAACTATTGTCGGAAAATTAACTTCGTTACAAGATGGATGAAAACTCCACACAATCAGAAGATAAGATTACCGACTTTGAGACAAATAGTCTGAATCGAGAAATTATAAATCTCGAACGCAAATCAGATGGCGAGAAATTAACCTTCTTACAAAACTTACCGAAATCAATTTCAGAAGAAAAAACAAAACCCCAAATTAGCGAGGGAATGATATGGCATATTAAATTAGGACACGTATCATTGATATATCGCAGAATACTTCAAAAATCAGAAGAGCGACTTAATAAAGTTAAATTCAATGACGACATATCGGACTGCGAAGTTTGTATAAAAGCTAAAATGCAAAAGCTACCATTCTCTGAGACCAGGCTAAGGGCCGATAAGCCATTGATGAGGTTACACACTGATGTGATGGGACCGATAAGGCCAGCCTCGTTCCCTGGTGGCAATAGGTTTATAATTGCATTTATCGACGATTACTCCAGATATGCCAAAGCATACTCTGTGAAAAATAAGAGTGAAACAGGCGACTGTTTGGAAAAATTCCTATCTCACACCAGAAACCTACTAGGGAAAGAAGAAAAGGTTTGTTTTATCAGAACGGATAACGCGAAGGAGTTTAAAGCAGGAAAATTCTCTGAAGTGATGAAACGCGAGAAAACAGACGAAGACTTTGCACATACATATTCTCCAGAGCATAACGGCACTTCAGACGTTTTGGTTGCCTAGCCTTTGCCAAAATACCAATTCCAAGTTCTAAATTTTCAGAAAGAGCAATTAGAACTAACATGGTGGGGTACATAAATTCAGGATATGTATTGTGGCATCCCGAGTCCGGAAAATTTATAACCTCGAGAAACGTGAGGTTCAATGAAAAATTGGTATATAAAGATGTATATGTACCAATTCCAGATGCAGGCAAAGTCAAAAATTCTGAAATAATGACTGACATTAATGATAAAAACTGGCTGGAAAATTCAGAAGAATCAAAGACAGAAATAGTTTCAGATGAGAAAGTGAAATCTAAGGGGGGAAGAAGACCTGAAAGAAGAAAAGCAGCTAATAACGCAGAAACACATATTCAGGAAAAGAGACGTAAAAACCCTGAAAGAACAGCCAAGACACACAGACCTACCTGGACACATTTAAAACTAACTTAGATGGAAAAACAACCAAAAGGTTCAGAGAGGGCTAAAGTAGAACAGTCTATTCACGTTTTTGAAGACCGCCACAAATCAGAAGATGCGTTCATTGCTAAAACAAACAAAGACCCGATAAATTACAACGAGGCAATGAAATCCAATGAAAGCGCTGAATGGTCAGCAGCGGTCAAAGAGGAAATGCAATCCATGGTGAACAACAACGTATGGGAGATTGTCGATCGACCTTTTACATCAGAGGGCAAGAGAATACCGACCATCGACTCACGCTGGATTTTTAAGAAAAAGTTGGATGAATTTGGTCGAACAAAATTCAAAGGTAGATTGGTAATCAGAGGCTTCAAGGATCTTAATGAGTATGAGCTCAAGGAAACATATGCTCCAGTCTCAAAACTATCCGTCATCAGATTGGTTCTTGCAGTTGCGAACAAAGAAAATCTCGAGATGTGCCAGATGGACGTGAAGACAGCTTTCCTGAACGGAACACTCGATGAAACCATATATATGGAAATACCAGACGGTTTAGAAGAAAGCCCAGAGATCAGAAAGAACAGGGTCTGCAAACTGAAAAGAGCTTTGTATTGCCTTAGAGTGAGCCCGAAGAGATGGAACGAGCGTTTCTCGGCTGAAATGCAAAAGCTAGGCTTTGAAAAGGACATCAACCCACCCTGTCTTTTCACTTGGAGGAAAAACAATCAGATGGTTATTCTAGTCGTTTATGTAGATGATATGATTCTAACAGAAAACAATAATGACAAAGTCACAGAAACCAAAGAACACCTAAGCTCAACCTTTCAGATGGAAGACTTAGGTGAGCCACGGCACTTTCTAGGTATGCAGATAGTCCGAGATAGAGACAAAAAAACAATTACTCTATCCCAGCCTGATTATGTAGAAAAATGTTTAGAACGTTTCGGCATGAAAAAGTGTAAGCTTCAAAAGACACCCATGGTGACAAAACAAGTTAAAAAGAGGGAACTCAGAGATAAACCACAAATCGAATCAGACGTAAGAACAAATAAACCCTATCGAGAAGGTATAGGCAATCTACTATATCTAGCTGGGGCTACCAGGCCAGACATTGCTTATGTTGTAAACTATCTATCTAGGTTTCAGGTGTCTCCATCAGAGGACAATTGGAAAGACATAAAAAGATTGCTCCGTTATCTCAAAGGAACTTCAGACCTAGGGTTAATTTTCCGTGCTAAGACAGACACGGAGATTACATTAAATTTTGGATTCAGACCGGGAAAGTTAATGTCATTTGGGTACCATCCTCGGAAAACGAAGCCGATATTTTAACCAAACCCCTTGCCTTTGATAGTTTTAAATACCTCAGAGACAAAATCTTTAACATGTAAATTTATTAAAAATTTCAGATGAACGTATCCGAATATGAACATGATTTATTTTCAGAAACGTCGAACCTCAAAGAGATGGACGAAACTGAGTTTTCAGACGATGAAGGGAAAGAAGATATCAGAGGCGCAGTAGTTAGGCCCCACGAGATCGGCACGAAGGGAGGGAGTGTTGAAATGTGAACTTTGAGCCTGCATTTAGGTTAACGTGGCGCCATCTTCCAGCTCTCCCAGCAAGGGATACCTCACCGACTCTCCGCTGCCGTCTCTCCTACAAGCTCTCACCGCTCAGTTAGTCGCGCTCGATCATTGCCACTGATAACTTCACAGGAACCCCGAGCGATTTAAAATCACATTCAGTTTTCTTTTAGTATTCATATTTAGTTTTGTTTCGTGCTTTACTCTAGAATAAAGTTTCCTTTTGTGTGCCAAAGTGTGTTGTGTTCAATCCACAACCAAACCCAACCTCCTACTCCAACAAGCAGTAATAATAATAATTGTTCTACATAAGTAAAGTACAAAGCAAGTAATAGTGACCTCATAAGTAGTCTAAAATTTTCTAGTGTTCACAGTACTACTTACCAGGTACATCACTATCACAAATCGTATCAAATCCAGTCATTTGGGAACCAATTATTTCCTTGATTTCTGATTCAATGGGACCATCTACAATATGTATGGATGGCCCACCTCCAGTACCATATTGGTATTTTTTTTCTTCAGCAAATTTTTTCTTTGCATTTTTTTTAATTTAAATATTTATGTTTCAACGACTCCGTTGATCGAAAATTGTCTCCGCAATTGCTGTTGAACTCTTTTGTCAAGTGGAGCCACACCAGATGCTTTTTTTTTATTGGCATCGCTATCAATTTGCTTATTTTCAATAACAGTGGAATATTTCTTTGCCAAAGAAACTAGCTCCCTTGCCTCTTTAGCAGAAAAGTTGGTTTCCCGCTTTCTCTTGCTATCTAGAAATGTTTTACAAATAAGATTTGTGACAACTAGTATTGCATTATTATTGAATTTAGTAAAGCGTTTTCTGCAGGTTTTGTTTTGTTGAAGTTTGTAACATTCACTTGTATTTTCTTTTTGTCAAATAAGACAGTTATATAGTTGTCATTTTTACATTAAAAGATCATTCCATTACCAGTTTTTCATTTTCATATAATCACAATAATCCAAAAGGTTATGGGCCCAGATTACGTGAAATTGTAAAGGAAGATTAACTGCAGTAAATATCGTTATTTATTTTGTGCAAGAATTATTTGTGAACTCAAAAAAGGAAAATTGGAAAGCAATTTATTTTTTGAAGTTTTGAAGCCGATAATTATTAAAAGACAAAATAAATGGAAGGCGATCGCGTTAATATTGAAAAGCTGGAAAGCGGCAGCAACTGGCTAACATGGAAGTTTCAAATGCGTCAGATTTTAGAAGCTAACGATCTTTTTGACTACGTCGATGGAACAAACGTCAAACCGACATCTGAATGTACAAATTATGCGAAGGAAATTGTGACTTGGAAGAAGGCGGATGCTATGGCCAGACGAGCAATTTCCACGACTTGTATGAAACGGGCATTACTGCAGATTATGAATTGTGAAACAGCTCAAGAGATGTGGGAGACGCTCAAAAGTACGTATGAGCAAACATCAAAGGCAAATATTTTATTTTTACAACAAAAATATTATGGCTACACAAAACAACCGGAAGATGACATTGCGACATTTTTATCAAAATTAATGGAAATAGTGCAGCAATTACGTGATCAAAAAGAAATTATTTCTGAGTCCATGGTAATTTCGAAGATTTTAATGTCACTACCGTCCGAGTTTAATCATTTCCATAGTGCATGGGAATCTGCAAACGCAGATAGTCAAACTTTGGCAAATTTGCGGGCTCGTTTGATGGCAGAAGAACTTCGTTTGAAGTCGCAGGGTCAAGTTGAAGAAGTAGAGGCGCTAATGGCTAAGAGAATCTTCTCGAAGAAACAAATCAATAATTACAAGAAAGGAAATTCATCGAATAATAACAAAGCGACAGATAAAAATTACAAACCGAAAGGCAAATGCTTCAAATGTGGAAAAAAGGGCCACTGGAAAAGGGAATGCTCGGAAAAGAAGACTAACTTCAACGGGAGAAAAGAAGAAAAGGTGGAGAGAAAGGCGGAGAGAATGTGCAGGAAGATTGTGGAGAAGATAGAGCGGTGCGGACTAGAAGTGGCGGAAGATAAGACGGTGGGGTTGCTAGTGAAGGGACGGAGCAGGGCAAGGGAAGTGGGGGTGATGGTTAAGGGAAGGAGAATTCGCATGGAGGAGTCTGTGAAATACTTAGGGGTGTGGTTGGATAGCCAATTATCCCTCAAAACCCATATGGTAAAGGCGGCAGAGAAGGGTAAAGTGAGGGCAGCATGGCTGGGGAGATTGATGTGTAATGTGAAAGGGCCGGGAGAGTGGAAGAGGAGAGTAATTGGTAGGACGGTAGAGCAGAGTATGCTGTACGGTGCGGAGGTGTGGGGTGAAAGAGCGGGGGTGAATGCGAGGGTTAGGCCACTTCTGCGGGAGCAGAGAGGGATACTGCTGAGGGTCGTGCAGGGGTACAGGACAGTGGGTGGACTGGCAGCAGCGGTGCTGGCAAGGTCCTATTCATTGGACGTGTTGGCTAGAGCTAGGAGCAAACGCTGGAGGGGTGCGACCAAAGAAGAGGTACGGGAATGGATGGAGGAGGAAATGGAGAGAAGGTGGGATGAGTATGAGGGCGCGCTAAAAGGAGCGATTGGGAATAGGAGAGATTGGATGGACCGGAAATTCGGGGAGGTGAACTACTTCTTGACACAAGTGCTCACTGGACATGGGTCGAGAGTAGGGTACCTCCACAAGATTGGGAAACGAGAGACTGGTCTGTGCGAGAGGTGTGAAGTGGAGGATGATGTGGGGCATGTGTTTAGATGCTGGAGGAACGAGGAAGTGCTGAAGAAGTTGGAGAGGAAACTAGGGGGGGCGGTGTACTGGGATAACATGGTGGAGATAATGTTGAGGGGGGAGGAGGAATGGATGGAGGTGAGTGGAGTAGTAGAGAGCATGGTAAGGGGGAGAGAAGGACTCGATATGGCATGAGAGGCAGGAGTGATAGGAGGGAGAAGATGACGGTGTGAGCGGAGAGTGTGCGAGGGACCTCGCCTGTCTCGAAGTATGCTAGGGTAGTGATTCCGAGGCGGGGGTAACGGCGAGTTTGAGGTGGGTTTGGTTGGTAGGCATCTCCTTGGGGATGAGTCCAACACTGTTTGGGTACTGGACCCATTCGAACATGAGTTTCCCATCTCGGCCCGAAAAAAAAAAAAAAAAGTCGGGTTTGAACGAAATAGTTTGAGAAATTCTCAAGAATATACCTGCTAAAGGCAGCGACAATGCTTGAAATTTCCCAAAGATATTTCTTTTCCCGAAAAGTAAAGCCAGCAAATAAAACAAAACAATTTTATTTCGGAATCGTACACAAATACGCAGAAAATTTACTAAAATTAAACAAGCAATATGCAAAAATAAATTCTATTAATTCTAAATCAAAAGAAATCAGTCACCAGTGAATGTATAACGGAAAAAAATTATTTACAACAACATTCTTAAATTCGCTTACCTCGTTCGCGAAAATCAGTCAGGTTTCAGGGCAAACGGTTAAAAGTGAAAAAGCCCATTTTTCTCTCGCTCCTCCCGTTTTATCCATTTTTCTCTAGACCCCACTCAGGAGGTCTCCTACTCACAAATCTTAAGAAATGCGCGGACTGATTTGCGCGAACGGTACCGTAAATCATACAGGTACTATATACCAGATGTTTTAAAAGTACTACACATAATATATCAAAATAAATATTAATACTCAAATTTAATAGCTAGCTATGACAGAGGGGTGAAACTAATAAAAACTGAAATATATACTGCCGTATATCGGGAAAAAATAGTAACAACGTTACATGGTAGTAGTTTGATAATAGAATATTTGTAATACATACCATAGTATCTGAAAATACGTTTCACGGTAAATAACTTCCAGTTTGCTGTGCAACTCTCCCCTTTCTTTACCGCTTTATCATAGAGTGCTTGTGTTTTATGAGGGGGCCAGTAAACTTCCTTCTTTCTTGAGGTGAACCAGTTCTGGTGCACCACAGCAACAGAACTTCCCTCTCTCTCATCAAACTCAATTAATACAAAAGACATTATACCCACGATACACTTGCCAACGGTATGTTCTTGCGCATGTAGCCGCCAGCGTGTGACGTCATGTGGGAATCTCAATCGGTAATGTACAATGCTAAATATATGGGAAATACTCTGTTTGTGTTTAATTTTCATGCATATTTCCACTTTATGAATGATTATTTAAATGCGACATGGTTTTTTAGATATAATATGAAATATTACTTTATTATCAGTAACTTAGTTATCTTTTTTTGGTAAATACAATGATGCTGGGAGTTAACAATGTACAAAACGAGTAGAAATATTTAGGTAATATATTTTTTACATTTTAAAAATATTTATGGGTGGGCAAAATTAAAACACACCATGTAGGTATATTATAAATATGTTATATTTCATATTTCCACCATATATTTTCAATCTTACAAACAAATAATAAACCAGCATGCAGTGACAAAGCTTATTTACAATCATTTTTTGAAATTTGTAAATTTTGACATCTTCTTGTCGTTTTTTCTGGCAGTTTTGAAAACTGATTTTCCTATTAATATCCCTTAATCGTATATATGTTCGTGTCCTACTCATGCATAAAATTACCTCGAATGGTATTGAGGTGTAAGGAAAGGAAGCTAAAGTTTTCTCAGCTAAATGGTGGAAAATTATTTTTTCCTTACTTAAGGAGGAGCCATTAATTTGGTAGAATTCAGTTTCCATTTTTTTAGCGACTTTCCACAATTCTTGCGTCGGGTTTAACAGTGAACCCCTTGATAGAATTTCCAACCATTGAGGAGCCTCGGATGTAGTAAGCTGTTTCGTAGGTATTCCCAAAGTGGGATATTTATTCCTGAATTTATAAGCCACATACCCGGCAATGTATCTTGATGCCTCCATATTTATTTGTTCTTTTATTTCAAATTTGTCCATAATATTAAGTACTTCATCAGAAATAATTTCGTTCTCGAAATATTGGTTCCACAAAACTATTTGGATCAGAAACAAGTTTTTCTTCATCAGTTTTTTCTTCCACTATATCGGGTGGCGATAGTTTAGACAACATTGCTTGTGTGAAACACACTCCTTTTGTCTCTTTGCTGGTTTGCTTTAATACACTTACTAAGGAGGAATCCTCAGTCTCCATTGTATTACGATTTTCTGTGAAAATAGCAGCGGAGTTTTTTTCCAAGTGTATCTCAACCTGTATCGAAAATCCATCGGTGACGGATGATCATTGGGACCTCCCATTCCCCGGATATAAGAGAAAAAATTCTCTAGAACATCTTGGTTTAATCGCGATGTTAAAATGTATTTGATCTCATATTTTTTTTAAATAAGAAAACATCTCTAAAATAGACTTGTTATTAACTATTATACCTTTTTGAAATTTTATATTCTTATGATTCCCCACCCTAATTGAAGATATTAAGTTGGTCATACCATTCAATTCTTTACTTTGCTCTTCTTCATTTGTACCAAAATGCATGTCGGGCAGTTTCCTTCAAATTTTTCTCTAGAATTGAAAAGATCAAACCAGTCATTACATATTTGGACTAATTTTGCAGCATATTCCCAGTCAGAATTTTTGGGCATAAGTCCTTTTTCTCCACAATATTTTATAGCTTTCGCTGTTGTGTTTGATAAGAGTTGAGCTGCAGGTCGTACTCTTTGCCTAATTGATCCTTTCAAATTAAGGTGTTGTTCAGTTAATTTATGTGCTAATGTTAATTCGGAAGTGGATATATTCAACAAGGCTTGAAAATAATCAATATTAATCACAGAATTATTGTCCATAACTAATCCATGATCAAGAACATGATTTCGGATTAATTTTAATAAATGAGGAAAATCAGCATATACAAATATTTTAAAAGAGTTATCACATGGGTGATTAAACGAGCAATTTTTAATATGGCCTACTTTTAATTCTGACCACAGGCCTACATTTCCTGTCCCTATATCACTGCAAATTGCCACTACTATCAAATTTGCATCAAACAATTTTGAAATGATCTCATTTAAAATGTCCTTGGTCATTGGTTGATCAAATTGGTAATAGATGGGCTGTTTCCAGTTAGAAAACAATCCTCGTACCATACATGTTTGGGCAGCTTTGTGGGGTCCTATAACTTGCTGGACTTTTTTATCAATATCAACTTTATTTGAAATGTAAACCTCATCAAATGATAGAACACATAAACGATCAACTTCAGTTAATTCAGTAGATTTTTTCTTCATTAAACGAATGACCTGTGTTAAAATTCCCTGACTAAGATCAAAAGTAGAAACCCACTTTCTTAAGGTCGATAATGCCGGCAAAGGGTAATTATTTGCCCTTAAATACCTATAAGCTTTTGGACTGACACTACGAAGTGAAACTGCAGAGGCAATGTCTTCAGGTGTCCAACGAAATTTTCTGTTTTTCTTAGGGTCCAATAATTTCTTTATTTACCCAGGTGTGAAAACAGTTGATAATATATTTTCATATTTTTGAGATGCCGCATCTCCCACTACCTTCACTTGCTGTGTAAGTTTCTTGTTTTGTTCTTCCAATATTTTTTTCGCGCAATTCTTCTATTGCAACTAGTCCATTAGTTCTAGAATAATATAATAAATTAATTGATTAAATGCAATGCTATATAATTTAACTTACTCAAAATCTTGAATGTCAGACTCCATTACATCAATATTTCCAGTTTGAGAAGTTTCCTTCGTCTCCTCTTTGGAGGTCGATGACTGAAATTCAACATTTTTCTTTAATAAATCTGTCGCAAGAGTTTTTTGGTCTTTTTGTGCATCGTGCTTGCCTCTCTTTATTCATAATTGCTTTGTGGGATGAACCTGGTAGATGTAAGGTAGGCATAGCGTCAAACCTTAAAGTTCGGCTGCTTTTGGGATTATATTGTAACAGTCTTTGCCTAAGAGGAATTTCAAAGCTAATTTGCTCAAAGTGTATGGAACAGATTCGTGCTAAATTAAATAAAATCAAAATATACATAAAAAGATACATACTAAATTCAAGTATTAACTAACCGTTTTTTAAATTAATGTTGTCATTCATTCAGCACACATTTATCCACTGTTTCGATAAATCCTCATTTTGTGGAAATCTGAAGTATTTCACATCAAAACCTTTAGTTTTTTTATTTGTGTTTTTACAAGTGGCCACAGCACAACCCGGCATTTTAATCTCGTTTTGCAGGTTATCACAAAACAAAAATAACCTTATATTATTGTAACGAGTTATTTTTTTTTTCTGATTTTTGCAAGTTTAATTTTTTATTTTTTTTATTTATTCCGTAATATATTTTATTTTACCACTAGGGTGTATATAACTCGTTACTTTACAACCCTTTCGACTACCGCAGTGATTTATTTTTTGCTATTACCGGTGTATATTTTAGTATAAGTCCGAGTTACGCAAATCCAACTTCTACCATACACAATTTATTCATTTCCGATATTTAAATTTTTCAACTGAAAGGACGCCCGGTATATACAACATTTTAATTTAATCGAGAGCCGTCTAGTATACTTACAGGTTTTTGTCGAAACTAGATAAATTTCACGTTTTAATTCCGCCACCGGGACGACGGCCGAAAACTGTAACTGAAATTTTGGATATACATTGGCTGTCGCGCATCATTCAGGTCTCTGAAGAATCAGTTCATTTTTCGGCTCTGAAGAATCAGTTCCTTTTTCGGCTCTAAGCATTCTCCGTTAAACGTTCTTCCGAAAAACCGAAAAACCGTAGTGCGAAAATTTTGTGTATTCCGTATTCCGATTGTGTGTGGGCTGTATTTATTAAGGTAAATAAATTTTAACAAATAAACTGTGTATTCGAAACTTTCCGTATCGCCGCTTATTATTAAATTGTTGAATGTATTTTTTTTTGAAAATTTTCCGACCGGCTATTTTTTTTCTTTTGTTGTTGAACTGAAATTTGTTTTTTATCTTGTTTCTCTTATCTGAAAATAAAGATTTGTCAACCGTAATTTGATTTCGAATTTTTATTTACTGCGTTTATTATATATTAATTAACTGATATGAATTATTAGTGGATTCTCGAATTATTTTATGCTTTTGGTTGTCAGTAGTTTTAAATTAAATTGATATCCAAGTGGATTAGGTATAATAGTTTGAAGTTTATGCTAGTACGAATATTTTTACTCTGTGTGTCGATAGTTGGGTACCGTTTAACTCGTGGGAAAATATTTTTTTTAATTGTTACCGGCTTTAGTTAGATTCAAGGGTTAATCAGACTTGGAAGAGGCTTAGCCACAATTTGTTTGATTTCCCGGCAGACCTAATTCGTTCTTAAATTTTATTTTTTTTCGGAATAATAGTTACCGGCTTAGTAGATTCAAGGGTTAATCAGACTTGGAAGAGGCTTAGCCACAATTTGTTTGATTTCCCGGCAGATCTAACTCGTTCTTAAATTTTTTTTTTTTTGGAATAATAGTTACCGGCTTTAGTAGATTCAAGGGTTAATCAGACTTGGAAGAGGCTTGGCCACAATTTGTTTGATTTCCCGGCAGATCTAAATCGTTCTTTTCCCGTTTCGTAGGATCATTATTTATATTTTTTTTCCCGTCGGAATAATAGTTGCCGGTTTCATTTGGATTCAAGGGTTAATCAGACTTGGAAGAGGCTTAGCCACAATTTGTCTGATTACCCGGCAGATCTAAATCGTGCATTAGGGACCCCGTAAAACCCGGTAGATTTGAACCGTATTTGATAACCTGACCGTTAAGTCCGTTAAAATCCCAGATATAGGTAATACATACCTCATTTTATTTTCCCTGTTAATTTGTTTGTCACTAAAGAATTATTCGTGAAATAGACCACAGAGTATTAATAGATTAAAGTTTTGAATTCCTATTATTTTCATTTTTAACCGCAATTTATTGATTGGAGAACCAAGATTTGGCTTTTCCGGATTTTCACTAGTTAGTTAAATTTAATTCAACAAGACCCCTGGAATTTTCCGTAACCTCCATCTGAGGCTATCTGGAACTCTTGACGCTAAGGGTCAAGGGGCCGTGGAGCAAACCACGTTAATAATCTGGCGCCCGAGATTTAAAAACCCGAATTTTGCATCAAGGGTGTCCATAGTGACGTGTTCTTGTGGCAGGAGCCACGTGTAAGAAGGGAGGCACGTTACAAAATGGCGCCCGAGCAGGGACCTGATTGTTGATTACAATAGGATCAGTTTAATACCGTTTTAAATTTTTATTTTTTTTGAAGCGTTTTTTCGCTTGGACCGGTTAAGTCTGTGTTGACTGTTTTTTTGTTTACCGTATTATTGCAGAGAGTTGATTATTTGTTAGAGCTGGAACCGTTATTCCGTTTCCGTTATTTTACCGTATTGTTAAAGAGACCTGATTATAGCAGGAACTGAAATACAGCTGTGGATATTTTTTTTAGCGTATTGTTGCTGGACCGTTTATACTGTTTTACGGGTTTTTTGCCCATTGTTGATTTGAACAGGGACCGTTATTTCAGTATAATATACTATTTTTTTTTTTTTTGTATTGCAAATTTCAATAGTGACCGTTTTGCCGGTGCTAGTTTTTCCTTCTTTCCGCCTTTGTTGTTTTTTTTCATTTTGGAAGAAGAAGAAGAAGACGTCTGAGCTGGAGTTAAAAGGCGAATGTCCAGAAGAAACTCCGAAGAGATTGACTCATCCGTTTTGTTGATAAGGGTCGAATTGTAAGACGAAGAAATATTTCTCCACGACTCGTATCTGACCGATCCGATACCGTAACCGTTTCGACCGTTATGGCCAACCCTCCGCTAAATGTACACGACTGAAAAGTGTGCTTCGGAAACCGAGGAGACCCGGCCGCCTTCATTGAAAGAATTGAAGAAATCTGCACCGCAAAGAATATTCGAAAAGATAATTTGCTTCCGGTACTACCCGAATTACTGTCAGGTGAACCGGCATTTTGGTACCGCAATAACCGGAGTAGGTACACGACCTGGGATGAATTTGAGGCAGACTTCCGAATTTTCTTCTATCCCGTTAACTACGAAGTTGACTTAGAAGCTGAGATAGGACGTCGTCTACAACGAAGGAATGAATCCGCCGCCACATACATCACCGAACTCCAGACTTTGATGCGAAGGCATGGAAAGCTAACTCCCGAACAGCAGTTAGCATGGCTGTACCGCAACCTGTTGCCGGAATACCGTCTGCAAATCCGAAAAGGGGACTTTGACGATTTTTCCTCCTTTTGTCAGGTGGTCAGGGAATATGAGCTCCTCAGGAAGGAACTCCAGTCTATGCCCAACCACACTGGACCGAACCGGGGACCAAATCCCCGTCCGCAGTCAATGAGTTCGCCGAGATATGGACCTTCTCACAACACGATGCCTGGGCCATCCAGAGAGCCCATCGCCGGTCCCAGCCAACCGTCACCGACCGATACTCCGCCGCCGCCTGATACTACTCGTCAACCTTCAGGACAATATTCCCGTCAACTCATCTGTTTCCGTTGTGGTGAGTCTGGACATTATAGGAATAACTGTCAAAACCCGCCAAAAATATTCTGTTCTCGTTGCCAGAAGGAAGGAGTATTTTCCCGAGACTGTTCCTGCAGGAGGCAGGAAAACTAAAACGAAGCTGTACCGAGGAGAGGCCGACACAGCTTCCGCAAATCTTTGCCTCTCATACCGAACCGCCAGCAGAAATGAACGACCCCCGACCGCACATAGACGTTGAAATAGGAAATCATATGTTTAGAGCATTATTGGATACCGGAGCAGCAAAGTCGTATATTGGTGATCAGGTAGCTAAGACTTTTTCCCAAAGAAAGCAAACTACCTCTCGTCAAGCTGCGAAGGCCCGTTTAGCTAATGGAAATCTAGTCTCCATCACCGACATATATGAGCTGAAATGGAAAATCAATGACGTCACAATGGAGGGTTCGTTGGAGCATTTCCCTGGTCTAATAACCGACATTGTATTAGGACATGATGTCCTCCGAAAGTATAATTTCCGGCTGGAGTTAGGAACCGGAGAAATATACGTGAATGATGAGTTAGTGAGGCGTTCACAAGTGGCCAGTCCTGTTGGAATATTGGAGGCCGTGAACCGGCCTATGAAAGAAGTCAATTCCGCTGTACCGATAATATGTAGAGAAGAAACCACCCACCGTCTTAGGAAAGACCGCCGTTCTGTAAATCAGTCTGTTTCCGAAGTCTCAGAGACTTCCCTGGAGTTAGGGGTTGATAAGGAGCAAACTAGTTCCGAAGTCTCTGCGTCCTCCCTGGAGTTAGGGGTCGACAAGGAGCAAATTGTTTCCGAAGTCTCTGCGTCTTCCCTGGTGTTAGGGGTTGACAAGGAGCAATCTATTTCCGAAGTCTCTTCGCCCTCCCTGGTTTTAGGGGTTGGCGAGGAGCAATCTGTTTCCGAAGTCTCTGCGTCTTCCCTGGTGTTAGGGGTTGACAAGGAGCAAGCTGTTTCCGAAGTCTCTGCGTCTTCCCTGGTTTTAGGGGTTGGCGAGGAGCAATCTGTTTCCGAAGTCTCTACGTCTTCCCTGGTGTTAGGGGTTGACAAGGAGCAAGCTGTTTCCGAAGTCTCTGCGTCTTCCCTGGTTTTAGGGGTTGGCGAGGAGCAATCTGTTTCCGAAGTCTCTACGTCTTCCCTGGTGTTAGGGGTTGACAAGGAGCAAGCTGTTTCCGAAGTCTCTGCGTCTTCCCTGGAGTTAGGGGTTGACAAGGAGCAATCTATTTCCGAAGTCTCTGAGTCTTCCCTGGTGTTATGGGTGGACAAGGAGCAAATTAGTTCCGAAGTCTCTGCGTCTTCCCCGGTGTTGTTAGGGGTTGATAAGGAGCAATCTGTTTCCGAAGTCTCTGCGTCTTCCCTGGTGTTAGGGGTTGACAAAGAGCAATCTGTTTCCGAAGTCTCTGAGTCTTCCCCGGTGTTGTTAGGGGTTGTTAAGGAGCAGTCTGTTTCCGAAGTCTCTGAGTCTTCCCTGGTGTTAGGGGTGGACAAGGAGCAAACTAGTTCCGAAGTCTCTGCGTCTTCCCCGGTGTTGTTAGGGGTTGATAAGGAGCAGTCTGTTTCCGAAGTCTCTGCGTCTTCCCTGGTGTTAGGGGTGGACAAGGAGCAATCTGTTTCCGAAGTCTCTGAGTCTTCCCTGGTGTTAGGGGTTGACAAGGAGCAATCTGTTACCGAAGTCTGTTCATCGTCTCTGGTAGAGTTGGGAGATAGTAATACAGCACCGAGAAATCTCCGAGAGCTGAGAAGGTTTTTGGGAGTTGCCTCCTGGTATAGGAGGTTTGTACCATCGTTTTCAGAAAAGGTAGCTCCGTTAACTAAGTTACTCCGTAAATCTCAGCGATGGAAATGGGCTGAAGAACAAGAAGCTGCTTTCTCTAAGATTAAAACCTGTCTGTCAGAAGCACCCGTCTTAAGTTGTCCTGATTTTACCGTACCGTTCACTCTGCAGACCGATGCCTCCGAATATGGTTTGGGAATAGCCCTTACCCAGCGGAAGGATGGTCATGAACACGTGGTAGCGTATGCAAGTCGCACCCTGAGTCCTACCGAGAAAAATTACTCCGTAACCGAAAAAGAATGTCTTGCCATTGTTTGGGGGATTGAAAAGATGCGTCCTTATTTAGAGGGCTACCATTTCACGGTTGTCACCGATCATCAATCTCTTAGATGGCTGCATCCCATATCTAGTCCGTCCGGACGTTTAGCCAGGTGGAGTATTTTTCTACAACAGTATGATTTCGAGATACAGTACCGTAAAGGTGCTCTAAATCGTGTGGCCGATGCTTTGTCCAGAAATCCGCTGCCAATGACCGCCGAGACCGATTCACCGTCTGCACTCTGTTTGACCGATGTAACCGCCGAATGTTCGTGGTACCGGAACAGGAAGGAAGAGGTCCTGAAGGATCCAGAGAAGTTTCCGGACTACTGCATTGAAGAAGACCGTCTATACCGTCATTTCTGGGGTATCAATGATTTCAGAGAGCCAGAAATGTCCGATCCCTGGAAACTGTGTATAGCAAAGCCCGACCGAACCCGGGTGTTGCAAGAAAACCATGATAATCCGAATGCTGGTCATCTGGGAATTGCTAAAACCATCACCCGGATTGCAAAATTGTACTATTGGCCAGGAATGTTCAGGGACATCACCAAGTACGTAAAGAGGTGTCTGCGATGTCAACAGTACAAACCGTCACAGCAAAAACCGCCAGAGACCTATCTGCCACGACAACGAATGGTAGCCGGCAGGTTCATCACCCTGACGGATGATCTCTGTTGGAGATGTGGAATCTCCGGACACCGCCGAGAGAACTGCAGCAGGCCGTCTATTCTGTTTTGTTCCCGATGTGGACAAGTGGGACGGATGTCCCGAGAATGCCCGTGTGATCGACGCGGCCCCCGTACCCGATCGGTGGCAGTACAAGCGCACCTGGTCTCCTGTAGCGACGAACCCCGACGAATGCAGGATGCTTCCAGCCAGTGTAGCATCGAACGACCCCACCCCGCTCTGGAAACAGCCGGACGCTGTTCCAGGTCATACCGAAGACAGGCGTCCCGTGGAAGAGGACCGCCCCATCCACACCAAGCGACCCTACGCCGACGTTCCAGGCTGTGAGACGCTACACCCTGGATCACCGTTTTGTTTTCTCACCTTTTTTATTATTAGGTGTAAGTTGTTGTTTAAAAAAAAAATGTAATGTCCGAAAGTTGCACTTTCGCTCATTCATTTTTTTTTACCGAAGTAAAGGGGGTGTGGACCGAGTTATTTTTTTTTCTGCTTTTTGCAAGTTTAATTTTTTATTTTTTTTATTTATTCCGTAATATATTTTATTTTACCACTAGGGTGTATATAACTCGTTACTTTACAACCCTTTCGACTACCGCAGTGATTTATTTTTTGCTATTACCGGTGTATATTTTAGTATAAGTCCGAGTTACGCAAATCCAACTTCTACCATACACAATTTATTCATTTCCGATATTTAAATTTTTCAACTGAAAGGACGCCCGGTATATACAACATTTTAATTTAATCGAGAGCCGTCTAGTATACTTACAAGTTTTTGTCGAAACTAGATAAATTTCACGTTTTAATTCCGCCACCGGGACGACGGCCGAAAACTGTAACTGAAATTTTGGATATAAATTGGCTGTCGCGCATCATTCAGGTCTCTGAAGAATCAGTTCATTTTTCGGCTCTGAAGAATCAGTTCCTTTTTCGGCTCTAAGCATTCTCCGTTAAACGTTCTTCCGAAAAACCGAAAAACCGTAGTGCGAAAATTTTGTGTATTCCGTATTTCGATTGTGTGTGGGCTGTATTTATTAAGGTAAATAAATTTTAACAAATAAACTGTGTATTCGAAACTTTCCGTATCGCCGCTTATTATTAAATTGTTGAATGTATTTTTTTTTGAAAATTTTCCGACCGGCTATTTTTTTTCTTTTGTTGTTGAACTGAAATTTGTTTTTTATCTTGTTTCTCTTATCTGAAAATAAAGATTTGTCAACCGTAATTTGATTTCGAATTTTTATTTACTGCGTTTATTATATATTAATTAACTGATATGAATTATTAGTGGATTCTCGAATTATTTTATGCTTTTGGTTGTCAGTAGTTTTAAATTAAATTGATATCCAAGTGGATTAGGTATAATAGTTTAAAGTTTATGCTAGTACGAATATTTTTACTCTGTGTGTCGATAGTTGGGTACCGTTTAACTCGTGGGAAATATTTTTTTTAATTGTTACCGGCTTTAGTTAGATTCAAGGGTTAATCAGACTTGGAAGAGGCTTAGCCACAATTTGTTTGATTTCCCGGCAGATCTAATTCGTTCTTAAATTTTATTTTTTTTCGGAATAATAGTTACCGGCTTAGTAGATTCAAGGGTTAATCAGACTTGGAAGAGGCTTAGCCACAATTTGTTTGATTTCCCGGCAGATCTAACTCGTTCTTAAATTTTTTTTTTTTTGGAATAATAGTTACCGGCTTTAGTAGATTCAAGCGTTAATCAGACTTGGAAGAGGCTTAGCCACAATTTGTTTGATTTCCCGGCAGATCTAAATCGTTCTTTTCCCGTTTCGTAGGATCATTATTTATATTTTTTTCCCGTCGGAATAATAGTTGCCGGTTTCATTTGGATTCAAGGGTTAATCAGACTTGGAAGAGGCTTAGCCACAATTTGTCTGATTACCCGGCAGATCTAAATCGTGCATTAGGGACCCCGTAAAACCCGGTAGATTTGAACCGTATTTGATAACCTGACCGTTAAGTCCGTTAAAATCCCAGATATATGTAATACATACCTCATTTTATTTTCCCTGTTGATTTGTTTGTCACTAAAGAATTATTCGTAAAATAGACCACAGAGTATTAATAGATTAAAGTTTTGAATTCCTATTATTTTCATTTTTAACCGCAATTTATTGATTGGAGAACCAAGATTTGGCTTTTCCGGATTTTCACTAGTTAGTTAAATTTAATTCAACAAGACCCCTGGAATTTTCCGTAACCTCCATCTGAGGCTATCTGGAACTCTTGACGCTAAGGGTCAAGGGGCCGTGGAGCAAACCACGTTAATAATCTGGCGCCCGAGATTTAAAAACCCGAATTTTGCATCAAGGGTGTCCATAGTGACGTGTTCTTGTGGCAGGAGCCACGTGTAAGAAGGGAGGCACGTTACATTATAAAACAGTATTAAATAACATCAATAACAGTAAATTAGTAGGTAATAAAATTCCGAATATGTATTGCATGAAAATACAATGAATCGAAAGACCTGGTTCCCGCGTGACGTAACTGCGCGGATCGGACGCACTTTGAAGTAGAAATCAGCATACCGTCAGCAGAGTAAGTGTATCGTGATTATACCTACTACCAGAGACAAATTACTAATAAAACGAGGGAAATTGTCATCTGGGGGGAAGCGATAAGCATGACGCCATAGAGAAATAATATTCAATGAGAGTTGTCGTTGCTGTAGTAACCGTTGGCATCACGTTGATCGCAGCGCACCAGGAAGGGGTGTCGGAACTAATTTTAACAGGCGGGATATTTAAATCTGGTAGTTTGGATTATGGGTAGTAAATTTTACAATTTGTCTTAAAATTGTTTATTATATAATAATTTCATTACAAAAAATAAAATTTTATTTCATTTTTTGCAATGAAATTATTATAATTAACAAACAATTTTAAGACACATAATTTAGATAAATAAGAAAACAACACACATTTAAAATTTTTATTAACCTGCACATAACATAACAAAATTAACTAAAATATTTTTTTAATTAAATTAGTACGATTATTCTATATACATTATCAACTTTCATTAATTAACATTCTTATTGTATCTTTGGATTAAATTATCACAGATCACTTACAATAAATTGTACATTAGTTAAATGCTTATTTTATAATATATCTGTTAAAACTGTATAACATAAATATTCTATCCTAACTAGAAAATTTGAATTGGTATCACAATATTTACGTCGTCGTTCTTCGAGGTTTTTGCCCGCCCCTTGGTCTTCTTCTGTTTGCTAGCAGTTTCCGAGTTTTCCCACAAGTAACACTTTTAAGTACTGCCTTATCTTCTGTTCTTTCAGTTTGTTTCTGTACACCAACACATCTTGATGTGGATGGATTAACAAGAAGCTCAGTTTCTGAATTTGAAATTTTGTTTCTATGAATTTGTTCATTAGATGTAGTTGCTGTACTTCCATATGCGTGTAGTCTACTTAAACTGCGTAAGTGAATTCTGTACCTTTTTATGTGTTTGTTGATTGTTGTAGTTATATTGATGGACGAGGAGGAAGCTATAATAATTAATCAAATTTTTGAGGATTTGATAGAAGCAGAGGAAGACGCTGAAATACCAGCGAGGAGAGTATACAATGGAATAGACCCATTTGTTACAATGACAAATGATCAGTTTGTAGGATTATTTCGAGTAGATAAACACCTTGCTCAAGAAATAATAGACATGGTAACACCCTATATGGAGCAAGGTCAATCATATTCAAGTTTGGAAATTGAAACAAAGGTAGATCTAATAATTATAATGTTTTCAATTAAAATTTATATGAGGTAACTTCACAAGAGTAAGTAAGGATAAAGTGAATATTTTCAATGTTATAAGTGTGGGATCTGAAAAATGTTCTTGTTACACTTTTGTTTTATGGTCATGGTAGTTACTAAAAAATTACTGGAAACAATATTTTCGGTGGAGTTAGTTAAGCCAGTGTGAGCCGTTGCATAAATAAGGTCACAATGGCATTAAATCAATTAAATATAGTTAACGAATGGATTCGTTTCCCACAAAATATTAATGAACTTCAAGATCTGAGAGCCAGGTGAGAAACGATGTAATCTATACTTAAACATAAATGGGTTCTAGTAGACTTCGCGACCCTCGGAATTTTATGTTAATTTTAAATTTGTTTGATAGCTACCCTTAAATAAAGTAGATTAGAACAAAAATTTCGTTGGATCATTCAGAAATTAATTTAAAAATCACGAATTTAGTTCAAAAAATGATACTTTTTCAACACTATTTAATGCCATTTACGATGAATATTTTCACTTTAAACTGTGAAGGTTAATATCTTTAACTAAATGTAAGTCTGTTTCACAAAAAAAACCCGAAGAAAATACTTAAATTTTGCCAATCTTCAGAAATATATTCAAGCATAATTATTTTCACTTGACACTTATAGGTTATAAACCAACACACTCAAATCTTATGTCTAAGATACCCAGGCCCTGGGCACTCGGGTGGGCGAAATTAATTCAAAATTGGTACAATTTTTACTGACATCTTTATTTGGAGGCGGAACTAAACGTTAAAGATTTCAAATAGAGCTGATAGATGGAGCCTAAGGTGAAATTAAGTTTCGGAGTCTAAAATTAAATTAGGTTCAGCAATCGTGCACGGAGCTAGCAGCCATTTTGTTTATTATTATTCTTCGTAAATAAAGGGCGTGCCAGTTCGTTCTTTCGCCGTTGTTTGTGCTTTTATTTTCTCATTTATATTCCTAAAGTATTTAAAGATGAGTTCCTATGATGAGAATTTGCTGTGTTCCTGGATGCATTGAGAAGGTTAGTACTAATTATTAACAATACATGTTAATTTCTACCAATATTATCAGTTGAAGAAATTTTTTTTATAAAATTAATTCAAATACTAGTTAATATAGTTAGACTCAATATTTGGAATTGGTAGATGTATTAATTGTTGTTTATACAAAGTCAACGATTTCCTTGAAATAAAAATGAGAATAGGCATGATGACTGATTTTGAAAAACTGCTCCACGATGTTTTTACGCATATACTTTATCTACAATACATGCTATTTCTGCAAGAAAACAAGTTTTTAAAGGAGAAATTTACCTTTTAAAAACACATTTTAAATTCCACGCCAAACGCTAGAATAGTAATGGTGTCTCTCTATGACATCATCAATTCGTAAATAACACAGATCTGTGTTCAAGGTCCCTAAATATACTTTAGGGACCTTGATCTGTGTCATCTGTGGTAAAAACGTCAAACTTCAAACACTTGACACTTGACAGCTTGCATGCTAAAAGTTTATTTTGATACATAATTTGAATCATTTTGTGCAATTAGTTATCATAGTCATGAATCCTAATGTGTATCGATGGTGTGCGGTTCCAAAATGTAAGAATACATCAATAAAAACTCCGAAAAAGATATTTGTTAACGTTCCAATGAAAAAAATTGTTAGAGATAGGTGGCTAAATCTTGCCAGGAGAGATCCAGCAACTGTATCTTCAAATTCGGTCATATATTTTTGCGAAGACCATTTTGACGTAAGTATTTACTTTAGTAAGTATATAATAATTGAGTGGTGAATGAAATATCAAGATTAATCAATAAAATTATTAATCACTTCTTAGAGGTTATATTTCATTTATTTATAGACCATTCCAGAACACGTGACTTTGACAGGTCGGCCATCTTTGCTGAGGGACAAACAAAGTTCTTTTATGATTCAGTTGCATTGTTATTTCCGTTTGGTTAATATCAATTTTGATCTCCTGTGTTATAGTTTTTGAAAAAAGTTTTTACATTCATAGTTTATAGTATTTCAAAAAGAATTTAATGGAACATATCAGAAATAATATGTAGGCCACAATGACACAAAAAACTTATTACATACTTTTATTTTTATACGTTATATATTTTTGTTATATTGTAACGTTTATTCTAATTTATATTTACGGTGTACCACCTTTGGCTTTCCATTTGGGATCTTGCTGATACGATAGATGACATCGTTGATTCTTTTCTTTACGAGGTACGGACCGTCCCAAGCTCTCTGCAACTTTGGAGAAGAACCCTTTTGTCTTCTTGGGTTATGCAGCCAGACTTTGTCTCCTTCGTGGAAACCTCCTTCCTTAGCTTGCATATCGTACCTTTTCTTCATCCTATCGCTAGCGATCTGAAGATTCGATCGAACCAGCTCGTGTACGTCGTCCATTCTTTTTCTCAGCTGGGTTACGTAATCTTCACCAGCTATGTCTTCTCCGGGTCGGCATCCAAATTCAAGGTCGCAGGGTAATCTCATTTCGCGTCCGAACAGAACTCTTGCTGGTGTTTGGCCGGTGGACTCATTGATGGCGGATCTGTAGGCCATCGCGAATAGCGAGAGATATTGGTCCCAATCTCGCTGATGGTTAGATACTACTTTAGACAGGTATTTGCCAAGAGTTCTGTTCATTCGCTCTACCATCCCGTCCGACTGTGGGTGCAAAGCCGTAGTTCTCGTTTTCTTCATGCCGAGCTTTTCACAAACTTCCTGGAACAGCTGGCTTTCGAAGTTTCTGCCCTGGTTGCTGTGTATTTCCAGGGGCACCCCATATCGGCAAATGAACTCATTCACAAGCACGTCGGCAACCGTTGCGGCTTCTTGGTTTGGAATGGCATACGCTTCTACCCATTTTGTGAAGTAGTCCATCACCACCAAAATGTACCTGCTGCCATTTGCTGTCGGTGGAAACGGTCCGGCAATGTCCAGGGCAATGCGTTCAAAAGGGCTTTCGACTTTGTACTGCTTCATAGGAGCCTTTCTTCTCCCGTACGGTCCATTGGTCGTAGCACAGGTAGTGCACTTCTTACACCAGTCCTTCACATCTTCGGAACTGTGCATCCAATAAAACCGTTCTCGCACTTTCTGGAGGGTCTTCTTCACACCTAGATGTCCTCCTGACGGACTGTCTTATAATTTCCGCAGTACTGCTGCTATCCTTGTTCTTGGAATCACCAACTGTCTTCTACTTTCGGAACCCTCATCGTTCTCGATTACTCGCTGTAGCAAACCGTTTTCCAAAACCAGCGAGTCCCAGTGGGCCCAATACGATTTCATCGTTGGCGAGTACCTTGAAATCTCCTGCCAAGTAGGTCGACAGTTCTCCATTTTCCAATGTCGGATTTTCTTCAAGTCGGGATCGTTCTCTTGTTCCTCTTCCAACTTTTCTGGTGTCCATTCGTCGGTGGTCACCGTGGTTCTTCGAATCGCAGCTTCCTTAGCTTCTGTTTTGCTGCAGTGAGAGCACTCTGCAGGGCATGGTCTTCTAGAGAGGGAGTCTGCATTTCTGTGGCTTATTCCGGCTCTATGCTCAATGGTGAAATTATATTCTTGGAGCCGCTCGATCCATCTAGCGATTTGACCTTCAGGGTTCATGAATTGCATAAGCCACTTAAGTGCTGCATGATCGGTTCTGATCACAAATTTCTTCCCATACAGATACTGATAGAAGTGCTCCACGGACTTCACTACTGCTAGGAGCTCTCTTCTTGTGACGCAGTAGTTTTGTTCTGGTTTGGAAAGGACTTTACTAAAATATCCCAGAACTTTCTCTTGTCCTCCTTGAACCTGTGATAGCACTCCTCCAATACCAACATTGCTAGCATCAGTATCTAGTATGAATTCTCCCTCTGGTAGTGGATAGCCGAGTATAGGTGCAGTAGTCAAGTGCTTCTTCAAGGTTTCGAACGAAGTTTGGCAATCTTCGTCCCAGCGAAACTCCCTTGCTTCCTCTGTAAGTCGTGTCAAGGGCTTAGCGATATCTGCAAACTTCTTTATAAATCGCCTGTAGTATGTACAGAGTCCAAGGAAGCTTCTAACTTGGTGCTTGTCGGTGGGTCTTGGCCACTTTCGTACGGCAGCAGCTTTTTCTTCGTCTACAGCTACACCTTCCTTGCTGACTACATGGCCTAGGTAATTGACTTTGTTTTGAAATAGTTGACATTTCTTGGGGTTGAGCATCAGTTGGGCAGCTTGCAACCTTTTGAAGACACCTTCCAAATTCTTTTGATGTTCTTCGAATGTCCTTCCCAAGACTATGATGTCATCAAGGTACACTAAGCATGTCTTCCAGGACAACCCTCGCAATACGTTTTCCATCAGTCTTTCGAACGTTGCGGGGGCATTGCACAGCCCAAATGGCATAACGGTGAAATGCCATAGTCCAGATCCGGTGGTAAACGCTGTCTTTTCTTTATCGGCTGGATCCATTTCTACCTGCCAATATCCAGACTTCAGGTCCAAGGTAGAAAACAATTTGCTACCGGCCAGCGTATCCAGAGTGTCGTCGATTCTCGGCAGGGGATAGCTATCTTTCTTTGTAACATTGTTCAACTGCCGGTAGTCCACGCAAAACCTCGTGGTCCCATCCTTCTTCTTTACCAGAACTACCGGAGAGACCCAAGGGCTGGTAGAAGGTTCTATTACCTTGTCCTTTTCCATCCCGCGAACAATTCTCTCCGCTTCCTCTCTTTTGGCCTGTGGTAGCCGTCGAGCCGATTGTCTTATCGGTTTACCGTCGCCGGTGTCAATTTTTTGTTTGACAGCAGATGTTCTTCCTGTCTTTCCTCCTTTTGGTACAAAAAGAGATCGGTATTGTAGCAAGAGTTCTCTGATCTTTTTCTTCTCTTGCAGGCTAAGGGATTGTCCAGCCACTGCTATCATTTGTTCAAATTTATTGTTGGCATCATTGTAGGTTGTTGTTTGATGAATTATCGACGCCACTGGTACGCAAGTTCCAATTTTGGTATCCTCCATAGTTATTGGATGGTCATTTACATTTATAATGCGTACAGGTATTTCTTCGGCAGCCATGACTAACCCTTTTCCAACCAGGATTTCTCGACCAACCTCTTCATCGTGATTCCATGGTTCCATCATGACCGGTGTTCCTTCTTTGACGGTTCCTTGTAGCCTTGCCACAGTGAAAAATTCAATCCTTGCGGGTACAACTGTATCCTCTTGTACGGCTACTTGAACAGTCTTATCCTCGTGTGGGTGAAGGAATACCTCCTCAGAACCTACTCTAATCACTCGGTTCTTGAAATCTAGCTGGAAGCCATGTAGGTTCATAACGTCCATTCCGAGTATTATGTCCTCTTCGATATCAGCGACAACGACAGTGTGGGTGAACTTCTCTGCGCCAATTCCCAATTGCACCGGTAGTTCTCCATGGACATTGGCGCTTTCACCTGTGGCAGTCCTGAGTCGCAGTCTCGTCGGTAAAAGTATTTTCCGGGTGTTGACAGTCTCGGGGCGAATAATAGTCCTCGTTGCTCCAGTATCCACCAATAGTGTATACTTCCTTCCATTAACTTCACCATCCACGTATACACTATCGTCGCGACATTTCAGAGAGGCTATTAGGATGAGAGGGTCTTTGGAAGGTCTTCGGGTCGAAGCTGCCCTCTGAAGGTCGACCCTTCCTAGTTTTTCCTGCTGGGCATCTTTGTTTGTGGCAGTTCTCGGTCGCTTGCACGAACTGCGTACATGTCCCATTTCTCCACAATTCCAGCATCTCACAGCTTTCAGTTTTCCATTTGAGATGCTTTTCATCATGTTGACAATCTGGTCGAGCTTGCTCTCAACTTCTTCGTCTGCTACAGCCCTCACCTTGCCGTATACTCCGGAAGCCTGTGTAGCTGCTTCGTACTCCAAGGCTGCAGAGAGTACGTCGACCAGTGTCTTATGCCGAGCCAAGCGTAGAGTTCTCTGCATTTCATGGTCACGAACTCCGTCGATGAATGTCTGTACCCCTAAACATTTCATGACATTCTCCGGTGCCGATGGATAGGCAAACCGCACCAACCTCGCAATGTCTGCTTCGAATTCTTGCAGAGTTTCGTCGCGTTTCTGTTTGCGGTTTTTCAGCTGCGATTGGTACAGATGCTCCAGGTGTTCCAGGCCATATCTCATATTCAATCGCTTTTTGAGTTGTTCAAAATCTTCGGCCTCTTCCACTGGAATGGTCTGGAGGATATCCATAGGCAAGAGTTAAATTTAACGCGTTTTCCTTCTCACTCCAGTTGTTTGCCTTTGATGCCGCCTCGAATTGCTTAAGATAGTTCGGCCATGACGTTTTACCATCGAATGTTGGCAGTTTCACTCGGCTGTTAATATCGTTTTCCATTTTCGGTTTCAACTCTACTTTCTCTGCCAGTTCGTCGTTATTCGGGTCTTGCCTAGTTGTGAAATCCGGTTTATTACTAGTCTTCCTTTCGATTTCTTTGATTTTTTGTTTCATTTCTTGCTCCATACTTTTAATCTTTTCTTCCACGGCAGAAATATCAGTCTTCATGGATGTCATTTCATTTTTCATGTCCTTCATTTTATTTTCTATGTCCGCCGAAAGTTTACTTTCCATGGATGAAATTTTATTTTCCACGTCCGACAATTTGTTTTCCATGTCCGCCGAGAGTTTACTTTCCATGGCTGAAATTTCGTTTTTTATATTTGTCGAAATTCTATTTTCCACGTCCGACAATTTGTTTTCTATGGAAGAGGTTATAGAGGCGGACGCTTCGTCGGTGAATTCAAACGTTTCCGGGTCCAATCCATTGTTAATCATAGCATTTTTCAGTCGTTCCACTAACACTGACTTGACCCCACTTGTGTCCAATTCGTAATCCTCCAACTCTCTTCGAAGCTCTGAAACTTTTAATTCACATTCACATTTTAGTTCACAAAGTTTCTTCGCCATCTTCCTGTATATTTATTTTTTTTTTTTTAATCCTACACCTGACACCAATGTAACGTTTATTCTAATTTATATTTACAGATTTATATGTAATTCAGTCCTTATTTATTAATTTATCTAATACACTAAACACACTAATTATAATTTATATGAGAGTCACTTAATAAACACTTTATCGAGGCGCGATTACTTTCCTTCGGTATCAACACTGACTGATTGACTAATTGCCTGCATCGATGCTCGTGGCCTATTTATACTCGCGCGTCGTATTTCTAGAATTCACTCGACGTTCTGGCGGATGCACTGGATGCGGTGGGTATTCTCGATATTTCTCGAAAATTGGGCGGAGGAGCCATAGTTGTCTCATATGGGGATTTCACTGGGGGCACTAAGTGAGCATATTAATGCAGTAGCTCGCGTAACAATATGTTATGTGTTCTTGAACGACTTGCTTTTATTTTATATATAATTATTTGAATTTAAATTTTATAATCTCTGTAGAACTGATACCTTTTAAATATGCATTTGTTATACTTTTTAAGTAAGTTATTTAAATATTTGTATACTTAAATTTATAATGTTGTGTATATTAGGGTTTACCTATTTTTAAATAAAATCTCTCTCTCTATTTAATAATAACAGAAAGAGAATGCTTGTTAGATTATTGCAATAATGTCGCTGTCACGAAGTGCATATTTTGCAACACTATCGGGAGATGTTCTATCGCGTTATTTAAAGAAAATTGCAGTGATAAATAACATTGGCCCGTATACCCTTACAATTAGCGAATGTTTGACGTCCCAAACTGATTTACCTACTGTGACCATGCTGGATTTAGTAGGTTATTTAGTGGAAACTCATAGCTACTACACAACTAAGCAGTTGAAAGCTGTAAAAAGCTTGAAAGCCCATGAAAATTACAACTCAGGGGCAATTCTGAAATTTATGGCTAAGAAAGTCAACGACGCGTTCGTTGTTTTAAGCAAGGTAAGAACATTTCTCAGATGAAAAATTTTAAAACTGTTCAATCCCTATCAGAGTGATAAAACTAATATTATATAATATCCATGGTCTCTAGCTTTGACTTCAAGGTGTATATTTCACTATTACGAAATTTAAGTTCCTCCATTGAATTAGATAATGCTTCTACAGTTAAATCAGTCTGAATAGAAACACCAACAAAATCACCTTGAATTTCTGTGGCTGAAATGTTTTCTTCAGTTGCAGTAAAGTTATACGAACAGCCTGGAACACTTTCTGGAGCAATAGGATCAACAGTTTGCTGAGAATTACTAGTATTGTCCTAAAAATTTTTAGATATGTCAAAAATAATATATAAAAGATCAACAGAAGAAATAACACAAACCTCTTGTTCATCATCTTGATGTCTAGCCCTCTTGATAGTCCGCTCATACCTTGTTACATCTGATATTGATTTAGGAGCCGCAGATAAATATCCCTCATTCTGAGTTGGTATCCAATCAGGGTTATTTTTATCCTCCAATTGAGCAGGTTTCCCTGAAATATGAATAATTTTCAATTATATGAATAGAAATATAACAAGAATCTTACCACTAATGAAATGTCTGGAATATATACGACCATTTCTAAGCTGCGTTTCTGTTGAAGGACCTGGTTTTAAAGTCCTTATCGATGCCTTACGACATTCACTAGATAATGCGTTCAAATGATCTCCCCGATTTGTTAAAACGGCAGGAAATCTGAAAAATGATACCTTGTCTCTTTCAGCTCGCATAGAGCATTTCAGAACCGAACAAAACGAAGGCATTTTCAATAATATTACAGATTAAGTACTGTAAATCACGAAAGTATAATTTATTCTCAAAAAGTACTGGCCAAAAACTTAAAAATTGATATTAACAACGCTTTAGTTACAATGCAACTGAACCGTAAACAAACTTTGTTTGCCCCTCAGCAAATATGGCCGACCTGTCAGTGACGTCATTCTGGAATGGTCTATTGTCTACATTAATACCTATCTAAAAACTTTATTCTGGTTTCAGTTACCAAACGATATGGAAAATTATATTCAGTATCATATAATGGGTACAATTTCAAAAGTGCGCATGAAGTCAGGGTGTGTCCCTACAAGATTTGAATGGCAACCAGAAAAAAGAATACGAACTTCTAATACAACAAAACAACCATGTGTTCCGATAAAACAAAGGAAGATGTTGATTGAAGAAAGTGAAAAATATTTAGCAGAAGAAAGTACATCTACGACACATGTAGAACCTGTAGGCACTTCATCGGAAAGTCCAGGTACCTACATATTAATTTATTTTTTCACTACATACCCATATCAACGAATAAATTCCTTTTTTTAAGTCCGAGTAACATTTTTGATGATTTTTCACTTTATATAATATTACACTGAGAGCTAATTTTGCTTCATCATAAAATTATACTTTGTTATACTAACATAACAAAGTATGTATGTATTAGAACTTGTTCATATTTTATTCTTGTGAAAGGATTCAAATAAATCCGAAAGTTTGGAAGTAGTAAAAAAGAGTTTAATTTCTTAACCAGCTCAAATTGTAACGGAATCCCTAATAATATAGTAGATTGTATATATATATATATATATATATAGGAGACGATTTATGTGGGGATGTGGCAATAAAATACCACAGAGTACTCTTTTTAAAATATATTCCAAGCTTTCGAATATAACATATTCATCCTCAAGGACTGAAAATTATTAGGATGGTCAAATTATAAAATAAATTAATGTTAAATTTTATTTTTTTTTTATAATTTGACCATCCTAATAATTTTCAGTCCTTGAGAATGAATATGTTATATTCGAAAGCTTGGAATATATTTTAAAAAGAGTACTCTCTGGTATTTTATTGCCACATCCCCACATAAATCGTCTCCGTTACTGTGTTGGCAAATATTTCTAGTAATTTATATATATATATATATATATATATATATATATATATATATATATATATATTGTTATGGTATGAAAATACCCTAAATAAAATTTTAACTAATAATAAGATATAATTAAAGCAATACGACCAACTCTGTTATTTGTTTACTTAATTTAAATAAATTCATCACATTATAAGAAATATAATAAGTTTTGGCAAACACTATTTACTAAATTTTAGTAATCAATTTTGAAAAACCTCGTATAATCAAATAATTTAAGTTATAAATTGACAGATAAAAACAGGAGCACCAACTTCAAACAAATTGTGTAAAATACCAACTTAAAACTTAAGGGTATAAAAATACAAATATAAAAATTTTGACCACTGCAATTATAAAATTAACAACATGGAAATGAAACAAATACCATATAGAAACTATAACATAATTTCATTTGAATAAAGCTACAATATTTTAAAATATTGTAAATATCAATTTAGTAACAAACTTTTAAAATGAATCTCATTGATTGAAAAATAAAAAAAGAAATTTGTTTAGAAAACAATGAAAAAAACTCAACAACTAGCAAAAATTTCTCAAAACGAAAAAACTGGAGAATTTGAATTTCAAATTTATAAAGAAAAATCTTTATGAATATTAATATAAAATATTCAAAAAGTGAATAATCATGTTTTAAAACAAATCTAATATAAGAATCCAGTGATTTAAAATAAGTAAAGTGAAATAAAAAAGAATACTTACAAAGTGCCGGTAAGCGAGCAACTATATTTGAACCTTCATATCTAATTCACCACGAACTAATATATCTGGCATCGTTTTGTTTGAAATAACAAAAAAATCCACTATCGAGGAAATTGGACATAGAATAGATTCTATCCACAACGAACGGAGTGTGTAAAATCCACATTTTAAAAAAGGAATGTACAAGATTTGATCTACACTGGACCGTCTCTAGTTTTCTGCAGGCCTTTTCCACATTTCCATCACCATTGAAACCTTCGAATTTGAAGATAGAATAGATATAACCCAATAGACATTCAGGTACTGTTCATATTAATTTTAAAGTTATTTTTCATGATATAGTATAAATTGTTGCTTATTAATTTGTTTTTCTCAGTTATAATTAGATAAAAAAAATACTTACAGAGCATTTGATAAAATCAATTCGTTAAATTAACCTTTCACGATCCAAAGGAACAAACAGAATAAAACTTCTTCTTTTTTATGGAGTAAAATATCCTATGATAAGTAAGCTCATATCCACGTAATTGAATTTAGTTCTGTGAGTATATTTTTTTTAATAGTGCGCCTGTATGAATGAATGAAATTTAGGTAGGCAAATTGAATGTAAATAAGTTAAATGTTTTTGAATATTTTATTATAAAAACATAATATAAAATAGTTGTTTGTTTGAATAAGATACAATTTATTCAAGTTTAATGTGGCTGTTTGTTTACATTTCTGTGACACCATTGAAATAAAATACCAGAATGCCAACTTTCAACACGAAGGCCAAAGAACAGAGTCGGTCTACAAATTTTGTAATTTGACCTCACAATTAAAATATACCCTGAGATTACATAAATATAATAATATAAATTTCTTAATATTAAATAAAAATAAGAGTCTCATAAAAAAAATTAATAATCATTAATGGCGCCCAATTAAATCTGAATAAAAATTTTCAAAATAATATATAGAAAAAGGTAAGTATTAAACCTTATAATAATAAATAAATTATAAATCAATATTGCTTTCCATACAACACATACAATTTTTTTTAAATATTTTTCAAACCATATCAATTGTCGTACCCAACGTGGGGCATAACAAATTTTGGCATTAAAAAATTTGACATTAATAACAAATTAAAACAAGAAAAATGGAAAAAAGAATGACACTCAGAGATGGTAAACAAATAAGAGCAGAAGGAGAATCAGATGAAGAAGAAAGGAGACAGGGAATGGGTGACTTTCAAGAACATTACATGGAACAAGAGCATAAAGAAGAAACAAAGACAACTGAAACAGTAGGACAAATAGAAAGTCAAATGGCAGGAAAATCACAGGAAAAGAAAGAGGAGATGGACGTAATGAGTATGTTCAATATGATGATAAAAAAAATGAACACAAAATTGGACCAAAATAAGGAAGAAATAAAACAAGATATGAGAAAACAATTGGAAGAATCAAGAAACTATACAGAAGAAAGAATACAAGAAACAAAACAAGAAATTCGAAATGAAATGTTAGGAAGATTAATGGAAGTGGAAGAAATACAATCCAGAGAAATGGAAAATATAAAGAAAAACGAAAATGAATTAAAAATGGAAATAGGTGGGAATAGTAAGAAAATAGAAATGAATACCGAGAAGATAAACAAATTAGATAGAGAAATAAAAATGAATTTCAAGATAGCAGAAGAAGAGAATTATAAAACAAAAAGGGAATTTAAAATGGAAATAAAGAACATATAAGGAAAGGTAGAACAAATCGAGAAAAAAAGGAATGAATATGGAATCTGTTGGAGGAGTAAAAACAATTTATGGAGCAACTAGTCAAAAATTTGACGGAAATATCAAGAAACTGCATCCAAAAATATTCATAAGAATTTTGAAAAATCGAATAAGAGGAATGAATAGTATTGAGGACATAAAGGAAATAATAAGAGACCACATGGAAAATAATGCGTTAATATGGTTTGCTGCCAGGGAAAAAGATATGTCAGAATTTCAAGATTTTGAAACGGCATTTTTACAATATTTCTGGGGGGAAAATGCACAATCAACCATCAGGGAACAATTATACTTCAGGAAATTTCATGAAAATAGAAGCCATAGTTTAAACAATTATGCAATCCAACTACATGCGATGACACAGTATTTGGAACCACCAATTCCTGAGGAGGAAATCGTTATGTTCATAGCAAGGCATTTCAAGGCAGAATTGGCTGAAACCATTGCAATACAAAATATAAGAAAATTGGATCAATTATCTATGTATCTACAAAGAGTAGAGAGAAATTTGATCAGACAAGAAAATTCGCAACAAAATAGAATAACAAATTATATAAACAATGAACATAATCAGAGAAACAACAACAATCAAAATAACAATTCGACAAATAATAGAAATTACAATAATAATGCACAAAATAATAATAATAATGATTACAATAACAGAAACAACTATACTAACACTAACAATAGAAACAATAATAATTCATACAGACAAAACAATTACAATGACAGGAACAATAGACAATATAGAGGACCGGAGAGAAGAAATTCTGAAGAAAAAATGCAAAGAAGAAATGGAGATCAAGAAACAAGAAGAGTAAATTATCAAAGAATTGATCAAGACAGAGGAAGAAGATCAGAAAACAGAGATGGTATAACAAATATAAACGAGACAAAATTACATACAGCACAAATACATAGAGAAAATACGAGACAGATAACTGAACAAATAAATGACAATGAAAATTTTTAAATACGCATACATCAAATAAGCAAAATCTATATATTTGTAAATATGAAAATCCAAATGAATTTATAAAAGTAAATGAAAATATAGACAGAGATGGGAATAATAGTTTAATTATTATAAATAGGTTAATTAACAATTTAAAAGCTAAATTACTCATTGATACTGGATCAGAAGCATCAATAATTAATCAAAAATTTGTTGATAAGTTGAATATTCCTACAAACAATATTATTAAAATACCAAAAATAAATTTAATTGGTGCTAACTCAAAGAAAATATGTGAAATTAATAGATTGATAAATATAAACGCTAATATTAAGGGAAAAGAATTTAGTTTACAAGTATTAATTGCTCCAAATATTGAAACTGAAGTAATAATAGGATGTGATGAGCTAGATAAACATAAAGCAATAATAGATATTGAAGAAAGAAAATTAAAATTGGACGGAACATGGATTAACTTTGAAATAATAGCTTTGAAGGAAGAAGGTAAAATAATTAGTAATATGTACAAGGAAGAAATGAATAAAAACTATGATGATGAAGAAGAAGGGGAAGATGAAGTTGTAATGGATTGTCCAGAGGACAGAAAAGAAGAAATGAAAATGTTGATGAATGAATATAATAATTTATTTTCAAAGGAAAATAGAATTGCGAAAGATTATGTACATAAAATAGAAGTGAATGAAGATATTAAGAATTTCAAAGCTAAAACTTATCCTATTCCATATAAGTACAAAGATCAAGTGAGAAAATGCATAAAAGAACTATTGGAAAATAAAATAATAGAAAGAAACAACTCACAATACATTAATCCTATTGTTGTGGTAGTGAAGAAGAATGGAGAATTGAGACTTTGCTTAGATGCAAGAAATATAAATAAATTTTCAAAACCTCAATATGAAGCACCTATGTCAGTTGAATCTATTTTGGGACGTATTACAAGAACATCTATATTTTCAAGACTAGACTTAAAACATAGTTTTTGGCTAATTCCTTTGCATAAGGATAGTCGGGATTTTACAGCTTTTTCCATAGACGGAGAAATCTATAGATTTTGTGTTGTGCCATTTGGTGTACAAAGTGCATGTAGTTCATTAGTAAGGGCACTAAATAAAATTTTAAATAAGCATGAATCATTTGTTCTTTATTATGTGGATGACATTCTGATTTTTTCCAAAAATTTGGAAGAACATCATTTTCACCTTGAAACCATTTTGAAAGATCTTGATTCTGCAGGCCTGAAATTAAATAAAGAAAAATGTGAATTTAACAAAAACGAGATAATATATTTGGGATACAAAATAAACCAAAATGTTATACAATTAGATCCTCAAAGAATAAAGATAATTCAAGAATATGCCAGACCTAAAAATTTAAAGACTTTAAGAGGATTCTTAGGAATGCTAAATTATTATAAAAGAATGATTCCTGATATAAGCAATAAAGAAATACCATTAATAGAGCTGCTAAAGAAAAATGTAAAATGGCAATGGACGGAACAAAGAGAAAATGCTTTTCAAGAAATTAAGGAACAATTTGCAGAAAACCTAAAGATTTATCATCCAAGGTATGATATTCCATTTGTTTTAAGAACTGATGCATCTATCAATAGATTGGCTGGAGTATTGATACAAGAACAGGAAGAAGGAGAAGTTCCTATTTGTTATGATTCTAGAACAACAAAGAAAAGTGAAAGAAACTACAGTGTGAGTGAACTAGAACTTGCCAGCATCATTTTTGCCATAAAGAAATTACGATTTTATTTACTTGGGAATCATTTTACCATAGAAAGTGATAATCAAGCTTTGACATCTATTTTGAATAATAAATATGGTAATAATAGAATCCATCCTTGGGCATTGTTACTACAGGAATATGATTTCACAATTAAATATATTCCTGGAAAGTTAAATGTGGTACCAGATGCCATTACCAGAATGGAAGAAAAATCAAGAGATACTGGAAGACAAGTTAAAATTGGGTTAAATATTTTGAAAGAAGTAGAAGGTTTATTTTCACCAAAAAGAATTTTAGAAGACCAGACAAAATTGACCAAAAAAGAAAAATTAAGAGCATTATATAAAAATCACTTATTTTGCAAAATCGTGAACGACATAGAATTATATTTAATTACAAGAGAATTGGCAGAAGAAATTTTAAGGGAATTGCATGAAATATATGGACATATTGGAAGCAGGAAAACTTGGTTAACTTTTCGAGAAAATTATATATCAAAAGGAGATTTATCCATTATAAAAAATATAATAAGAAGTTGTAAAATTTGTCAAATAACAAAAGAAAAAAACATACAGAATCAAAACATGCCTAAATCTATAAAAGTAACAAAACCTTTGGAAATATTAGCAATTGATTTCATGTCAAATTTAATTCCGAGTGAAATCAATAGAAATGTACATATTTTAATAGTTCTAGACAATTTTTCAAAGTATATAAAATTATACCCAACAAAAAGAACAAACACAAAAGTAGTGCAACAATGTTTAACAAATAATTTCTTAGAGATTGGTATACCAGAGAACTGTATAATGGATAATGCAACTTACCTTAATAATGAAAGAATCCAAACTTGGCTAAGGAAATCTAATATCAATCCCATATATACCAGTGTAAGGTATCCTTGTTCAAATCCATCCGAAAGATACATACGAGAAGTCATAAAATATCTTCGAATTTTAACACATAATCATCATGAACAATGGGAACAACAGCTTCCAATCATTGAAGATTATTTAAATGGAATACCAAATACAGTAACTGAAATTTCTCCCATTGTTTTAATGGAACAGATTTTGCCAAATAGACCATGGATACCTAAAAACATAGGAAAATATGATGAGTTAGTCGAAAAGGTAAATTTGAAACTAAAAAGATCTGGAGAAAAATTTGTAAAAAGAAAATCAAAAGAAATAAAAAGAAAAGTTACATTTAAGAAAGGAGATCTAGTAATTTTAAAAGCGTTAATGATAGCAAAGAGAAGAGACAACAAATGTGCAAAACTGCAATTGCCATTTGAAGGCCCTTATGTTATTAGTAATGAGGAAAGAATCAACAGTTACATTTTAAAAGACCTTATTAGTGAGAGAATAAGAGGAATCTTTCATGTTAATCAATTATATAGATTTTATACGTAAAACTAAAGGACACGACTGACAAATTTATCAACATTCATTACTACTTGATGAAAATTTTATAATTGAAATGAATCATAAATAAAGAATTATTGGAATGAAGTGCTATAACAGAGAACAAATTATAAAGAAGAATTAAAATTTGGTTTTCTTATTTCTTTTATAAATAAAATAAATCTAGAAAACAAATTTTGGGAATGTTGTTATGGTATGAAAATACCCTAAATAAAATTTTAACTAATCATAAGATATAATTAAAGCAATACGACCAACTCTGTTATTTGTTTACTTAATTTAAATAAATTCATCACATTATAAGAAATATAATAAGTTTTGGCAAACACTACCCAGTCAACCAGCGAAGTCGCACTACATCGCGGGAAATTCAATATAATATCTCATCGTAGATCATCATTTCGTAGTATTATATAAGTACCGGCGACTTCGCTTTGGGGACAATAATATGCACAAAATGTAGAAATAGAAATGCAAATTAAAGCAATCAAGAGAAGTGCTTATAACCTCCAGAATGTAACCACCATACCACATACCAATGACTATTTCATATTAACGTTCAGTTTGCGATATTTATTGACTTTTCAATAATATGTTACACAGGAAGTCTTACGAATTATGATTTGGCGACTTTTTTAAGAATACCCACGCACAACATTTTTATAATTCCAAATAGTGGATTACTTAACGATATCATTCTGCATCTATATATGTACCCCTATTTATTATCCAAATAATATTTACAATTAAATTCAATTTGAATATTTAACTTCTTAAATATAGGTTCCGCCTTCGCTATAATTTATCGAAATTATGCATGATTTTCATAGTCTCCCCATTTTTTTAAATTTTAGGTAGGTGTAAATATGATATAAAATACGGAAACACACTCCACATCTTCGGTCATTTTTGACGTCATACTCATAAAAGGCGTATACACTGAAAATATAGTATGCACTCTCATAAAATATCCTACGTGATGTACCTATCCCAATAATTATAAAGGTACTTTATTAGTTTTTTAATACTTAAAAATTGGTGTTTTTGTCGATATTCAAAATTAACATCAATGTAAATGCACGTATTTTTAAACCTAACCTAGCGCATCCTAACCGCGCCTGTTTTTGATTGGTCAGAATAATCTGTGACAGTCGATGACTGTCAGTCATTGGTATACATATGTCGTTGCGTCGTCTTGTCTTCTTGGTGTTTGTGATAAATGGTGGAAAGTGGTTTTGGAAATGGAAATCGTATAATCTGTGATATTTTTTTTTTGTACTGAACACCGAACATTAGTCCCACAGATAATATACCCACTATTAGTCCCATGTTAGTCCTGTATATTTCGCAGGTAAGTGAAACTTTCTATGTATCGTTTGAAATAATTATATTTACTTTTACTTATTGAATGAAAATGGCGCGATGCAGGCTTCCAGTGCAAAGTATCTTTAAAATAACTGAAAATAGGCTATTAATATTGGGTAAGGTGTATGGTATGTCAATAGAAGCAGCGGTAAAATAAATGTGTAGAGTCTTTCTACATATTTCCATCTTGCCGGCATATAACACATAACCTTAAATGTTATGTGCCCTAATGTCCAGTTAATGTTCGTTATTTTTAATTCAAGAATTAAAGGAATCCATGAGGTTTGTAGAACAAAAAAATAATTAATATATCAAATAACTAAATAAACAAGACAAGTTAAATAAAGGCTTGTAGAAAACAGCTATATTGTAATGCATGATGCTGGTACAAATAGCTAGTAAAAAATTAAAGTAGTTTATTTAAGAGTAAAAATCGTTTTAGAAAACGAGTCAACCACATCCCATTGAAAGAATTTTCGGTATGGAGAGAAAGCATAAACTATTTAGTGAAGTATTTGATAGAGATAAAAGGCGAATTTTAGAAGAACAAAAAAGATTCATTTCAAAGCGATTTGCATACCAAACAATGGTTGAAGATAGTTCAAGTATGACAACATATTCCAATGAGAATATAGTTACTCAAGAAGATAACATTGTTGAAAATATCACTGCAAATCCTGACCATGAAATTGGTATCAACATATTACCCAAAATTAATATGACATGTGAACAACGGAATGTGCCAAATGAGCAACCAAAAATATCCCACTTAAGTAGCCCTTCATTTTCCTGGATAATGCCTAATTAACAATTTATAATTTTTTAGATATGTATTTTGTTTTCCATTGGAGGTTTATCTGGAAAATATTTCAAACAACGAGTTCTGAGGAAGTTAATGACAAATGATTTGGCAGAGTTATGCAGCTGGACAGGGGCCAATACTGATAGATTGTGCATACAGTAAGTAAATTCTATAAGAAGTATTATAGTGACTTCGTATCTTCCACGCACATCTCCTGGTTGATTCAAAAGCTATTAAATAGTCTGATAAATTAAGAATACTTCCAATTGAAGAGCTAATAAATTCATCTCACTCTAACAAAGCACTATTCAAAAATACATAGTTCTCAATTAATTCAATTGAACTTGGGATATAGATATGAGAATACATACATACAGTTAATGAATGCATCAAGATAAAACTAGAAATTTCATTGAAATTGAGGAAATATTTTTTCACTCTCGATGGTAAGCAGAGAATTCAATTTTCAAAAAAATGATCAATATATTTTGTCATGGATGGATACTTCATATTCTTTCTTTGTTTTATTTTGTTAAAGAGCAATGAGCATAATATTAAAAATATGTGAAAGGGAAAACTATTTGTACAGCAGAAAAGTAAATGTGCTAATATTTTTTACTTCTACTAAATAATTTAATACATTGTTCTTCCTTATTGGGTGACAAAGCAAACAATGGCAGTTTGGTGAACTATTCTCATACTAGAATGTTCGAATTCTGCCAGGGTCAAAAGAATTATATTTTGCCATCAATTGTTTTTTTTTGAGGTCCACTTAATAAATTTGAGGTATAGAAAACATCCATTCAATAATGTTAATAAATTAATAAAATATTGGTTAACCTGTTTGAGATAAACATCTGTAAGTTTGAGAGATATTTCTGTCTTCATAGGTGCCATAATAATGCAGTTCCAGATAAGTAAAAAGGAATTTGAAATGCACATCAAAGACTGGCTGAGACATGCTAAGCAGAGGAGGAAGCGAACCCAAAAGAAAATGAATGGCCGAGTAAGTATGAATACGCATAATAATATTTTGTAGTTTGTTTTTTATTTAAATTATGGTTTCAATTGAAGTTCTATAATGTACGATGATTTCATGTTTCAAAAGTCTCAGTTAGCATTTGAAATAACATCTCATAATAATGCATACTCTTTTTTTTCAACACATCAATTAACTTTTCACAATTTCTTTGAATTAGAATGTTTTTTTTCTACTCCAGTTTTATAATATACTTACTAAAAGACTAAAAAACTGTATCATAATGATATTCATTATGATACAAATTTTCATTATGATACAGATTTTTAAGCCAATAGGAATGCGACATTCGCACAATATTTAATATAGCCATGGATACCTGGTTGACATTTCTGAAATTAATTATATTAGGTGACACTTAATTTGACAGCTGTCAAATAATTTTGATTTTCAAAAGTAACTATATATGATAATTATTAATTAAATAATTCTTATTAATCGGAGTAGAAAAAATATTGTATGCAACTTTCATGTAATGGCCATTAATACACTCGCATATTATATACGAAACTCGCCTGCGGCTCGTTTCGTATCCTACAACATGCTCGTGTCTTAATGGCTATCATTACATGATCGTTGCATAAAATACTATTATTATTCGCCTATAAAAGATTTCATTATAACATTGTTTACAGTGCCACAATGAAATCTCACTCAACACTTTTTTGTAATGTTAAGTGTCACACAGTTGGTTATTGTATTTATTTTTATTTGACATTTTATTGTCCTTTTTTCAATAAGTGAAAATATGACTTGAAATTTGATGTTCAAATTTTATACATCTGACACATGTCACTTCAGTAGCAACATAATAGTGAACACGAAAAATACTAAACTAATTTTATTTTATTTAAAAAATTCAATAAATGCGAATTCTAAAAAATAGTGTGTAAAACTTGTGTCAAAGTGACTTTTTGTAGTACTCATGCTTTGCGCAACCCACCCCATCGCCGTTCGTTGCGCAACCTGCACTCGAACTACTAAATGAGTCATTGTGACAATTGTTTTACAAATAATTATTCCATAGCCAAGTTATCGGGAATAGCAGCTCAATATTTGGTCAAAAATCTACTGTTTACTATATGAGAATATTTCCAATGATTTTTCATTCCACTAGGTTTTATTTTACCACAAACCACATCACAATTTCCACACCCACCCTAACTTCATAATTTTAAACAAGACCATATATTCAGGTGCTTGATTCAAGATTTGGCTGTCTTTTTTTTACATAAAGAAAAGAGTACAGTAACTTACCCCCAACTTTTCATTTCAGGTTTGTTTGGGTGGCTGCCACATTTTATTTTAAGAATTTTGTTTGCTTTATTGATGTGAAAGTGTTTATTTTTTTATGTTTGAATAAATATTTAGATATTCATATTTTTTTATTATACCCAATAAAAATTAACCTTTTATGACCTAGTGTTACATATAAGTAAGTATCGCATGTGAAGTTTCCTTCTGATTGCCATAATTGTGAATTATTTTGAAGCCGAGCATGGACGATGAGGCGGGCGTTTGCTTTCGAGTAACTACTTGGAAGATGAAATGCATTTTATTGTTTTTATATGATTATCGAATTTATGGCTAACCAAACATGTAATAAGATATAATGTATATATTATACTCATTTTTTGTTTTTTGTTGAAAAGCCCTATTGAAATCTTTAAAATGTTCATTGTTGATAATATTATAAAATTAGGGTCTGAATTGAAATTAAATATTTTTCATATGAAGAGCAAGTTTGTATAGATTTAATATATTTCTCAAAAGCTGTAACCAAATGGCCAAGTTTTACTTTATGTTAATGGAAACAGCTTTATATCTGGTATTCCTATAGACTACAATTGGAAATTATTGAGGATGCTTATTAAGCATTTGTAGTGTTTTATATTACTGGTTGAAACCGGTTCAGGGGGTCAGCATGTACACTGACTCTCATTTTACTAGAGATACATAATTTGCACATTGAATCGCTAAATATGCATCTCTGGAAAAATGAGAGTCAGTGTACCTGCAGACCTCCTGACCCAGTTTTAACCAGTAATACCAAACACTCTTCATAAATGCTTAATACGCATCTACAATAATTTCCAATTGTACAGTCTATAGGAATACCAGATATAAAGCTTTTTTGATTAACATGGAAATTTAATAGGATGTCAAAGAGTGTTAAATTGCATTTCCATTTATTCATTCCATAAAAAATCTATAATCCACATTTATTTGATCAACTTGGCAAAGTTGAACGAAATGCTTTTACAAGGTTGCTACAGTAATTACAAATTTAAACATTAATTTAACTTCCATGGGAGGTGCATTTAATTGTTATTTGTTTATTAATACATTTTCAAAAAACTGCTTCTTTGCGAAATCACTTTGTGGCTGTCTGTGAAACCTTTAAAACATACACTTCGCGACGTCCTGGGTAATTACTGTCGATGTGCGCGTTTGCGGACATTAAGCACTCGCCAATAATTACTGGTGCCTCTTTTCTGTATCCACATTGCGAAGTCGCAGATCCCCGCGGTAACTCTTTGTAACGTCTATGCGATCGATTCTGGTTTACTGGGTATATACTAAATTTTAGTAATCAATTTTGAAAAACCCCGTATAATCAAATAATTTAAGTTATAAATTGACAGATAAAAACAGGAGCACCAACTTCAAACAAATTGTGTAAAATACCAACTTAAAACTTAAGGGTATAAAAATACAAATATAAAAATTTTGACCACTGCAATTATAAAATTAACAACATGGAAATGAAACAAATACCATATAGAAACTATAACATAATTTCATTTGAATAAAGCTACAATATTTTAAAAGATTGTAAATATCAATTTAGTAACAAACTTTTAAAATTAATCTCATTGATTGAAAAATAAAAAAAGAAATTTGTTTAGAAAACAATGAAAAAAAATCAACAACTAGCAAAAATTTCTCAAAAGGAAAAAACTGGAGAATTTGAATTTCAAATTTATAAAGAAAAATCTTTATGAATATTAATATAAAATATTCAAAAAGTGAATAATCATGTTTTAAAACAAATCTAATATAAGAATCCAGTGATTTAAAATAAGTAAAGTGAAATAAAAAAGAATACTTACAAAGTGGCGGTAAGCGAGCAAAACTATATTTGAACCATCACATCTAATTCACCACGAACTAATATATCTGGCATCGTTTTGTTTGAAATAACAAAAAAATCCACTATCGAGGAAATTGGACATAGAATAGATTCTATCCACAACGACCGGAGTGTGTAAAATCCACATTTTAAAAAAGGAATGTACAAGATTTGATCTACACTGGACCGTCTGTAGTTTTCTGCAGGCCTTTTCCACATTTCCATCACCATTGAAACCTTCGAATTTGAAGATAGAATAGATATAACCCAATAGACATTCAGGTACTGTTCATATTAATTTTAAAGTTATTTTTCATGATATAGTATAAATTGTTGCTTATTAATTTGTTTTTCTTAGTTATAATTAGATAAAAAAATACTTACAGAGCATTTGATAAAATCAATTCGTTAAATTAACCTTTCACGATCCAAAGGAACAAACAGAATAAAACTTCTTCTTTTTTATGGAGTAAAATATCCTATGATAAGTAAGCTCATATCCACGTAATTGAATTTAGTTCTGTGAGTATATTTTTTTTAATAGTGCGCCTGTATGAATGAATGAAATTTAGGTAGGCAAATTGAATGTAAATAAGTTAAATGTTTTTGAATATTTTATTATAAAAACATAATATAAAATAGTTGTTTGTTTGAATAAGATACAATTTATTCAAGTTTAATGTGGCTGTTTGTTTACATTTCTGTGACACCATTGAAATAATATACTAGAATGCCAACTTTCAACACGAAGGCCAAAGAACAGAGTCTGTCTTCAAATTTTGTAATTTGACCTCACAATTAAAATATACCCTGAGATTAGATAAATATAATAATATAAATTTCTTAATATTAAATATAAATAAGAGTCTCATAAAAAAATTAATAATCATTAATGGCGCCCAATTAAACCTGAATAAAAATTTTCAAAATAATATGTAGAAAAAGGTAAGTATTAAACCTTATAATAATAAATAAATTATAAATCAATATTGCTTTCCATACAACACATACAATTTTTTTAAAATAATTTTCAAACCATATCAATATATATATATATATATATATATATATATATATATATATATATATATATATATATATATATATATATGGTCTAACTATTATTGTGGGGGATGCGGCAATGTGAATAAGTGAACTCTTTTTAGTTTGTTCTGAGCTTTCGGTAATTTATTATCACCATTATCAAAGAACTACAAAAGATACATTTATAGATATTTCAACAGGTATAAATAAATTCAGTTTAAAAGTAAAACATTAATTACTTACAACTAAGCGAGGTTAATCACAATATCTATATATATATATATATATATATACTGTTATGGTATACAATAATTCAATGTGTGGGGATTTTATTTTATTGAATAGTATTATATACCACATATATCAGTATCAACCAGAACTTCAAATCAAACAAATTTTATATTTAAGTTGTATTTATTAATCTGAAATATTTGAAATTTAATATTATATCATATGCATGTCTTAGTATCTCAGGGTATATCTTGGGTAAAGTGTGTTGTCTAAATTTAAGGAGTGAAATTTGAAATATAATAACCTTTAACGTCAAAATTAAATTAATATTAATTAAACAACTATCTCCAGATTGCAATCCATGGATGGTCTCCTAGCCTATTACAACCTATATTAAAAATAAAATTAACACAATTCCGCACACAAAATAAATCTCTTAATATCTTATTGAAATACTGCCGGTTGCTGTATTATTTAGATAGAAAACGGCGAAGAAATTCTGCCTTGCGCAAAGGAAAGATTACTGGTAAACGTCTCGGACCTCGGTACTTGTTTACAAGCAGCTGTTAGATACAAGCTTTAGTATAAAATGATTTATATTACCATCGTTTATTGCTGTATGATCTCTCTTGATCTTGAGCTTGAACAACCTTTACTGGATTCAAATCGAAGGTAAGTTATGTAAGATATTTCTAACTCACTATTTCTTTCTTTTATTAGTTTTTTAAAGTCTTCCTACATTTAAACTTCTAACGTAAATTACTTTTTTTCGTCTCCCCCTTAGTTACCGATCACCTAACAAACTTCCTTCCCGTTGCTAACGAACATCCTTTTGTTTCTTCTTTATTTATTATAGAAATTACTAATTTTTGTTGAAATCCAGTTACTGACAGTTCATATTATTTAATCAAATAAAAATGTCCATAACTACCAATGTTCTTGTACTAACATTTTCCAATATCAACTTTATCAGTTAATTTATACAGGGTACATAAAAATATCTAACAGTAAGTATCTAATTTAATCATTTTAACGTTATTGTTTTTTTTTTCGGGCCGAGATGGGAAACTCATGTTCGAATGGGTCCCAAACAGTGTTGGACTCATCCCCAAGGAGATGCCTACCAACCAAACCCACCTCAAACTCGCCGTTACCCCCGCCTCGGAATCACTACCCTAGCATACTTCGAGACAGGCGGCGGTCCCTCGCACACTCTCCGCTCACACCGTCATCTTCTCCCTCCTATCACTCCTGCCTCTCATGCCATATCGAGTCCTTCTCTCCCCCTTACCATGCTCTCTACTACTCCACTCACCTCCATCCATTCCTCCTCCCCCCTCAACATTATCTCCACCATGTTTTCCCAGTACACCGCCTCCCCTAGTTTCCTCTCCAACTTCTTCAGCACTTCCTCGTTCCTCCAGCATCTAAACACATGCCCCACATCATCCTCCACTTCACACCTCTCGCACACACCAGTCTCTCGTTTCCCAATCTTGTGGAGGTACCCTACTCTCGATCCATGTCCAGTGAGCACTTGTGTCAAGAAGTAGTTCACCTCCCCGAATTTCCGGTCCATCCAATCTCTCCTATTCCCAATCGCTCCTTTTAGCGCGCCCTCATACTCCTCCCACCTTCTTTCCATTTCCTCCTCCATCCATTCCCGTACCTCTTCTTTGGTCGCACCCCTCCAGCGTTGGCTCCTAGCTCTAGCCAACACGTCCAATGGGTAGGACCTTGCCAGCACCGCTGCTGCCAGTCCACCCACTGTCCTGTACCCCTGCACCACCCTCAGCAGTATCCCTCTCTGCTCCCGCAGAAGTGGCCTAACCCTCGCATTCACCCCCGCTCTTTCACCCCACACCTCCGCACCGTACAGCATACTCTGCTCTACCGTCCTACCAATTACTCTCCTCTTCCACTCTTCCGGCCCTTTCACATTACACATCAATCTCCCCAGCCATGCTGCCCTCACTTTACCCTTCTCTGCCGCCTTTACCATATGGGTTTTGAAAGATAATTGGCTATCCAACCACACCCCTAGGTATTTCACAGCCTCCTCCATGCGAATTATCCTTCCCTTAACCATCACCCCCACTTCCCTTGCCCTGCTCCGTCCCTTCACTAGCAACCCCATCGTCTTCTCTTCCGTCACTTCCAGTCCGCACCGCTCTATCTTCTCCACAATCTTCCTGCACATTCTCTCCGCCTTTCTTTCTATCTCCGCCTCTCCCTTTGCCGTACATACCAGACACACATCATCCGCATACACCGTAATCTCACATCCCTCTTCACATACTATCCCACAAACCTCATCAAACACACACTTCCAAAGCGTCGGTCCAAGAACCGAGCCCTGAGGCACTCCTGGAGTCTACAATCACACGCCCCGTCAGGTAGTCCTCCACTAGGTTAACCAACCCCTGCTCCACTCAAAGCCTCAGCAACGCGCTCAACACTGCCCGTTTGCTGACACTGTTGAACGCGTTCCCGACGTCGAAGAACACAAGTAGGGCCAATTTCTTCTTCCTCCAGTTGCCCTCCCTAGCTCTTTCCACCAAACCCATCACCTTGCTCAGTGCCGAGATGCACGATTTCCTCTTCGTGAACCCATGCTTGTTTACCCTAAAACCCCCATTCCTACCAACTTCCTCCTCAATCCTATCCCTTATTATCCCCTCCATCAATTTACCCATACCACACAGCAGGCTGATAAGGCCTATAGTCCCCCGCCCGCTTCCCCTCTCTACCCGCCTTCTTTATCAGTATCACCCTGGCTACCTTCCATCCTTTCGGGAACTCCTCCTCCCTCAGCACCCTGTTGAATAGTTCCCAGAAGTACTCCCTATTGTCATCCAACAGCCTCTTCACCATATCACCCCTCAGGCCATCTATCCCTGGGGCTTTTCTCACTTTAATATTTTTCCCCCAATCTTCTACCTCCCACTTCTCTACCGGCCTTATCCCCCTCATTTTCACTACCCCCCTTGTATCTTGGATTTCCTTAATTCTGCCACCCACTCCTCCTTCTCCCCCTTTGAACAATTTCTCTATAATCTCCTTCTCCCAAATCCTCCTCTAGAACCTCGTTCCTATTTCCACCCATCCTCTTCACCGCTATCTCATACGCCTTTCCCCATGGATTGTTTTCCAATTCCCCCAGTAACTCTTCCCACTTCCCTCTTTTTTCCCTCTCCACTCTACGCTCCAGTTCCTTCTTGTTCTCTTTATATCTCCCTCTTCCCTCTATCCTTCCTCTTCCTCTCAGCATCCGTCTTCGTCCTTTCTTACACTCCCTCCACAGCGCCTCTATTTCCTCATTCCACCAGTAATTGGCCCTCCGCTCACGCCTATTGCCCCTCTTTCCCTCTCTTTAACGTTATTGTTAAAAATGATGGACATAACATAAGACTCTCATGTACATATGATATAATAATTTCTAAAAGTAACCATTTTATTTCATTTATGATCATCTCAATTTCAGTACAATACATAGCTACAAATTTAGAAGTAAAGCTGTCCAGACAGAATTTAAATTAGTAAACCAGTCAACATCACCTATGAAACCTGATCGCTGTTCAGTATCAACATCTCCTTTTACAATAAAAAGTTGCGGTTCTACTAAACCAGGCACATCAAGCCTATTTAAGTTTTCAAAAAGACTAGTAGAACAATCTGACAGTGATACTTCATATTCACCATCTGTATCTCAAAGAGAAACATCACCTACAAAATCTCTTCAAATGAAATCCACTTCAGACTGCAGTGAATTAAGTGAAGAAACAAAAAAAGGAGAGGCATTTAACATTCTGAAGTACACATTAATTAAAATCATGAAGAACCCACGTTCTTATTAGGTCTTCCTAAATGCTGTACATATTTATTAGACATAATTGAAGAACAGACAAGAATTCCTACTAACCATATACTGCTTTTTTTGAAAAAAATTAGATTAAATAGTACATTTAGAGAGCTTGCCGATGATTTTTCTATCAGTACAACCTATGCAAGCAAAATATTTTTTAAAAATATACCAGTATTAGCCAGCGTTATGAAGCCATTTCTTGTAACTCTGGATAAATATTTAACAAAACGTAGTTGCAAATGGCTTTCAGACATAAATTTCACAACACAAGTTGCATAATAGACTGTCTAGAAATTGAGGTGCAAAAGCCTTCTAAAAGTGTTAATCAAGCAGTATCATGGTCAGAATACAAAAAATGCAACACCATTAAATATCTAGTGTCTTGTACACCAAATGGTTTGGTAAATTATATTTCACCAGGCTATGGAGGTAGAATCACCGATACATGTTTAGTTGAATCATGTGACTTCATTAAGTGCTTACAGCCTGGTATGTGTGTGATGGCGGACAGAGGGCTCAAACATGTACAACAATACTTATTTACTGCTGGTGTGCATCTTGTACGACCCCCCAAGTGTTGCCACTGGAGCCAAATTATCAAAACATGAAGTGAAGGAAACAAAGCAGATAGCTAGTTTAAGGATACATGTTGAGAGAGTAATTAGACGTTTGAGAGAATTTAAAATGTTGAAGCCCCATGCATGTTTAAATACAAATTTTGTAAAAGTACTTGATGGTATTATTGTAATTGCATGTGCTTTAATAAATTTACAAGATTCTCTAATTAAATAAAACTACAAAATTACCATTTGTGCATTTTATTTACATCTTAGTATATTATGCAATGATCATGTAATGATGGTTATTAAGAATTAACCGGGATACGAAACGAGCCAGAAGGCGAGTTTCGTTTGGTTAATGTGAGTATATTAATAACCATTACATGATAGTTGCATACACTATATACACTTTCTATGAACAAGAAATTTCATTTGAATTCAACATTTCTTTCTTTTAACTGTCATCATGCCTATTATTATAACTAAGTATTAACCTAAGTATTTTTTTTATAGGCAAAGAATACCTACCTGCTAACCAAGAGGTTAACGCCGTTTGGAATGAGAGAATTAATGATTCTAAGTTGGCTTTTGAGTCTTACCAATCTTATAAAAGTTGTAACATTCATTTTGAAGATTGAAAAAATCCCTCACTACATTTGCATGGTAAGAACTTATCTCATCTATATGTGTACTGCACTGATTGAAATAGTAGTTATTAGTACTACAATAGACAGTTGATTGTAACTATATAATTATGATTAGTGTATAAATATATGTTGAATTAGGATTAATGTTTTTTAGGATACAAGAGAAGTGTGAAGGTGATCATTTTTGGGTACCAGAGCAACAACAATCATTTTCAACTCCCGAGAAGCTAAAAGGTATCTATAAAAATTTTGCAATATTTTTTTATATCCAGTATTAAATCATTTGTAACTGTATAATGCCTGTCTTTCGAGAGCAACAACTTATGTTTTATTGATATTAATTTTAAAAAAACCTTTTTTAGAATCCATTTCTATTCTAAGTGCTTCCACCACAAAAAGTAGTAATAGTCCAGTAGGAAAAGTACAACGACCAGTCAAGACATATACAAGGAAGCGTTTACTACATGAGTTTGATGAAGTAACTGGTAAGTATTTTTAAAACACCTACAGGCAGTATAGCTTATGGTGACCTACTTGTGGTTATGTTGAAAGCTCAATTGTAAAAAATTCTTATGTAATTTTCAGCTTGCAGTTCATCCACATCAAGTTTTTCGCAATTACCGTCCATATCAAGTATCACACAAGCACCATTCATTTCTTGGCATCTGGGCACATATAAAGGAGTTTTAACTGCAACTGGTAAGATTGTTTAAGTTAAATAACTCATTATTGTATATGCTAGTCATACCTTGAATTTTAATAATTGTAAGTACAAGTGATGTCAAAAACTATATTTTTGAAGGAAATCAACCTAAATTACAGAAAAAATTGTTCACAGCAATACCTTGCTTTTGTGTATATAACTTATAAGTTCACTGCATACAACTTGAATGAGGATAAAAATAGTTGACTTTTTTTTTAGCTCATCGACATAGGGACAATAGGAAACATTTCGATTCTCCAGATGTAAGAATTTTATAAAGAAAACTAAGCCAGTGGAAGGCAGCTGCCAAGGAAGCCCAGAAATCGCGTCCAAAGCGGATATTGATATTTACAATTGTCCTTTTTGATTATTATATATTAAATTTTGTTTTATTAAATTTTATCTAATTAATTATATATTATTATTTTAATTTAATTGTTAATTTACTTCAAAAATCTCTTTCTCAGGGTTGGTTTCAATATTTAATTATTTTTTTTTAATAATATCCTGTTTCAAAGATATTTATTTATTAAACAATTTAAATGGAAAGTTTACAAATTTAAGATTTATGAATGAATTATTTTTAATTTAAAGAATTGACTTTATGTTTAAATCACTTAATTAATTTTCTTATTCCTATCCAATATGAAATTTTCTAATTCATGAAATTCAAAATTTTACATCAATTATATTATATTTCTTCGATCTTCAAAGTGTCTTTTACTTCTATTATGTCCAAATATTAATTATTCTATTCAAAATTGACTTATTATTTATAATTGTAATAAGTATTGGAATATTACTTCCATGGTTTGTATAACGTCAATTCTTCAACACCTTACAATCACCAAATATGCCATTTGTAGTACAATTTCCATTTCTATATTATTTAATTGTTTACTGCTTTAAAAATTCTTTTGCCCAATATTTCAAAATTTTCGGTTATTTTTTATATTATATCTCTCTGCCTGTCAAAAATATTCTATCCCAATTATCAATAAACATTACCATCACTACCCACATTCAATTTTCATTTTATCCCCCGATAACTATTAAAAAAAACTTCTTTCAATGTGACATTCTTCATAACCACAAATGACATATTTTGACACATCAAATTTCATAGATCTTACCTAACCTAAATATACAATATCAATACAATTCCCCTGAAATTAATGTTTTCCAAATTAAAATATTTGACACACACTGTATGTCACAGTTTTGAATTTGAAAATATCATTTTCACAACTATAACTTATCTAACTTTTAACTTTTTTTTTATATAACAATTACAATAACATCTTATTCTATCTTTCAACATAAAAATTAATTTTCTTCAACATAACAAAACAATTAACTTAATTTTCTTCAACAGATTCCTTCTAAGAACAAATGCAATTTTTTTTTAGTTTTGTTCCTCAAATTTTATATATTTCTAATATTGAAAATCACTCGAAATAAACTAGTTCTTTTTTATTATCTCCCTCTTTTATCTATATTTTCATATTATTATTCCAACTACTATATTATTCACATCTATTACTCCTTTTTTTTTACTATCTAACACTTCATTCAAACTCATACTCATCTTATAAATTATCCATTCTTTCTTCGTATCTACCAATAACTACCAATCTCATATCATTATTCTCCTATTAACTATCCATTCCATTATTATAATTCCTATTCTCCCTATTAACCATACCATTATTAGAACTCTCCTTATTATCCAATCAATTACTATACACCATATTATCCACTCTAATATCCTATCCTGCTTTAATTTTTTTTTATTCATCATTTCATTCTGTTAATATTGCCCATTAATTGCTTATATTTAATTCATTTTCTATCTACATTTTTAAATGTTTTGTTACCAAATCCTCATTGTAATCTAGTAAAAGAAACTTTGGTAATTTTTTTCATAACTAATGCAATTCTTATTTAAATTAACCAATTCGGAAGGATGTTCATATAAACTTATATATAAATTTACTTTCGGAGGCTTCTTTATTCAAAATTCCTTATTATTTTCATTCTTGGATTGAACATGTATTTGGATTTCATTCTTTTGTAATTTGTTTGTTTATATGGTTTTGCACTAGTTCTTACAGAAGCCTGCTGACTTCTTGTTTGATTCTATCTAAAATTTGAATTATTATTATTAACTGTAATAAAATTTCCTTATATTACCATTATAACTATTCTAATTTCTATTTTATATTTTCTTAGATTTATATTTTTTTTGTCCCCCCTATTAGAATTAATTCTAGTAAGATAATTTCCCCCAAACTTATTTTCATTTATTCTTTCATTCAAATAACTTCCACTCTGTTTATATGTTTGTTTCATCCTATGATTCATATTTCTATTTTTCCCAAAATTATATACTTTGCCTTATTTTTAATAATATCTATAGACACCTTTGGATGTAATTTTTTTTTATATTACTACCAAACTTGTGATTATTTCCCCCATTATGCCAAGATATTATCATTTTGCCATATTTTTTTCTTCTTTCTCCAATTCCTGCAATTATTTTCCTTTCCTATAAACATTTCTTTTCTTCTTTCATACAATTCTCTTTTTGTTTCTTGATATTTTACTAGTTTACTTTGTGACTCATCATTATCTACTTTTTGTTCCATTATTTTAATTTTATCATCATGTTCTTGGATATCTTGCTTTTTTATATTTCACCTTGATTACCATTGTTTGCTGATATTTTATAATACTTTCTTCTGTTTCCTTAGTTTGATTACGAATATTGTCAATACCTTCCTTCTTCATATTCAATGTTTAATTCTGTTATTTTCTCTAAGTTTCCCATTTTAAATTCTTTTATCTGGGTTTGGATTTCTTTGGGTTTCGGAACCAATTCATGTCTTAAAATCATCTCTATGTTCATTATTTCTATAACTTCCACTTTAACTTTTCTTGTTTGTTCACCAACTCTTCTCTTATTTGCTCAAAATTATTCATAATTTGAAGTTCTATATTTCTCTCCAACTTTTTCTGCCCCTCTTCAAATTTCTTTTCTAATGTCGTCTCCATTTCCTGTATCTTTTTCTCTGTTTTGGTTAATCCTTGTTCTATTTTGTTTTCAGTTTGTTCTATTTTGTTTTCAACTTGTTCCAGTTTGCTTTGCCCTTGTTCTATTTCGTTTTTTAATTCATCTTGTCCTTGTTCTATTTTGTTTTTTAATTCATCTTGTCCTTGTTCTATTTTGTTTTTTAATTCATCTTGTCCTTGTTTCATATTTTCCATCAACTTATTTAGCATATCCATTACATTAACTTCTTTGTTCATCTTTCTTGATTCAACCACATTTGTTACATCCACCTTCTCCTCCAATGTATTTTCTTGTAATTTTTTATTTGTTTCTACTATTAGTCCCTCTTCTTGTATATAGTCTACTTTAACACATTCATTCTCTTCACTTTCCTCATTCATCTCTTTAGAATTATCCATTAAACATTTACTCCTGGTATTCACTTTTATTTATTGATATATATTTTTTTAAATTTATTTTCAAATTATCAATTAATAATAATTATTATCTTCCTTTACAAAGACTATTAGTATAATTAGTTCTGAAAAAATACTATTATTGTCATTGTCACTTTTCCAAATTTTACTAAAATATAAATTCTACAAAGCCCCACGTTTGGTCGACATTTTATATTGATATTCACAATTGTCCTTTTTGATTATTATATATTAAATTTTGTTTTATTAAATTTTATCTAATTAATTATATATTATTATTTTAATTTAATTTAATTGTTAATTTACTTCAAAAATCTCTTTCTCAGGGTTGGGTTCAATATTTAATTATTTTTTTTAATAATATCCTGTTTCAAAGATATTTATTTATTAAACAATTTTAATTGAAAGTTTACAAATTTTAGATTTATGAATGAATTATTTTTAATTTAAAAAATTGACTTTATGTTTAAATCACTTAATTAATTTTCTTATTCCTATCCAATATGAAATTTTCTAATTTATGAAATTCAAAATTTTACAACAATTATATTATATTTCTTCGATCTTCAAACTGTCTTTTACTTCTATTATGTCCAAATGTTAATTATTCTATTCAAAATTGACTTATTATTTATAATTGTAGTATTGGAATATTACTTCCCTGGTTTGTATAATGTCAATTCTTCAACTCCTTACAATCACCAAATATGCCATTTGTAGTACAATTTCCATTTCTATATTATTTAATTGTTTACTGCTTTAAAAACTTTTTAGTCCAATATTTTAAAATTTTCGGTTATTTTTTTATATTGCCTGTCAAAAATATTCTCTCTCCTCTTTTTCAAATCTAATAATAATTACTATAATGGTATAAAATTTTTCAATTTTCTACAATCTGCTTTATAAATTTTAGTCCAATATTTTAATTTTCGGTTATTTTTTTATATTATATCTCTCTGCCTGTCAAAAATATTCTATCAATTATATGGAGGGTAGAAGGAAGGAGCACCATCTGAATGTATTAAAAAGTGTCCATCGAAAGGAAGCAAATTGAGGTGGCGCCATAGTAGCAAGTGGAAAGATTTTAAAAACAGCGCCATGAATTATTAGAGTAAGATACAAAATTAAAAAAGGAAAAACTATGTAAATAATTGAGATTTTAAATACTGCATATTTCTCAATTACACAAGTCACGAAAAATACTTAATTTTTCAACCCAGCACACTTCACTCGGTTTATAACCCTAAATTCACATCATTTCCATTAGCTACACGAGCGCCATTTCGGTGAATCTTCGAATTATAATTTGCTGTTTACAGGAGGACACTTTTTCAACTTGTCACCCATATAAGATGGTGCTCCTTCCTTCTACCCTCCATAATCAATTATCAATAATCATTACCATCACTACCCACATTCAATTTTAATTTTATCCCCCGATAACTATTAAAAAAAAGTCTTTCAATGTGACATTAATCATAACCACAAATGACATATTTCTACAGCTCAAATTTCATAGATCTAACGTAACCTAACCTACATATAATATATCAATACAATTTATCCAAGTCTATTAAATAAAGTGTGTCATAGCCCGTTCAGTACAAGAACCGTTGCACGTCATCAAAGTGTCGAAAAAGAGACGTTCGTTTATATCATGTCATTCGATTGCTGCTGTCAATCCTCTGTCAATCACTATGTTAAGCCTCTCTAAACTGAATAAATATTGAAATTTGTAGGTCGTATTGTATTAAAAAATATAAATATATGTTTAAAGAAAGGTTTCGTAATTAATTTCATATCAAATACAGCTCGTAGGTTAATTAAATATTAAACTCAAACTAACGTCAGTCTTAATAAAAACTTTGTATGTTGGCAAAAATGCGCGCTATTGCTATGAGTAATTTTTTACAAGTAGTGATGAGTTATTAAAGTTAAAGTCCCATCCAAAAAAACGTATAAATGAAACTTAATAATAATGCAATAGTTAATGCATTTACACCTGATACTATTTACAGCGTTTATGAAGCAAGTAAGTATAAGTTTAATATTATACCCAATCAACTGTATTTATTATATTCTGTTACATTATTCTTAATACTTGGCAATTATACATGGACATTTATTTACAGATAATCATGTCACTTTAGGAATGTTACTGCAGTAATTGATGGAAGAACAATAATTATTCAATGTAGAATTTTCCCGAGTAGTAAAATATGATACTCATCCACAAAGAGGACTTATGGAACTTTCAACAAAAATAAACCACTGTATAAATTTGTTTTTATTAATGAATCCTGAATTTTCCAAAATGGTGCTGTAGGCTGTTCATGTCAAAAGGTATGTTACAATGATTATGTAAAATTTTAGAATGCAAAATTGTTTTTATTCTAGATATTTTGTATTACATGCTGAGAATGAAGATGGTTGTATTGATGGAGCAGAAAGTATATTTTTATATGAATCTCAGTTGAGTGATTATCATGGAGAAATGAATGAAGAACATGTTTTTAAATGGTTTGAAAACCAATTACTATTGAATCTTTCTGAACCTTTAATAAATTATGGACAATGCTTTTCGATAATATTAGGTTAATGACACAATATAGAATTCAATCAACAAATGTTGAAGCTGAGCTTATTTATATTAAAGCCTAGTAAGTAGATACAAACTGTATTTGAACAGTGATATAGCAAATTATATGTTAGAATTCAGAAGACTACAGAACTAGTTTAATACATTTAAAATTCTTACTTCAAATTATACCTAATAGACAATAAATGCTATTTTACTTTTATTTTTACAAAAATAATAATATAGGTATATTTGAAAAGAAATGAATTGGTTATTTGAATACTGCCCTTTCAATAAATGTTTTTTTCAGAAACAAACCCCCGACAAAATACATTGTGGATATGATAGAACAGTATAGTCACAAAGTATTACCTACCATCTTTTTAAAAATCCTATTGAGTTAATACAGGGTACTGCCAAGCAAGCCGATAGATGCATTCCAGAAGTTGCGGGTTGGAATTGGTTTAAATTTGAAAGATTTCTATTTGACAATTATTGTTCTACCTTATTTAAAAAAATAGTATTACAATATTTTCGGTGTAGTAACTAATTTATAAATTTGCAATGTTTCTTTTTAATAAAACAATTCCATAAAAATTGGGGTGGCATTATTTATTATTTTATTTTAATCATGATATTCAAAATAAGTAATTCAGGCACCATTTTCTAAAGGTAAATGTGTATATCACAAAGTTTTATAAAAACTACAAAGAATTAATTTAATAGTTTTTATTGAATTGAAACGTCTCATTTGATCAATCGTTTTATTAGCAATACTTTCAGTTGCGGTAGAAGCTGGAGAGCTAAAACAAAATGGTAAATGTAAATTTGGATTGATTAGGAGATGATGGAGTGATAAATAATTCACCAATATACTGATAATTATAACATGTATTCATTTCATTGCTACGATTTAGTCAATCATTCGCATATACCTTCACTCGGAGAATAGAATGGATTGCTCTTCTTTTCTGAGCTGTGCTGGTGCTTGCTGCAGAATTTTCTTTTGCTATGATCAATGATCATATATCTCAGGATGATTTTCCTTGTTGAAAATGACCTACACACTAAGGCTTCACATCCATGCTTTTCTAAAAAATTTTAAGATTTATTTCACCAAAATATAAAATAAAATTGCCTACCTTTAAAAAGGAGGTAGATCCAGGTTATCAGAACTTTTTTATTTATAGGATGTCTGTAAACCTTACATCAATCTTTCATATTGTAGTGACAGCATTCTAGAAGCCAACATGTACTTAGGTAATTGTAACCTAAAAATTTTATTACATAATATTTTTTCCTTGATATTATATATACATGCATTTTAAATACTAGAACTAACTGATTGATTAAGTGTGTGGTATGAACATACAAATAATAGTGTTAACTATTCCATACATACCTTTTTAGTGCTAAAAATAACTCCATACTTTTTAAAATAAGAATTTCTTGGTGCTGTAGGGTTAACATACAAATTAAAGTTTTATATGTAACATCTCTGTATGTAACTGAAATAAGTCGAAGTTTCTTTGCACGCAATAACCATCAATAACTAAACCTAACCTAGAATATTTGATAAACTTCATTTGACATATACTAGATTCTCATATTATTTCAAGGGCTTGGCAACATAGTACAGTTATGACAGATGTGACGTGCAACGGTTTTGATACTGAACGGGCTATGTAAATTTTATACCCATTTAGAATAAGACCATCCTTATTTATTATTAATAAATCGGTTGAAACAAAAAATTACCAACAAAAATGAACGTCGTAACTAATCTATTAGATGTCACGTTTTTGAAGTTACGTCAAATTTTGATTTCATGTTAATGTCAGATGGTTCAAGAAGCCGCATACGTTAAGTTACTAAAACGGCTGGTACCTCTAAATAGGTATTAATTTTACTTATATATGTAATTGTTTCCCATTTTTCATTTATTATATCAAGTGAAATTACCTGCTTTTTAAATTGTTTTTTTCTTAGATTTTTAAAAAGTTCGTAATTGTATTTATGTAAACATTGAATGTCCTATACCAAGTGGAAATATAAAAACTAGATTAATGCTCATTTCGCATTTGAATTTTTTTACCTACTTTTAACTAAATAAATGTAGGTGGGAAATTGAAATAGTTGTATTCGTAATAATTCTGTAGTAGAGAGGTAATCAGTTGTAACACAAGTTATATTACTATACCTTATTTAAAAACCAGGAGGAGTAATTTGAATTTAAGTTGGCAATTCTGTAGATCTCTGATTGGTCAGATTGCAACCAGTTTCAAACAGCACTTTTTAGCATTGACGTCTCGTGATAATTGACAGTTCTGACATACATAATATCAGAGACAACCAACGAGACGACCAACTACGTGTAAAATATGAGTTCGTAATAGTGCACTGGTCATTTGTATGAGCAATCGAGTGCAGGTGGCGCAAGCGGCGATTGTATGGGTGGTTTGAAAATGCCCGCGCTTTGCTTTTTATAGTTTCTATTTTAAATATCAATTAAATTGTGAAATAAAACACTCAGGTATTACTAAATATTATATTTAGGCCAAACTATTACAAATAATGTCAAATATTATACAGTTGAATAAAGTAATGCAGAAAAAAAAATGCAAAAATATTTGTACTGGTTGAAACTTTGACAATGGCGGGAAAGGTGTAACAAAAAGATTCGTCATAAATAAAAACACTTAATCTGGGATGAAAAAGAGGTCGATTTATAGATGTAAATAAGTAGAAGTGCACACACAATAAGTTATAAGATGTCAAAAGTTGAAAATGTACTTCAATTTTCTTATCGTTTCTCTTAGCTTACAATAGGTAATAAAACTATTAATCAATTTTTCTCACTGTTTTAAACCACCCAATTTTTTTTTTATTATACAGTGTAATCAAAAATGAAACACCACCAAAATGCATTTTTGTCTTAGTATTTGTTACAAAATTGTTTGGTTTAGACGATACAAACACTTGTTTAAATAATAACTTAATAACGTGAAAAATTAGGGAAAACAACATTAATAATAATGATAAATCTTATTTGGGCTAAGGTTGATGCCCTATCTCTAACAAACAAAAATTTATTGATTCTGGAATTCAAAAATTACTGATGCCGGAATGTTTTTGTTTTTCTTCGGCGTGCCCGTGCATCTTTGTGCGCTTTCACAATTTCTTGATTCTTCCTCTTACACCACCAGGGTATACCAATTTTCCAAATTGCCCGTACAATGTGGTCTCTCACCATGTCTCGGTGGTTAGGGCAACTTATCCAACTGAATGATACCCTAGAAAGTATGTGTTCGCTTGCCACACTCCCCACACTTGTATTGGAGATGGTGTCCAAACACCCTTCCAATACAGTTATCGCATGTCCAACTGCTACAACCAGTGGTTCGGAGGGATATTGGAGATGTCCTTCCGAGTCTGTCCACTCCCTATATGTGATGTACACATTGTGTGGTAAATCAGTTGTCGACAGTAAAGCAGCCTGACAACTGTACAGCTGATGTGTTCCATAATCTTTTTTGCGATAAAACCACTTACATATGCAACAGATCATGTGGCTATTGCTCCTTGTGATACATCACTAGCCATGTCGTCTGCAACACGATCAGGTATCGGTAATGATTTCAGTTGTTGGGGTACAGTCTCTACAGCAGCTGGTTTCTCGACATTATCAACAAACTTTCTCAAGTTTGTGAGAAGTTCATTATCGTCTTCTTCACAGTTGCTGCCAGAAACTCGTTGTTGCGTTAACCCATTCAATACCTGCGTTTTCAAACTGCCGGTGAATTGCATGGTTGTTGGATTGAGTCCACCTCCGCATCCTCCACGAATGGCTCCAAATAAGTTCTCCAGGGCATCTTGATTCAGGCATCTGGGCCTCAACGAAGGTATACCTGATTCATGCAAGAAGACCCATATCTGCCTTATTGCATTTATTGTATGTAGCCATCCAATCTGTGATGGGGGTTTGCCGGTCTTTATTTTGCCCGTTTTAGTGCGCCTGTCAAAACGCCACTTCTTTATTTTAGCAAGAGCTTCTTGCCAAAATTTCATATGGGCTGATTCCTCCGTTACACAGCATTTCACTTGTTTGCCGTCTGGAGGAGATTTTTGGGTGCCATTGAAACTATCAAAGAGTTGGTCCACCTCCTTCACAAACGTTGCAGTCGCTAGTGCATGTTGTTCCAGTTCACCTGTTAAATTAAGACAATATAAGAACAAATAAAGGTAACAGTGATGTTGACTTACCTCGACTTAATAATGTATATAAATAGGCCCCCACTGTATGACTCATCAGCTGTGCAGCAATATTCACCTTCATTGCAAACTGCATTTTTGGTGCCAGGTGTGATTCCTTAATTTTGTGCATGGCACGAAAAATCAAGGGTGTTTTCTGGTCAACCTTGTAGGCTTTCATTATATCACTAAATTTAGCCTCCATTTCAACCTGGGTCCCACCAAACGAAACGGGCAGCAGCATGTTATATTTACGGAACAATGATACTGTGCACTTCAGAAGGTGTGGTGGATCAAACATTGTATATATCCGTTTGTTATTAACTGCAATGAAAGGGTGGTCTACCGAAGAACCCATGTCTTTCAAAGTTTTAACATTGGTAGAACCCATATCGCATACTGTCGAAACTACACACACTCCTGCCAACTCTTCACATGCTTTTATAACGTTAATTATACATGCTTGCAAAGCTAGAGATGGACAGGCACCATTAGTGAAATAGTACGCAATTGGTTGCTTCCAGGACCTCACTATGCCTTGCAACTTAAACACTAGGGCTTTATTTGCAATTTTCTTAGAATCACTTCCTAGTTTTTCAAAACCACTTATTTTGTCTCTGAAAGCATCATACTGTAAATTCTCTTTAATATCAATCTCATCAAAGATAAGTACACAGTATCTATCTTCCTCTTTCCTTAGCATATCTCCAACATGTTTGAAACTGTGCTCATTTATGCCACTTTGAAATGACACTTTTTGCAGTAGTGACAGCAATGTAGTTTTTGCAGGAAGTGCAACAATCTTTCTGAGTAGTTTGTAAGCCTTTGGACTTCTTTTCAATATAGCTAGAGCAATTAATTTTTCTTCCATCGTCCATCTCCTAATGCCTTTGAATAATTGTCTGACAACAGTGCTGTCACTTATATTAGATAATTTTCGTATATCACCACCCTTTTTTTTGCACATTGCTTCCAGTTTTCTATTATGAGCTTCCTTACTCTCTACAATTTTCATTAAATGCCGCTTCCTGGGAGTGGCATCCACCCGATGAAGTCCTGAAATTCCTCGGAATGGGGAACGTTTAATACGGCTAGATTTTTCCTGCATTCCTTAAGGTCCTGGAATCGGGTCTGTTGATATTTCTTGTTCTGTAATATAAGAATGAATTATGCATTATAGAATTATACACTGTGTCCGTAAAGTATGGAACAAATTCATTTTTAGCTAAACAGACCATTTTAAGAAATAATCCTGAAACACGTCGATTTTTGATTTTAATTTACCGTACTTTAAAATAATAATCTAATATACAGGGTGAATTACTTTCGAGTAATGACGTCACCGTCATTTTTTTTTAAATGGAACACCCCCATTTTGTCCCAATTTTCGGATTACACTAGCTGAGCTGATTCCAAAAATGTATCACATGTTGATTTCAATTGGTACAGGGTGGACAAAAATACAATAGTTTTGTGTGTGCTCATAAAGTAACGCGTAACATTCTTTATTAGTTAAATTAACAATATTATCAAAAATACTTATTGTCTAGCGGCAATTAGTTTAAATAAGTATTAGTATGAAGTCGTCTTCCAGGAATGTACTTCATACCCATAGCTTCTTGCCAAATTTTAGACCTAAAAATATCATTTTTATTCATACATACTGTACATAAACAATCCTTTATTAGACTCACTTTTCATCATTTTCCGGAAATGTGTGCAATTTTTCCACGTCGTCTTTATTTACTCCACAGAAAATACATCGAGTTGGAGGCATTATTAATCCTTATTGTAAAATTGTCCTATCAAAGTCTCAACACCTATCACTATTCACTAGCATTTGCAAGCACGATAAGTATATTAATCTTTATTCACACAAATACAAACACAAACGATCACAATAACTCAGTATAAACAACAATGAAAATAAAAAGACTCGACACCAAACAAATAAACAAAAGCGATTGATGTCTGCCATTTGTTGCTTGTCAGCTTGTCTTATTTCTTCTCTTCTTCTTCTTCCTCTACGTTCCAACCAATAAGAGCGCAGCGCTGCTAGTGCGCTGCGCTGCCTAGTGGCGAGATGAAGATATCTAAACACACGCTAACGAGTATACGAAAAGGATGAAACAATTGCATGATATAAGTGCGCTACCGAACCAATAGACAGCCTAAGTCTGACGTCACAACTGTGGGCGGAGCCTGGACTGGTTCCAAACAAACTCTCTTTCAATGTAAAAGTCCCATAAGGAATTTTTTATTCAGTGTTTTCAACGTTATAAAGGCAAAATAAGACATCTAGTTTCCATATTCTGTTAGAGGAACGAGCCTTTTAAGTTTTTTTGTATAGGTTTTTGCCAAGGTGAGTTAATTTAATTACTAAATTAAGTTGAAAACTTTTTGAGGTTATGTTGGTTATGTTTTGGTGATGGGTTTTTGGATAATTTCTACTATGTATATTATTATTTAGTTTGTGACTTTAACTGAATATATTTTTAGTGCTTTTAAGACACTATGGTAATGTGCTTTGTGCCAGGTTGCAAGTATTACAGTGCAAAGCAAACCTGCAAATTTGTTCGGTTTCCAACAAACCAGGCTGAGAGAAACAAATGGATTTCTCTTATAAGGTAAAGAAAGAGTAATTAATATCATTTTTAAAGATAAAACAGATAAAACGGAAAGATAAACAACCCACTCAGTTTGCGAGAGTTTGTGATTGCCATTTTGTGGACAAAGAGCGGAAGAACAGGCCAACATTGTTCGAGTTTAATGTTGAGAAGAAATGTAAAATAAAATCTCCAGAAAAAAGGTATGTTATTTGCTGTGAAAAGCTTGTTAATTCCATACAGATAACTTTTATTCATTAAGATGGGCACAGACATACAGATGCATACATGTGTGTCGAACTAGTGCGTACACACTACTAGTTCGTCATACAAGTATGCCGGTCTGTGGGGAAGTTCGCGCACACATGTATGACGAACAAGTCTACGGGGTTGACCGGAATACAAGTCTGCTGGTGTGTGGGCAAATGTCACACATCCCTCGCACACATTTTCAAATCAGTGTCTCACGTGTTTGGGTTTAGTTTGTTTTCTGCCAGTTTCTTAATACCAAATTACAGAGTACACCGCTGTTAATAAAATATATTATTTCTCATTGCTTATCGCGGACTTTCACATCGACTTGTTCGACGAGCAAGTATGCAGGTCTGTGGGTAAATCTTCGTCGCAGACTTGTTTGACGAACAAATGTGTACGAACTTGTTCGTCACACATGTATGCAGGTCTGTGCCCATCTTTAGATAATTTTCATGTAGTTGGACCTGCTCATTCTTTAACTTAGCTTTTTTTCAGAACAAGAACTGTACTAGACACCAAATCAATACCAGGACCTTCAAAACAGGTACATTGTAATGAAGAAGATACCGAGCCACTACCAGGACCTTCGACACAGTCCTGTAGTCAAGATCAAGAGGTGACTCGAACTCAAGCTCAAATAAAACTTGATGATGCGGAAATATGTTATTTTATTCGTTAGCATATCATCATATTACTGCAAAAAGTCACTAAGTAACACTTTATTTAAAAAGCCACTAACTGCTTTTTACTATACAAGTTCAATGTATCTTTCATTTTTGAAAGTTACTAACTGCATAAACCTATTAATGCAGGGTTTTCTGTACATGCTAAAAGTCAGCAACGAAATAAAATTTAGAAAGAGTAATGCGAAAAATCTTTAATCACTAATGTTGGTTAGTGAGTTTTCGCAGTAATATGACGATATAACATTCTGTTTTGTTCAATTTGTCGTCATGCGTTGTTAAAGTCAAAACTGTCAAAGATTGTAAAGAATTTAATTTCTGTTTTTTTAAATATTAGGTTTTCCATTAAAGATACAAAAAAATAGCATGTTGAAATCGTAGGAAAATGCTAGTTCACTATCAAGGGAAAATTGTAATTTATATTTTTCAAAAATATGTTTATACAAATAAACATGCATTACATTGTACCTAATATTAGATATGAATCTACCAACATGTACTAAACATAATAAAAGCTATTTATTTAAGCAAAATGGTATTTATCAGTTTTCCAACAATTTTGGCAAGTATTGCTGTAAGTAAAAATCTTCTAAGAGTAAAAGATTTGCTTTCCATGCATCGTCATACTCTATAACAGCAACAACCACTTCTTTCAATGTCCATATGCATAAGTAACATTTTTCCTTTTTGCAATATGTAAGATACCTTGGATCTGATGATAATAATTATGAGTCATATTTATCATCTGTCTCCCATCATCCTTATAGAAAATAATATATTTATCATTATTTTTTAACTTTTCGGACAAATCATCATTTCTAAACGAATATGGACATTTCACTTCAACAATTGCTTCCTCTTCATCAATTAATCCATCAGGACTAGCACCAAGGAAACCCGAGGTTGTAAGCCATACTCCTGTAGGTTGAACATTTAAATTGTAATATTGTTTTAAATGTTCCAGGGCATCTTTTTCATGCGTTCTACCCCATTGGATTGCTTTAATGCCATCTAGATTATATTGACCTGAAAAGAATTAAACTTTCATTCGATATATTATTTATTTTCAGGTGATTAAAATGAAATTAATCTTATATAGAAATTTGCTAAATGATAACGCTAAGAAATAAGTTAGGGTCTCGTTGAACTCGACTGCTGCTGGAACTTTCCCATCAAAAATACATTTGCTCCATTCTTAACTGGCATTGTTTGGAATTGAAGGTTCAAATAAGCTTAAGACATTGTATAAGAAATTCTCATATGAATTCAACTTAAATATAAGCAACAGATTTTTCACTCATCTAAAAGTGTCTTAAACAAACTGACTGGGAACCTGTTTATCTTACAAGCTGAAATGATGGGTCCAAAGTTGCTAGCAGTTAATCGAAACTTCCTTGCAAGATACCACTTCTCATTCGAAACCTGACCGGTGGTGGCAGCAGCAATGTCTTTTATTAATTGGTCATCAATTATACATTTTTCTTTAAAGACTACTACTTTATCCGTAGCCTCCAAAAATTCTTGGGAAGAAATTATTTCTTCAATTACTGGGAAATTACAACCTGTAGTAGAAGATTCTTCACTCGATTCTTGATTATTTAGTAACCAAGTCAATCCCACAGTATTTCCAAATGTGGATAGCTCCTGCTTGAGTCTTTGGATGGATTCTTCTGGCACTCCACCTTCAATCGCTGTATATGGCCTTGGCGGAAAAAGCTCTCCAGCAGACTTCACAGGCTCCAATTTGGCGTTAGAAGCAGAAGGTACATTCCATGAACATATTTGATCTGTTACGGAGATGTGATAATGCCCAAAAAGTGCCAAAGTGGCAATATGATGGCATTGTATACCTCGTGGGCAAGTGAATGTTGCTGACTTCATTTCGCCACTCGTTTCTAAATCTAAAAAAATCATTAATACATTAGTTCACTGTATAATATTGAGAAAGGCAATGTCATACCTATAACGACATCGTACGATTTATTTTTCATCCTAGAGCACTTCTCCCCTTATGATCATCAAATCAGAATCAAATTCCATTTTCTTTACGTGATTGGATTCTAGAGCATTTTCACCCTTCTTTATAATCTTGTTATCGCCTAAGAAATCATTGATGCTTGAAAGCTTTAAGACATGTTTTGAAGCCATCTGAAAATAATAGAATATAGAAATTAAGAATACAGAATACAGTTTAGATGGTTTCAAATAAAATAAAATAGCCAACATAACCTCGAAAAGTTTTCAACTTAATTTAGTAATTAAATTAACTCACCTTGGCAAAAACCTATACAAAAACACTTAAAAGGCTCGTTCCTCTAACACAATATGGAAACTAGATGTCTTATTTTGCCTTTATAACGTTGAAATCACTGAATAAAAAATTCCTTATGGGACTTTTACATTGAAAGAGAGTTTGTTTGGAACCAGTCCAGGCTCCGCCCACAGTTGTGAAGTGAGCACTTGGGCTGTCTGTTTGCAGCTCTAGTTAGCCGTCTCGTTGGTTGTCTCTATAATATTTATATTTGTATTTATCATCGTATCCGTTCCCTTATTATTTCATCATTTTCACTTAGTTTTCCACTCTATTTCGTTAAAACAGTTCTTTTCAGAACTCCTGTTTGTTGAATTTCTGCGATTATGGATCCTTCTTACTCCAAGTACTAGTTATTTGCGTAGTCCGCCAAAACCAAGAAAACGGCTAAGTCTAGGCCATTTAGGAATGTCAGAAAAACAATATATAATAAATATGTATAAACAAATATTGGATGAAAAGCCAAATACTAAAACTATTGATGTTATAACCAAAATTTCTAAAGCAGCTGGTAAGTTATCATTATATCTTTCAAATTAACAATAGTGTTAAATGCTAAACATTTTTCTTACAGGAGTAGCAAAGTAAACAGTTTACAGACTATTGAAGGAATACCGTAGTAGTGGAACAATTACCAGCCCAAAAAATAGTGGTGAAAGACCGGGACTTCTCAAAAATTGTGATGAAGGGTATAAAAATTCAGTTCGAAGAATAGTACATGATTTTTTTTTCAAAAATGAGTTACCTACAGTTGATGAAATTTTACTAGCTTTGAAGAATCGTTCAGATTTGCTACAATTGTCCCGGTCATCTTTATAATACTTTCTTGAAACAAATTAACTTCAAATAAGTGTGTAACTTTGAAGAGTCAAATGTTTATTTATTATATAATAATATATTTTTAGATATTTGAAGAAAAATCGTAAAAGTGTATTAATAGAACGTGATGATATCTGTAGATGGAGGTTGAACTATTTAAGATCCATACAACAATATAGAAAAGAAAACAGGCCAATCTTTTACTTAGATGAAACTTGGACTAATGAAGGTCATAGAAGGGGAAAAACATGGGTGGACCAGAATGTAACCAGTAGTCGTCAGGCGTTTACCGAAGGTTTATCCACTGGCCTGAAAACTCCTACAGGAAAGGGGAGACGACTACATGCTGGTTCTGAAGAAGGTTTTGTAGAAAATGTATTGTTAGTTTTTGAAGGCAAAAAAAATGGAAGATTACCATGAAGAAATGAACTCAGAAGTATTTGAAAATTGGTTCATTACTTTTTTGACAAAGTTGCCTGATAATGCTGTGATTGTGATGGATAATGCATCATATCATAGTCGAAAAGTTGAGAAGATTCCTTCCTCATCCTCAAGAAAAGCTGAAATGCAGGAATGGTTAAAAACTAAAAATATACCATTTGATGTAAATATGAAGAGATGTGAACTCTTATACCTAATCCGACAACATAAAGATAACCATAATTTGTATGTTGTCGATGAAATGGCCAAAGAATCCAAAAAAAATTGTGTTACGGCTGCCACCATACCATTGTGAGTTAAATCCCATAGAATTGATATGGACACAAATAAAGAATGAGGTGGCAGCTAAAAACACAACTTTCAAGTTGGCAGACGTCAAAGGCCTATTATTGAGAGCAATTGAAAATGTAACTTCTACAAATTGGCAGAAATGTATACAGCATGCCATTAAGGAAGAGAAAAAAAATGTCCACACTGGATGGAATAATGGATGACATGATAGAGCCTTTGATAATATCTGCCAACACTGGAAGCTCAGATGAAACGGAATCTTGTGAAACTGAATCTTCTAATACAGATGTATAGACTACAGTAAAATGTATGCGGATGTCTGTCCTGATTGGTTAAAGCATTTATATGATTTGGTGGGTAATTCGAATTGAAAATGACATCTGTTCAGAATGGTTGGTAAGGTAGGCTTCATTCATTCATTCATAAATTGGGTTGTGCTCATCAGCCCAGGCACTTGATCTGAATCTTTGTACCATATCCCATGTTATCTACTTCCATTCCAGTAGCTTCGTGTCTTCTATAAAGGTCACTAGTTTGACTGGAGGGATTTTCAGTAGTTGTGATGGTTGTATAACTTCCTCTCCAAAGTGCTTCCGTCTAAGTTCTTGTAAGTCCTCGCAGAAGCAGAGTATGTGAGTAGGTGTTTCATCATCAAGTTCACATTTTCTGCACATAGGTTCACTAACTTTGCCCATATTGTACAGATGTTTCCTCAAGGTGCAGTGTCCAGTCACCAGGTCGGTAACTGTCTTCAAATGTCTCTTACCCAGTTTCAGTAGCCTGGTTGAGAGTTCCTTGTCTACCTTGTTCAGTAAACTCTTTGTATGAAGGTGCCCTCGTGTCACCCTCCATTTGAATTGGTGTTCCCTATCTAGCCAGTTCCCGATTTCCCCTCTTATGCAATCTTTTGTGATTCCACAAAACGGTTCCGGACCTATGAAGTCTCCTTTAGAGCCTTCTTTAGCTAACTGGTCCGCCATTTCATTACCTGCAATACCCTCATGTGCCGGCACCCATATTAGAGACACTTTGTTGTCTCTTGCCAGCCTGTTGAGGGATTCTTTGCAGTTTTTCACCAGTCTAGACCTAGTTGTAGGATTACTGATAGCCTTAAGCAGAGCCTGGCTGTCAGTGAATATTTCAATTTTTTGTCCGGTATATCCTCTTCTGATGTTTTCATCAATACAGGCTATAGCGGCAATCGTCTCTGCTTGAAACACAGTCGTATATCGACCAAGGCTAAAGAACATTCTCTTTCTAGGTCCCTTTATACCAGCCCCAGTGCCATGGTTTGTTTTGGAGCCATCGGTGAACCAGATGATTTCTCCAGAATTACCTGGGTGCATCACCTGTTCCCTAGATGGGATGATGATATTCACTCGCTCAGTGAATATATTCTCTGGTGTCATGCTATCAAAACTCATGTGAAATATGGGTTCGTCTAGTAATGTCCCAGTTGTATCAGTGTGTCCTTCTCGAACATTGTTCGGGGACCATAAGTTTCCCGATTTCAGCCTAAGAATTGCCATCATTGCCTCCGCCCTTATAAAAAGTTCTAGAGGAGGAAGTCCAATAAGGGCTTCCATTGATGCCGTCCCCGTGCTGTTCATTGCCCCGGTAATACCAAGAAGCGCTTGTCTTTGGATTGCAGTTAACATATTAACTGCAGAGGACACTTCTGTCCTCCTCCACCAGACTATTGTTCCATAGGTGATCGTTGGCCTTATCACAGTTGTGTAGAGCCAGTGAACCACCTCAGGTCGTATTCCCCAGGTTTTGCCCATAACTCTTCTGCATTGCCAGAAAAGCCTAGTCGCCCTGGTAGTAATTTTTTCCAGGTGTGCCTTCCAATTCAGTTTGGAATCAAGGGTCACTCCCAGATATTTGACTTCTTTGGATATCTCTAGTTCTTCTCCGAACAACAGTACTCTACCCTGCGGGAGAACTCTTCTATTCGTAAAAGCAACTAGTTTGGTTTTTTTTGGATTAACTGAAAGGTCCTCTGTAAGGCACCATTCCTCCACAATTCGCAGTGCTTCCTGTAGGACATTCATAACCACCTCCGGGAATTTCCCATTGGTGACAATCACTATGTCGTCCGCAAAGCCCTGCGTCCATATGCCTTGATCATTCAACCTACAGATCAAGTCATCCACAACTAGGTTCCACAAAAGTGGTGAAAGTACTCCACCTTGAGGACATCCTTTAGTTGTCCTAACAGTGTATGTTTTATCATGCATATGTGCTGTTATTCTCCTATGCTCAAGCATGGATCCTATCCATTTGCATGTGGTACTGTTGATCCCTCTGTTTTTAAGGGATCTGTTAATTGATGACATCGATGTGTTGTCAAAAGCACCTTCGATGTCTAGAAATGCTGCAAGGGCTACTTCCTTATGATTCAGGCTCCTTTCGAGACCTGATACCAAATTATGCAGGGCAGCTTCACCTGATTTCCCTGCTTGATAAGCCCATTGTAGTCTATGTAAAGGGATGCTCTTAAGCGCTCCTTCTTGTAAATACATTTGTAAGACTTTTTCCATGGTTTTCACCATGAATGATGTCAGACTGATTGGTCGGTAGGATTTAGCCTGTGTGTACGTTTCTTTTCCTGGTTTAGGAATAAACACCACCTTTGACTCTCTCCATGCAATTGGTATATACCCTAGAGCATGGCTGCTTCGAAGTATCAGAACTAAAGGACCCATTATGATGTCTAGTCCCTCTTGCAGAAGCTTGGGGAATATGCCATCTGGTCCTGGAGTTTTGTAGGGGTCAAATGAGTTCACGGCCCATCTGATAAGATGGGGTCTGAATATCTTATTCGTGAGTTCCCAGTCCTCTTTGGTTGCCTTTGTTTTGGTAACAGGCCTGTTGTCAGAGCTTGACTCTATCTTTACCGAACCTGGAAAGTGCACACTGAGGAGATGCTCTAGAGCCTCTGCCTCAGTTTTTGAAAACTTTCCGCTCGGCAACTGAATAGAGCCAAGTTTGTTAGAAGTATCCCTTTTGAGAATCCTGTTGATTCTGACGCTGTCAGGGACACCTTGCATGTCCTCACAGAATTCTCTCCAGGACTTCTCCTTGGATTCTTTTATTTTTTTATTGTATGTACCTAGTTTAGCCTTATACGCTTCCCAGTTACCCGTTTTTTTCGCTTTGTTGAAAAAGCGTCTTGTTTCTTTCCTTAGCGATGTCAGCTCTTTATTCCACCAGACGGCTTGTCTAGAAGAGCGACTCTCCTTTATCGGACAGTTGTTATGATAAGAGGTCAGTGTACACTGTTGCAGCCATACGGCTGCTCCCTCTAAATCCTCAGCAGTTTTTGGTCTGCCTGAGTGTGAACGGATTTTAGAAAGCAGGTCCTCTTTATAAGATACCCAGTCAGTGCTCTTAGGATCCCTGTATGTTCTAATAACCGATTTTTCTACGTTAATTTCATAGTATATTTGGGCATGATCAGATAAAGATGGTTCATCCGATACATGCCACTTGCGAATCATCTCCCTGACACGTAAAGTGCAAAGAGTTACATCTATCAATGATTCCCCCCTCGATGTTCTAAATGTAGGCGTATTACCCACATTCGCAATATCAAGTTCAGTAGTACATAGATAGTCAAATAGTTTCTTACCTCTGGTGTTGTTGTCTTTGCTGCCCCAACTGCTATGGTGTGCGTTGGTATCAGCCCCTACAATGACATCCAGATTATGTCTCTTTGAGTATTCCATCAGGTTCTCCATGTTAGTCCCCGGTAGTGGTTCTTCTGAATCGATGGGAAGATACAGAGACACTATTATTGTCTCTAGTACTACCCCATCTTTTTCGAGTGTAATCTTTGCTGCCACCATGTCACCCGTGCATAGTTCCATAATCGGCATCAAGTTGTATTCGGATCTATAGCAAATACAAGTTCTTATTTTAGTACGATCAGTTCCCATTATCAGTCCCATTCCCCTAATATTAAGCCCCAGTATCTTACCTTTGTTTATCCAAGGTTCTTGAATTAGAACGATGTCTATGTTTTCAGCCACCACTCTTTGTTGTAGAACAGCGGTGGCTGTCTTTTTGTGCTGCAAGTTAATTTGTAGCACCTTGAAGGTCCTTAGAGGTTGATGGTACAGGTTCTCGATCAGTCCCTGTTTCCTCCTCGGTCGAGTTTTCCAGGGTTTTAAAACTGGCCCGCTGGAATAGATAGTACGGTCTCCATTGAGCCCGCACCAGTCCTTTCATGGACTCCTCGTCAATCCGGAGACTCACATGCAGTCCCCTGTCGGATGACTTTGAGCCAAGGATCATCCAGCGATCAACCTTCAGCCCTGGATTCTGTTTCTCGAGCCTCCTCAAACCCACTTTCAGATCCTCTTTTTTAGTCTCGGGAAGTAGGGCGAGGACTCGTTGCTGCTTTGGAAGTTCATCACTCTTGATGAGCTTCCAGTTGGTTTTTTGTGACAAATAGTCCCTCGTTATAATGAAGGACTCCTCATTGTCACAGATTAGCCCGTAGTAGCCGTCCATGTATCGACTGGCTTCAAACCTAGGCGCCTTCTGCACCTCGTCGATCATGTCAGTTAGGTTCTCTTTGATAGACCCCACCTGATCTTCAGAGACAACTGTCTCTGGGAAGTTTTTTGGGACCACAGCTGCCTTGATCCCTTTGAGGGCCACGCTGTATTTAATACCAGTTTTAATACCGGTACCAGTGGTACGTTTGGCCCTCTTATCTTTATTCACCTCAGGAGTGCTCCTGGCTGACACAGTTCGCTTAACGCCCTTTGTCTGCTGGTTTACACCCTGTTTTGATGTTGAGGGAGTCGGCAACACCACATTTTTGGTGTCAATTCCTCGTTCCCTCATTTTTTTCAGCTTATTACGCTGGGCACCTGAAAGTTTCCCGAACGAAGCTTTTCTTGCCACAGGATTCGCTATAACGTCTCCTGGTGGCATGGTTTGCTCTTGGGCTCCAGAAGTATCTGGCTGCGTTGGAGACACTTCTGTCTCCATTGCTGCCGGATCTTCCAAATCCCTTTTACTAGGAGTCTCTATAGGCTCCGTAATAGCTATTGGTTTCTCTTGGTCCATATTTGTTCCCACGAGTATAGGAGAAAGGAGGTCAGTACCTGCAGAGCTCCTTATGCAAGTACAAGGCTAAATGCAACGGGGTGCGCCAGGTGCCCCGAGGTTAGTGGTCTCGTGGCCGAATAACCCACGGCCATCCATCCCTTCAGCGACCACTCAACTTTAAGATTTGGGAGGTTATTATAGTGGTCCTCATCCACGCAGGCCAGGCAATCAAGCCAAGCCCCCCGATCCACATAGTTCGGCTAGGCTAGCAATTTGTTTTTCGTTAGGAAAGTTTTATATTTCATCTCATCTATGCAATAGGCAAAATAAAGTTGGCGATTCTAAGTGTTTTCCTAAGATTTTTAATAGATATGATTTTACAAAACAATTATTCTGAATTAGCAAAGTTATTTTAAATTATGCCTCTGTAATAACTAGGTAGTAGATAGGTCTTTCAGTGCCTCTCATTCTGAACAGATGTCATTTTCAATCCGAATTACCCGCCAAATCGTATAAATTGCCTTAACCGATCGGGACAGGCGTCCGCGTGCATTTGCATTTTACTGTAGTCTCACATGTATAAGTTCCTTATGTATATTCCAAAGTTATACACAATACGAATTCATATGATAAATGTGATGTATAAAATCTGATTCATTGGTTAAGATGTATCTTACCAAGCATAGTAGTAGAAATATATACTACTTGTACAAAAGAACTATTGAAATATCTGGGAAATATATAATATACCTTTTAATTAAATGTACCTACGTGAATTACCCCAAACTTTATATTCTTCCCAGAAACTTTGTTGGGTCGCGATGGTTCTTTTGTACAAGTACCTAGTATATATTTTCACTACTATGTTTGGTAAGATACATTTAAACCAATGAATCAGATTTTATACATCACATTTATCATATGAATTTGTATTGTGTATAACTTTTGAATATACATAAGGAACTTATTCTATTATGAAATATTGTTAATATTTGATATAGTTGTTGTGAAGCAAAAGTTGTAGAATATTTTTAATAAATGAAGAGTGAACAATAAATTGACATTTAATTAGCAATAACTTTACTGGAACCATTTTATTCATTGGATGAAAAACCTTATCAAAACTAAGAGCAAAAATCGGATTTAATTGATGATGGCCCTATATACAATAACATTAACAAGTCCAGGTCTCATTTAGTATGATGGTGATTTCATGTGGAGGTTGTGAAATTGTAAAAGATCCCATACATAAGTATTTGATTATTTTCTCATTGAAGTAAGTTCCACATTAAATTATACTTATGACCAGATTTAAAAACATTTTCACCTTTAATTTGCCGAATATGTTCACACCAATATGCCAGAATATACGAAAGTGATATCTTAACATTTACGTGCATTACTGCAATTATAAAATAAATATAGTTACAATACAATATAATTTAAAAAAGAAACCTTTAATCTAACTACAATAAAACGATCAACTTCACTCTCTCAGTAATATCAAATACAAAACAACCAAACTGCATAAGTTTTACAGGTTATAGAATACCCTGTTTGTTTACATCTCATCTCAACCCGACATCTTAAGAATCATTTTCAGTACATAAGGGTTATCTATGATTGGCTAGTTTCCGCGTCAAGTCAATCAAGGCATATTTCATAAATTCTGAACACGACTAATGCGGATCACGCTCTTTAGTAACTAATCTGGTAACTTTTAGTGGTGTGGGTAAGGCTTCTGAAATTACTCCTCCTGGTTATTAAATGGACTATAGTAGAGTTATTGTCTTTACATTACACTGGTTCTATTTTACTATAATAGCAAAATAAAGAGTGTAATGTGAAGACAATAATACTACTAAAATAACTATGTGTTACAACTGATCACCTCTCTACTACAGAATTATTACGAATACAACTATTTAAATTTTCCACCTAAATTTATTTTTGAATTTCCCGCTTTTTTCAAATTAGAGGGTTAGCCTGGATCTGAACCTTTAGCATGGCTCTGAACCCTTAGCATAGATCTGAACCCCATAGCATGGATCTGAACCTTTAGAAATGTTGGTAGTTCGGCCTCCAAATATAGATGTCACTAGTTTCGGTGCGCGTGGCCACTTTTTTATATACAGTGGCCGATCTACCTGTGTATCTTTTCTCTGAAGATACCTCACGATCACAAATCATGAATGTTGTGTGATCAGGTGATAGCTAAGCGGCGTTGTCAAATGGTGTTTATTTCTTTTTAGTTGAATTAATAGATTACAGCAATATATAAAAAAATAAAATGATTTGCATTTATAATTATAAAAATTGAAATATTAGGCATCCTTAGAATATAATGTTTATCTTAGATTTGCTTTATTTCTTACATTAAATGAGTTTATAACAAACTTACTGCTGTACCTTACCTAATACAGTTTTATAGCAATATAGTGAATAATATATTAATTTAATTTATACATTATTCAATTATGTAGGTTAGGTTTGGTTTGATTAGGTTTGGTTTGATTAGGTTTGGTTTGGTTAGGTTAGGTTTGATTAGGTTAGGTTAGGTCTCAACATGTCATACTTTCTACTTCTATCGTGAAGATTACATTAGCCATAATCAAAAGCTTAAGAGATTTAAACTATTTTTCAAATAAGGTATTTGTCCAAATAGTGGTCATGGTGAAAAAATATTGTTTTTTGGATTTTTTTCTATAAATTCTAAATCTTCCACAAATTTTTTAGTAAAAAACCTTGTGTAAAGTATTTCCAAGCCGTAACGAGTTACGGATATGAGAACTGGCAACATTGTTCAATCCACCATCTGATATCTAGACATAATTGTCAAAAATTGTCAAAATTTGAAAAAAATGGCGGATTTTTAGTACTTTCAATTGCGATTTTCTCTTTCAAAAGTACATGATCCAAGAATTTTTTTCTTTTAAAATATTCTATAGAAATAGGGCTTTCTAATAAGAAAAAAATCGTTGCAAAATTCCGAGGGTCGCAAACCTTACCGGACCCCATAAATGCTATAATTACACATTTTAAAGATTTTTTAGCAAACATAATTTCCCTGGCATAGTTGGATGCATTGATTGCACACATGTAGCCATTGTCCGACCAAATAATGACGAGCATACATATGTGAATAGAAAACAGTATCATTCATTAAATGTTCAATTGGTATAAAAATAAGCTAACCTAAAGATAACTATATATTTAAGTATATATTTTTCAGATTTGTGATGAAAATTTAAAAATAATGAATGTAGTGGCTCGTTTTCCGGGAGGTGCACATGATGCAAACATTTGGAGACAGTGTAACATGGCTCAAGTGATGAACACTATTTATAGACAAAATAATTGAAATATTTTCTCTCTATTGGGAGATTCGGGTGGGTAGTAATTAATAAAAATGAAAGTATTGCATTTCCTACTTAAAACTTATGCTTATGCTTATTTTAAAAAATTAACATTTTCATTTTAAGAATACCCTCTTCATCCATGGCTGCTAACTCCATTGAGAAACACCATCCCCGGTACTCCTCAAGACAGGTTCAATACTCGTTTAAAAAGTATAAGGAGTAAAATAGAGAGATGCAATGGAGTACTTAAAAATAGATGGAGATGCTTGCTAAAACATAGAGTACTTCACTATAGTCCTGAAGTAGTGTGACGCGTTTCACCTACCCTTTGGATTTTACCAACAGGGCACGCCACTTTTGACACCCTCGACAACTTTACACTTTCTCGGGCGCCAGATTTTTAACGTGGTTAACTCCACGGCCCCTTGACTTCAATCGTCAAGAGTTCCAGGTAGCCTCAGATGGAGGTACAGTAATGTCCAGGGGTCTAGTTATATCCAAACCGGCTGGGGTAGTGGTCCTCGTTGTTCCTGAAACAAACGTTCTCACTCCTGGCCCACAATGCGGTGAAATTAAATTCGTGCAACTAAGCAACTACTCTACGATAGGGAAACTCTACACTCTACAGTACTTCAGAAAAACACACAGGTTCAGTTAAGTTTTATTACTACACTCACCCTCAATAGTAGGTATATATGTTACAATAATAAGTTACAAAATGAAACAATACCCTGGTATCCAAAAAAAACACAAAAATATAATTACTATACGGTGATCTATGAGTTATAGGTACATTAAACATGCGTTAATAGCCATAATAGAGACGAAGTGGGCAGGACATAAGCGAAAAAGGTTTATAAGCACACTCAAATGTTTTGTATGAAAAAGAAGCGGTAAAAACACAAAGCAAAATTAGGTTTCAGGTGTCTTTTCACTAATTCGGTTATTTAAAATGGAAACAAATCAAACATTAAAACTTTTAATCAATTCGGAAAAGAAGAGGTGGAAGGGTGTGGTCCCAGAACTAAAATATCCAAGAGCCCTAGCTTAGACGCCTGGCACTCCTCAATATTTTGATCGAGAACCGTTTTACAAATTAAATTATCAAAGAGCCCTGGCTAAGACGCCTGGCACTCCCCAATATTTCAATCGGGACGGGAAATCGGAATCGGGAATGAATATATAAAAACAAGGGTAGTCCCCGGATTACAATGTCAAAGAGCCCTGGCTTAGACGCCTGGCACTCCTCAAGATTTTAATCTAGAGCGGCTTTACGAATTAAATTATCAAAGAGCCCTGGCTAAGACGCCTGGCACTCCTCAATATTTCAATCGGGACGGAAATTCGGAATCGGGAATGATTATATAAAAAACAAGGGTAGTCCCCGGATTAGAATGTCAAAGAGCCCTGGCTTAGACGCCTGGCACTCCTCAAGATTTTAATCTAGAGCGGCTTTACGAATTAAATTATCAAAGAGCCCTGGCTAAGACGCCTGGCACTCCTCAATATTTCAATCGGGACGGGATTTGGAAATCGGGAATAAATATTAAAGGATTTTCAAAAGGAAATTTTACTTGAATTCGGAAATATTTGCTATGAAACGGAAATACTTACTGTAAAATATAATTCTGATACAATGGAAATAAACTTTATTTATTAATGATTTAAAAGACCACCTATTTTAAATGTAAATAGTTTCCAATCAATTCTTACCTTCACAGCAACGGTTTATACTTTTATCTCATAAAAGTGAATTACTAAAACAAAACAAGATCAAAATACAAAAAAAAAACAGAGAAATAGTAAACAACAAAAGTAAATCGGCAGACGGAGCGCTGAACGGTAGCTAGCAAACCCTAGTCGTGGCCAGGCAGAACTGTCCTTTCGACTCTCTGACTCTCAGGGCTTCGTCTCGCTATCCCCTTCTCGCGATCAGCTTGACCTGCGCGCCACCTACTCTATATTTAGTGGCAGTGGGGAAACATGAATTTTCGAACCGCAGCGCGGTGAACGTACAATTTTGATTACAATAAATCGGAGAAAATATTATTTTTACACACAGTCAGAGGGTATAATGGGTTATATACAATCTTAACTTAAAATGTATTTTAAACAAAATAATTCTTAATAACTAAAAAAAAACCTCGTTACAGTAGCAAGCCACATAGTAATAGCATGTTGTGTATTGCATAATATGTGCTTTTCCAGAAATGTTCCTCTTAATGATGTTGATGATGAAGTGGAACCAGATTATGGTATTATCAACAATAATTTTGAAGCCGAAGATGCCAATGCCAACGTAAATATAGATTTACTTGCTGCAAGAAAATTACAGCAGCAACTTATTAATAATTATTTTGTTAATTAACTTTGTTAATTACTTAAAATAAACGTTGATGCAAAAACTTTTTATTAATTAACAAAAATATATTTCCAAACAAATATGTTTAAATACATTCACAAAAGAGAGAAAAATCAAAATACATTCTAATAAACAAAAATAAATAACACATTCTATTATTTTGAAACAATCCTTTAAAATATTTTTTATGTCTTTTAATGTTGAAACAACTTGATTATCAATATCAGACTTCTTATCTAGATAATTACTTTTTTTCTTAAGGTATTTAATCTTTTCCTGGTAGTACTCATCCAGTATCGAATTTCTATTATCAACAGAACTTAATAATTTAATTGAGATATTCAATGATTGTGTCAATCTTGTCGTCCTATTAATTCTTTTTGGTGTTTTTGTTGAATCAAGACTGGAGTATTCCCGATCATGGGTTTTGCTTGTGGAAGGTTGTTCATAATCCTAAAATTCATAATATATTCTAATACATTCGAGTTACTTGAATAATATAGTTGAAATTAGTGCAAAATAATTCATTCATGACAGCATATAATAAATAAAATTGTTCAATAACATAAAACAAAAATTACCAATACAATTTCTACTGCCTCTGGTGCTTTGTGCGTTTAATTTTCCTAAAACGAATTGAAATTATATAAAGAATAATTATATGTATGCATATATTTATTTACTTTATCAAAAGAGAAGTTGACCGGAGCTTCCACAATATTTAAACCTTCAACTTGCATTGGGTTCATTATTTCCAAAATTTCAGAGTCTATATCTGAAAGAGGCTTCGCTGGTCCTCCACCCCCTGTGCCAATAGCATACCTTTTAGCAGCCACAGCTTTTGATTTGGTATTTGTTTTCAAGTCTTGCCATGTCTAAAAAAAATAATGTAAATAATCAATTAATAAAGTTGAAATAATTCAAGTTACTTTTCTCCACTGGCGCCTGGATAAGCTTGCAATAACAAAACATGACAGATGTTTTACATCGTTGCCACGTTGTAATTTTTTTCCAGTTGTTGGCATAAAATTATGTTGATAAGTTGTCTATTGCCTAAGATTACATTCAACTCAAAAATAAGAGCAGAAATTATAAATTTTTATGATTAAATACATAAATTTCAAGATGTCCAAGTTTGAAACCCTAATTTTAACTGAAAAATGTTATCTTCATGCACATGTTGAATTGCATCGATATTGCAGTATTAAGCGTTCGTGCGTTGATTATACGATCACGGTTTTGGTATTATTGAACAATCGTCAGATATATAGACTTTTAACTAACAATAGCTCTTACCCAATCTGCCTCTGAGACGCATAACTATAAACAATTGCACTCCTTTTTATGAATAGTAGACTAAATGGTAAAAAAAGTGCTATCTATACTTAATAGTCAGACCTCTGTACTCACTGATTTCTTCAACCAGCTTGTGTCTGAGTGTAGCGTAGAAAGTTTTTACAGCATTGTATCCAGGAGTTGATTAAACAAACAAAAAGAAAAAGTACACACTTATAAAATATATTTATTCACTTAAATTATCACTCTCATCGTCGCTAATGTTAGTATCTATTATTAGAGTATTTATATCTTCTCTTTCAAATACTACTTCTCTATCCCACCACAACTGAATCAGCTCTTCAGTATGACATATAGTCTCTGCCCATTCTTCGGGTATTACTTTTCCTAAAGCCTCTTTCCATGTGGCCAGTGATTTTTCTGCCGAACGACCATCTGTGCCCACATGATCTCTATAATAATTTTTAGTTATACTGTAACGAGTTATTTTTTTTGCAAGTTTGATTTTTATTTTTTTAGTAATATATTTTATTTTACCAGTAGGGTATATAACTCGTTACTTTACAACCCTTTCTACAACCGCATTGATTTTTTTTTCGTTATTACCGTTGTATATTTTAGTATAAGTCCGAGTTACGCAAATCCAAATTCTACCATACACAATTTATTCATTTCCGATATTTAAATTTTTCAACTGAAGGGACGCCCGGTATATACACCATTTTAATTAAAACCGAAGCCGTTCAGTATAGGTACAACTTTTTGTTGTAAGTAGATAAATTTCACGTTTAATTCCCTCACCACAACTACGGCCGAAAAATGTAACTAGAATTTTGGGTATAAATTAGCGAACAATGGATAGAAGAGGGCTCTGATTCATTCCGTCTCTGATTCATTCCGGCTCTCAATTAGTATTTCGTGATTCTTCGCTCAACTTTCTTCCGAAAACCGATAAACCGTATTGTGAGAATTTAGTGCATTAAGATTGTGTGTGGAAGATGTATTTTATAAGGTAAATCATTTTCACAAATAAACTGTGTATTCGAAACTTTCCGCAACGCCGCCTAATATTAGGTAAATTGTTAAATGTATGGTTTTGAAAATTTTCCGACCGGCTATTTTTTTTCTTTTGTTGTAGGATTGAAATTGGGTTTTTTTTTATTTGTTTCTTTTATACGGAAATGAAGATTTGTGAACTGTAATTTGATTTATAATTTTATTTACAGCGTTTATTATATATTAATTAACTGATATGAATTATTAGAGGATTCTCGAATTATTTTATGATTTTGGTTCTCAGTAGTTTTATATTAAATTGATATCCAAGTGGATTATAATATTTTAATTTTATGCTAGTACTAATATTTTTACTCCGTGTGTCGATAGCTGGGTACCGTTTAACTCGTTGGAAAATTCTTTTTTTTATTTTTTTCGGAATAATAGCTACCGGCTTTATTTAGATTCAATTGTTAATCAGACTTGGAAGAGGCTTAGCCACAATTTGTTTGATTTCCCGGCAGATCTAATTCGTTCTTAAATCTTATTTTTTTTCGGAATAAAAGTTACCGGCTTTATTTAGATTCAAGGGTTAATCAGAATTGGAAGAGGCTTAGCCACAATTTGTTTGATTGCCCGGCAGATCTAATTCGTTCTTAAATCTTTTTTTTTTTTCGGAATAATAGTTACCGGCTTTATTTAGACTCAAGGGTTAATCAGACTTGGAAGAGGCTTAGCCACAATTTGTTTGATTTCCCGGCAGATCTAATTCGTTCTTAAATTTTATTTTTTCGGAATAATAGTTACCGGCTTTATTTAGATTCAAGGGTTAATCAGACTTGGAAGAGGCTTAGCCACAATTTGTTTGATTGCCCGGCAGATCTAATTCGTTCTTAAATCTTATTTTTTTTTTCGGAATAATAGTTACCGGCTTTATTTAGATTCAAGGGTTAATCAGACTTGGAAGAGGCTTAGCCACAATTTGTTTGATTTCCCGGCAGATCTAATTCGTTCTTGAATTTCATTTTTTTCGGAATAATAGTTACCGGTTTCCTTTAGATTCAAGGGTTAATCAGACTTGAAAGAGGCTTAGCCACAATTTGTTTGATTTCCCGGCAGATCTAAATCGTTCTTTTCCCGTTTCGTAGAATCATTATTTATATTTTGTTTTTTTCTTATTGTCGGAATAATAGTTGCCGGTTTCATTTGGATTCAAGGGTTAATCAGACTTGGAAGAGGCTTAGCCACAATTTGTCTGATTACGCGGCAGATCCAAATCGTGCATTAGGGACCCCGTTAAATCCGGTAGATTTGAACCGTATTTGATAACCTGACCGTTATGTCCGTCAAAGTACCAAGTATATGGTAAAGATAGCTAATTTTCTTTTCCCTGTTAATTCGTTTGTCACTAAAGAATTATTCGTAAAATAGACCACAGAGTATTAATACACTAATAGTTTCTTTTTGATTATTTTGTGATATACCGACTTATTGTGTGATCGTCGGTATACACTAAACTGTAGGTAGTAAACAATTATGCTGAACCCCTGTTTCCTTCATTACCCGTAATTTATAAATTGGAGGATCCATATTTGATTATAATTAGGTAAATAAAGTTAATTCAACAAGACCCCTGGAATTTTCCGTAACCTTTGTGTAAGAAGGGAAGCACGTTACAAAATGGCGCCCGAGCAGGGACCCAATTGTTGATTAGTCAGTTTAATACCGTTTTCGATTTTTTAAGCGTTTTTTCTTTTGGACCGGATAAGTCTGGGTTGACTGTTTTTACCGTATTATTGCAGAGAGTTGATTATCGATTAGAGCCGAAACCGTTATTCCGTTTCCGTTCTTTTACCGTATTGTTGAAGGGACCTGATTGTTGATTACAGTAGGATCAGTTTGATATCGTTTTCGATTTTTTTAAGCGTTTTTTTTGCTTGGACTGGTTAAGTCTGTGTTGACTGTTTTTTTACCGTATTATTGCAGAGAGTTGATTATTGATTAGAGCAGGAACCGTTATTCCGTTTCCGTTATTTTACCGGATTGTTGAAGAGACCTGATTGTTGATTACAGTAGGAACTGTTTTATACCGGTTTTGATTTTTTTGCAAGCGTTTTTTTGCTTGGACCGTTTAAGTCTGCTTCGACTGTTTTTCTGCCGGTTTGTTTGTTGAAACAGGAACCGTGAGTTCGTTTTAGATTTTTGTTTTCATTCTGTTTTGTTGATAAGGGTCAGGGGAGACTTGTCGAATTGTAAGAGGAAGAAATATTTCTCCACGACTCGTTTCTGACCGATCCGATACCGTAACCGTTTCGACCGTTATGGCCAACCCTCCGTTAAATGTACACGACTGGAAAGTGTGCTTCGGAAACCGAGGAGACCCGGCCGCCTTCATTGAAGAAGAAATCTGCACCGCAAAGAATATTCGAAAAGATAATTTGCTTCCGGTACTACCCGAATAACTGACCGGTGAGACCGCACTATGGTACCGGAATAACCACAGCCGATATACCACCTAGACCGATTTTGAGGCAGACTTCCGAATTTTCTTCTATCCCGTTAACTACGAAGTTGACTTAGAAGCTGAGATAGGCCGTCGTCTACAAAGAAGGAATGAGTCCGCCGCCACATACATCACCTAACTCCAGACTTTGATGCGGAGACATGGAAAGCTAACTCCCGAACAGCAGTTAGCATGGCTGTACCGTAACCTGTTGCCCGAATGTCTGCAAATCCAAAAAGGGGACTTTGACGATTTTTCCTGCTTTTGTCAGGTGGTCAGGGAATATGAGCTCCTCAGGAAGGAACTCCAGTCTGTACCCAACCACACTGGACCGAACAGGGGACCAAATCCCCGTCCGCAGCCAATGAATTCGCCGAGATATGGACCTTCTCACAACACGATGCCTGGGCCATCCAGAGAGCCCATCGCCGGTCCCAGCCAACCGTCACCGACCGATACTCCTCGCCGTCCGCCGCCTGATACTACTCGTCAACCGTCTGGATCATCTTCCCGGCCACCCATCTGTTTCCGTTGTGGTGAGTCTGGACATTATAGGAACAACTGTCAAAACCCGCCGAAAATATTCTGTTCTCGTTGCCAGAAGGAAGCAGTATTTTCCCGAGACTGATCCTGCAGGAGGCAGGAAAACTAAAACGAAGCTGTACCGAGGAGAGGCCGACACAGCTTCCGCAAATCCTTGCCTCTCATACCGAACCGCCAGCAGAAATGAACGACCCCCGACCGCACATAGACGTCGAAATAGAAAATCATATGTTTAGAGCATTATTGGATACCGGAGCAGCAAAGCTCTATATTGGTGATCAAGTAGCTAAGACTTTTTCCCAAAGAAAGCAGACTACCTCTCGTCAAGCTACGAAGGCCCGTTTAGCTAATGGAAATCTAGTCTCCATCACCGACATATATGAGCTGAAATAGAAAATCAATGACGTCACAATGGAGGGTTCGTTGGAGCATTTCCCAGGGCTGATAACCGACATTGTATTAGGACATGATGTCCTCCGAAAGTATAATTTCCGGCTGGAGTAAGGAACCGGAGAAATATACGTGAATGATGAGTTAGTGAGGCGTTCACAATTGGCCAGTCCTGTTGGAATATTGGAGGCCGTGAACCGGCCTATGAAAGAAGTCAATTCCGATGTACCGATAATATGTAGAGAAAAAGCTACCCTTCGTCTTAGGGAAGACCGCCGTCCTGTAAATCTGTCTGTTTCCGAAGTCTCTGCGTCCTCCCTGGAGTTAGGGGTCGACAAGGAGCAAATTGTTTCCGAAGTCTCTGCGTCCTCCCTGGAGTTAGGGGTCGACAAGAGCAAATTCGTTTCGAAGCCTCTCCGTCTTCCCTGGTGTTAGGGGTTGACAAGGAGCAAACCGTTTCTGTAATATCTGCGTTCTCCCTGGATGATTTAGGGGATGACGAGGAGTATGATTGGATAGGATGTCCGTTGGAAACCATAACTCCGGTTACAGAAAGAAATTTATCGAAAGAACAGACAGACAGACTGAACATTTTCCTAGACCAAGAGTTACCGAAATTTGGATCCTTACGAGGTCCAACTACGCTAGTTGAGCATGAAATCCGTTTGCTGCAACCACGTCCGATCAAACAGAGATACCGACCCCAGAATCCGAAAATGCAGGAAATTTGCAATGCTGAAATAGACGCCATGTTAGCAGAGGTAGTGATCGAACCCTCTACAAGTCCGTGGAGTTCTCCAATAGTCATTGTAAAGGAGAAAGATGGAAAAAACCGTTTCTGTATCGACTTTCGAAAAGTCAACGAGGTAACAATGAAGGATGCTTACCCTCTTCCGTTTATTAATGATATACTGGATAAACTGCGAAAAGCCAAGTACATTTCCAGTTTGGATTTGAAGAGTGGGTACTGGCAAGTTCCGTTAACCCCCGAAAGTAAACCCATTACCGCCTTTACCGCACCGGGACTTGGATTGTTTCAATTCACGGTTCTTCCGTTTGGTTTACATTCCGCACCCGCTACATTCCAGAGACTGGTTGATCGACTAATAGGCCCAGAGCTGGATCCATATGCATTCGCTTATCTGGATGACATTATTGTTCTGGGGGAAACGTTCGATCAACATCTGGAAAATCTGTCCGAAGTGTTCCGCCGATTACGAGGAGCACGGCTGAAACTCAACCTGGAGAAATGTCATTTCTGTTTACCGTCAATGAAATACTTAGGCCATGTAATCACTGGAGATGGAATCCGTACCGATCCAGAAAAGGTCGAAAGTATCATAAAATTTGCAGCCCCAAGAAATATCCGAGAGTTGAGAAGGTTTTTGGGAGTTGCATCCTGGTATAGGAGATTTGTGCCATCATTTTCAGAAAAGGTAGCTCCGTTAACGAAATTACTCCGCAATTCTCAGCGATGGAAGTGGGCCGAAGAACAAGAAGCCGCGTTCGCTAGAATCAAAACATGTCTATCAGAAGCACCCGTCTTAAGTTGTCCTGATTTTACCGTACCGTTCACCTTACAGACCGATGCCTCCGAATATGGTTTGGGAATAGCCCTTACCCAGCAGAAGGATGGTCACGATCACGTGGTAGCGAATGCAAGTCGCACCCTGAGTCCTACCGAGAAAAATTACTCCGTAACCGAAAAAGAATGTCTTGGAATTGTTTGGGGGATTGAAAAGATGCGTCCTTATTTAGTGGGCTACCATTTCACGATCATCAATCTCTTAGATGGCTGCATTCCATATCTAGTCCGTCCGGACGTTTAGCCAGGTGGAGTATTTTCTACAACAGTATGATTTCGAGATACAGTACCGTAAAGGTGCTCTAAATCGTGTGGCCGACCGACGCTTTGTCAAGAAACCCGCTACCAATGATCGCCGAGACCGATTAACCGTCCGCAATCTGTTTGACCGATGTATCCGCCGAATGTTCGTGGTACCGGAACAGGAAAGAAGAGGTCCTGAAGGATCCAGAGAAGTTTCCGGACTACTGCATAAAAGAAGACCGTCTATACCGTCATTTTTGGGACATAAACGATTTCAGAGAGCCAGAAATGTCCGACCCTTGGAAACTGTGCATAGCAAAGCCCGACCGAACCCGAATCCTGCAAGAAAACCATGATGCTCCAAACGCCGGACACCTAGGAATTGCTAAAACCATCACCCGGATTGCAAAATTGTACTATTGGCCAGAAATGTTCAGGGACATCACCAAATACGTGAGGAGATGTCTGCAATGTCAAAAGTACAAACCGTCGCAACAAAAGCTCCCAGGGAAGATGCAACCATCATCGAATCGACAACCATGGCAAACCGTTAGTTCCGATATAATTGGACCGTTACCCAGAAGTAAGAAAGGGAACTGTTACATCATTATGTTCCAAGACCGATTCACTAAATGGGTACAGTTGTAACAGGAGATCCTGTTTCTCTGCTCAAAATAATTCGTGTTGTTTATATATTACCTATTTTAGTACCTCTCGAGCCATCTAACGGCAATGCCTAGGAACGCATGTAACTACAGTTAATAATAATGTCGCCGCACGTTAGATTCCTTACTTATGTTCTCATATCTTTTCTGGGAGGGCACTGTTAAAGATTTAAAACATCCGAAAATTGTCAGAAATGATGTGCGCAGAAAAGTTGGTTGGTAATGAGATACCATTTTGGAGACAAGCCTGACCGGCGTTCTCTTGATTGTCTAAAAAGAAAGACAATTATAATGTGAGTTGTGTCGAAGGAAATTCTAAGTAAGTCAATACCTTTTTATACATTACTAATGATTGTCGTGTATATATCTTTGAAATGTTTGTGGGATGACTCTGTCATTCTAAATTAATTGCTTTCGCCGACAGCACTTGTTGCTTGTAGAAGCTTCTAAAAATTCCTGTGTATTTTTAGATTGCAACAACTCTCCATTCTACGTTCTACATTATACATTCTACATTCTACATTCTACATTCTACATTCTACATTCTACATTCTACATTCTACGTTCTACATTCTACTTTCTACATTCTACATTCTACCTGATTCAAATAGCAACTTGATTTGAAAATCAATTCAGTTCGATTCTCTACTTCCGACACTACGTTATACTTGCTTTTACAAGTATGGATCATATTATGTCCAGTACTTTATTGACATAAAATTCGTTTCTCTTCTCCATTGGAGAATACGAAAACCATTGATAGATGCATAAGCCGATATATATTTCTAATATTTGATTAATCATACCATGGTAGAACCTTTAGCATTGAACTAATTTCCCTAGGAACCTAATTAATTTGTATATTTAATGTACGACGGCCAAGGGCCATATTTGTAAAATAGTAGGGACCAAAGTCGACTTTAAGTAGGATATTCTTCATTAGATTGTTAAGTTACTTTCCCGACTTTTATTTCATGATCATCTACGTACCTATAAAAAACCATATACTCTGTTTTTTGTCATTTGATCAGGGTAAATTATATTATTTCATTTTACAAATGACGTGGCGCTCAAACAATTTATATGCCAGATAAATTTTTACTATCTAAGTGTTATACAACATTTAGGCGAAAATTCACGACCCATTGTTTTACCTAGAGCTTAGTCGAAGGCATACCGTAAGTAACACTAGAATTATCTTTTTTATCGCTATATCTACCTGGGTAAGTTACAAAATGGCGCCCAAAACGTGATTGTTGGATACTTCGGATATTAAAGATTTGTTTGGACTATTATCTCAATTATTTACTTCTTTTTTGCATATTTCTTTCTCTTTCAGCAATTATTTGTGTTATAAATTTGTGACTTAAGGTATCTATCTTTTGGAATGTCTATATATAGGGTACGTTCAATAATTATTTCGCTTTCGGCCGCTATATTTTTGAATTTTGATTTATGTTTCTATAATATATCGGATAAATATCGAGGTTGTTAAAATTTTGTGCTTTTGATTTGACGATACCTACACTGTAAGAAAAAAATATTAGTTGGTTTACGAAAATAATTGATTTATCTCACTTATTTTATCGAAAATTAGTTTGATCAAAGTTTAACATTTTGTAAATTGTACATACACTGTGAAAAAGTTTGTCGTTCCTACACTGAGAAATTTAATTGTTGAATTTAAAAAAAAAAAATTTTGCGATTTGACTTACATTTTTTAAAATTTTTGAATTCAATAATGGCTAATTTTAACATTTATCACTTACGTTCACTTGAATTGGCTTATGAAATAACAATTCGAGATACCGATGTACCTGAATTAGTGGAAGACCGTAGACGTATACTTGTGGGTTTATTATCACAGGAACGCGGTGAGCGGAGTTTTTCAGAACTAGATAATACAATAAAATTTGATGATGATTTAGAAGGAGTAAAAACTTCATTAAAATGCAAATTGAATCTCTACCGGAAAAAATTGAAGACAAACTTTTGAATAGACTAACTTCCCGACTCATTCATTTAACTAAAAGAATTTCAAATTTAAATACAGAAACTGACGATGATATTAAAATTCAAAGGAAATTAAAAACTGAACTTTTATTGTTAGAAGCAGGTTTAGATGAAAAATCTTCTGGTTTATCTAGTAATGTAACAAATGTCTTACCTAATGTTTTATCGAATAATGTAGCTGGCAATGCAATTGCACTTCCGAGTTTTAAAAATACCGATGTTCATAAATGGAACATATATTTTGATGGTCAAAATTCGCTTCACGAATTTCTTGAAAAAGTCGAAATGCTAAGAATTTCTCGTGGATTAACGGAACAAGAATTGTTTGTTAAAAGTTTCGAACTTTTCAGAGATTCTGCCTTAACGTGGTTCATGGCACAAAAAGATAAAGTAAATTCATGGTCACAACTTGTTATTAAATTAAAAGAAGATTTTTTACCTTGCAATTACGAATTAGACTTAGAATCGGAAATTAATAATAGAATCCAGAAGTCAAATGAAAAGGCAACGATATTTATAGCTACTATGGAAAGTTTATTTAGTAGACTTGATAAAATACCGGATGAATTAACGAAAGTAAATAGAATCAGACGTAACTTATCTCCATTTTTCTTAGCTCAATTATTGCTTCAGTCACCTACAACGGTGGAAGAATTAGCAAAACTCTGTAAACAAATAGAGGATTCTCAAACTTGGGTAAACCGTTATAATGATAATGATTTTAGCAGCAATAGAATATATCGTAACTTTGACAATACTCAATATTTTAGGAAACAAAATAACTCTAATATCGATAAGAAATTTTCTAATTTTTCTTTTACCGAAAGAAAGCCACAAAATAGTGTTTCTGTAGTATCGTCAATATCTTGTTGGAATTGTGGATTCCAAGGTCATTCTTATACCTCATGTCGTGCCGCTAAAAGTATTTTTTGTTAAGGGTGTGGTCAAAAAGGTATCATGAAATCTAAATGTCGTCAATGTTTGTCAAAAAACGCGATTGCGACTGGTTCACGAAACCTGGCTACGGTATCCAGTCACGACAATGTACCGCAATTACAGCCAGAACAAAATACCGAAATTATCCCAAAAGACAGAAAAAAGACAGACAGTAACTTTCTCGACTTCTTCTACGGAATGGCAAAATTATCTAATCTTTGTTAAAAATTTCTTAAAATTAATTTCAGAAAAATCTCGAGTCAGTAACGTTTCTAAAATTTTACCTTCAAATTCAATGTCTCCCTCAGAGAATTTATCGATTTTAGCTCAAAAAGGTTCCTCGTTGCATTCTGTGGATAACACAAGATTACCTTTATTAAATGTTTGTCCAATCTTTGTGAAAAAATATAATGATAATAGACTTTACCTAAACATAAAAATTTATGATGTAGAAATTTTAGCTATGGTTGATACAGGCAGTAACGCGTGTGTTCTTGGCAGTGCAGGTTTGCAATTTTTGAGTAAATTAAAAAAAAATATTTTGTATGATGAAACTTTAGCTGTCACTACTGCAGATGGTACCTTACAATCTAGCTTAGGTTATATATATGTCCCGATAACTTTAAATAACTTGACAAAAAAATTAAAAATTTTAGTAATACCTTCAATATCGCATTCCTTGATTATCGGTATGGATTTTCTAAAACTTTTTAAAATTGACGTAAATTTTCAAACATTATCTTATTCGATGTTATCTTCCCTTTGTGTCAATAACACAATTCAACCTTTATCGACATTATCTTCTGAACAAAAGTCTCAACTTGAGAATACCGTTCAACTTTTCTTTAAAATTGGTCCCAAAGATTCTCTTGGTATCACTCATTTAATTAAACATGATATCGATACCGGGGATTCAAAACCCATTTGTCAACGACAATATCCTTTAAGTCCCACTATGCTGGCACACCTTGAAAAAGAGGTCGATGAACTTCTTCGTTTGAAGGTAATTCAGCCTTCTAACTCTCCCTATTGTTCACCTATGTGGTTGGTCCCGAAAAAAGAAAAAGGTGAATATCGAGCTGTTTTCGATGGTCGAAAACTAAATTCCGTTACCGTGTCTGATACCTACCCTATGCATTTAGTTGACTCAATTCTAAATAAATTGAGGGATGCAAAATATCTTACCTCTATTGATTTACGAAAAGCTTTTCTTCAAGTTCCCTTGACGGAGTCGTCAAAACCCAAAACTGCTTTTTCTGTTTTTGGTCCTGGTAGCTTTGAGTATACTCGTATGCCTTTTGGACTCAAAAATGATCCCAGAACTTTAGCAAGATTGATGGATCACATCATAGACCCTACCTTACTCCCTTATTGTTTTTGTTACCTTGATGACATAATTGTCGCAACCCCAACTTTCGAAACTCATATTGAAATTCTTGAAAAATTATAGCTCAAATTAAAAGAAGCTGGTTTAACTGTAAATATGGAAAAATGTAATTTCTGTAGAGATTCCCTAAAATACCTTGGTTTCATTATCGATCAAGACGGACTTCGCACAGACCCCAGCAAGGTTGAGTCTATCTTAAATTATCCCGTCCCTAAAACCACTACAGAAATCAAACGACTTGTCGGACTGATTGGTTGGTATCGCAGATTTCTTAAAAATTTCTCTTCTGTTTGTTCCCCTGTCACAGATCTTCTTAAAGGTAAAAAGAAAGGTCAACCTATCGTTTGGACTCCCGAAGCTGACAAAGCATTTTCTGAAATAAAATCCCTTTTAACTTCAAGTACCGTTTTAGCTAGTCCCGACTATTCTCGATGTTTCATCATCCAAACGGATGCTAGTGATACTGGACTTGGTGCGATTTTGTATCAAGAACACGATGGTATAGATCATCCGATAGCTTATGCTAGTTTGTCTCACTACAGCCGAAAGAAAAATGTCAACTACAGAGAAAGAACTCTTAGGTGTCATTTTCGGAGTCGAAAAATTTAGAGGATATGTCGAAGGCACTACTTTCACTCTGGAAACAGATCATTCGTCACTACAATATCTATATAAATTATCCAATCCCAGTGGTCGTTTAGCTCGTTTAGCTTTACGTTTATCTCAATTTGACTTCACGATAAAACACAGAAAAGGTTCGACTATGGTAGTAAGTGATGTCCTTTCTCGTGCAGCATCTGATGTTTCGATTATCGATATCTCTCCTCTTAAACCCGACAAATGGTACCGTTCTATGCTCAAAAAAGTACAACAAAATCCCGATAAATTCCCTACATTTAAGGTTGAAAATAATGTCCTTTACAAACATTTCTTCTCTCAAATTCTTATCGAAAGTAATATTAACAATTGGAAAATTGTCGTACCTTCTGCAAATCGCTTAACGATTTTGAAACAATGTCATGATGAACCTACTAGTGGTCACTTAGGTGTTTCCAAAACCTTATATCGTATCTCTGAATTATATTATTGGCCTAGATTACGACAAGATGTTTGCCGTTATGTCAAAAGATGTAGTATCTGTGCTTCATGCAAAAGTAGTAACTTACCGAAAGCTGGTCTTATGGGACAATATAAAAATATCGATTTCCCCTTTCAGTGGATATCTGCCGACATTATTGGACCATATCCGAGGTCAAAGTTAGGTAACAAATATGCTTTAGTTGTCACTGATTGGTTTACGAAATTTTGTCTCGTGCATCCCATGTCTCAAGCTACTTCCTCTAGTATCGTTAAATTTATCGAAAATCAAGTATTTATAATTTTTGGTGTACCTATGGTCATGAGTGTTGATAATGGTTCCCAGTTTATCAGTAATGAGTTTAAAAATCTCATGAAAAAATACAAGGTTCAGAAAACGTTCTATAACCCTTCGTACCATCCTCAGGTAAATCATACCGAACGTACAAACAAAGTTATAGTTACCGCTCTCCGTTGTTATATTCATGATAATCATAAAAATTGGGATCAATACATTCACCAAGTTGCTCAAGCCATTAGAACTGCACAACATGACGTAACAAAACACACTCCAGCTTTTCTAAATTTTGGTCGAATAATACCTGTGTCAGGTGATCAATATGGTAAAATTGATCCAAATTCCGATAATACCTTTACCGTTAACGATACTACTCACAGAGTAGAAGATATCGAAACCTTACCTAAATTATTTGTTGATATAAGAAAAAAGTTGAAGGATGCATATGACAGAAATGCAAAATATTACAATTTGAGAAAACGCTCTGTTGAATATCACGTAGGTGATAGACTCTGGAAAAGGAATTTTGTGTTATCTAAAAAATGTAATGACTTTGCTTCTAAATTTGCTCCTAAATACATACCGTGTATCGTTAATAAAGTTTTATCTAACCTTGTCTATAACTTAAAAGACATGGATGGTAGCGATCTTGGAAATTTTCATGTATCTGATTTGAAGCGAGATTTTACTGATTTTGATGATAATTTACCTAACAATGTTGACGATGACGAAATCGACCAACGTATCTTACGTAATAGACTCCCTATCGCAATATCTGATGATGATTCTAGTGATGACGAATAACCTTTCCTTTTACCGTTCGTTCCTCTTTACCCTTGTATGTCGTACCTATCTCTTTCAAAGTTAGGAGAATATAACTCCAGATAATGTGCTTCTTCTTGATAGAGACGTTGTGTTTCGATAGTACAACATCATTAAACATTAAATAATTAAATAAAACAAATAAATTAATAAACCAATTAAAAAAAATCAATGATCATTGTTCTGGTGAATACTCGTTTGAAGTTTTGGACTGGTGATGGTGAACAATATTCTCCGAGCGTAGATCCGAATCGAATATTTTGGTTTCGAATTAGGCAACATCCCTTAGAATGGTTCATTGTTACTCACGCCGAAGTCGCTTCATTCGTTTATTTACTCGGAGTAATAATAAATACAAACAATGAAATATAAATATAAATAAATAAAACATAAACAATTATCATTGAATATTTTCAAAGTACCTGTACCTTGCCTCAGGGTGTCGTTTTTGCGTTATATATCTACCGTGCCGTTAACCCACCTTTTATCGTATCTTGTGATAAATCACGAGAAGAATATATTTTGTTTTGTTACAAATTCTATACATGTAAACAATCGATTCCTGTGGAATATATCTTTACGATAACTTATTTTGTTTAGTGTATAAATTTGGATCTTATTTCAAAAGTTTGGATCTGATTTTCAAGGTGAAAATATAGCTTTTGAATTTTCTGTGACAAAATATACTTTTCCTGCTTATCTTGTACCGAAATCTATCTCATTTTTACCGTATACACACACTATGAATAGTGTATGTTTACCTTGATCTTGCTAACAAACTCTGTGATGGGTGTTGTTATATCTTACTGTCATACAAGAATGTATGTATTTATCTTATCTTACCTGATGTCTAACGCAATATCTTATCTTTATGTATACACTGAGAAAAGTGTTTACATAATTTATCGTATCTTTTATGTTTCAAGGTTATTTTGGAAATATTAAACTACCCTTCCTATATCGTTATCTGCCTACATTACCTTACGTATAGTCGTTACTTAGTAATCATATATCTTTACTCATATTACCTTTTCGCGTTTTCTTTATATCGTCTCGTTACCTTACCGAATGCTACCTTTATTACCTTACCTTATAGACATGTTACATGTTCTTGTTGCTGTAGTTTATCTTCAATTACCGATTTTGACGTTCTTGGGTTTTTTTTCTGGTATTTTTTCCCCTCGTAAGAAAATAAAAATATACTTCCATATCTGCAATAGCATTCCCATGACGGAATTTTAGGAGGTCTTTCACTTTCCCTGCAAAAAAAAGTTACCGCGTATCTTTGATTTTTTGTTAAGGGCTGAGGTCGCATTGGGCGCGGTCCTAGTTGTTCTGCCACCCTTAGGGTAAAATTGTCGAATCTATTGTCGTATGATGCGTGAAGCAGTGTCGACGGACACGCCGTATGGGAACCGTCACATAGGCACTAGGCGGATGTAGTATACGGGATGGAGGAGATAAGACAGTACAGCATTGGGACGCGGTGCTGCGATTTCAGAGATCCAGTCACTTGTATCTTTAGGATTAAACTCCTTTTTACCTAGTTGTAAGTTAGTTTTAAGGCCCATATTTTTTCTTTGCTTATCGTATCTTACCTTATCTTATTTTTTAATTTTTTCACTTACTCATATCTTATATTTCTAGAAAAGTTTCTTTTCTTTACTGGTTTGGTTGAGAATGATTGCTTGGATCATAAATACTAGAAAGTTAGCCACGACGCGAACGAACATCTCTAGCGAGGCCTTTTACATTGTGTTGTTGTTCCAATGATCATTCCCAGCAATCGTCTTCGTATCTTTATCTTATGTCTCCAATCATTTAGCTCTCTTATAGTGCCTGAACATATTATCTCCCTTTTCATTTTCTAATTACATTTAGTACTTTAGAGTTATTGTTTTATTTTTCTGATGATTTAGAGGTTTGGAAAATCTTCATGGAAAAGCTCCCAAGTGCTAGGTGGACGCACGATAGGCAACCTTCCAGGTGTGATTGACCTATTTCAATGATCATTAGAGTATCTTTGTCTTATCTAGTTTTAGTTCTTTACTCTTGGAGGAGAGGGGGAGAATGTGCTTAGCACATGTTGCTTCAAAACATTTTTTCTTATCTATACTATACCTTTATTATTCCTTTACATTTACCTTTACTGTGACATACTTAAATAACGGTAACTTTTGCCTACTGTTAATAATGATGATGTCAGTTACAAAATACCGTGTATAATACCTTTTGTTTACGCACCTTGCTTATGTTGTATCTTTTCGCTGATACCTATACCGTTATTATTTTTGTAATTGTCTAATCTGATTTCTCTTTTAGCTAGTCTATAAGTTAATGGTTACGTATGTACTCACTAATCTATTATGTATCTTTTAGCTAGTCTATAAGTTAATGGTTACGTATGTATTTACTAATCTATTATGTCTCTCTTTTAGCTAGTCTATAAGATATGTTGTATATATTTTTGTATATTTTGTATATTTGATTATTTTAATGAAAGAGGTTCTTCATAAAGAAAATTTCTTTCAAATTTTCGAAAAATTTCTTCCAAATTTTCGAAAAATTTCTTCAAATTTTTTACCGAGGAGAGGGAATGTAACAGGAGATCCTGTTTCTCTGCTCAAAATAATTCGTGTTGTTTATATATTACCTATTTTAGTACCTCTCGAGCCATCTAACGGCAATGCCTAGGAACGCATGTAACTACAGTTAATTATAATGTCGACGCACGTTAGATTCCTTACTCATGTTCTCATATCTTTTCTGAGAGGGCACTGTTAAAGATTTAAAACATCCAAAAATTGTCAGAAATGATGTGCGCAGAAAAGTTGGTTGGTAATGAGATACCATTTTGGAGACAAGCCTGACCGGCGTTCTCTTGATTGTCTAAAAAGAAAGACAATTATAATGTGAGTTGTGTCGAAGGAAATTCTAAGTAAGTCAATACCTTTTTATACATTACTAATGATTGTCGTGTATATATATTTGAAATGTTTGTGGGATGACTTTGTCATTCTAAATTAATTGCTTTCGCCGACATCACTTGTTGCTTGTAGAAGCATCTAAAAATTCCTGTGTATTTTTAGATTGCAACAACTCTCCATTCTTCGTTCTACATTCTACATTCTACGTTCTACATTCTACTTTCTACATTCTACATTCTACCTGATTCAAATAGCAACTTGATTTGAAAATCAATTCAGTTCGATTCTCTACTTCCGACACTACGTTATGCTTGCTTTTACAAGTATGGATCATATTATGTCCAGTACTTTATTGACATAAAATTCGTTTCTCTTCTCCATTGGAGAATACGAAAACCATCGATAGATGCATAAGCCGATATATATTTCTAATATTTGATTAATCATACCATGGTAGAACCTTTAGCATTGAACTAATTTCCCTAGGAACCTAATTAATTTGTATATTTAATGTACGACGGCCAAGGGCCATATTTGTAAAATAGTAGGGACCAAAGTCGACTTTAAGTAGGATATTCTTCATTAGATTGTTAAGTTACTTTCCCGACTTTTATTTCATGATCATCTACGTACCTATAAAAAACCATATACTCTGTTTTTCGTCATTTGATCAGGGTAAATTATATTATTTCATTTTACAAATGACGTGGCGCTCAAACAATTTAAATGCCAGACAAATTTTTACTATCTAAGTGTTATACAACATTTAGGCGAAAATTCACGACCCATTGTTTTACCTAGAGCTTAGTCGAAGGCATGCCGTAAGTAACACTAGAATTATCTTTTTTATCGCTATATCTACCTGGGTAAGTTACACAGTGTAAACCGTTGAGGAATGCTACTGCCAGTAGCATAAGTACTGCCTTTTACGAGGAAATATTGATGATATTTGGATGCCCCCGTACCGTACTGACCGACAATGGAACTCAGTATGACAGCAAGTTGTTCAAGGATATGCTGAGTGGGTTAGGAATCCGACACCATTTCACTCCGCCGTATACACCGCAAGCGAATCCAGTAGAACGAGCCAACCGCACCCTGAAGACAATGATTGCGCAATACTGCGAAGCGGATCACCGAGACTGTGATGTAAGGTTGCCGGACTTGAAGTTTGCACTGAATAATTCAAGACACGACTCGACTGGATTCACACCTGCCTTCCTAAATTTTGGGAGAGAACCCGAGACACCGAAATCCTTCAGAAGAGAGGCTGAAAAGGACACCGAGAAAAGTCCGGAAGAAGACGCCGGATTGGACGACCCTACCGAAGAAGACCCGAAGCCGCATCTCTTGCGAGTAGAGAAACTACAAGATTGCTTCGACCTAGTCCGTCTTAACCTGTCCCGAGCGTTTACCAGTCAAAGTCGCAACTATAATCTGCGCCGTAGAGACTGGAAGTGCACTATCGGAGACAAAGTTATGAAAAAGGATCATACACTATCCTCTGCCGTTAATCACGTCGCCGCGAAACTCGCTTCGAAATATTCCGGGCCGTACGAAGTCGTACGTGTTATTTCTCCAGTTGTATATGACTTACGAGACGAAAAAGGAAAACGGTATAATCGTATACACGTGAAAGACTTAAAACCCGCCACTGACTGAACATTTTATTTTGCTCCCGCTGTGGACAAATGGACCGAACGACCCCGCCCCGCTCTGGAAGCAGCCGGACGCTGCTCCAGGTCATACCGAAGACAGTCGGCCCGTGGAAGAGGATCGCCCCATCCAGACCAATCAACCAGACGCCGACGTTCCAGGCTGTAAGACGCTACACCCTGGATCACAGTTTTGTTTTCTCACCTTTGTTATAGTTAGGTATAAGGTGGTGTTTAAAAAAAAATGTAATGTCCGAAAGTTGCACTTTCGCTCATTCATTTTTTTTTACCGAAGTAAAGGGGGTGTGTAACGAGTTATTTTTTTTGCAAGTTTGGTTTTTATTTTTTTCGTAATATATTTTATTTTACCACTAGGGTGTATATAATTGATTTTTTTTTCGTTATTACCTGTGTATATTTTAGTATAAGTCCGAGTTACGCAAATCCAAATTCTACCATACACAATTTATTCATTTCCGATATTTAAATTTTTCAACTGAAGGGACGCCCGGTATATACACCATTTTAATTAAAACCGAAGCCGTTCAGTATAGGTACAACTTTTTGTTGTAAGTAGATAAATTTCACGTTTAATTCCCTCAGCACAACTGCGGCCGAAAAATGTAACTAGAATTTTGGGTATAAATTAGCGAACAATGGATAGAAGAGGGCTCTGATTCATTCCGTCTCTGATTCTTTCCGGCTCTCAATTAGTATTTCGTGATTCTTCGCTCAGCTTTCTTCCGAAAACCGATAAACCGTATTGTGAAAATTTAGTGCATTAAGATTGTGTGTGGAAGCTGTATTTTATAAGGTAAATCATTTTTACAAATAAACTGTGTATTCGAAACTTTCCGTACCGCCGCCTAATATTAAATTGTTAAATGTATGGTTTTGAAAATTTTCCGACCGGCTATTTTTTTTTCTTTTGTTGTTGGATTGAAATTGGTTTTTTTTTATTTGTTTATTTTATTTGGAAATAAAGATTTGTCAACTGTAATTTGATTTCGAATTTTATTTACAGCGTTTATTATATATTAATTAACTGATATGAATTATTAGTGGATTCTCGAATTATTTTATGCTTTTGGTTCTCAGTAGTTTTATATTAAATTGATATCCATATGGATTACAATATTTTATTTTTATGCTAGTACTAATATTTTTACTCTGTGTGTCGATAGCTGGGTACCGTTTAACTCGTGGGAAAATTCTTTTTTTAATTTTTTTCCGAATAATAGTTACCGGCTTTATTTAGATTCAAGGGTTAATCAGACTTGGAAGAGGCTTAGCCACAATTTGTTTGATTTCCCGGCAGATCTAATTCGTTCTTAAATTTTATTTTTTCGGAATAATAGTTACCGGCTTCATTTAGATTCAAGGGCTAATCAGACTTGGAAGAGGCTTAGCCACAATTTGTTTGATTTCCCGGCAGATCTAATTCGTTCTTAAATTTTATTTTTTCGGAATAAAAGTTACCGGCTTTATTTAGATTCAAGGGTTAATCAGACTTGGAAGAGGCTTAGCCACAATTTGTTTGATTTCCCGGCAGATCTAAATCGTTCTTTTCCCGTTTCGTAGAATCATGATTTATATTTTGTTTTTTTCTTATTGTCGGAATAATAGTTGCCGGTTCCATTTGGATTCAAGGGTTAATCAGACTTGGAAGAGACTTAGCCACAATTTGTCTGATTACCCGGCAGATCTAAATCGTGCATTAGGGACCCCGTTAAATCCGGTAGATTTGAACCGTATTTGATAACCTGAGCGTTATGTCCGTCAAAGTACCAAGTATATGGTAAAGATAGCTTATTTTCTTTTCCCTGTTAATTTGTTTGTCACTAAAGAATTATTCGTAAAATAGACCACAGAGTATTAATACACTAAAAGTTTCTTTTTGATTATTTTGTGATACACCGACTTATTGTATGATAGTAGGTATACACTAAACCGTAGGTAGTATACAATTCTGCTGAACCCCTGTTTCCTTCATTACCCGTAATTTATAAATTGGAGGATCCATATTTGATTATAATTAGGTAAATAAAGTTAATTCAACAAGACCCCTGGAATTTTCCGTAACCTCCATCTGAGGCTATCTGGAACTCTTGACGCTAAGGGTCAAGAGGCCGTGGAGCAAACCACGTTAATAATCTGGCGCCCGAGATTTAAAACCCGAATTTTGCATCAAGGGTGTCCATAGTGACGTGTTCTTGTGGCAGGAACCACGTGTAAGAAGGGAAGCACGTTACAATACCCCAAATGTGCTCTATGGGATTAAACATACAGTGATATGGAGGAAGGCGAAGCACTTGATGTCCATATTTTTCTGCCAATGAATTGGTTTCATATTCCACTGGTTTCTTATTTCTAAAAGATACAATCGTTCAGTGACACTTGGAAAAAACAAAATCCCTTTAATGTATAAGTTGTGCCTTTACATCTATTTATATATAAACTTACCGTTTAACTAATTCCAACAACTGTGGTGTAAGAAAAGTTTGTTCGAAAACAATGTTATTCTTTGTTAACCATCCTTTAATATCTTCCTTTTTAAAAGCTGTTGTTGGAGCTTTATTTAATATGCAGCTATGGTAGCTAGCATTATCCATAACAATAACAGAAGGTTGTTCTAAATTTACCAACAGTTTATGTTCAAACCAGTCTAGGAAGTTTTTGGAGTTCATTTCACCATGATCATCTATATTTTGAGTTTTAGATGAAAATACCAACTCTGCTCCAGGTATAAACCCACTAGTACAGCCAGCATTAACCACAATATATCTGAAAATATAAAACATTTGTAATACATTATGCTATAGTAACAATATATTTTAATACCTTGCACCACCAACTTTGGTCTTTTTTACACTCTTAATATCTAAATCTTGCCAAGAACGTCCAATAGTACCATCTTTAAATATCCAAGTTTCATCTAGAAAGACAAATTGGTACAAGTCTTGATTTTTCAGTTTCACATAATCGTGCAAAAATTGAATGCGTTTCATTACAACTGTTGGTAACTCCATTAAACCACGACGTGGGTCATCTTTTCTATATTTGAAACCAATCTTCAGAAGTATTTTCCAAAGTGATGTCTCGCAATCACTGAACAGTTCTTTACGTTGGAGTGTCTCTTTCAATGTTTTTAACTTTATATGTTCCTCTGAAATATAAAGATTGAAAAAGTCAATGTACATTTCATTAGTAGATACAAATGTCATCAGTATGGTAACTAATTTCAGGATCACCCTGTATCATAATATAAGCATGTTGAGTAGCATCAAAACACATAATCTCCATATGTTAGTACCAGCTTAAATGTTTATTGAACTAATTGGAAACTATTACAGATTTTTACCAAATCAGAAATTATGCATCAAATTTACTTAAATATTGACATAGGTGTATATACCTATTTTGAATTATCAACGAAACCTTCATAGTGTCTCAAAAGAAACACAAAGCACATTATGAGAAATTAAATTATTTTAAGACTATTATTTCTGTTCATGTAAATGGTAGCATATCACCCTGTACCGGATCATGAATCAATGAAATATGTCCACTTGTTGTAATTTTCTAAAGATATTCACTTACTGTTTTTAGCCACAATAGACTCTTGCGAGTCGCAGTGGAGGGCCTTATAAACCCACTCATCAAAAACCTAACCTACTGTTTTTATACATGTCATAGACAACATTCCTAAATGCATTTTGGTCAAACTCATCAATATCCACAACAGGTTTGGAACGGTGTCGTTTTTTTGGTGGGCTTTTCAGTATTTCACATCTGTTAGCTTGAGCTGCAATGTGATTAACTGTTGAAACACTAGGCGTTTTCGGAAACTTACTCCGGCTCACTAACTCGATCCAGAGAGGTCAAGTGATAAATCACTCCGATCACCTACCCGGGAAATGTAGTTTACGAACTAATAGGTTTCGTTTTTGATCTGACAGCTAACGTCATAACATCAATTATTATTTGTTTTAATTTGATTGAATTATCATTATTTGTTATTATTTAATAAAAATCATGCAGGTCGAAGAAAATTTGGGGAGATGTAAGGAAAGCAATATATTTCGTTACCACCAAAAGAATTAGGTTATGTTATATTACCCTCCAGTAATGCGCATGCGGTGCCTATAGCGTCTCTACCGTCCTAAATAAATAAGGATGGTCTTATTCTAAATGGGTATACAATTTACTATACCTCTCGAGGTGGGTTACGAAAAATGAGCCTGGGTCAGTCATCCAGTCAACAACTCGGAAGTTTCCGAACACATGTAGGCAACTCGGGTTAGGTAAACGAACGTGCAGGTTAGGGATCGTGTCAGCCCGAGTAAGTTTCCGAAAACGCGTACTGATTTTCAGGGCCTCGGCCACTCTCTGAAATTAAATGATAAAAAATATAACCTGAAATTTTGTTCTTTTAGTATTCAGTCGCTAATGTTAAAATATAATGAGTTAATAATGTATTTATTAAAAACTTACATCTCTCACAGAAGTAATAGGATTAGCGGTCCACCGTAATCTCGTTCTCTCTCAAAATATGATATTAGGGATGCTACCATCTCCTTGCAACCACTTGATAAAGACTTGGGCATTGCGACGCAGCGTTCGATACTCTTTTTTAAATAGTTATGAAAATAACGGATTATATCTTACACAGTAAATAACAAACTATAAAATGCGAATGAAAACGACAAACTAGGGATGGCGATATGAAATCGATTAATCGAAGAATCGATTCCTCGGACCAAATAAATCGATTTTTTAAATCGATATGTTGTACTGAATCGATTCAGTGAATCGATATTTCACCCTTGAAAATCGACATACGATTTTTTCTGGTTTGGTTTTGGGAACTATGAGCTATATTATCTATTTTCTTAACTTTTCAATCTAACAAATACATTTAGAAAATAAATGTCTTCTTTTATATCTGATACTTTGATATGGTAATAAGAATAATTGTTATTATCGAATTCCCTGAACTAAAAAATCCCTGATTTCACTGATAAGAGATCCCAGAGATTGTTTATTATGGTATCTTTCTTGTTTTTCATAAAATGGATTTATATTTACATTGTAAATACAAACTTGAAAAAAATCGATTTTTTAGAAATCGATCTTTTAGACCTCGAGTTTTTTATGAATCGATTCATCAGGTTACGATTCGAATCGATTTAAAAATCGATCTTTTTTGGAAATAATCGCCATCCCTACGACAAACCAAAACAAGAAATTGATAAAATTGTCTGATTTTGACAACTTAAGTCTTGCAACCCCGCACACGGCAGCCAACTTTTGGACCGTAATTTCCCCCGTTATATATATTCCATATTATTCCATTTACACTTTGGATATTTAAATTTTGTTCAGTGGCAGCAAATGTTACTACAAATGTCAAAATTACAAACTTATCGTAAATGACATGGGTAAATGAACTCACGGTTACATCGTGACAACTCGATCAGAAAATTCGATAGCCCATAAGCAGTCGAATTGTCACTTTATCTCTTTTCGATCAGTTTCTGTCTGTTTTTAACTGAACTTTCTAACCTCAAATCATTTTTATGATTTTTGGTCGAGTCTTGTTTATTTTAAATATTTGGGTTTTTCTTTCCCAATGTCTTTTAAAGTGAAAGATGCCCATTGGGAACTCATAGTTTCCTTTATGGAAGAGCATCCCTCCCTGGCAACAGGGCGCTTTAATGGACCTAATAGAAGAGGTTCATTACAAATTTTATGGGGCGAGCTTACCAAAAAATTGAATGCTGTGGGGTATGGTGAACGTTCACCCGAAAAATGGCAAAAGGTAAGTGGATTAATCACTAGCTATTCATAAATTGAAAGAAAAAAATTGCAGACCTGGACTGATTTGAAACATCTGTTGAAAAATAAAGCTTCCAATTCTAAGATATCAGTGCAACTGGATGGAGGTGGTCCTCCAACTGAAGCCCCGTTGAACAAACATGAGAGGAGAGTGCTTCAAATCCTTGGTGACAGTTTATATCAAGGTACAAGATGTTCAGAAATAGCTAATGAAATATCTATGGTAAGGACATTCGTTTGTCGAGTTGATTTTCAGTAGTAATACTATAAGTACTTCAATATAATCAGGTTATACATCGATAACTTGTTGCATAATTACAAAGAGTGTCAGTTTGACAGTCTAAATACTGTCAAACTGACACGATTTGTAATTATGCAGGAAGTTTGAGTAGAACTTTGCTAATACAGAAGACTAACATAGTTGTCACATTCTTCTGGCTGTACGATTCAATTTTATTTATATTGGTGCTCACAGCGAGTACATCATATATATAGAATAAAAGTAAACCAAAAAAATAATATTTTATTTGTAGTCAAACACTTCTGATAATACAACCCCAAAACTCCTGTTGGAAGAACCTTATCATGACCTGAAAGAGAAGGAACACGACTATTTGTATCAGCCACCCAAAAAAAAAGAAAAATAAAAAAACATTGAAGACCAGTACCAAGAAACAATAACAGTTTTGAAGAAAATAACAAATACTATAACTGATGGGTTTGAAAAGGTTGCTGCCAGTATTAATAATTTAGCAGAAGTCATAGCAAACAATAAAAATTGAAGACTTCGAAAATAAATATTCTCAGCCTGTAACCTGCATTATCAACATTTTTTGTTAAGTTTTTTTATAAGAATATATATTTTTTTATATTTTATATGTGTTGATATATTGGAGGAATTATTTCTTGTACCTTATTTTTTTTATGGATACTGATATTTATTACAAAATGGAGATAAAATTCGTTTTTCTTTCTATAATAAATTGTAATTTAACAGGTTTTGGTTTTAATACATTAACTGAAATATCTATTAACTAAGTTATCTCTTATTTGAACTCCAGCTTCATGGTTGAGATTAGGAATATTATTGGGAATATTTGGAATTTCATCTATATCATTAAAAATGTCTTCAAACGGAATGTTCTCTTCAATACACATATTGTGCAATTCTGCACATGCCTTTAACACTACACATGAAGGCAGGGTTATAGCGAGCTGATCTTTCTTTTAGGAGACATCTGAACCTCATTTTGAGTAAACCAAAGCACCTTTCAACACAACTCCTCACCCTTTATGACTACTATTTGAAATTTGTTCCTGCATCATCCTGTGGGTTGAGAAAAGGAGTCATTAGATAAGGTTGTAGGGGGTATCCACTGTCACCTAGGAACCAAACCAACCCATGGAGTCTTCTTATAAATTGTTGTGCTTGTGATGAGCGCCATATGAATCAATCATGTGTTGATCCACCAAAGTTAGCAAACAAAGATCGAATTCGAAGTTTATGGTAACAAATAATAACTTGAACATTAATAGAATGGTATCCTTTTCTATTCATATAATTATGTTCTTCCACTTTTGGTTTCAATATTGCAACATGAGTACCGTTAATCGTTCTGTGTACCATAGTTTTGCTCAATCCACAGTTGTATTCTTCTCCAAGACATCTTTGATAAGATCCTGTAGCAAAGAATCTTAATGCACATAATACTTTGTTTTCAATGGTAACACATTTCCTATTGATTGGTTCAATCATAAATGGTCTCAAATCTTCAATTAGCCTTCTCACTGAACGTTTATTGAGGCGAAAAAGCTCAATAAATCTGTTTTCTGTTAAACGAAAAGGATCACTAGATGCACGTAATTCTTGTCGTCTACGAATTAATCTCAGATTTCTTTCTCGATTAACTTCTGCCAAAAGACCTTCATGGAAAATTGGTAACATTTTGATAATTCAGAGAATAAACAAATGGAATATGTTCTTGAAGTTTTAAGATATCCCGCTTTTAGTTTTGACAACTCCGCACTGCGCAAGTGCACTGTAGAAATTCCGACGATTACCGAAAGGTAATTCGATCGTGGAATAGAATCAATTCTTATAACGATATCGAATTTTGTATCCTACAATTCGATAATCTATAATCGTGAAACAGAATCCCTCCCTGATCCGGATTACACTAGGTGTTTTGCTGCGAGGTACCGGTCAATGGGGACGGTACTATCCTTATCCTTTTCTAATGTGTTTTTATTTCTTTTTATTGGTTCCTTCGCAAAAATGCGTTGGTCTTGGGTCTTCATCATTGATTTCTTTGACGTGCTTGTCACTTTGGTTTTTCGATGTGGTTATTTTTATTTCATTTGTTTATTAATTAATATCGTGGTAATTATGGATAATCTAATGTCTATTGATGACCTAGTCCTTACAGATTTTACACTTTTTGATAATTTTGTACAAAACGAATTAATGTTTTTTTCATAGAAGAGGAAATTGAAGATAAGAGAATTTTAATATTAAAGAAGTTAATTATCATATTATTATTATAGATTATGAAGAAACTTGCTTGAATCGTTACAATGAAATAGTCAACCGCTCCCAAAAACACCTCACTCACCACGGTCCATGAATTTACGTACCGTTGAAGTATACTCACAGATAAAAGTTTGAACCGACCTGTCGCGAAAACGTTACGGTCCCGAAAAATTGTATAACGTTGAGTCAATGGTACCTCGCAGAAAACCACACTACTGTGAAACGGTGCATACGGGTGTATATATATTTATATATAAATATATATATATATATATATATATATATATATATATATATATATATATATATATATATATATATATATACGTGGATTATTTGGCACTGAAAGACGTTTTTTTTTCGTCCGACCGAGTTACGTATTCGTTGAATTTCAACGTAAATTTAACGCATTCTTCACATAACTGGGCTCAAGTCTGTTTGCTGGGTTGTGAACATTGAAATTCATATGCGGTGACGTCATGTCTTCGCCCCGCTCTCGGTTTGTTTGTTTAATTGGTTGTATTAGGAGAACGACATATTCTATTGACATGAAATTTTCAGAATCATATTTTTATCCTTAGTACTTTATTTTAAGGAAGTTGAAAGCGATTTGAAAATTTTGGTAAACGAGCCCATTTTCGATATTTTTGAAAACGAGGACAAAAGACGGATTATAGGGCATTTCCACCAACTGACAGCTGACAGTCGCCCACAGGTAAAATAATAAACAATTGTTTGGTTAGATTTGTAATTTTGTTGTTTTGTAGTGTTTTAATGATCCTTTCTATTATAAAAAGTCGGATATAGCTTTTAAAATACCTAAACAATTAAAACAGTGTCGAAGAAAGCACCAACTCAAAATTGAATTTACTCAAACACGATCAAAATAACTATAAGAACCACGTGTTGTGCTAAGAACATAGAGAAATATCATAGAACGCTTGTTTCAACTTCAGATTCATCCGGGCGTGACGTCACGTGGACTTGCCCTATTCACAATATTTTCTATTTCTGTGACCTAATTTCACACGTGAACAGCGAACAGTCAAAGAAGCTAGCAACCAATAAAACATCTTGAACTCGAGTTTTATGATTGGTTGCCGTCAGATTTTTTCGTATCGCAACTTATGTGGTGCCCTCTATAATGACCAGAAATTGGAATACCTTCTTCAGCTGGCCGCTATGCATCTGCAGCTAAAATAATAAGAATGGCGGTTCTCCCTAGGGCGTACCCTTAGACCTCTCTCAGTGCGGACGACCAAACCTTGCCGGAGAACGCAATAGTAGAAGAAATGTATGCTGGATGGGAGCATAAGCTCCAATTTACTGGCATACATTTCAGAACAGGAGTCGTACTAATCGACTGTGAAACACCACAGACTGCAGAATGGCTCCAGTTGATAATACCACAGCTGAAAAGCTGGAAGGGAGTAGAACTGATGGTGTGTCAGGGAGAAAACATCCCAAAAATGCACACCGCTACGATCTTTCTCCCAAGAAGCAAAGGCGTAGAGGAAGGAAAACTTCTTCGCTTGATAAAAGCGGAGAATGAAGGTTTGGTAACAGACCAGTGGAAGGTCCCCAATCTAAAAGAATAGGGCAAAGGCCTAGTCTTGAGGGCAGTAATAGACAATCTATCCTGTCAAAAAATCAAGAACAACGGGTACACCATTCATTACCGGTTTGGGAAAATCCCCGTACATGGCCTCAGAAAAGAAGAGGAAAGAAACCCTGAGAAGGTTTCTATCTCCTCCAAGGCAAGCGACGACTCGAGTAGTGTAGAAAGCCTACACATCTCTAAACTCCTTAGGGAGGAGTCGCCGCTGTCCGAGAAGGGAATGGAGTTTGGGTCGGAGGAAGGGGACAGCACTTTTACAGAAGGGGACATCACCCTGATGAAAGAGGGTAATACCCAACCTGAAAACCAACAGGATGGCGGGGATTAACTTAGCTCAGGTTATTGCTCCCATGCTAAAGGAGCTTCGGCGGTGATCACAAGATTGTTCACTAAGGACCAATGGGGGATGTGTTTGATCCAAGAACCATGGGTCAATAATAACCAAGTAAGAGGATTAGCGTGTGAAGATGATAAAATAGTATATCACTCTCTCCGATCATAGCATCATAACATTCAAGTTAGAACTAGGCAAACCTGAGGTGAGCCCCAGAAGAAAACCAAGAAAAACAGAAAAACACCTGTCTGAAAGAAAACCTAGCACATATCCAGAGAAAAGAGAGGGCTAAGCAACATCTAGATCTGGAAAATGAGCTTGAGGACCTGAACAGGGCAATAATCGATGCATTTGAATCGAGCTGCCCTCTTCAAGAACAACGAAGCAGCAGAGATGCACCCTGGTGGAATAAACATCAGTCAGAATTAAGATCTCAAACCCGGGACCTTTTTAATAAAGCAAAACTCACCGGAGACTGGCAGAGATACACCGAGGTGAGAAACACCTACTATAAGGAAATTAGAAAAGCTAAAAGAAATAGCTTCAGAAAATTCTGTGAAGATATGAATACAACACCTGCTGCGGCAAGACTTTACAAGGTCATGGCAAAAAGTAGGGTCAACACAGATATGGCTTTGAGGAAGCCAGACGGTAAATATACCGAAAATTAGGAGGAAAGAGTGAGACTCTTACTAGAAACTCATTTTCCTGGGAGTAGCCCAAATAGGAGAGATAGTCCTCTCGAAGGTCATAATAGACCTTCGAGAGAAAGTACTACAATGGCTAAGCACATATGTAGTAACGAACGGTTAAAATGGGCTATGAACACCTTTTCACCATTCAAGGCACCGGGAGCTGATGGAATTTTCCCAGCATTGCTCCAGCAAGGTCAAGACGAAATTCTACCACATTTGGTTAGGATCAGTCGAAGCAGCTTAGAACTGGGTTATATACCAGAAGCATGGAGAAGGGCAATAGTAACCTTCATTCCAAAAGCTGGAAAAAGGGACACAACAAACCCCAAATCCTTCAGACCAATTAGCCTAACATCGTTTGTGCTTAAAACGATGGAAAAAGCTATTGACAATTACATTCGAGCGGAAATCCTAGAGAGACTACCTCTCCACCCGCATCAGCATGCTTACCGGGCAGGCAGATCTACGGAGACTGCTCTGGTACAACTGACGGAGGATATCCGAGGTGCTCTAGACAACCAAGAAACCGTAGTATGCGCCTTTTTGGATATAGAAGGAGATTTTGACAATACTCCTCATGAGGCTGTCAAAAGAGCATTAAATAGAAGAGGTGTAGACAGCACAGCATCCAAATGGATGTCGGAACTGCTCACCACTAGAGTAGCAGAGACGAGGACGAGCAAAGACATTGTCTCCATCTGTACAACCAGAGGATGTCCACAGGGAGGAGTAGCATCCCCATTAATGTGGAGCCTGACGGTTGACGAACTCCTGTGTGGTTTGACTGCCCTCGGAATATCCTGCCAAGGATATGCTGATGATATTGTCATAACAGCCAAGGGAAAATTCGAAAATACCCTTTGTGACATCGTACAAAAGGGTCTGAACTATACAAATAGCTGGTGTAAGCAAGTGGGACTTAACATTAACCCCACCAAAACCATCTTAATAGCCTTCACTAAGAAAACAAAGCTCAACCTCAAAACCATTAAACTTGATGGGAGCGAGGTTGAATGGAGACAAGAAGTCAAGTATCTAGGTTTGACTCTACACAGAGAGATATTTTTTTAGCCGTTAATAGAAATCGATCAACTGCAAAAAAAACTGATTAAAATAGGGGACAGCTAGACGTTTTTGCTGTTTTAAATAGAACTTTTTTTCTGGATATTTCTATTTATTATAAATAAGAAAATGAATGATTAGTGGTCAATACCATTTTTCTTACAGTTTACTCAAGTTACATTTGATGATAACAAAGACAGCCATTAACTAATAATAGTTTCATATTTATTTTAAATAGATCACATAATAAATGTAAATATGATCTTCATTAACTAATAATAATTTTGTATTTATTAAATAGGTCAGACATTTATGGTTAATATGACTGCCATTACCTAATAATAATTTCATATTTATGTTAAATACATCACACATTAAATGTAAATATAATTGTCATTAACTATGAACAGTTTTATAATAATTAAATAGGTCACACATTTACGGTTAATATGATGGCCATTACCTAGTAATAACCTCATATTTATGTTAAATAGGTGACATATTTACCAAAAATATGATTCCTATTAAGTAATTATTATTATACATATACCTATTTGTGTTAAGTAGGTCTCATATTTGAGGTAAATACATCGACAGTTCAACCCTTGAGCAGTGGGGTGGCAAATTTTTGAATAGGTATTTTTATGCCTATTCAACAGTATCAATTTTGTTGTACTAAATTCAGATTTTAGCGGCGCCCTCTTGAATGAAAAAATATTTATGAAATTCAAATTACTTAACAATTATTATCATTTCATCCTCAAGAGGGTGCTAGAATTGTAATTTTGATGTTGCAGAACTTTCCGTAGAATTACCTTTTAAAAAATGTGCCACTCTTGGTAAATTCCACATCTAAATTTTAGGGTTCACCTAACTCCCCGAGGGCTGAGCTGGCAATGCTGCAATTAGGAAAATGTTTCCCACTCCAATCTAAAGTCGACGGGTTTAAACAAATAAAAAACCAGAAAATGTCAAACATATTATATTGCAAAATATATACAGGTACATTGTTTCAGTCGATTAAATGTATATTGCCTTTGAAATGTCACAATTATTGTGATATATAAAATTCAAATTATATTTGAATTAAACATCAAAATTTTATATTATATCACAAATGCACAAAAAAAGACATATTTTGTTACAAAATATAAAAAAATAAACAGTTATATTGTTTCACTACATTAACAATTAAACTTAATATTACCTTTGAAATGTCACAATTATTGTGATATATAAAATTAAAATTATATTGGAATTAAGACCAAAAATTTATATTATCTCACAAATGCATATTTTGTTTCAAAATATGAAAAAATAAACAGTTATATTGTTTCAATACATCAACGGTTAAACGTCATATTGCCTTTGGAATGTCACAATTATTGTGATATATAAAATTAAAATTATATTGGAATTAAACAACAATAATTTATATTATATCACAAATGCACAAATAAAAAATATATTTTGTTACAAAATATAAAAAAATAAACAGGCACATTCTTTCAGTAAATTAACGATTAAACGTGACAGTATAGCCTTTGAAATGTCACAATTATTGTGATATATAAAATTAAAATTGTATTTTTATTAAGCATTGGTAAGATATTGGTAATTAACAAGTAACTTACAATTCATAAAAAAAATATTCATGAGTAAATTACAAACCACAGAGATATTTTGGTTCATGTATTCAGACATTTTATTTTGATTCATATATTCTGCAAAGCATTTAAAAAAAATTAATTTAGGTTCAGATTTCTTGAATATAGTTTCTATAGTTGATTCGTCTGTCAAATTGAAGCTATGGTCGTCAATTCCTTCATCTAAGAATTACAAAAAATACAGGTGAACATTTTAGACACTATCTATAAACTTTGATATTATTTATTGAAGTGAAACACTATAATGAGTAACCCATGGAGTAACCTAACCTAACCACTAACCACATTTAGTCAACAACGAACAACTTAACCGCAATCAAGTAGAAGGACATATACTGATATCTCCATCGGTCTAACCGGACGTAGTTGAGATAGCTAGAGATTTTATTTTATTAACCAAACTAAATCAAATCATGTTGTAATATGCAGCAGTAATAAACGTTTTAAATAGCTTTTTGTTACATTTTTATGGTTAGTAATATTTTTCAAGATCTTTTTGAGCAATAGCCTAGAATTAATGGTCTTTAAATTTCTTAATTCTTTCTCAATCAACAAAAAATTAATAAATGTACACTTACCTTCAAAAGCTTCAATACACGATTCCAAATTCCACTCTTTCAAAGTGGTTTTCCAAGACATTTTAACATAAAATATTGTCCAAACCGGCACTTATTGGATCACAACATTCACAACGGCGAAATGGTAAAAATAATAAGATGCTCTGTTCAAGCCTCTTCCACCTGTGGTCTCGTGTGAGGCTTCGTGATCACTGATATGTCAGAAAAATATGAGCTGATTGTGAAATCCCGCCCTAAACCCCAAAATAATAATATTTCCACTAACTACTAAAAATAGATTGATTTTTAGTAAATATGTCTTCTTATTCACTTTAACTTGATTAACTGTTAATAGACGTAAGAGTAATGATTACTTCAAACTGTTAATAGGTTCATTTTATTTTTTCATCAAATGTTGATTTTTATTTAAAATAAATCAAGTTTGTTATTATTTCCAAAACGACTGACACAGCAAAAATCATCTAGTTACACTAACAGGACATCTAATTAAATGATAATATTTTAATATTAACTTGTAATTGAATTTTTGTTATATTTAATAGAAAATTCCAGCAAAAATATCTATTAACCGATTTCTCTCTGTGTAGACAGTAAACTCCTAGCTCTAATGGTGTGCAGGAATCTGGCAGGGAGAAATTGGGGGTGCAACCCAAAAATCCTGAGCTGGATGTACACTGCCATAGTGAGACCAATTATCACTTATGGAGCCATTGCGTGGAGTAGTACAACTAGCCTATTGACAACGAGAGAAAACCTCTCAAAAATTCAAAGACTAGCCTGTATGTGCATTACAGGAGCAATGAAAACATGCCCAACGGCAGCCATACACCACTACATATGGTGGTGGAAAGTGTTGCAGAAAGAACAAGATACAGACTAAGTAGAGAGGGAATCATTAAAAAAACCACCTCCTTACTTCTTAGAAATCAGAAAACCTGGGACATGCCACAAGATGGTATGATGAAAAAGTATAACTTTTCAAAGAAATTCGTTACGAAATTAAGCAACAAGAAGGAATGGGATCCAAATACCATTACCAGACTTGGAAAGAATGCCATTCAATGGTATACAGATGGCTCAAAAGCAATAGAAGGAACTGGGATAGGAGTGTACGGGCCAGGAACCAAACACTCTGAAAGCTTGGGAAAAACCCCGAGTATCTTTCAAGCGGAAATTTACGCCATAAGAAAGTGTGCCCAGTTCAATATTGATAAAGGATATAGAAGGCAAAGGATTATCATAATGTCGGATAGTCAAGCAGCCATTAAAGCACTGAGCTCTTGTGTTATCAGTTCCAAAAAGGTGTGGGAATGCCTAGGCAAACTAAATGAACTAGGCGAGAACAATATAGTCACCTTACTGTGGATTCCAGGACACACAGGGATAGAAGGAAATGAAATAGCAGATGAACTAGCAAAGAGGGGGACTGGAACACCCTTTTGGGGGCCGCAACCCTTTTGCGGTATCAGCTCCAATGTAATATTGGAAGAAATAGGCAAAGCCGAAGAAAAGAGAAGATCTGATGATCATTGGAAAGATCTAGTAGGACTTAGGCAATCAAAGACTCTTCTGGGTGACTACAACCTGTTGAGATCATATGAATGCATAAGTCAAAGTAAAACTGCACTAAGAGTTTTTACTCTTAGGCATCCTTACGGGACATTGTCGCCTGAATGGGCTCCTGAAAAAGCTCAAAATAGTGAAGGAAGAAGAATGTAGATTCTGTGGTATGGAAGAAAAAACCTCCATCCACATACTTGCGAACTGCACAGCAATTCAGAATCCTAGGGCACAACACCTTGGAGATTACTGGATAGAAGAGGGACATTCACCTAAGTTAAAGCCTGCAGATATCCTAAAATTCCTCCGGGAAATAGGACTAAAGGAGCTACTAGTCTCTGAGACTTTCCTCAGAAACTAAGTAGAAGTAAGGAGGCACAATAGATCTTTTAGGTCTCAGTGAATGTCACCCCAATTTACACACATACATACATACATATGTGGTGCCCTCTATAATGACCAGAAATTGGAATACATGGAGTTCGATCTCCTTGTATAGCCTCCATGATATTATCTCTGCATTTCATTCATTTTGTTTTTATTCATGGATGGTGGAGTTTTAGTGATTATAACTCATGTTCAAATGAACCAATACAATCCTTGAATTTCCCTTAATTACGACGTATTGATAAGTGAATTTACTGTAACGGCTACTCAGTTTAGAGAGCACCTCAGGTGTAGATTCTGAGACCAAACTAGTACAAATTCAGAGAGTAGTGTTACCGGTTCTCGGGTAATCCTACTTGAAATTTATTTAAGGTACTGAAATTAGATGAAGGTGAATTATGAAAATTAAGAAAGGTAAGTGGGCGCCACCCTGAATAATACTAGCTTATTTGTTATTCACATCAGCATTATAACGACAAATCCTGTAAAATTGGAAGGGAAAATAAACTTTATGAACAACGTTATTAAATTTACAAGTTGTATATTGACTTTAAAAAAAAACAATTAACAGGAAAAAAAAATGACTAGGTTTTCATTGGGTTGTTCTATGTTGAAGAGTTGAAGAAGCGATGAAATATATGGATGTTACTTTCCTAGAGTGATAGAGTCCTGGTTCCAGATAAAGACCTTGACAGATAGAGTCCTTGTTGAAATTCCATGTAAAGTTCTGGTTTCAAGTTTCTGGGTCCATGTGAAGTTTCTGGGCCCATGTGAAGTTTCTGGGTCCAGGTAAAGTGCTGGTCCAGGTAAAGTGTCCCAGGTAAAGTGTCCCAGGTAAAGGTTTGGTCCAGGTAAAAAAAAAGTGCACTCAGATGAATGCACTTCTTAGAGATAAGATACGATAAGCAAGAAAGGCTTCAATAGCACATGTTCACAGGAAAGAAGAATGAAACCCTTTTGCCACTCGTTTAAATACACGAAATCATGTGAAAGATAACAGACTTACGTCTCATGTTCATGTCACGCTCATACGCTTTGACCAGGAAAGGAATTTACATTTCAGTAGTGAATTCTTGATTCATATTTAATTTATAATTGGTAGAAGAAGAGACACGAGGTCGAAGTGGGAATCTCAAAATAGAAGTGACTATTTTCTTTACAGACGGAACTCGATCGCCCGTATAGAAACGTTGATTTCGACTCTGGTCCACAGCAAATATATTCAGCCTTGAAACATTTCTCGGTGTTGGGTATGAGAAAGGACTGGCTATTCGCCGCCCATACGATAATTTATTAATTCAATAGAGGGAAGTAAAGTGAATGAAATTAACGTTACACACCCTTACAGCCCGAGAAAAAAAAATTTTTCAAAAAAAAATTTTTTTTATAAGTGAAAATCATTGAGCTATTACGAGACTGAAGGAAAGAAGATATTGAACGATAGAAAGACTAAGAAGAAAGGAACGAGTCACTGCGATACTGAAGGAAAAGAACAAATTTGAGGATTCTTCCGAATAATTAATTTAGAGAAAAATAAAGATTTTAAAAAAATTAAAGAAAGGGAGCGGTCCAAAGTCTTCACCGGAAAGTCAGATGAATTTTTTTCTTCCTAGACTCTTACCAGGGAGGTTGCCAGTTAGCGTCCACAGTAGCCATTGGTCATCGCGCAAGCAGAACATTAGGAAAAAAATCATCATACAAACACAGCAGAAACTTTGAACGGTAAATTCTGAGAAAAGCGGAACCAGTACCAGGTATCTACATACCAATAATTTTAGAAATTTAATAAAAAGATATATCACTGCATCAGTGGATTCCCAAAGATAATGACATAAGATGAGATAAGGTAAGATAAGGAAAGAAATGAGACTCCCACCAGATACATTGATTATCCCTCAGTTAGATAAAAAAGATATGGATGAGCTATTATTTATAAAATGTTTCTTTATTTAATTACAAAAAAATTTTTACCAGAATTTGAGCCTGTCAGCTGAATATTAAATATTATATTATATCATATCTACTATCATATGAATAATAAAAAAATTTATATTTTTGGAACAAATCCAAGGAAGTTTATTTCACTCCCTAACAGAATGTAGCTCCTGTCAAGCTAAAATTTCCAATATATTATACCCTATATAACGATATATGAAATGAAAAAAACCCAAAAAAACTACTCATATTTTTGGTCGGATATGTGCACCACCACAGTATCACCGATCAAGAAATCAACTTCTGCCTAATGAGGAGGACCTCGCGAGAGATGTTAAATCGCGTCGTGGTCTTCAATCTCAGCTTCAGCTGAAATCCAAACCCAAAACACCATGACAATACAACATAACGTTCCTTAAATAGAAAAGCTTTTAAGATCGATGAACTAAATAATGAATAACAACAAACCAAAAAAAAATTTTTTTTGAATAAGCTGATACAGCAAGTCCAAGGAGGCTCGATCTAACCCCCTGACAGAATGTAGCTTGTGTCAAGCTGAAATTTGGGGAAAAGAGAAATTGACAACGGCATCCCACAACAGTACTGTTGGAAAATCCCCAGAGCGATATGTGAGCCATGTTGGCACAAACGCAGTAGCTAACCCCCCAAGTAGATCTAACTAATGACAGCAGACCTTAGCCACCTCTGCCTCCCAGGCTGATTAACCCCCCGACGCTGAACCCTGAAACACATTCCAGACCGCTCTGAGCTCCCTCAACACTCACTGCTGAGAAAACCAACAAAAAAAATATAATCAAAAAGGGAAAAGGGATGAAATAAAATATAGACAGATTGAATCCATGTCTATAAGTGAAATATCTAGATCAATCTTTCGGAATGATCATAGATAGAGGTATGTAATGAGCAAAATAGAAAAATTTTAAGTAGACAAGATATTAGGTAAAATATAGACTGAAGATAAGCGAAAAGAATTTCTGTAATGTAAGTTGACATCTCGAACATATTAACAAATAGATAATAAAAAAATTTTAAAACATTTGAGATACTAAAAATTTTCAACATGAAGGTAATGAAAATTTTTAAGGTAATTAAGATAAAGGAAATTTTAAAACAGTTAAGATATTAAAATGTCAAGATAGTTAAGATAATAGAAATTTTAGATAACTGAGGTAATAAAACTTTAGAGCTAAGATAATAACTTCCCCTGATATGTTAGCAACTATGTAAGTTAATTGCAAAGTCAAATTGTCAATGGTCTTTGAAGAAGAAATTTTATATACCCTTTCGGCATATAAATACAGACAAGATGAGATGAGATGAGATGAGATGAGATGAGATGAGATGAGATGAGATGAGATGAGATGAGATGAGATGAGATGAGATGAGATGAGATGAGATGAGATGAGATGAGATGAGATGAGATGAGATGAGATGAGATGAGATGAGATGAGATGAGATGAGATGAGATGAGATGAGATGAGATGAGATGAGATGAGATGAGATGAGATGAGATGAGATGAGATGAGATGAGATGAGATGAGATGAGATGAGATGAGATGAGATGAGATGAGATGAGATGAGATGAGATGAGATGAGATGAGATGAGATGAGATGAGATGAGATGAGATGAGATGAGATGAGATGAGATGAGATGAGATGAGATGAGATGAGATGAGATGAGATGAGATGAGATGAGATGAGATGAGATGAGATGAGATGAGATGAGATGAGATGAGATGAGATGAGATGAGATGAGATGAGATGAGATGAGATGAGATGAGATGAGATGAGATGAGATGAGATGAGATGAGATGAGATGAGATGAGATGAGATGAGATGAGATGAGATGAGATGAGATGAGATGAGATGAGATGAGATGAGATGAGATGAGATGAGATGAGATGAGATGAGATGAGATGAGATGAGATGAGATGAGATGAGATGAGATGAGATGAGATGAGATGAGATGAGATGAGATGAGATGAGATGAGATGAGATGAGATGAGATGAGATGAGATGAGATGAGATGAGATGAGATGAGATGAGATGAGATGAGATGAGATGAGATGAGATGAGATGAGATGAGATGAGATGAGATGAGATGAGATGAGATGAGATGAGATGAGATGAGATGAGATGAGATGAGATGAGATGAGATGAGATGAGATGAGATGAGATGAGATGAGATGAGATGAGATGAGATGAGATGAGATGAGATGAGATGAGATGAGATGAGATGAGATGAGATGAGATGAGATGAGATGAGATGAGATGAGATGAGATGAGATGAGATGAGATGAGATGAGATGAGATGAGATGAGATGAGATGAGATGAGATGAGATGAGATGAGATGAGATGAGATGAGATGAGATGAGATGAGATGAGATGAGATGAGATGAGATGAGATGAGATGAGATGAGATGAGATGAGATGAGATGAGATGAGATGAGATGAGATGAGATGAGATGAGATGAGATGAGATGAGATGAGATGAGATGAGATGAGATGAGATGAGATGAGATGAGATGAGATGAGATGAGATGAGATGAGATGAGATGAGATGAGATGAGATGAGATGAGATGAGATGAGATGAGATGAGATGAGATGAGATGAGATGAGATGAGATGAGATGAGATGAGATGAGATGAGATGAGATGAGATGAGATGAGATGAGATGAGATGAGATGAGATGAGATGAGATGAGATGAGATGAGATGAGATGAGATGAGATGAGATGAGATGAGATGAGATGAGATGAGATGAGATGAGATGAGATGAGATGAGATGAGATGAGATGAGATGAGATGAGATGAGATGAGATGAGATGAGATGAGATGAGATGAGATGAGATGAGATGAGATGAGATGAGATGAGATGAGATGAGATGAGATGAGATGAGATGAGATGAGATGAGATGAGATGAGATGAGATGAGATGAGATGAGATGAGATGAGATGAGATGAGATGAGATGAGATGAGATGAGATGAGATGAGATGAGATGAGATGAGATGAGATGAGATGAGATGAGATGAGATGAGATGAGATGAGATGAGATGAGATGAGATGAGATGAGATGAGATGAGATGAGATGAGATGAGATGAGATGAGATGAGATGAGATGAGATGAGATGAGATGAGATGAGATGAGATGAGATGAGATGAGATGAGATGAGATGAGATGAGATGAGATGAGATGAGATGAGATGAGATGAGATGAGATGAGATGAGATGAGATGAGATGAGATGAGATGAGATGAGATGAGATGAGATGAGATGAGATGAGATGAGATGAGATGAGATGAGATGAGATGAGATGAGATGAGATGAGATGAGATGAGATGAGATGAGATGAGATGAGATGAGATGAGATGAGATGAGATGAGATGAGATGAGATGAGATGAGATGAGATGAGATGAGATGAGATGAGATGAGATGAGATGAGATGAGATGAGATGAGATGAGATGAGATGAGATGAGATGAGATGAGATGAGATGAGATGAGATGAGATGAGATGAGATGAGATGAGATGAGATGAGATGAGATGAGATGAGATGAGATGAGATGAGATGAGATGAGATGAGATGAGATGAGATGAGATGAGATGAGATGAGATGAGATGAGATGAGATGAGATGAGATGAGATGAGATGAGATGAGATGAGATGAGATGAGATGAGATGAGATGAGATGAGATGAGATGAGATGAGATGAGATGAGATGAGATGAGATGAGATGAGATGAGATGAGATGAGATGAGATGAGATGAGATGAGATGAGATGAGATGAGATGAGATGAGATGAGATGAGATGAGATGAGATGAGATGAGATGAGATGAGATGAGATGAGATGAGATGAGATGAGATGAGATGAGATGAGATGAGATGAGATGAGATGAGATGAGATGAGATGAGATGAGATGAGATGAGATGAGATGAGATGAGATGAGATGAGATGAGATGAGATGAGATGAGATGAGATGAGATGAGATGAGATGAGATGAGATGAGATGAGATGAGATGAGATGAGATGAGATGAGATGAGATGAGATGAGATGAGATGAGATGAGATGAGATGAGATGAGATGAGATGAGATGAGATGAGATGAGATGAGATGAGATGAGATGAGATGAGATGAGATGAGATGAGATGGGATGGATGGGATGGGATGGGATGGGATGGGATGGGATGGGATGGGATGGGATGGGATGGGATGGGATGGGATGGGATGGGATGGGATGGGATGGGATGGGATGGGATGGGATGGGATGGGATGGGATGGGATGGGATGGGATGGGATGGGATGGGATGGGATGGGATGGGATGGGATGGGATGGGATGGGATGGGATGGGATGGGATGGGATGGGATGGGATGGGATGGGATGGGATGGGATGGGATGGGATGGGATGGGATGGGATGGGATGGGATGGGATGGGATGGGATGGGATGGGAGGGATGGGATGGGATGGGATGGGATGGGATGGGATGGGATGGGATGGGATGGGATGGGATGGGATGGGATGGGATGGGATGGGATGGGATGGGATGGGATGGGATGGGATGGGATGGGATGGGATGGGATGGGATGGGATGGGATGGGATGGGATGGGATGGGATGGGATGGGATGGGATGGGATGGGATGGGATGGGATGGGATGGGATGGGATGGGATGGGATGGGATGGGATGGGATGGATGGGATGGGATGGGATGGGATGGATGGGATGGGATGGGATGGGATGGGATGGGATGGGATGGGATGGGATGGGATGGGATGGGATGGGATGGGATGGGATGGGATGGGATGGGATGGGATGGGATGGGATGGGATGGGATGGGATGGGATGGGATGGGATGGGATGGGATGGGATGGGATGGGATGGGATGGGATGGGATGGGATGGGATGGGATGGGATGGGATGGGATGGGATGGATGGGATGGGATGGGATGGGATGGGATGGGATGGGATGGGATGGGATGGGATGGGATGGGATGGGATGGGATGGGATGGGATGGGATGGGATGGGATGGGATGGGATGGGATGGGATGGGATGGGATGGGATGGGATGGGATGGGATGGGATGGGATGGGATGGGATGGGATGGGATGGGATGGGATGGGATGGGATGGGATGGGATGGGATGGGATGGGATGGGATGGGATGGGATGGGATGGGATGGGATGGGATGGGATGGGATGGGATGGGATGGGATGGGATGGGATGGGATGGGATGGGATGGGATGGGATGGGATGGGATGGGATGGGATGGGATGGGATGGGATGGGATGGGATGGGATGGGATGGGATGGGATGGGATGGGATGGGATGGGATGGGATGGATGGGATGGGATGGGATGGGATGGGATGGGATGGGATGGGATGGGATGGGATGGGATGGGATGGGATGGGATGGGATGGGATGGGATGGGATGGGATGGGATGGGATGGGATGGGATGGGATGGGATGGGATGGGATGGGATGGGATGGGATGGGATGGGATGGGATGGGATGGGATGGGATGGGATGGGATGGGATGGGATGGGATGGGATGGGATGGGATGGGATGGGATGGGATGGGATGGGATGGGATGGGATGGGATGGGATGGGATGGGATGGGATGGGATGGGATGGGATGGGATGGGATGGGATGGGATGGGATGGGATGGGATGGGATGGGATGGGATGGGATGGGATGGGATGGGATGGGATGGGATGGGATGGGATGGGATGGGATGGGATGGGATGGGATGGGATGGGATGGGATGGGATGGGATGGGATGGGATGGGATGGGATGGGATGGGATGGGATGGGATGGGATGGGATGGGATGGGATGGGATGGGATGGGATGGGATGGGATGGGATGGGATGGGATGGGATGGGATGGGATGGGATGGGATGGGATGGGATGGGATGGGATGGGATGGGATGGGATGGGATGGGATGGGATGGGATGGGATGGGATGGGATGGGATGGGATGGGATGGGATGGGATGGGATGGGATGGGATGGGATGGGATGGGATGGGATGGGATGGGATGGGATGGGATGGGATGGGATGGGATGGGATGGGATGGGATGGGATGGGATGGGATGGGATGGGATGGGATGGGATGGGATGGGATGGGATGGGATGGGATGGGATGGGATGGGATGGGATGGGATGGGATGGGATGGGATGGGATGGGATGGGATGGGATGGGATGGGATGGGATGGGATGGGATGGGATGGGATGGGATGGGATGGGATGGGATGGGATGGGATGGGATGGATGGGATGGGATGGGATGGGATGGGATGGGATGGGATGGGATGGGATGGGATGGGATGGGATGGGATGGGATGGGATGGGATGGGATGGGATGGGATGGGATGGGATGGGATGGGATGGGATGGGATGGGATGGGATGGGATGGGATGGGATGGGATGGGATGGGATGGGATGGGATGGGATGGGATGGGATGGGATGGGATGGGATGGGATGGGATGGGATGGGATGGGATGGGATGGGATGGGATGGGATGGGATGGGATGGGATGGGATGGGATGGGATGGGATGGGATGGGATGGGATGGGATGGGATGGGATGGGATGGGATGGGATGGGATGGGATGGGATGGGATGGGATGGGATGGGATGGGATGGGATGGGATGGGATGGGATGGGATGGGATGGGATGGGATGGGATGGGATGGGATGGGATGGGATGGGATGGGATGGGATGGGATGGGATGGGATGGGATGGGATGGGATGGGATGGGATGGGATGGGATGGGATGGGATGGGATGGGATGGGATGGGATGGGATGGGATGGGATGGGATGGGATGGGATGGGATGGGATGGGATGGGATGGGATGGGATGGGATGGGATGGGATGGGATGGGATGGGATGGGATGGGATGGGATGGGATGGGATGGGATGGGATGGGATGGGATGGGATGGGATGGGATGGGATGGGATGGGATGGGATGGGATGGGATGGGATGGGATGGGATGGGATGGGATGGGATGGGATGGGATGGGATGGGATGGGATGGGATGGGATGGGATGGGATGGGATGGGATGGGATGGGATGGGATGGGATGGGATGGGATGGGATGGGATGGGATGGGATGGGATGGGATGGGATGGGATGGGATGGGATGGGATGGGATGGGATGGGATGGGATGGGATGGGATGGGATGGGATGGGATGGGATGGGATGGGATGGGATGGGATGGGATGGGATGGGATGGGATGGGATGGGATGGGATGGGATGGGATGGGATGGGATGGGATGGGATGGGATGGGATGGGATGGGATGGGATGGGATGGGATGGGATGGGATGGGATGGGATGGGATGGGATGGGATGGGATGGGATGGGATGGGATGGGATGGGATGGGATGGGATGGGATGGGATGGGATGGGATGGGATGGGATGGGATGGGATGGGATGGGATGGGATGGGATGGGATGGGATGGGATGGGATGGGATGGGATGGGATGGGATGGGATGGGATGGGATGGGATGGGATGGGATGGGATGGGATGGGATGGGATGGGATGGGATGGGATGGGATGGGATGGGATGGGATGGGATGGGATGGGATGGGATGGGATGGGATGGGATGGGATGGGATGGGATGGGATGGGATGGGATGGGATGGGATGGGATGGGATGGGATGGGATGGGATGGGATGGGATGGGATGGGATGGGATGGGATGGGATGGGATGGGATGGGATGGGATGGGATGGGATGGGATGGGATGGGATGGGATGGGATGGGATGGGATGGGATGGGATGGGATGGGATGGGATGGGATGGGATGGGATGGGATGGGATGGGATGGGATGGGATGGGATGGGATGGGATGGGATGGGATGGGATGGGATGGGATGGGATGGGATGGGATGGGATGGGATGGGATGGGATGGGATGGGATGGGATGGGATGGGATGGGATGGGATGGGATGGGATGGGATGGGATGGGATGGGATGGGATGGGATGGGATGGGATGGGATGGGATGGGATGGGATGGGATGGGATGGGATGGGATGGGATGGGATGGGATGGGATGGGATGGGATGGGATGGGATGGGATGGGATGGGATGGGATGGGATGGGATGGGATGGGATGGGATGGGATGGGATGGGATGGGATGGGATGGGATGGGATGGGATGGGATGGGATGGGATGGGATGGGATGGGATGGGATGGGATGGGATGGGATGGGATGGGATGGGATGGGATGGGATGGATGGGATGGGATGGGATGGGATGGGATGGGATGGGATGGGATGGGATGGGATGGGATGGGATGGGATGGGATGGGATGGGATGGGATGGGATGGGATGGGATGGGATGGGATGGGATGGGATGGGATGGGATGGGATGGGATGGGATGGGATGGGATGGGATGGGATGGGATGGGATGGGATGGGATGGGATGGGATGGGATGGGATGGGATGGGATGGGATGGGATGGGATGGGATGGGATGGGATGGGATGGGATGGGATGGGATGGGATGGGATGGGATGGGATGGGATGGGATGGGATGGGATGGGATGGGATGGGATGGGATGGGATGGGATGGGATGGGATGGGATGGGATGGGATGGGATGGGATGGGATGGGATGGGATGGGATGGGATGGGATGGGATGGGATGGGATGGGATGGGATGGGATGGGATGGGATGGGATGGGATGGGATGGGATGGGATGGGATGGGATGGGATGGGATGGGATGGGATGGGATGGGATGGGATGGGATGGGATGGGATGGGATGGGATGGGATGGGATGGGATGGGATGGGATGGGATGGGATGGGATGGGATGGGATGGGATGGGATGGGATGGGATGGGATGGGATGGGATGGGATGGGATGGGATGGGATGGGATGGGATGGGATGGGATGGGATGGGATGGGATGGGATGGGATGGGATGGGATGGGATGGGATGGGATGGGATGGGATGGGATGGGATGGGATGGGATGGGATGGGATGGGATGGGATGGGATGGGATGGGATGGGATGGGATGGGATGGGATGGGATGGGATGGGATGGGATGGGATGGGATGGGATGGGATGGGATGGGATGGGATGGGATGGGATGGGATGGGATGGGATGGGATGGGATGGGATGGGATGGGATGGGATGGGATGGGATGGGATGGGATGGGATGGGATGGGATGGGATGGGATGGGATGGGATGGGATGGGATGGGATGGGATGGGATGGGATGGGATGGGATGGGATGGGATGGGATGGGATGGGATGGGATGGGATGGGATGGGATGGGATGGGATGGGATGGGATGGGATGGGATGGGATGGGATGGGATGGGATGGGATGGGATGGGATGGGATGGGATGGGATGGGATGGGATGGGATGGGATGGGATGGGATGGGATGGGATGGGATGGGATGGGATGGGATGGGATGGGATGGGATGGGATGGGATGGGATGGGATGGGATGGGATGGGATGGGATGGGATGGGATGGGATGGGATGGGATGGGATGGGATGGGATGGGATGGGATGGGATGGGATGGGATGGGATGGGATGGGATGGGATGGGATGGGATGGGATGGGATGGGATGGGATGGGATGGGATGGGATGGGATGGGATGGGATGGGATGGGATGGGATGGGATGGGATGGGATGGGATGGGATGGGATGGGATGGGATGGGATGGGATGGGATGGGATGGGATGGGATGGGATGGGATGGGATGGGATGGGATGGGATGGGATGGGATGGGATGGGATGGGATGGGATGGGATGGGATGGGATGGGATGGGATGGGATGGGATGGGATGGGATGGGATGGGATGGGATGGGATGGGATGGGATGGGATGGGATGGGATGGGATGGGATGGGATGGGATGGGATGGGATGGGATGGGATGGGATGGGATGGGATGGGATGGGATGGGATGGGATGGGATGGGATGGGATGGGATGGGATGGGATGGGATGGGATGGGATGGGATGGGATGGGATGGGATGGGATGGGATGGGATGGGATGGGATGGGATGGGATGGGATGGGATGGGATGGGATGGGATGGGATGGGATGGGATGGGATGGGATGGGATGGGATGGGATGGGATGGGATGGGATGGGATGGGATGGGATGGGATGGGATGGGATGGGATGGGATGGGATGGGATGGGATGGGATGGGATGGGATGGGATGGGATGGGATGGGATGGGATGGGATGGGATGGGATGGGATGGGATGGGATGGGATGGGATGGGATGGGATGGGATGGGATGGGATGGGATGGGATGGGATGGGATGGGATGGGATGGGATGGGATGGGATGGGATGGGATGGGATGGGATGGGATGGGATGGGATGGGATGGGATGGGATGGGATGGGATGGGATGGGATGGGATGGGATGGGATGGGATGGGATGGGATGGGATGGGATGGGATGGGATGGGATGGGATGGGATGGGATGGGATGGGATGGGATGGGATGGGATGGGATGGGATGGGATGGGATGGGATGGGATGGGATGGGATGGGATGGGATGGGATGGGATGGGATGGGATGGGATGGGATGGGATGGGATGGGATGGGATGGGATGGGATGGGATGGGATGGGATGGGATGGGATGGGATGGGATGGGATGGGATGGGATGGGATGGGATGGGATGGGATGGGATGGGATGGGATGGGATGGGATGGGATGGGATGGGATGGGATGGGATGGGATGGGATGGGATGGGATGGGATGGGATGGGATGGGATGGGATGGGATGGGATGGGATGGGATGGGATGGGATGGGATGGGATGGGATGGGATGGGATGGGATGGGATGGGATGGGATGGGATGGGATGGGATGGGATGGGATGGGATGGGATGGGATGGGATGGGATGGGATGGGATGGGATGGGATGGGATGGGATGGGATGGGATGGGATGGGATGGGATGGGATGGGATGGGATGGGATGGGATGGGATGGGATGGGATGGGATGGGATGGGATGGGATGGGATGGGATGGGATGGGATGGGATGGGATGGGATGGGATGGGATGGGATGGGATGGGATGGGATGGGATGGGATGGGATGGGATGGGATGGGATGGGATGGGATGGGATGGGATGGGATGGGATGGGATGGGATGGGATGGGATGGGATGGGATGGGATGGGATGGGATGGGATGGGATGGGATGGGATGGGATGGGATGGGATGGGATGGGATGGGATGGGATGGGATGGGATGGGATGGGATGGGATGGGATGGGATGGGATGGGATGGGATGGGATGGGATGGGATGGGATGGGATGGGATGGGATGGGATGGGATGGGATGGGATGGGATGGGATGGGATGGGATGGGATGGGATGGGATGGGATGGGATGGGATGGGATGGGATGGGATGGGATGGGATGGGATGGGATGGGATGGGATGGGATGGGATGGGATGGGATGGGATGGGATGGGATGGGATGGGATGGGATGGGATGAGATGAGATGAGATGAGATGAGATGAGATGAGATGAGATGAGATGAGATGAGATGAGATGAGATGAGATGAGATGAGATATTTATCGTAAACTACGATAATTAAAATAAGATAAGATACTGAAGATATAATATCACCCCTAAAACATTTAAGGTATATCCGATATTTCTCCAAATCAATTAGACCCAATTCATTAATCTCTATGCATGTGCGCAACATTTTTATTACTCAATTTGATTTGACTGTGCAAAAAAACTTTTTCAAAATTATAATAAATTATAATAAATTTGAATATTTTAAAAATTCGAAAAATTCTCAACAGATTTTATATTATAATTCTTAGATTAGAATTCCATCCGGGTAGGAAAATATTTATTACACTACTCATTTATCCCAGAACACGAAGGTTAATTTGCTAATCAGTAGTAGGGAAAGAAAGTCATTATCTTTTACTAGTCAGAGAAAAGGAAAATCTCTATGATAAAAAGATATTCGAGACACCAACATACAACACAAATAGAATGAACAATTAGGAAAGATATATTTATCTGATTACGTTAGGGTTGCTTCGGAATCATCGATATCAGAACACTCATCATCAGGCAAGATACCAGGTCTTTCATGTGCCATCGTCCAATATTTTTTCCCGTTTCATCTCTTAATTCATACACTAAGGGAGAGATAACACGATATACGGTACATTGTGTATATTTCGGTAAAAATTTTGCGGAAATATATCTGGCTTTGTCCGATTTTGGGTAGTTCTTCTTCCAAACCCGATCACCTACATAAAACCTATGATCACGTTTGCGCAAATTATAACGTTGACTACTTTGTCGATATGCTGTTTGCAAGTTCTTTCTCACCACTTCGAAAAATTGAGGCATTTCTTGTGTATCCTGAATTCGGTGAACTTTGTCGGAAATGGTAACCTGATTATTTGCATTTTCTGCAATTTTACCATAAAAATTTCCCGAGAGACAGGTACATTTCGAGCAAAGGTAAGGAAGGAAGGGGTGAAATCGGTAACTTCATGTTTCGACAGCCGAATTGCTTGAGCAATTTTATATATTTCTTCATCCCATGTTCTATGATCTTCATAACTATAAGATCGTATAGCTGTGACAATGGATTTGTTTACGCGCTCAGTATGATTAATTTGCGGATGAAAGTTAGCATTATACCATAACCTTTGTACTGAATATTTTTCCATGAGATTTTTGAAAAGATGACTCGTGAACTGTTTACCATTATCACACGAAACCATTTGAGGTATTCCAAAAATGAGAAAAACATGATTTTCTAAGAAATCCACTATAGAACGAGCGGTAGCCTGACGTAAGGGATGAACCAATACGAATTTAGTGAACCAGTCAACTACAACAAGTGTGAACTGATTACCTTTGCGAGATCGGGGATATGGCCCTAACAGATCACATGATATTTATTGAAAAGGGAAGTTAATATAACGATATTGTCCCATTAATCCTGCTTGTGGTAAGTTAGATGGTTTACAAGATGCACATATTTTACAACGAGTGACATATTTATAAACCGATTTTCTAAGATTCGGCCAATAATAAATTTCAGAAATTCTCTCTAATGTTTTGAAAACACCGAAGTGAGAAGAAGTTGGACTATCATGAAAATGATGTAAAATTTCATTTCGATTTTTAGTAGGAACGACAATTTTCCAATCGGAAATATCACTAATTGGTCCAAATTTATTGAAGACATGTTTATATAATATGTTATTCTCAACTCGAAAACTTGGGTATTTTTCGGAAAATCCTGAACATGAGAAATCATGTCATTTTACCATTTATCAGGATGCAAGGTACATAAGTCTAAAATACTAACTTCAGGTATACGAGATAAAGCATCCGCAACTACAGTTCCGGTAGATCTACGGTGTACGATAGAAAAGTTGTATTGCGACAATTGCAATATCCATCTAGCTAAGCGAGGAGAAGGTTTTTTCATGTTATTCAACCAAACCAGACAAGAATGATCGGTAATTACGGTGAAATGACGACCGATCAGATAATACCTAAAATGATCAATCTCTAACAAAACTGCTGACAATTCCTTTTCGGTTGTACTGAACTTCTTTTGACCCTTTGTGAGTTTCTTACTCATATAAGCTATGGGATGTTCGAGTCCATCTTCCAGTTGAAAAAGAACACTTCCTACCCCAATATCACTAGCATCTGTCATAAGGAAGAAAGGTTTGGTGAAATCGGGACTACTTAAGATAGGAGCGGTAGTTAAGACAGTTTTCACCTTTTCGAAAGCTTGATCTGCTTGGGGTGTCCAAGTAATGGGTTGGTGTTTCTTTCGCTCACTTAGAAGATCAGAAATTGGAGGAGATAAGGAAGAAAAATGTTTAAGAAACCGTCGATAATACGAAACCATTCCCAAGAATCTACGCACCTGAGTGGCAGTTTTCGGAACAGGATACTCACAAATAGCAGAAACCTTTTCAGGATCGGTACGAAGACCATTTTCATCCACTAAATAACCTAGATATCTAAGGGAAGAACGACAAAACTGACATTTATCTAAATTCACCGTCAAGCCGGCATCTCGTAATCTCTCAAAAACACTCTGGAGAATTTCCATATGTTTGTCAAAGTCAGGTGTACAAATGATGATGTCATCCAGGTGATAAAAACAATACGGTTCTAAGGAAGGACCAATGACCAAATCGATCAAACGACACATACTAGCAGGAGCAGAGACTAAACCGAAAGGGGTAGTGACATACTCGAATAAACCTTTACCCTTAACTGCAAAAGCTGTTTTTTCCCGAGATGATTTCTCCAACGGAATTTGATAAAATGCTTGCTTCAAATCTATACTAGATATATAACGAGTATCTCGAAGTTGACTCAGTATAACTTCGATTGAAGGTAAGGGATAAGCATCCGTATTTAATGTTACACTATTTAATTTACGTCCATCAAAACACATTCTATATTTACCATCTCCCTTTTGAACTAACCAGATAGGGCTACAATATGAAGATTTACTTTCCTGAATTACACCTAATTCAAGCAAAGTATCTACTTCCTTTTCCAGGTAAGCTTGCATAGCCTGAGGTAAGGGATTTTGGGTTTGTTTAAAGGGAGGGGAATTTCCGGTATCAATAAAATGCTCTATCAAGTGGGTTTTGCCGATTTTATCTGAAGGACTAATAGTCTTGAAGAGATCAATTGTCTGACTTAATTCACCAGTTTGATTAGGAGTTAAATGAGATATATCCCGAATTGTATTGACTACAGCCAACGAGAGAGAATTTACAGTTAAAGATAATTTAGAGAAATTTATTTTTACGTTAAAAATCTTAAGAAAGTTCATACCGAGAATAATGTCATGTTTAACAGAAGGTATTAGATAAAATTTCATAAGCCTAGATATCTTGTCTGTGATGACATATGTTTCGATATAACCAAGAACGTCCTGCAACTTACCATCTGCAGTAGATATTTTTAAGTTATCATAGATTAAGATAGGTATCGATAAGTTATGAATAAAATCTAGTGCACGAGAACCAATCAATGAGATATTTGAACCAGTATCAACAAGGCAAGAAATTGTTTTATCAAAAATTATGATATCGACATAAGGTCGATTATCATTTTCCATGTTATACAACAGTGACCCTACATTTGCTAAAGACTTATGCTTCGAGTTTGGAACTATTGAATTTGATCTTGAATTTAATTTATAGAATTTTTTGACAAATAAAAGCCATGAATTCCAGTCGGAGTGACTTACAGTAGGAACCTTTTTTAAGATAGAAGGAGAAATTTTCCTTGCAGAACTAGAGTTTACAGGAGTTATTTGAGATAAGCTCAATTTTTGTCTTTTGTAGGTTTTTCCTGAGGTTTTGGTTTTACTTTGGTGCTGGATTTTCCTGATGTTCCCGGTTTCTGAGCGACTGTGGTAGAGAGGGAAGCTCGACCACCGCTTGGTTCGTTTTTTGAACATTTTGGACATTTCGTTTTTACTGTATCAGGATGTCCACAACCAAAACAAAACAGTTTCCCAGGAACTTGACAGTTATAATACATATGACCCGCTTGTTTGCAATTCCAGCAAGTCCAGGTAGAAGATACTACAGATAGATTTTTTCGTGTTTGCTTAAAACAAGAATTATCCTTAAAGGAGGTACTAGGTATGCTCAAATCTGGTTCAAGTAAATATTGACTGCTCTTATGATTAGCTGTAAACTGTTGGTCCCAAGTTAATGTTTTCTCTAGTCGTTTACATTTTTCAGTCAAAATATCAACAGTATCAATATCAATTAAAGCTAATTGTTGTGCATAATGAGGTAAAAGAATTTTACGAATAATACGAATAATGGAACTTTCGCTGGGCTTGTCATCAAGACGGTTGAACAAACCACACATGGCGTTAATATACAAGGTAACTCGTTCATGTTGACCTTGTTTTCTAGCTTTGATTTCCTGTAGTAAATCATCTTGGTAGTTATACGGTAAGAAATCGGATTTTAATTTGGTCACTAATTGTGCCCAATTCTGAACTTTGCATCTGTTAATAAGATACCAATTAAAAGCCTGATCACTAAATAAATCAGCTGAGCTAGAAAACAATTCAGCATCTGTGATACCTCTCGAAAGTTTGAGGCAATTTACGCGTTCTAAAAATCCAAGTACAGATTCTTTGGAATCTATTCCTGAGAATCTTATTCCCCATTTATGTACAGGTACAGGTTTAGAAAAAGAAAAGCTTTGACTTGTATTTACTGGAGTGGATTGTCTGTCTGAATCGATAACATTGATTTCGCTATCTAATTCACCTTCTAAACAAAATATTTCTGTTGTTAAATGTTTCTTTACTTGCTCTTGTTCGTCCTCCTCGCAAGTTAAACGAGAAGTACGTTGAGTGAGGTGAGTTAGACGGCAAGTCAACCTTCGGTACTCGACATCCGGAGAAGTTCCAACAAAATCTTGAACCTTCTTCTTCAAGTCGGCAAAAGACATCTCAATACCTGTAATTTCGGTAATAAAAGGAAGTTCAACATATGAAATCGAACTCCTCATAGATACTTCTTGTGTTAGAACACCGCGTAATAATTTCCTCTTCTCTGTAACCAGTGAAGGTATTTCTAAGCCACGATAAGTTCGTAATCCAATTCATGATATAAAAGATAATCAACATTTAATTTGAAAATTCGAGCCATGTTATTATACGTTAATTGACGGTATTAAAAATATAAGATAAAAGAGAAAAAACGAGTACTGTTGATATTGACGAAAAAGAAAATTTTATAGGTACGATACGTGAAGATATACGATGAAAATATAAAAATATATAGATATATGAGATAACGATAATAAAAATAGATATTACCAACTCAACTGTGAACGAAATGATAAGTAAAAGATAGAAAGATAAATAATACGATAAGTGAAAAAAAGATATATATATATAGAATATTAAAGTGATTGCTACTTACTTCAACTACTGTCCAAACTTCCAAGTTTCAGGATTTATCGATTTAAAGCAGATGTGTAAAACAAGGCCAACACACGTTCGGGTGCCAATTTGCAACGTAACGATCAGGTAATGCCAATTTGCAACGCCTCCAACAATGTTGGGCGCCAATTTGTAACGGCTACTCAGTTTAGAGAGCACCTCAGGTGTAGATTCTGAGACCAAACTAGTACAAATTCAGAGAGTAGTCTTACCGGTTCTCGGGTAATCCTACTTGAAATTTATTTAAGGTACTAAAATTAGATGAAGGTAAATTATGAAAATTAAGAAAGGTAAGTGGGCGCCACCCTGAATAATACTAGCTTATTTGTTATTCACATCAGCATTATAACGACAAATCCTGTAAAATTGGAAGGGAAAATAAACTTTATGAACAACGTTATTAAATTTACAAGTTGTATATTGACTTTAAAAAAAAACAATTAACAGGAAAAAAAATGACTAGGTTTTCATTGGGTTGTTCTATGTTGAAGAGTTGAAGAAGCGATGAAATATATGGATGTTACTTTCCTAGAGTGATAGAGTCCTGGTTCCAGATAAAGACCTTGACAGATAGAGTCCTTGTTGAAATTCCATGTAAAGTTCTGGTTTCAAGTTTCTGGGTCCATGTGAAGTTTCTGGGCCCATGTGAAGTTTCTGGGTCCAGGTAAAGTGCTGGTCCAGGTAAAGTGTCCCAGGTAAAGTGTCCCAGGTAAAGGTTTGGTCCAGGTAAAAAAAAGTGCACTCAGATGAATGCACTTCTTAGAGATAAGATACGATAAGCTAGAAAGGCTTCAATAGCACATGTTCACAGGAAAGAAGAATGAAAACCTATTGCCACTCGTTTAAATACACGAAATCATGTGAAATATAACAGACTTACGTCTCATGTTCATGTCACGCTCATACGCTTTGACCAGGAAAGGAATTTACATTTCAGTAGTGAATTCTTGATTCTTATTTAATTCATAATTGGTAGAAGAAGAGACACGAGGTCGAAGTGGGAATCTCAAAATAGAAGTGACTATTTTCACTACAGGCCGACCTCGATCGGCCCGTATAGAAACGTTGATTTCGACTCTCGTCCACAGCAAATATATTCAGCCTTGAAACATTTCTCGGTGTTGGGTACGAGAAAGGACTGGCTATTCGCCGCCCATACGATAATTTATTAATTCAATAGAGGGAAGTAAAGTGAACGAAATTAACGTTACATACCCCTTGACGACGTGATATAATCGTTTTGGTGTTTCGTCCCCTGCCATATTGTGATCATTTGCATAGTAACGGGCAAGCTCAATGAAATGTCAGTTAATTCTTCAAAATGCATTCCTGATCCATCCACCTCAAGCGTCACCAACAGTCCCAACACCAACACTACAGATTCCGAAAACAACAATACATCAAATATGTATTATAATAATTGTACCTTCAATATTAATATTAATCAATAAAAAAAATTAGAATATTATTCGTTATATAATCGTAACGAATACCAACTCGAGCATAGACAATATTTTTCGATTATTTACCTCCTCACTCGAAGTATTTCGCGAAACACCACTCGAGCTGCGCTCTCGTGATGTTTCGCCAAATACGTCTCGTGTCTCGGTGAATAATCGAATATTGTCTTTGCTCTTGTGATATTATAACTGAATATTGTGATTTTATTATCAATTTATTGTTCAGAAATATAGTGACAACATTGTATAAAGATAGGCATAGTAAAACTGTAGAAATGTTAAATCCGTTTGAGGCAATTTTGCACGCCATATAGTTACTTTTACGCTCGTTCTTCATAAAAATGACCCGTAACTTACTGGCCTCTGAAATAAACTACACTATTTTCAATAACTAAATTATTTTTGAAAAGCTCCCTACTAAATGTGAAGTTTTCTTTATCGTCGAATTCCAAACAATTAATGATGACCAAGGCCTACGATACATTGTTGCCGATTTTACCTTTTATTACGAAAGTGACACAAATTACCTATTTGATGGGATTCTATAATAGATAGATAGCGCGTATTTTTGTATTTTGAAATATGATGTTCATAATAATGTTATAGTATTGTATAAATATATAATGGTTATAGCAGGTATTCATCTTGATCCGAAAATAAAAATTAATTGATATGTAGGGACTCAAGAAATTTATAAAATCAAAAACAATAACTTCAAAAAAGTGCTAACTATACTAATACATTAATTAAAATGAGATGAAATATACTAAATATATCATAATACGATATAATATCGTGCTAATAAAAAAATTATTGACATTGTAGAATTCTGCAATTGTGCAATATGGCCTTTCATGAAGAAATGCCCTCGTCGATCTATTTGCGGCTTCTTATTCTAAAGGTAGATGCTAATTTTTTGGCATTGAAGGTTTTAACAGGTCGGAGGTCGGTAGTGTGAATCACGGATTTTTGCTCTGAATAGAAAAATCTGGCTAGGGTCGAATTCCGCAAAACCACCCGAAAGAGGGATTATCGTATCATTAGCAAGTGGGGCCATATAATTTAGTGATTTCCAAAAATAGAGTGTTCAGTTACTCAGAAGCTATCGTAATTTATCGAGAAGGGCAAGAAAAATGATTGAAGAATGTATACAGTGTTGAAAAAATGGCCGCGTGTAAGTTGAAAAAGCTATCGTAATTTATCGAGAAGGGCAAGAAAAATGATTTAAGAGAGTATACAGTGTTAAAAAACTGGCATTTAGCTGTTAGCCGTATTCTAATCCTCCCGCGACCTTTTGAGGAACTCGACCTAGGATAAAAGACGCAGGTAGGTTTTTGCGGAATACGGCAAATCCCAACATTTTTTGTGTTTTATAGTGATCAGTCTACACTACATTGGTGGCTAATAGTTTCTTTGCAATAAGTTTAACCATTATTAAAATTTTGACTCTTGACGTAAGTCCAATGTTGGGATTTGAACCTAAAGGCCTGGGTCCCACTCCCAACAGTGTTGCCTCAAGGGAGTATCACATATAATGAAAATGAAATTCCGATACTCGTGGCTCCATCTGTGGGGCCGTAGCGGTAGCGCCCCCTCGTACTAACCTCCTGTAGGGAGGAATCGGTACTCGCTGCTGATGTACTGAACTAGATGGCAGACACGCGCGATGCCATCTCCGCGGTATAGGCAGAAAAAGCTCTCTCGTTCGTTTCATGTCTACGAAACATGGTGCCTCGTTGTACTTACCCTCTCCTCTAAAACTACATAAAATAAGTGTAATATAATTAATTGTTCCACCCACGGAGAATGAGGAACTCTATATTTTTACAATCTTTCGAGTAAATAGTGTATCAGATTAATAATATATATTAGTGATAAAACTGTTAGTGGAAGGTCTCAGTGTGCCGGTTATAGAAATGGCGGCAAAAAGGTTAGTGCATGGGTGTTTGAGAAAACGATGTGCCCAGTGTTTTCCGGATGGATATTGTTTTGGCGTGAATAAAATTTTAGACGAGCCAATTGATTTTTATTGCTTTCCCGAGCTATCGAAGGTCTCCTTGTAGGCCAACGCAAATGGTGTTGGCCCCCGATAATGGTGGATGCCCAAGAGTTGGTAGTTTTCCATCATAAGTGATCCAGATCGAGCCGGATTTTGGAGGAACAGAATAATAGACAATCGTGTAAATATCTCAGCTTAGAAAAACAACATATTGAACATGTGCTTGGTGTGAGTATACAAAAAACAATTGATCAGGACTGAACAAACAGGTCAGTGCATTCTTTTTATTTATAAAAACGAGGTCTTATTTCACAAATCATACAGAGGTAATATATAGACATTGACAGGTTATTCATAGTACCTACTTGTGGAATAAATTGAGATCTATTTGTATTTATTATGTGCAACATCTCTGTAAACACTGTTGTGTACAATCTACTCTAAGAATAATTACTCGAATAATTACATACTCTTTCATATAAAACACTGTCAAGTCCATGAATGTGCATTTTCAGTCACAGAGCTATTTTTCTTATGGATTTTGTTGTTTGTTTATTTGTTTCAGGTTGAGCCTTGTGGCCAGGAGGAATAAATTCATTCTGTGTTTTATTTTACCCTTTTTTACCTGTATATCTTTGTATAACATAGTTTCTCGTTTGTTCTTGTTTTTTACAAGGAAATAGCTCTGTGCAGCGTTTGTTTATTACTCGAATGACCTTATAATCTCTAAATTGCAAAAAAATTTGTATCGATAAATGCACATTCCCTCATATGTCTTGATCAAATTAGTTGATATATTTTTAGGGTAGTAGTAGATTTAATCAACATGGCAGACCTAATAAAAACTTGAACCACTAGTAAGGCCCAGATTACACGGATTGTGAACTGGTATACGAACAATAAAGATAATATTATAGATAAAGCTAAGCTAGAATTTAAAATAAACTCATTAACTACTCATTTTAAAAAATATAGTGAAGTTCAGGATGAATTAGATACATTGACTCTGAACCCTCCAGATACAGAGGATCGAGATGTTGTAGAAGACAATTACTTTGCTGTGCTTTCCCAACTTCAAAACCATTTATCTAGCCTCAATGAATTAGGGAACACCCAACTAGTAACGCAAAACAAAATACAACTGCCCAACATAAACATTAAAATATTTACAGGAATTCCTACTGAATATCAGTCATTTATTGATCTATTCACAGCTCTTATTATAAATAATACTAATTTACAGTCTAATACTGAGAAATTCTTCTACCTCAAAGCTCATCTTAGAGGTGAGCCTCTCACATTGATTAATAATATTGCTGTTACCGAACAAAATTTCTCTATTGCAGTAGATGTGTTACACAAACGTTATAGTAATAATAAACAGTTGGTTAACTCTTATTTTAAACAAATTTTGGATATAGCTGCCATTCAAAAATGTAATGCCGACATACTGAGACAGTTCACCGCTAATAGTAAAGCAGCTTTGGACTCACTATTGACTTATAAACAAATTTTGGATATAGCTGCCATTCAAAAATGTAATGCCGACATACTGAGACAGTTCACCGCTAATAGTAAAGCAGCTTTGGACTCACTATTGACTTTGAATTTTTCCAAAGAACAATTGTTTGATCATTTGATTGCATACATTTTGGAAAGTAAACTGGACTTCGCCACTAAAAAAGCTTTTGAAGAGCAAATTAAGTCAAATAATTTGATAAATACTGACACATTTTGTGACGCCTTTTTACCTACCCTTTGGATTTTACCAACAGGGCACGCCACTTTTGACACCCTCGACAACTTACACTTTCTCGGGCGCCAGATTTTTAGCGTGGTTAACTCCACGGCCCCTTGACTTCAATCGTCAAGAGTTCCAGGTAGCCTCAGATGGAGGTACGGTAATTTCCAGGGGTCTAGTTATATCCCAATCCGGCCGGGGTAGTGGTCTTTGTTGTTCCTGAAACGAAAGTTTACCCTCCTGGCCCACGATGCGGGAAAGCTAAATTCGTGCAGCTAAGCGCCTACTCTACTTATAGGGAAACTCTACACTCTACAGCAGGTCAGAAAAACACACAGGTTCAGTTAAGTTTTATTACACCTACCCTCTATAGTATATACAATGGTTGTGGCTGCCTGAAGCCGTTATAATATTAATAATAAAAAAACACTATTATACAAGAAAAAGCTTCAATACTCTGGTATCCAAAAGCACAAATATATAAGCAATCTAGAGGTACAATTAACATGCGCAAGTTAGAGAGGAAGCGGGCAGGACATAAGCAAGAGAGGTTTATAAGTTTAATAATGGTTTTATACAGAAAATAAACGGTGAAATCAAACTTAAATGTTAGGGGTCTTTTCGCTAAGCAGGTTGATAATTAAATAAATACACCGGATAATATGTTATTAGATGTGTCATCACTTTTGATGCACCCGGTAGGTAGAATAACTAGTAATACTAAAACTTTACATTTGGTGGGATCGGGAAAAAGAATACGAAAGGTTTCTGGTTCGGGAGTTATAAAAATGTCAAAGAAGTTTTATTCGGGAATACTACAGGATCCGGTCCTTGAATTAAAATATCAAAGGGCCCTGGCCAGACGCCTGGCACCCCTCAAGATTTCAATTAGAACGGCTTCACGAATTAAAAGATCAAGGAGCCCTGGCCAGACGCCTGGCACTCCTCAATATTTCAATCGGGACGGGATTAGAAATCGGGAATAAATATTAAAGGGGTTTGTTCTTAATCTAAAGTATCGAAGAAGCTTTATACGGGAAGGCTACAGGATCCGGTCCTTGAATTAAAACATCAAAGGGCCCTGGCCAGACGCCTGGCACCCCTCAAGATTTCAATTAGAACGGCTTTACGAATTAAAAGATCAAGGAGCCCTGGCCAGACGCCTGGCACTCCTCAATATTTCAATCGGGACGGAATTTGGAAATCGGGAATAAATATTAAAGGGGTTTGTTCTTAAACTAAAATATCGAAGGGCCCTGGCCAGACGCCTGGCACCCCTCAAGTTTTCAATTTAGAACGGCTTTACGAATTAAAAGATCAAGGAGCCCTGGCCAGACGCCTGGCACTCCTCAATATTTTAAATCGGGACGGGATTATAAATCGGGAATAAATATTAAAGAGGTTTGTTCTTAAACTAAAATATCGAAGGGCCCTGGCCAGACGCCTGGCACCCCTCAAGTTTTCCATTTAGAACGGCTTTACGAATTAAAAGATCAAAGAGCCTTGGCCAGACGCCTGGCACTCCTCAATATTTTAAATCGGGACGGGATTGGAAATCGGGAATAAATATCAAAGGATTTTCAAGAGGAAATTATACTTGAGTTCGGAAATATTTGTTAGGAAACGGAAATACTGATTCTTACTGTAAAATATAATTTTAATACAATGGAATAAACTTTATTTATTAAGGATTGAAAAGACCACATATTTTAAATGTAAGTAGTTTCCAATTAATTCTTACCTTCGCAGCAACGGTTTCAACTTTTATCAAATAACAGTAAAATTACTAAAACAGAAAAATCAAAATGCAAACTGCCAAAAAAAATTAGAAATATCAAAACAACAACAATAAAAAAAACGGCAGACGGAACGTTGAACGGTAGCTAGCTTGTTTCAGCCGTGGCCAGGTAGAACTTAACTCTCGACTACCTACTCTATAGTTAGTGGCAGTGGGGAAACATGAATTTTCGAACCGCAGCGCGGTGAACGTACAATTTTTATTACAATAAACCGGAGAAAGTATTTAATATTTAAATTATTTTACACATATTCGGAGGGTATAACGGGTTATAAACAATATTCAATGAGTAATTCTATTTAAACCAAAATAATCCTGAACGGACGAAAAAAAACCTCGTTACATCCCCCCCTTACTTCGGTAAAAAAAAATTTAAAGGACGTAAGCCTCGCTTTCGTGCTTTACATTTTTTTTCTATAACTTACTATCTAAGAAACAACTATAATACTACAAATTTTCCTAAAACTAAATGCAGTTTCTGTGCCGGAATAGTCCGGACTTATTTTATGTCGTGGTGTTTAGAGTCGGTAGCCTCTGCTACGAACTCCGGAGCTTGGTCCAAATCCTCGGGCTCTGATATTTTGGTGCAGGCGGGAGTATCTTTCGTGTAGGCGGTTGGTTGCCGGTAGTGGTGACATGGGACAACTACATAAGTCGCATTGTACACCCTTCTCCTGGGTTGCCCGTCGTGGACGGGAATTAGAACGGGATACTAGGTGAGCCTGAACGGCTACGGACTTCATCGGTTTCATTACTCGGGAACGGTCGGTAGTCCGGTCACATGGACAGTCTCGGGACATTTTCCCCACTCTCCCACATCGGGAGCAGAATATGATAGCTCGACGGGTACAATCATGTCGGTTGTGGCCAGATGTTCCACATCTCCAACAAACGGACAAGATCAAAACACTCTTGTAATTTATCAAGTCTTAAGAGATGCGGTTTTGCATCTGCCTCGGCGGGATTTTCAGTTTCAGCATCTTTTCTTGACTCGTTCTCTGGATTATCTTCAGTTTCCTTCCTGTAGGATTTCGGAACATCGGGGTCTCGTCCGAAATTTAAAAAGGCGGGTGAAAAACCAGTAGAATCGTGTTTGGAATTGTTCATCGCAAACTTCAAATCGGCTAATCTCAAGTCCCAATCTCGATGATCCCTTTCGCAATATTGCGCAATCATCGTTTTCAACGTTCGATTGGCTCTTTCCACCGGATTAGCTTGAGGCGTATACGGGGGTGTGAAACGATGTCGAATTCCCAATTCTTTTAACATACTCCTGAACAGTGTACTGTTATATTGAGTTCCATTATCGGTTAAAACTGTTCGGGGACATCCAAATACAGTCAGTATTTCTTCATAAAATGCGGTACTGATGCTACTGGCAGTAGCATTCCTCAATGCTTTACATTGTACCCATTTGGTAAATCGGTCCTGGAACATTACAATATAGCAGTGACCCTTCTTACTTCGCGGCAATGGTCCAATGATATCGGAACTAACGGTATCCCATGGTCGTTGGTTTGGAGATGGTTGCATTTTTCCTGGAGGTTTCTGTTGTGACGGTTTGTACTTCTGGCATTGTAAACACCGGCGAACGTACTTGGTGATGTCTCGAAACATTCCAGGCCAATAGTACGACTTAGCAATACGGGTGATAGTCTTAGCAATTCCCAGATGCCCTGCATTAGGAGCATCATGATTCTCTTGGAGGACTCGAGTTCTGTCGGATTTTGCTATGCACAGTTTCCATGGATCACTCATCTCAGGTTCTCTTAAATCATTTATATCCCAAAAATGACGGTACAAACGGCCTTCTTTGATGCAGTAGTCGGGGAACTTGTCTGGTTCCTTCAGGACTTCTTCCTTTTTATTTCGGTACCATGAACATTCGGTAGGTACATCGGTCAGACAGAGTACAGATGGTGGGTCGGCCTCGGCGGTCATTGGAAGCAGATTTCTAGACAGGGCGTCGGCCACACGGTTTAGAGCACCTTTACGATACTGTATCTCGAAGTCATGTTGTTGCAGAAAGATACTCCATCGCGCTAAACGTCCGGATGGACTAGCTATGGAATGTAACCATCTAAGGGATTGATGATCGGTAACAACCGTGAAATGGTAGCCATCTAAATAAGGACGCATCTTTTCAATCCCCCATACAATGGCAAGACATTCTTTTTCTGTGACGGAGTAGTTTTTCTCGGCAGGACTCAAAGTGCGGCTTGCATACGCCACGACGTGTTCATGTCCATCCTTCTGCTGGGTAAGGGCTATTCCTAACCCATACTCGGAGGCGTCGGTCTGTAGAGTGAACGGTATACTGAAATTGGGACAGCTTAATACAGGAGCTTCCGACAAGCAGGTTTTAATTTTAGTGAAAGCGGTTTCTTGATCTTCAGTCCATTTCCATCGCTGAGATTTACGGAGCAATTTTGTCAACGGAGCCACCTTTTGGGAAAACGATGGCACGAACCTCCTATACCAGGATGCAACTCCCAAGAACCTTCTTAGTTCTCGGATATTTCTAGGGGCTGCAAACTTAATTATACTTTCGACCTTTTCTGGATCGGTACGGATTCCATCTCCAGTGATTACATGGCCTAAGTATTTCATTGATGGTAAACAAAAATGACATTTTTCCGGATTTAGTTTCAGCCGTGCTGCTCGTAATCGGCGGAACACTTCGGACAGCTTTTCCAAATGTTGTTCAAACGTTTCCCCCAGAACGATTATGTCATCCAAATATGCAAATGCATAAGGGTCTAAATCCGGACCTATTAACTGATCAACCAGTCTCTGGAATGTGGCTGGTGCGGAGTGTAAGCCAAATGGAAGAACCGTGAATTGAAACAATCCACGTCCCGGTGCGGTGAAGGCGGTGATGGGTTTGCTTTCGGGTGTTAACGGAACTTGCCAATATCCACTCTTCAGATCTAAACTGGAAATGTACTTGGCTTTTCGCAGTTTGTCCAGTATAGCATTGATAAATGGAAGGGGGTAGGCATCCTTCATTGTTACCTCATTGACCTTACGAAAATCAATGCAGAAGCGGTTTTTCCCATCCTTTTTCTTCACGATTACAATCGGAGAACTCCACGGACTTGTAGAGGGTTCTATTACTCCTTCTTTCAACATGGCGTCTATTTCAGTATTGCAAATTTCTTGCATTTTCGGATTCTGAGGTCGGTATCTCTGTTTGATCGGACGGGGTTGTAGCAGACGTATTTCGTGCTCAACCAGTGTCGTTGGACCTTGAATCTTCTCAAATTGCGGTAACTCTCGGTTCAGAAAGGTATTCAGTCTGTCTGTCTGTTCTTTTGATAAGTTTCTTTCAGTAAGGGGAATTACGGTTTCCAATGGACATCCTATATAACCAAAATTCTCGTCATCCCCTAAATCTTCCCGGGAGAACGCAGATAATTTAGAAACGGGTTGCTCCTCATCGACCCCTAACACCAGGGAGGACGCAGAGTCTTCAGTAACAACTTGCTCCTTGTTAACCCCTAACTCCAGGGAAAACGCAGAGACTTCGGTAACAAATTGCTCCTTGTTAACCCCTAACTCCAGGGAAAACGCAGAGACTTCGGAAACAAGTTGCTCCTTGTCAACCCCTAACACCAGGGAAGACGCGGAGACTTCAGAAACAGACAGGCTTCGAGAACAGTGGTCTTCAGCAAAACGATGGTTCGCTTCTTCCTTACATATCATCGGTACAGTGGCATCGATTTCTTTCGTGGGTGTGTTCACTTTCTCCAGTATTCCAACGGGACTTGCTAATGATGAACGTCTTACTAGTTCATTATTGATTTATATATTTCCGGTTCCTAATTCCAAACGGAAATTATATTTTCGGAGAACATCGTGTCCTAAAACAATATCGGTTATCAGACCAGGGAAATGTTCGAACGGTCCTTCCATAATGACGTCATGGGTCTTCAATTTTAGCTCATAAGAGTCGGCGATAGAGACCAAATTTCCATTAGCTAAACGGGCCTTCGTAACTTGACGGGCGGTGGTTTGCTTTCTTTGGGAAAATGTCTTAGCTATCTGATCACCGACGTATGATTTCGCCACTCCGGTATATAACAATGCTTTAAACTTATAGTTTTCAATTTCGACGTCAATGTGCGGACGGAAATCGGTCATTTCTTCTGGTATTTCAGCATGAGAGGCAAATATTTGCGGAAGCTGTGTCGGCCTCTCCTCGGGACAGCTTCGGATTAGTTTTCCTGCCTCCTGCAGGAACAATCTCTGGAAAATACTCCTTCCTTATGGCAACGGGAACAGAATATCTTCTGAGGGTTCTGACAATTGTTTCGGTAGTGTCCAGATTCACCGCAGCGGAAACAGATTGGTTGCCGGGAAGATGAGCCAGACGGTTGATTGGTAATTTCATGTGGCGGACGGCGAGGAGTATCGGACGATGTCGGTTGGCTGGTACCAGGATTCGAGCTAGGGGACGGTCCATATCTGGGTGTATTCATCGGCTGCGGACGGGTTGATCCACCATTCGGTCCACTGTGACTGGGTACATTCTGGAGTTCTTTTCTAAGAAGCTCATACTCCCTTACCACTTGACAAAATGTGGAGAAGTCATCAAAGTCCCCTTTTCGAATTTGCAGACGATATTCGGGCAAAAGGTTACGGTACAACCATGCTAACTGTTGTTCAGGGGTTAGCTTCCCATGTCTTCGCATGAGAGTTTGTAGTTCGGTCATGTAGGTAGCCACGGACTCATTTCTCCTTTGTAGACGTCGGCCAATCTCGGCTTCTAAGTTTACTTCATAGTTGACGGGATAAAAGGAAATTCGGAAATCGCTTACAAAATCGTTCCAGCTGGTATATCTACTTCGGTTGTTTCGGTACCATAATGCGGGTTCGCCGGACAGCAATTCCGGCAAAACAGGAAGCAAATTGTCTTTCTGGACATTCTTTGCCGTACATATTTCTTCAATCCTTTCTATAAACGCGGCAGGATCTCCTCGATTTCCAAAGCACACCTTCCAATCGTGTACGTTTATCGGTGGAGCTGCCATAGCGGTCGGGTTTTCAGCAGGTTCCTCTTGGTCGATAGCGGATCGGGGAGCAATATTCCTTCGTCTCAAAAAGTTGACGAGTCTTTTCCGTTTGTTAGGAACGGTTCCAGCAACCGATAAATTTCTCTCTTTTAATTCGATAGTAAGACCCTCGTTTTTCAGTAAATATACCCAACTTACTCGATGTTCTGTAACTTCTTCCACGGAACTTACGGTCGGTAGTTGGGACGGTACCAAAATATCAGATTCGGAGTTTTCCGCTCCTTCTTGATCAAACAGATGGGTCAAGTCAATATTTTCAGAGTTTTCTCCAGACATAAAAGGCTATTTCGGCTAGACAGTGGAAACTAGTCTGGTTCGTTTGCCTACCTCAACTCTCCTCTTCTTCTTCAACCTCCGCAGCTTCGCAAACCAGTCTTCGCAGAACAAGAAAACAGTTTACAATAGTCCTTACTCAAAAAAAAAAAACAAAAAAAAATACAAATAAACAAGCTATAAATATAACAATGCGGTCCCTGCTCGGGCGCCAAATTTGTGACGCCTTTTTACCTACCCTTTGGATTTTACCAACAGGGCACGCCACTTTTGACACCCTCGACAACTTACACTTTCTCGGGCGCCAGATTTTTAGCGTGGTTAACTCCACGGCCCCTTGACTTCAATCGTCAAGAGTTCCAGGTAGCCTCAGATGGAGGTACGGTAATTTCCAGGGGTCTAGTTATCGGGAGGCGGTGTACTGGGAAAACATGGTGGAGATAATGTTGAGGGGGGAGGAGGAATGGATGGAGGTGAGTGGAGTAGTAGAGAGCATGGTAAGGGGGAGAGAAGGACTCGATATGGCATGAGAGGCAGGAGTGATAGGAGGGAGAAGATGACAGTGTGAGCGGAGAGTGTGCGAGGGACCGCCGCCTGTCTCGAAGTATGCTAGGGTAGTGATTCCGAGGCGGGGGTAACGGCGAGTTTGAGGTGGGTTTGGTTGGTAGGCATCTCCTTGGGGATGAGTCCAACACTGTTTGGGTCCTGGACCCATTCGAACATGAGTTTCCCATCTCGGCCCGAAAAAAAAAAACGAAACGAAAGTTTACCCTCCTGGCCCACGATGCGGGAAAGCTAAATTCGTGCAGCTAAGCGCCTACTCTACTTATAGGGAAACTCTACACTCTACAGCAGGTCAGAAAAACACACAGGTTCAGTTAAGTTTTATTACACCTACCCTCTATAGTATATACAATGGTTGTGGCTGCCTGAAGCAGTTATAATATTAATAATAAAAAAACACTATTATACAAGAAAAAGCGTCAATACTCTGGTATCCAAAAGCACAAATATATAAGCAAACTAGAGGTACAATTAACATGCGCAAGTTAGAGACGAAGCGGGCAGGACATAAGCAAGAGAGGTTTATAAGTTTAATAATGGTTTTATACAGAAAATAAACGGTGAAATCAAACTTAAATGTTAGGGGTCTTTTCGCTAAGCAGGTTGATAATTAAATAAATACACCGGATAATATGTTATTAGATGTGTCATCACTTTTGATGCACCCGGTAGGTAGAATAACTAGTAATACTAAAACTTTACATTTGGTGGGATCGGGAAAAAGAATACGAAAGGTTTCTGGTTCGGGAGTTATAAAAATGTCAAAGAAGTTTTATTCGGGAATACTACAGGATCCGGTCCTTGAATTAAAATATCAAAGGGCCCTGGCCAGACGCCTGGCACCCCTCAAGATTTCAATTAGAACGGCTTTACGAATTAAAAGATCAAGGAGCCCTGGCCAGACGCCTGGCACTACTCAATATTTCAATCGGGACGGGATTAGAAATCGGGAATAAATATTAAAGGGGTTTGTTCTTAATCTAAAGTATCGAAGAAGCTTTATACGGGAAGGCTACAGGATCCGGTCCTTGAATTAAAATATCAAAGGGCCCTGGCCAGACGCCTGGCACCCCTCAAGATTTCAATTAGAACGGCTTTACGAATTAAAAGATCAAGGAGCCCTGGCCAGACGCCTGGCACTCCTCAATATTTCAATCGGGACGGAATTTGGAAATCGGGAATAAATATTAAAGGGGTTTGTTCTTAAACTAAAATATCGAAGGGCCCTGGCCAGACGCCTGGCACCCCTCAAGTTTTCAATTTAGAACGGCTTTACGAATTAAAAGATCAAGGAGCCCTGGCCAGACGCCTGGCACTCCTCAATATTTTAAATCGGGACGGGATTATAAATCGGGAATAAATATTAAAGGGGTTTGTTCTTAAACTAAAATATCGAAGGGCCCTGGCCAGACGCCTGGCACCCCTCAAGTTTTCAATTTAGAACGGCTTTACGAATTAAAAGATCAAAGAGCCCTGGCCAGACGCCTGGCACTCCTCAATATTTTAAATCGGGACGGGATTGGAAATCGGGAATAAATATCAAAGGATTTTCAAGAGGAAATTATACTTGAGTTCGGAAATATTTGTTAGGAAACGGAAATACTGATTCTTACTGTAAAATATAATTTTAATACAATGGAATAAACTTTATTTATTAAGGATTGAAAAGACCACCTATTTTAAATGTAAGTAGTTTCCAATTAATTCTTACCTTCGCAGCAACGGTTCCAACTTTTATCAAATAACAGTAAAATTACTAAAACAGAAAAATCAAAATGCAAACTGCAAAAAAAAAATTAGAAATATCAAAACAACAAAAATAAAAAAAAACGGCAGACGGAACGTTGAACGGTAGCTAGCTTGCTTCAGCCGTGGCAAGGTAGAACTTTACTCTCGACTCTCTGACTCTCAGGGCTTCGTCTCCATATCCCCCTCTCTCGATCAGCTTGACCTGCGCGCTACCTACTCTATAGTTAGTGGCAGTGGGGAAACATGAATTTTCGAACCGCAGCGCGGTGAACGTACAATTTTTATTACAATAAACCGGAGAAAGTATTTAATATTTAAATTATTTTACACATATTCGGAGGGTATAACGGGTTATAAACAATATTCAATGAGTAATTCTATTTAAACCAAAATAATCCTGAACGGACGAAAAAAAACCTCGTTACAATTTTTTGAATTTTTAAATAGTAAGTGTACAATTTTAGAAAATCTCTCTAGTTCTGGAAGTTTAGTGGAGAATAGGGTACATTTCAAAAATTCAAATAAAGCAAGGGTGACATTACTCTCTAATTCAAATGCAGCAGTTCATGAATCTCATAAAATGAATGAATCTTCCTCCAGTAACAATCAACATGCTGTGAATCAAGGTTCAACACACATGGCTATGCAATGTGCTTATTGCAATGATCTTATGATGGAAAACTACCAACTCTTGGGCATCCACCATTATCGGGGGCCAACACCATTTGCGTTGGCCTACAAGGAGACCTTCGATAGCTCGGGAAAGCAATAAAAATCAATTGGCTCGTCTAAAATTTTATTCACGCCAAAACAATATCCATCCGGAAAACACTGGGCACATCGTTTTCTCAAACACCCATGCACTAACCTTTTTGCCGCCATTTCTATAACCGGCACACTGAGACCTTCCACTAACAGTTTTATCACTAATATATATTATTAATCTGATACACTATATACTCGAAAGATTGTAAAAATATAGAGTTCCTCATTCTCCGTGGGTGGAACAATTAATTATATTACACTTATTTTATGTAGTTTTAGAGGAGAGGGTAAGTACAACGAGGCACCATGTTTCGTAGACATGAAACGAACGAGAGAGCTTTTTCTGCCTATACCGCGGAGATGGCATCGCGCGTGTCTGCCATCTAGTTCAGTACATCAGCAGCGAGTACCGATTCCTCCCTACAGGAGGTTAGTACGAGGGGGCGCTACCGCTACGGTCTCACAGATGGAGCCACGAGTATCGGAATTTCATTTTCATTATATGTGATACTCCCTTGAGGCAACACTGTTGGGAGTTGGACCCAGGCCTTTAGGTTCAAATCCCAACATACTCCCCCGCCGGAGATCACAAGATCGAAATACCAACATAGAGGAGCACAAGAAGGAGAGGATAATCCAAAGTGTTAGAGCAATGGTTCAACTTAAAATAAATGGAATTCATATATAGAATGATAACAAAAAAATTATTAGGACTATAACTATATACAATATAACATAAAAGGAAGATTGAGAAATTGACTGTATCAAAGTTGGGAGGGGTATACATTGTCATCATGAGCCGGAAGAGGGATCAGTTTAACAATGGACCTAGAGTAGATTCCTGTTGAAGTTCTGACTTGGACAGCTCTTACTTTTCCATCAGGACCCGGCATAAACTTTATAATACGGGCCAATGGCCATTTTAAAGGATAAGTTTCCTCATCTTTGACGAGGACCATGTCTCCAACGCTTAAATTTGGATGAGGGATAAGCCATTTAGGCCGATTTTGGAGCCGATTCAAATAATCTTTGGACCATCGTGTCCAAAAACACTGTTGGATTCTGGTACATTGTTGCCAAAATTTTAACCTGTTTTCTGGTATGTGAACACAGTCTCGGTCAAGAAGAGCTACTAAAGGAGCTCCTATCAAGAAATGACCAGGGGTCAGTGGCTGAAGGTCATGAGGGTCTGATGATAATGGGAAGAGTGGTCTTGAATTCATGATCGCTTCTATTTGGGCTAGTATAGTAGCAAACTGCTCAAAAACATAATGTGAACCTTGCAACATACGGGTGATATGAAACTTCGCACTCTTTATAGCAGCCTCCCATATTCCACCCCAGTGTGGTGATCTGGGGGGTATGTATTTCCAGGTAGTGGCTATTGAAGTAACATGATCAAAAATGGGTGAATTACGAGTATTAAGGAGAGCATAGAGTTCTCTGAGTTGGTTGTGTGCCCCAAACGAAGTTGGTGGCATTATCACTAAAAATTGTAAGTGGAACTCCCCTGCGGCTCACGAAACGCTTATGGCATGCAATAAACGCTTCCGCTGAGAGGTCAGACACCAGCTCGAGGTGAACTGCCTTAGTTCCAAGGCAAACGAAAAGGGCCATGTAACATTTTGTTACTGGGGCTTTCCTAAGAGTTGACGATTTAATAAGGAATGGTCCTCCGAAGTCCACCCCTACTTGCAAAAATGGTCTTGAGGGAGTGACCCGCTCTGGGGGTAAATCAGCCATCATTTGTTGGGATGTAACTGCTTTAAGTCTGGTACAAAGAGCACACTTGTGAATAATTCGCTTCACCTCGCGGAGTCCGTTAAGTGGCCAGAATTTAGTGCGCACATTGTTGAGCACATTTTGAGGACCGCTATGGCCAAGACGTGAATTATTATGTTCGTGCCTCAGTAACAATGTAACAAACTGAGACTTGGATGGCAATAAAATAGGATGCTGTTGGTCAATAGGTACATCAGCATGGGAAAGCCGACCACCTACTCGAATAACGGAATCTTGGTCTAGGAAAACATTTAAGGACAAAAGATGCTTGTCTTGAGGGGGTTTGTTGCCTCTGAGCAATCGGATAACATGGGGGAATGCTAGGCTTTGAACCTGAATGATGAGAAATTTGCGAGACTGGAATATTTCAGCTGGAGTCAAGGGACCAAATCGCTTAGCAGAGCTTCTAATGTTACTCACAAATCTAAGTATATAAGCCATGGAACGAAGCATTTTGTTATATGATGAAAATTTTGACATAAAATCTAGCCAAGTATTAATGGGTGGGTGTACAGCTATCAGAACTGTCTTTCTCTCCTCTGGTAATTGCGACACTTGTGTAAAAGAATCGTACATAACAGTATCTGAGGAAGTGTTACTTAGGAAAGGGGGGCCATTAAACCACAAGGATGAGTCATTTGTGAGGGACATGCCACGAGAAAGCAAATCTGCAGGATTCAATTTAGATTTGATGTGCCGCCAAGAAGCTTCAGAGGTAAGTTCTTGAATTTATTTAACTCTGTTACTAACGTAGACTGTCCATTTCTCAGGAGGAGAATTTATCCATGACAACGCTACTTGAGAATCTGTCCATAATATATATGCAGAGATTGGAAGATGATTTTTAAAGATTATTGAGATTTTTGAGAACAGTTTTGCTAAAAGAACCATACCGTTGAGTTCCAATTTTGGAATAGTGAGGGGTCTGCTCAATGGTGAGACCTTGGACTTAGCAGCCACTAAATGAGAAGTAGCAGTATGATCAGTGTAGATAGTTCGCAGATAGACACAACCACCATAAGCCTTACCACTAGCATCACTGAAGCCATGCAGTTCAAAGAGTAGAGCCTCCTTATTCACTCTGATGCACCTAGGAATGGAGATGTTTTAATAAAATAATGTTATTGAGGAAGTTATTCCAATCATTCCGAACCTGAGGATTGACAATTGGGGTATCCCACTGCAATCCTAACTGCCACAGGTTTTGCATGATTAGCTTGCCTAGCACCAGTATCGGGTTCACCAGACCCAAGGGGTCATAACATTGGGAAATGATTGACAAAATCACTCGTTTTGTTAGGACACTATTGTCCAAGGAAGATGGAGTGTGAATTTTAAATGTGTCGGAAGAAGGATCCCACGTGATACCCAAAACTGTACATGGGTTCTTTTTTGAGAATAGCTCTTTGCACGAGGATTCATTAGAGAATAAGGTCTTAGAGGTGGTATTGGAATTGGTACGAAATTTGTGTAAGCTAAATCCAGAGGACCCAAGAGTTTGTCGTAAGTCAAAATACAATTGCTCCAATTCTGCCATTGAGTGAGCACCTGTCAATATGTCATCTACATATGTCTGATTCAAGAGAGCATTTCTTACATGGGGTAAATGAGAATTCTGTAGGGCTATTTCTTTTAAAACTCTGCACGCTAAATAAGGTGCACTACGTTGGCCAAAGGAAACGGTGGTAAGCTCCAAACAAGTGAACGGATCATGAGGAGAGTCCCTCCAAAGGACATTTTGCAAAAAATGAAATTTCGGGTGCATGCACACCTGCCTGAACATCTTTTCAATATCAGCAGTCAGGGCATAAGGATAAATCCGAAATCTGGTTAAAATATCGAACAACTCGGGTTGAACTCTAGGCCCTGTCAAAGTTATATCATTTAGAGAAAGAGAACTTGAAGTTTTCGAGGAGAAATCAAATACAATCCGGACCTTTGTACTGGCACTGTGGGTTTTTACGACACTGAGGTGAGGAACAAAGTACTTATGTTCGGATAGAGGGGAGAGAAGAGACAGGGGTATTACCTTAGCATGTCCCAATCTAATGTATTCTTCTAAAATATGTTTATATTCAGTTTTCAACTCAGGATTCTTTTCAAATTTCCGTTCAAGGGACGAGAATCTATTTCTTGCAGAAATAAAAGAGTCACCTAGCTGACAGTGAGCTTGAGGAGATATCAATGGTAAATGGACTTGGAACCTTCCATCAGGAAGTATTTCAGTGGAGGAAACAAATATTTGTTCGGCTCTTACATCTTCATCTGTTACTAGAGGGGGAGAAGAGACCTCTTCTTGTTTAAAGAATTTTTCTAAGATTGCATCTAGCTTAGTTTCAGTTGCCTCTGGGTTCATAGCGATATGAAAGGAGTGAAGTGCTAAATTAACATCAGCATGGAGAGACATGTAATGATGAGGCAAGGTACCTGAAATTATCCACCCTAGATGAGTATGAATCAATGTAGGAAGCCCATTTCCTAAATGTTTTATGTCAGATTTCAAAAGAAGGTGATAGATGTCGGCTCCTAGAAGGATCCCAATTTCTGACGGAGTGTCAAAAGTATCGTCGGCCAGTTCTTGGCTGATGTGGTGGGGAATATTCAATAAGTTTTTGTTAATAGAGATTTGAGGTAAGTTTTGAGTAATCTGATCAACCACGGCGCAAGAAATTGTAAATTTCGCTGAAGGGTCATGAATGGAGTGAAACTCTATCTCAGTCATTTTATTTATGGTGGTTTGACCATTAGAAATCCCTGAAATTTGAAGTGAACGAGAAACAAATTTACACTTTAAATCCTCCGATGTCTTACGAGTAACAAAGGAGCATTGGCTTCCGTTGTCCAGAAGACCTTTGACTACCATAGGGGGGCCATGAGTGGGAAAAATTAACAATTTTGCAGTTGCCAATAGCACTTGAGAAGTGCAAACCTGAGTGGCTGAGAGAGAGGTGGTGTTTGCCACCGAACCTTGAGCACGAGAGGAGCTAGAGAATCTATTTTGTGGTTGTGACCTTAGAGAGCCACCTCCACGAGAACTGACTGGAGTAGTAGAATCCAAATAAGAGTGTGACCTTAGAGAATCACTTCGTTGAGAGAGAGATTATGACCTTGGGGAGTCACCACGTTGAGAGAGATACTGTGACCTTGGGGAGTCACCACGTTGAGAGTGCGAAGGGGTTGAAGACATTCTATGCGTTGGAGAGGATAATGAGTTTACTGCTACATTACGAGGGGTAGATAAGTGCAATAGTGAGTGATGTTTTCCATTACAAATATCACACACTCTGGATGACCCACACCCATTTAAAGAATGCTTTGTACCTAAACAATTGTAACAAAGTTTGTTGAGTTTGACAAAATTCAATCTGTCTGAGACAGACATATGAACAAATCTGGTGGTCGCTAGACGCATGGAAAGTATCTTCATATAGGTACTTATACTTCCCAAGTGAGGTCATCGCATTCGACATATTAGATAACAAAATAAAACATCTGAAGTTTTGGTAGATGAAATATCGAACAGAAATATTAAATTAGGTGAATAATAACTACACTTTTTATAAAACTATTGATTCAAAAATTATAATAATTATAAACCGTAAGTGTCCAGCGCGTTTAAAAAAATGATCATAAACTACAAGTAGGACGGACCTGTATATATATACTTTGTGTACTTTACAGCTACATACACAAATCCAAGTAGTAACAATTCAATCGTTTAAAAATTATTGATTTTCATAATTTATCACTTGAAGATGATAAGATTTCTTTATTTAGTTACTTAATACACAAAAACATCAGAACAAGTACACATTGTTAGTGGGAAATTCGAATGGCCAACAAATTAAGTAAACTATCTATTGCAGTTTTAAAACTTTTTCAAATTCGTAAAATGTTTTTTGCGAACTTTGATGTACAGGGTGCTGCTTCGGAACGCATCACATTATTCACGTTCCAATTTTTTTTTATAACCAGTACCCGAATAGGAACTGTGTGTTATCAAGAAAATATGCAGAGTAGCTCATTGGTTTTGACCTTAGGAAGAAATGGGCAAAATCCACTAAACAACCTGTATCTCGGTTACAAAGACCATAAAATCCAAAAAATGTAGTATCCATAGGGGAAAGGGGGGATAATTCAACCACTTTTTAATGTTTTGCCTAAATTATAGCAATAAAAACAAATTTTGTTAATTATTTTGCTTTGCATAATTAGTTCAACACCTTATCAAATTATTTATAACACTTTGAACTTGAAATCACATATGGAAAATAGTTTTTTGAAATTTTCAAAAATATTTGCAATTTGGTTGAAACTACCGCAGTAGTGAGGTAGTTTCAACCACGAAGTGGGGTAGATTCAACCTATGATTTAATATAGTCATTTCTTATTTAAAACTCAATATTTATTATATTTATTAAGCAACATACATAAGAATATATAAAAAAATATATATATATATATATAGCCCGTTCAGTATTAAAACCGTTGCACGTCACATCTGTCATAACTGTACTATGTTGCCAAGCCCTTGAAATAATATGAGAATCTAGTATATGTCAAATGAAGTTTATCAAATATTCTAGGTTAGGTTTAGTTATTGATGGTTATTGCGTGCAAAGAAACTTCGACTTATTTCAGTTACATACAGAGATGTTACATGTAAAATTTCAATTTATATGTTAACCGTACAGCTCTAAGAAATTCTTATTTTAAAAACTATGGAATTATTTTTAGCACTAAAAAGGTATGTATGGGATAGTTAACACTTTTATTTGTATGTTTATACCACACACTTAATTAGCTAGAAGTTATGGAACTATTCTAGTATTTAAAATGCATGTATGTATAAATAGTATCAAGGAAAAAATATTCTCTAATATAATTTTTAGGTTACAATTACCTAAGTACATGTTGGCTTCTAAAATGTTGTCACTACAATATAAAAGATTGATGTAAGGTTTACAGACAAATTATAAATAAAAAAGTTCTGATAACCTGGATCTACCTCCTTTTTAAAGGTAGGCAATTTTATTTTATATTTTGGTGAAATAAATCTTAAAATTTTTTTAGAAAAGCCGGGATGTGAAGCTTTAGTGTGTAGGTCATTTTCAACAAGGAAAATCATCCTGAGATATATGATCATTGATCATAGCAAAAGAAAATTGTGCAGCAAGCACCACCACAGCTCAGAAAAGAAGAGCAAATCCATTCTATTCTCCGAGTGAAGGTATATGCAAATGATTGACTAAATCGTAGCACTGAAATCAATACATATTATAATTATCAGTATATTGGTGAATTATTTATCACTCCATCATCTTCTAATCAATCCATATTTATATTTACCAATTTGTTTTAGCTCTCCAGCACCTACCGCAACTGAAAGTAGTACTAATGAATGATTGATCGAATGAGACCTTTCAATTCAATAAAAACTATTAAATTAATTCTTTGTAGTTTTTATAAAACTTTGTGATATACACATGTACCTTTAGAAAATGCTGCCTGAATTACTTATTTTGAATATCATGATTAAAATAAAATGATAAATAATGCCACCCTAATTTTTATGGAATTGTTTTATTAAAAAGAAACATTGCAAATTTATAAATTAGTTACTACACCGAAAAGTTTGTAATACTATTTTTTTAAATAAGGTAGAACAATAATTGTCAAATAGAAATCTTTCAAATTTGAGAGGTTCACGGACAAACCAATTCCAACCCGCAACTTCTGGAATGCATCTATCGGCTTGCTTGGCAGTACCCTGTATTAACTCAATAGGATTTTTAAAAAGATGGTAGGTAATACTTTGTGACTATACTGTTCTATCAAATCCACAATGTATTTTGTTGGGGGGTTTGTTTCTGAAAAAAACATTTATTGAAAGGGCAGTATTCAAATAACCTATATCATTATTTTTGTAAAAATAAAAGTAAAACAGCATTTATTGTCTATTAGGTATAATTTGAAGTAAGAATTTTGAATGTATTAAACTAGTTGTGTAGTCTTCTGAATTCTAACATATAATTTGCTATATCACTGTTCAAATACAGTTTGTATCTACTTACTTGGCTGTAATATAAATAAGCTCAGCTTCAACATTTGTTGATTGAATTCTATATTGTGTCAATAACCTAATATTATCGAAAAGCATTGTCCATAATTTATTAAAGGTTCAGAAAGATTCAATAGTAAGTAATTGGTTTTCAAACCATTTAAAAACATGTTCTCCATTCATTTTCCCATGATAATAACTCAACTGAGATTCATATAAAAATGTGCTTTCTGCTCCATCAATATAACCATTTTCATTCTCAGCATGTAATACAAAAAATATCTAGAATAAAAACAATTTTGCATTCTAAAATTTTACATTATCATTGTAACATACCTTTTGACATGAACAGCCTGCAGCACCATTTTGGAAAATTCAGGATTCATTAATAAAAACAAATTTATACAGTGGTTTATTTTTGTTGAAAGTTCCATAAGTCCTCTTTGTGGATGTATCATATTTTAGTAAACTACTCAGAAACATTCTACATTTAATAATTATTGTTCTTCCTCCAATTACTGCAGTAACATTCCTAAAGTGACATGATTATCTATAAAAAAATGTCCATGTATAATTGCCAAGTATTAAGAATAATGTAACAGAATATAATAAATACAGTTGATTGGGTATAACATTAAACTGTAACGAGTTATTTTTTTTTCTGCTTTTTGCAAGTTTAATTTTTTAATTTTTTTTATTTATTCCGTAATATATTTTATTTTACCACTAGGGTGTATATAACTCGTTACTTTACAACCCTTTCGACTACCGCAGTGATTTATTTTTTTGCTATTACCGGTGTATATTTTAGTATAAGTCCGAGTTACGCAAATCCAACTTCTACCATACACAATTTATTCATTTCCGATATTTAAATTTTTCAACTGAAAGGACGCCCGGTATATACAACATTTTAATTTAATCGAGAGCCGTCTAGTATACTTACAAGTTTTTGTCGAAACTAGATAGATTTCACGTTTTAATTCCCACACCGAAGAATGTAACTAAAATTTTGGATATAAATTCGGAAACAATTCATTTTTGGTTGCTTCTTATTCGCGCTCCGAACTTCATTCCGTCTGGCTTCTTATTTGCTCTCGAAAAGAATCAGTTCCTTTTTCGGCTCTAAGCATTCTCCGTTAAACGTTCTTCCGAAAAACCGAAAAACCGTAGTGCGAAAAGTTTGTGTATTCCATATTCCGATTGTGTGTGGGCTGTATTTATTAAGGTAAATAAATTTTAACAAATAAACTGTGTATTCGAAACTTTCCGTATCGCCGCTTATTATTAAATTGTTGAATGTATTTTTTTTTGAAAATTTTCCGACCGGCTATTTTTTTCTTTTGTTGTTGAACTGAAATTCGTTTTTTTTATTTTGTTTCTCTTATCTGAAAATAAAGATTTGTCAACCGTAATTTGATTTCGAATTTTTATCTACTGCGTTTATTATATATTAATTAACTGATGTGAATTATTAGTGGATTCTCGAATTATTTTATGCTTTTGGTTGTCAGTAGTTTTAAATTAAATTGATATCCAAGTGGATTAGGTATAATATTTTAAAGTTTATGCTAGTACGAATATTTTTACTCTGTGTGTCGATAGTTGGGTATCGTTTAACTCTGGGAAAATATTTTTTTTTAATTGTTACCGGCTTTAGTTAGATTCAAGGGTTAATCAGACTTGGAAGAGGCTTAGCCACAATTTGTTTGATTTCCCGGCAGATCTAATTCGTTCTTAAATTTTATTTTTTTGGAATAATAGTTACCGGCTTTAGTAGATTCAAGGGTTAATCAGACTTGGAAGAGGCTTAGCCACAATTTGTTTGATTTCCCGGCAGATCTAAATCGTTCTTTTCCCGTTCCGTAGAATCATTATTTATATTTTTTTTCTCCCCGTCGGAATAATAGTTACCGGCTTTAGTTAGATTCAAGGGTTAATCAGACTTGGAAGAGGCTTAGCCACAATTTGTTTGATTTCCCGGCAGATCTAACTCGTTCTTAAATTTTATTTTTTTGGAATAATAGTTACCGGCTTTAGTAGATTCAAGGGTTAATCAGACTTGGAAGAGGCTTAGCCACAATTTGTTTGATTTCCCGGCAGATCTAAATCGTTCTTTTCCCGTTTCGTAGAATCATTATTTATATTTTTTTCTCCCCGTCGGAATAATAGTTGCCGGTTTCATTTGGATTCAAGGGTTAATCAGACTTGGAAGAGGCTTAGCCACAATTTGTTTGATTTCCCGGCAGATCTAAATCGTTCTTTTCCCGTTTCGTAGGATCATTATTTATATTTTTTTTCCCCCGTCGGAATAACAGTTGCCGGTTTCATTTGGATTCAAGGGTTAATCAGACTTGGAAGAGGCTTAGCCACAATTTGTCTGATTACCCGGCAGATCTAAATCGTGCATTAGGGACCCCGTAAAACCCGGTAGATTTGAACCGTATTTGATAACCTGACCGTTAAGTCCGTTAAAATCCCAGATATAGGTAATACATACCTCATTTTATTTTCCCTGTTAATTTGTTTGTCACTAAAGAATTATTCGTAAAATAGACCACAGAGTATTAATAGATTAAAGTTTTGAATTCCTATTATTTTCATTTTTAATCGCAATTTATTGATTGGAGAACCAAGATTTGGCTTTTCCGGATTTTCACTAGTTAGTTAAATTTAATTCAACAAGACCCCTGGAATTTTCCGTAACCTCCATCTGAGGCTATCTGGAACTCTTGACGCTAGGAGTCAAGGGGCCGTGGAGCAAACCACGTTAATAATCTGGCGCCCGAGATTTAAAAACCCGAATTTTGCATCAAGGGTGTCCATAGTGACGTGTTCTTGCGGCAGGAGCCACGTGTAAGAAGGGAGGCACGTTACAAAATGGCGCCCGAGCAGGGACCTAATTGTTGATAACAGTAGAATCAGTTTTCCATTTTTTTTAGCGTTTATTTGTGCTTAGACCGTTTAAGTCTGTTTTGACTATTTTCTGCCGTATGTTTTTTGTTAGAGCAGGGACCCAATTGTTGATTACTGTAAGATCAGTTTAATACCGTTTTCCATTTTTTTTAGCGTTTATTTGTGCTTGGACCGTTTAAGTCTGTTTTGACTATTTTCTGCCGTATTTTTTTTTGTTAAAGCAGAGACCCGATTGTTGATTACAATAGGATCAGTTTAATACCGTTTTAAATTTTTATTTTTTTTTTGAAGCGTTTTTTCGCTTGGACCGGTTAAGTCTGTGTTGACTGTTTTTTTGTTTACCGTATTATTGCAGAGAGTTGATTATTTGTTAGAGCTGGAACCGTTATTCCGTTTCCGTTATTTTACCGTATTGTTAAAGAGACCTGATTATAGCAGGAACTGAAATACAGCTGTGGATATTTTTTTTTAGCGTATTGTTGCTGGACCGTTTATACTGTTTTACGGGTTTTTTTTGCCCATTGTTGATTTGAACAGGGACCGTTATTTTAGTATAATATACTATTTTTTTTTCCGTATTGTAAATTTCAATAGCGAACGTTTTGCCGGTGCTAGATTTTTCTTTTTTTTTCCGCCTTTGTTGCTTTTTTATTTTGAAAAGAAGAAATATTGCTCCGCGATCCGCCATAGACCAAGAGGAATATCCGACCGCTATGGCAACTCCACCGATAAATGTACACGATTGGAAGGTGTCTTTTGGAAACCGGGAAGATCCTGCTGCATTCATCGAAAGAATCGAAGAAATCTGTACCGCAAGGAATGTCCAGAAAGACAATCTGCTTCCGGTGTTACCCGAATTACTGTCCGGTGAGCCCGCTCTTTGGTACCGGAATAACCGCAGCAGATACTCTACCTGGGAGGAATTTGAAACAGATTTCCGTATTTTCTTCTACCCCGTTAATTACGAAGACGACTTGGAAGCTGAGATAGGCCGTCGTCTACAACGAAGGAATGAATCCGCCGCCACATACATCACCGAACTCCAGACTTTGATGCGAAGGCATGGAAAGCTAACTCCCGAACAGCAGTTAGCATGGCTGTACCGCAACCTGTTGCCGGAATACCGTCTGCAAGTCCGAAAAGGGGACTTTGACGATTTTTCCTCCTTTTGTCAGGTGGTCAGGGAATATGAGCTCCTCAGGAAGGAACTCCAGTCTATACCCAACCACACTGGACCGAACCGGGGACCAAATCCCCGTCCGCAGTCAATGAGTTCGCCGAGATATGGACCTTCTCACAACACGATGCCTGGGCCATCCAGAGAGCCCATCGCCGGTCCCAGCCAACCGTCACCGACCGATACTCCGCCGCCGCCTGATACTACTCGTCAACCTTCAGGACAATATTCCCGTCAACTCATCTGTTTCCGTTGTGGTGAGTCTGGACATTATAGGAATAACTGTCAAAACCCGCCAAAAATATTCTGTTCTCGTTGCCAGAAGGAAGGAGTATTTTCCCGAGACTGTTCCTGCAGGAGGCAGGAAAACTAAAACGAAGCTGTACCGAGGAGAGGCCGACACAGCTTCCGCAAATCTTTGCCTCTCATACCGAACCGCCAGCAGAAATGAACGACCCCCGACCGCACATAGACGTTGAAATAGGAAATCATATGTTTAGAGCATTATTGGATACCGGAGCAGCAAAGTCGTATATTGGTGATCAGGTAGCTAAGACTTTTTCCCAAAGAAAGCAAACTACCTCTCGTCAAGCTGCGAAGGCCCGTTAAGCTAATGGAAATCTAGTCTCCATCACCGACATATATGAGCTGAAATGGAAAATCAATGACGTCACAATGGAGGGTTCGTTGGAGCATTTCCCTGGTCTAATAACCGACATTGTATTAGGACATGATGTCCTCCGAAAGTATAATTTCCGGCTGGAGTTAGGAACCGGAGAAATATACGTGAATGATGAGTTAGTGAGGCGTTCACAATTGGCCAGTCCTGTTGGAATATTGGAGGCCGTGAACAGGCCTATGAAAGAAGTCAATTCTGCTGTACCGATAATCTGTAGAGAAGAAACCCCCCACCGTCTTAGGAAAAACCGCCGTTCTGTAAATCTGTCTTGTTCCGAAGTCTCTGCGTCTTCCCTGGTGTTAGGGGTTGGCGAGGAGCAATCTGTTTCCGAAGTCTCTGCGTCTTCCCTGGTGTTAGGGGTTGACAAGGAGCAACCTGTTTCCGAAGTCTCTGCGTCTTCCCTGGAGTTAGGGGTCGACAAGGAGCAAATTCGTTCCGAAGTCTCTGCGTCTTCCCTGGTGTTAGGGGTTGACAAGGAGCAACCTGTTTCCGAAGTCTCTGCGTCCTCCCTGGAGTTAGGGGTGGACAAGGAGCAAATTCGTTCCGAAGTCTCTGCGTCTTCCCTGGAGTTAGGGGTCGACAAGGAGCAACCTGTTTCCGAAGCCTCTGCGCCCTCCCTGGTGTTAGGGGTTGGCAAGGAGCAAACCATTTCTGTAACATCTGCGTTCTCCCTGGAAGATTTAGGGGATGACAAGGAGTATGATTGGATAGGATGTCCGTTGGGAACCATCATTCCAGTTACAGAAAGAAATTTATCGAAAGAACAGACAGACAGACTAAACATTTTCCTAGACCAAGAATTACCGAAATTTGGATCCTTGCGAGGTCCAACTACGCTAGTTGAGCATGAAATCCGTTTGCTGCAACCACGTCCGATCAAACAGAGATACCGACCCCAGAATCCGAAAATGCAGGAAATCTGCAATGCTGAAATAGACGCCATGTTGGCAGAGGGAGTGATTGAACCCTCTACAAGTCCGTGGAGCTCTCCAATAGTCATTGTGAAGAAAAAAGATGGGAAAAACCGTTTCTGTATCGACTTCCGAAAAGTCAACGAGGTAACAATGAAGGATGCTTACCCTCTTCCGTTTATTAATGCTATACTGGATAAACTGCGAAAAGCCAAGTACATTTCCAGTTTGGATTTGAAGAGTGGGTACTGGCAAGTTCCGTTAACCTCCGAAAGTAAACCCATTACCGCCTTTACCGCACCGGGACGTGGATTGTTTCAATTCACGGTTCTTCCGTTTGGTTTACATTCTGCACCCGCTACATTCCAGAGACTGGTTGACCGACTGATAGGCCCAGAGCTGGATCCATATGCATTCGCTTATCTGGATGACATTATCGTTCTGGGGCAAACGTTCGATCAACATCTGGAAAATCTGTCCGAAGTGTTCCGCCGATTACGAGGAGCACGGCTGAAACTCAACCCGGAGAAATGTCATTTCTGTCTACCGTCCATGAAATACTTAGGACATGTAATTACTGGAGATGGAATCCGTACCGATCCAGAGAAGGTCGAAAGTATCATAAAATTTACAGCCCCAAGAAATATCCGAGAGATGAGAAGGTTTTTGGGAGTTGCCTCCTGGTATAGGAGGTTTGTACCATCGTTTTCAGAAAAGGTAGCTCCGTTAACTAAGCTACTCCGTAAATCTCAGCGATGGAAATGGGCTGAAGAACAAGAAGCTGCTTTCACTAAGATTAAAACCTGTCTGTCAGAAGCACCCGTCTTAAGTTGTCCTGATTTTACCGTACCGTGCACTCTGCAGACCGATGCCTCCGAATATGGTTTGGGAATAGCCCTTACCCAGCAGAAGGATGGTCACGAACACGTGGTAGCGTATGCAAGTCGCACCCTGAGTCCTACCGAGAAAAATTACTCCGTAACCGAAAAAGAATGTCTTGCTATTGTTTGGGGGATTGAAAAGATGCGTCCTTATTTAGAGGGCTACCATTTCACGGTTGTTACCGATCATCAATCTCTTAGATGGCTGCATTCCATATCTAGTCCGTCCGGACGTTTAGCCAGGTGGAGTATTTTTCTACAACAGTATGATTTCGAGATACAGTACCGTAAAGGTGCTCTAAATCGTGTGGCCGACGCTTTGTCAAGAAACCCGCTACCCATGACCGCTGAGACCGACCCACCGTCTGCACTATGTTTGACCGATGTAACCGCCGAATGTTCGTGGTACCGGAACAAGAAGGAAGAGGTCCTGAAGGATCCAGAGAAGTTTCCGGACTACTGCATTAAAGAAGACCGTCTATACCGTCATTTCTGGGACATACACGATTTCAGAGAGCCAGAAATGTCCGATCCCTGGAAACTGTGTATAGCAAAGCCCGACCGAACCCGGGTGTTGCAAGAAAACCATGATGCTCCAAACGCCTAGGAAACACCTAGGAATTGCTAAAACCATCACCCGGATTGCAAAATTGTACTATTGGCCAGGAATGTTCAGGGACATCACCAAATACGTGAGGAGATGTTTGCAATGTCAAAAGTACAAACCGTCGCAACAAAAGCTCCCAGGGAAGATGCAACCGTCATCGAATCGGCAACCATGGCAAACCGTTAGTTCCGATATAATTGGACCGTTACCCAGAAGTAAGAAAGGGAACTGTTACATCATTATGTTCCAAGACCGATTCACTAAATGGGTACAGTGTAAACCGTTAAGGAATGCTACTGCCAGTAGCATAAGCACTGCTTTTTACGAGGAAATCTTGACGATATTTGGATGCCCCCGTACCGTACTGACCGACAATGGAACTCAGTATGCCAGCAAGGTGTTCAAGGATATGCGGAGTGGGTTAGGAATCCGACACCGTTTCACTCCGCCGTATACACCGCAAGCAAATCCAGTAGAACGAGCCAACCGCACCCTGAAGACAATGATTGCGCAATACTGCGAAGCGGATCACCGAGACTGGGATGTAAGGTTGCCGGACTTGAAGTTTGCAATGAATAATTCAAGACACGACTCGACTGGATTCACACCTGCCTTCCTTAATTTTGGGAGAGAACCCGAGACACCGAAATCCTTCAGAAGAGAGGCTGAAAACGACACCGAGAAAAGTCCGGAAGAAGACGCCGGATTGGACGACCCTACCGAAGAAGACCCGAAACCGCATCTCTTGCGAGTAGAGAAACTGCAAGAATGCTTCGAACTTGTCCGTCTGCACCTGTCCCGAGCGTTTACCAGTCAAAGTCGTCACTATAATCTGCGCCGTAGAGACTGGAAGTGCACTATCGGAGACAAAGTCATGAAGAAGGATCATACACTATCCTCTGCCGTTGATCACGTCGCCGCGAAACTCGCTCCGAAATATTCCGGGCCGTACGAAGTCGTACGTGTTATTTCCCCCGTTGTATATGACTTACGAGATGAAAAAGGAAAAAGGTATAATCGTATACATGTGAAAGACTTGAAACCCGCCATTGACTGAACATTTTATTTTGCTCCCGTTGTGGACAAATGGACCGAACGACCCCGCCCCGCGCTGGAAGTATCCAGACGCTGCTCCAGGTCATACCGAAGACAGGCGTCCCGTGGAAGAGGACCGCCCCATCCACACCAAGCGACCCTACGCCGACGTTCCAGGCTGTGAGACGCTACACCCTGGATCACCGTTTTGTTTTCTCACCTTTTTTATTATTAGGTGTAAGTTGTTGTTTAAAAAAAAAATGTAATGTCCGAAAGTTGCACTTTCGCTCATTCATTTTTTTTTTACCGAAGTAAAGGGGGTGTGTAACGAGTTATTTTTTTTTCTGCTTTTTGCAAGTTTAATTTTTTAATTTTTTTTATTTATTCCGTAATATATTTTATTTTACCACTAGGGTGTATATAACTCGTTACTTTACAACCCTTTCGACTACCGCAGTGATTTATTTTTTTGCTATTACCGGTGTATATTTTAGTATAAGTCCGAGTTACGCAAATCCAACTTCTACCATACACAATTTATTCATTTCCGATATTTAAATTTTTCAACTGAAAGGACGCCCGGTATATACAACATTTTAATTTAATCGAGAGCCGTCTAGTATACTTACAAGTTTTTGTCGAAACTAGATAGATTTCACGTTTTAATTCCCACACCGAAGAATGTAACTAAAATTTTGGATATAAATTCGGAAACAATTCATTTTTGGTTGCTTCTTATTCGCGCTCCGAACTTCATTCCGTCTGGCTTCTTATTTGCTCTCGAAAAGAATCAGTTCCTTTTTCGGCTCTAAGCATTCTCCGTTAAACGTTCTTCCGAAAAACCGAAAAACCGTAGTGCGAAAAGTTTGTGTATTCCATATTCCGATTGTGTGTGGGCTGTATTTATTAAGGTAAATAAATTTTAACAAATAAACTGTGTATTCGAAACTTTCCGTATCGCCGCTTATTATTAAATTGTTGAATGTATTTTTTTTTGAAAATTTTCCGACCGGCTATTTTTTTCTTTTGTTGTTGAACTGAAATTCGTTTTTTTTATTTTGTTTCTCTTATCTGAAAATAAAGATTTGTCAACCGTAATTTGATTTCGAATTTTTATCTACTGCGTTTATTATATATTAATTAACTGATGTGAATTATTAGTGGATTCTCGAATTATTTTATGCTTTTGGTTGTCAGTAGTTTTAAATTAAATTGATATCCAAGTGGATTAGGTATAATATTTTAAAGTTTATGCTAGTACGAATATTTTTACTCTGTGTGTCGATAGTTGGGTATCGTTTAACTCTGGGAAAATATTTTTTTTTAATTGTTACCGGCTTTAGTTAGATTCAAGGGTTAATCAGACTTGGAAGAGGCTTAGCCACAATTTGTTTGATTTCCCGGCAGATCTAATTCGTTCTTAAATTTTATTTTTTTGGAATAATAGTTACCGGCTTTAGTAGATTCAAGGGTTAATCAGACTTGGAAGAGGCTTAGCCACAATTTGTTTGATTTCCCGGCAGATCTAAATCGTTCTTTTCCCGTTCCGTAGAATCATTATTTATATTTTTTTTCTCCCCGTCGGAATAATAGTTACCGGCTTTAGTTAGATTCAAGGGTTAATCAGACTTGGAAGAGGCTTAGCCACAATTTGTTTGATTTCCCGGCAGATCTAACTCGTTCTTAAATTTTATTTTTTTGGAATAATAGTTACCGGCTTTAGTAGATTCAAGGGTTAATCAGACTTGGAAGAGGCTTAGCCACAATTTGTTTGATTTCCCGGCAGATCTAAATCGTTCTTTTCCCGTTTCGTAGAATCATTATTTATATTTTTTTCTCCCCGTCGGAATAATAGTTGCCGGTTTCATTTGGATTCAAGGGTTAATCAGACTTGGAAGAGGCTTAGCCACAATTTGTTTGATTTCCCGGCAGATCTAAATCGTTCTTTTCCCGTTTCGTAGGATCATTATTTATATTTTTTTTTTCCCCGTCGGAATAACAGTTGCCGGTTTCATTTGGATTCAAGGGTTAATCAGACTTGGAAGAGGCTTAGCCACAATTTGTCTGATTACCCGGCAGATCTAAATCGTGCATTAGGGACCCCGTAAAACCCGGTAGATTTGAACCGTATTTGATAACCTGACCGTTAAGTCCGTTAAAATCCCAGATATAGGTAATACATACCTCATTTTATTTTCCCTGTTAATTTGTTTGTCACTAAAGAATTATTCGTAAAATAGACCACAGAGTATTAATAGATTAAAGTTTTGAATTCCTATTATTTTCATTTTTAATCGCAATTTATTGATTGGAGAACCAAGATTTGGCTTTTCCGGATTTTCACTAGTTAGTTAAATTTAATTCAACAAGACCCCTGGAATTTTCCGTAACCTCCATCTGAGGCTATCTGGAACTCTTGACGCTAGGAGTCAAGGGGCCGTGGAGCAAACCACGTTAATAATCTGGCGCCCGAGATTTAAAAACCCGAATTTTGCATCAAGGGTGTCCATAGTGACGTGTTCTTGCGGCAGGAGCCACGTGTAAGAAGGGAGGCACGTTACAAAACTTATACTTACTTGCTTCATAAACGCTGTAAATAGTATCAGGAATAAATGCATCAACTATTGCAGTATTATTAAGTTTCATTTATACGTTTTTTTGGATGTGACTTCAACTTTGACAACTCATTACTGCTTGTGAAAAATTACTCACAGTTCTTTGCAGTTTTTGTCACAACATAACCCCAAAAATGTCAAGACGTCAACTGAACCTGAAATAAACCATTTTAATCGCGGCAACAGCGCGCATTTTTGCCAACATAAAAAGTTTTTATTAAGACTGACGTTAGTTTGAGTTTAATATTTAATTAACCTACGAGCTGTATTTGATATGAAATTAATTACGAAACCTTTCTTTAAACATTTATTTATATTCTTTAATACAATGCGACCTACAAATTTCAATATTTAGTGAGTTTAGAGAGGCTTAACATAGTGATTGACAGAGGATTGACAGCAGCAATCGAATGACATGATATAAACGAACGTCTCTTTTTCGACACTTTGATGACGTGCAACGGTTTTTGTACTGAACGGGCTATATAAAACATAAACTGGACATATGAAAAAATAGAAATAACATTTCGAATAATTTTATCGGACGATCCATCCTTTGAAATTATATTTAAATGTGTATATAGACGATGTTCGTGCCGTTCCACGTGATGATGGTATGGGAAGGATTGAAATAATATCTTCTCGTTCTACACACGAAATATCATCTATGTTCGGAAAGACAAATGAATTCGAATTATTCTTTCTTCTTAAAAATTTTATTTCGTAATCATTTAGTGTCTTCTTAATAACCTTTCCAATATAATAACATTCTGTCATTTTAGAGAAGAATCGCACCATTACCAAATCTTCTTCTTTTATTAGATATTCTGTGTCATCCAGAAGTGGGAAACTGTCAAGCGACTCATCATCATTATCAGAGTCTGCAAGATGCACGGATATGTCTGATTCAGAGGAACTGACAACTTCTTGGGGAACTATTTTACATTTGACTTTCTGCCCAGAACTCTTTAAAGATAATTTTCTCTCTCGTTCTTTTTCTAAGGACTCCTTTTGAGTCAGCTCAGGAGTCGACGTATATATTTTAGATTTTGTTTCTCTTTTCCTCTTAACAATTTTTTGACGTTGATCTATTTTCGGATATGGTCGAATGTTTTGTAATAAATTGGCTTCTTGTGAATTATCTTTTTCATTTTGATTTTCTGATGTCATGGTGGAGTTGTCTGCTTTACTTGATTTATTAATTTCAATATTAGTAACAGTGCTAGCTGCAAAATCATCATCCGAAAAGGCTAGTCTATTTATCGGCCATAGTCCAGGTTTTTTAAATGAATTAATTATATTATTAATTATAAATGCACGAAAATATGCCAGTTTACTCATTTCACCAATATTTCCAATGGAAATTGTTTTGCCCGGATGGGAAAGTAGCCAATCATCATAAGCCACGGCCAAAGCAGATTTAAATGGGGCATACAGACCAATATCCAATATCCATATAAAAAGAAAGACGATAGATTCTTATCACGTGATCAGACAAAAAGGTATGCTGGTTTATACGCCGAGAGCACAGGAAGAGGGCAGAAAGAACAGTTCCCGATCGACATTCGGTGAGGTTGCCAGTTAGCGTCCACAGTAGCCATTGGTCATCGATCCGAAAGGCAATCCAGCTACATGCATTCAGTCTGTTGATATGCTCTCTTTGTTAAATCGAACAAAGGTATTATGACTAAAATTACACCCATGACTCTGTCAGGGAATACGGTATATCGGTCCAGAACTCTACAAGAGTGTGGCCAATCTGGTAAAATGAGGAAAAAACACTAAAAACTAAGGAAATGTAGCCATTGGAGGCAAGAGAAAGGAAGAGGTTGCTATAGGAGCCAAGATGAAGAGAAAAAGCGACTAAGCAGTCATAAAGAAAACGGAAAATAAAAGAAAAAACTCCAGTGTATCGCTTTTGTAGGAGAACGATAGCGAAACTCCAAGAGAATGACGCGGTGGCCTAAAGTAAGGAAGAAAACGAAAACGGAAATAATAAAAATAATGGTCAACTAAAACTCAATTGTACCGTTTTTTTAGGAGAACGATAGCGAAACTCCAAGAGAATGGCGCGGTTGCCTAAAGTAAGGAAGAAAACGAAAACAATAATGATAAACTAAAAACTCCATTGTACCGTTTTTTAGAACGATAGCGAAACTCCAAGAGAATGACGCGGTTTCTGAAGTAAGTGGCTCTACGTTAGTTATAAAATACAAAAATTACCATTTGTTTGTGAAACGGTAAAAAAACTCGATGTAGCAAAAAGTTAGGTACTTGACAACAGGAGCCAACAATTTGAATGGCATAAAATCCATTTCGAACGGAATGAATGAAATGCGGGATAGGAAAAGGAATTAGTGGGCAATAGGGTTATACTAGATTGACTGTGTCAATATTATTGTCTTGTTCATTGTCTAAGTCATCTGGAAGGTTTTCGTCAACGTCAATAAATTGGTTTTTCAGATCTGAAACATGCCAGGTCTCTGAGATTATAAACAAGTCGAGGAATTACTTTATGGACAATACATGGAATAAATTTAGGGGCAAATTTTGCTGCAAAGTTATCATTTTTGGATGAAAGTACATAATTCTTTTTCCATAGGCGGTCACCGACATGATATTCTTCATCTCTTTTTCGTAAATTATAATACTTTGTATTTCTGTCATGGGCTTGCTTGAGTTTTAAGCGTACATCAATAAAAAGTTTCGGGAGGGTTTGTAGGTCGTCAATGAGTTGTAATTTGTCTGCATTATTGATTGAATTGTTAGCATTTTCGGAAATTGCACCATAAAAATTTCCACTTAACGGTACGTTTCTGGCAAAATTCAACAAAGCGGGAGAGTAACCTGTAACGTCATGTTTTGCGGTTCTTATTGCTTGCGCAACTTTATGCAAAGATGCATCCCAATTTTTGTGAGAGGAATTGTCATGAATGTAACAACGTAAGGCAGTAACTATAGTTTTGTTCGTCCGTTCTGTATGGTTAGCTTGTGGGTGATAGCGTGCATTGAAGAAAATTTTTTGTACTTTATATTGATCCATCAAATTTTTAAAGAGAGAAGAGGTAAAGACTGTGCCATTGTCGACGGAAAATATTTGCGGAACTCCAAAAATAAGAAAAACTTGATTTTCGATAAATTTAACATTACCAGCAGCTGTGGCATTCTGCATGGTGTGGACGAGACAAAATTTAGTAAACCAGTCTGTTATAACGAGAACAAATCTATTGCCATTTTTGGATCTGGGGTATGGACCTATTAAATCAGCTGAGATCCATTACCAAGGGAAATTAATGTCTTTATACTGGCCCATTATACCAGCTTTAGGTAAATATTGGGTTTTGCAGGAAGAGCAAACGGAACATTTATTGATATAACGAGATACAGTGCTTCTAAGTTTTGGCCAATAGTAGATTTCAGAAATTCGAGCGATGGTTTTGGAAATGCCGAGATGTGCACTAGTTTGATCGTCATGAAAAGTCTTTAGGACATCAATCCTGTTTGGGGTGGGGACTACAATTTTCCAATTGGATAAATTACTAGATATAGGGTTTGGGGAGAAGACATGTTTGTAGAGGGCATTATTTTCTACTTTAAAAGTGGGGAATGACTCGGGATTATTATTGACTTCATCAATCATAGCGGTATACCAAGTATCTGGCTTGAAGGTAGTGACATCAATCACTGAAATATCTGGAAATGAACGGGAAAGTGCATCACTGACAACCATAGTGGTTCCTTTTCTATGTTTGATTTCAAAATCAAACTGCGATAGTCTGAGTGAAAGACGAGCTAAACGTCCAGAGGGGTTAGAGAGTTTTGATGGATACTGTAAGGATGAATGATGAGTTTCGAGTGTGAAATGAGTTCCTTCCACATAACCTCTAAATTTTTCTACACCAAAAATTACGCCTAAAAGTTCTTTTTCAGTGGTACTGTATTTTCTTTCGGTTTTGTTCAATGTACGGCTTGCATATGCGATAGGCTGTTCGATACCATCACATTGTTGATATAAGATTGCACCAAGTCCGGTGTCACTAGCGTCAGTCAGTATAATGAATTCTTTTGAAAAGTCAGGGCTTGCAAGAATGGGGCTAGAAGTAAGTCGTTTTTTGACTTCGATAAAAGCATTTTCAGCCTCAGGGGACCAAAAAATTGGTTGTCCTTTTTTTCTGCCATGAAGAAGGTCAGTTATTGGGGAGCAAACGGTAGAGAAATCTTTGATGAATCGGCGATACCAGCCAATTAAGCCAATAAGTATTTTGACTTCGGTAGTGTTTTTGGGAGAAGGGTAGTTAAGGATAGCGGAATCTTTTCTTCATCTGTTCGAAGACCAGCTTTGTCGACTACAAAACCAAGAAATTTAAGGGAATCTCGACAGAATTCACATTTTTGAAAATTTACGGTAAGGTTTGCCTCTTTAAGACGAAGATATAACTTATTAAGTATTTCTAAATGAAGTTCGAAGGTAGGGGTAGCAATAATGATGTCATCCAAATAACAAAAACAGTATGGCCTTAAAGGAGGGTCTATAACCATGTCCATTAAACGTGCCATAGTTTTGGGGGCGTTAATTAGACCATAAGGAGTGGTCGTAAATTCAAATAAACCTAAGCCATAGACAGTGAAAGCAGTTTTGGGACGTTGGGCGCCAATTTGAAACGGCAAATGGCTGTAACCTCAAAGGGCACCAGCTCGAAGGGCTCCGGCTAGAGACTCCTCTCAAGGGTGATTCGACCCCAAGTTTATGTCACACAAGGATAACAGAAGGGTTGTAAAAATTGAGGGCGCCACTACCTTTTTGACGATAAGAATACTAACGAAAAAACTAAGGCGGAAAAGGTAGAGACGCCTTGTAAAATTTGAATAAAAGTTAATAATAAAAACGTTACTAAAAATTACCCCGGGCGATATCTCCCTCAACTTTTATAGTTGAGGATTTCTAATAAAATAAAAAAGAATTAAAAACAAATTTTCAATTTATTCTGCCACAGGAAATGAACACTGGAATTTGTACTTTTATAGGTACTTAGCTTATATGGAGTGGTTTCCTGAAGTAGGTAGGCAGGTATTGATCTGAACTGATGTGTTCTGTTCTAGGGCGGTATTTTGATCTAGGGCTGTATCCTGGGGTACTAGGGCTTATATCATAGCCTAGGTCTTGGGGTTATATCCTTGGATTATATTCTTGGGTTATATTCTCGGGTTATATCCTTGGGTTATATTCTAGGGGTTATATCATTGGGGCTGTGCTTACTTAGAAGTACAGGTGGATCAGGGATTTAAAGGAACTTGAATGTAATGGCACATTATGTTGGTCAGCTTTTCAGGTTAAAAAAAGGAAGGCAGTTATTTGAAAGTAAAAAAATTGATTTAATTCACTGAAAGCTTTCCAATATGTCCCATGTTAAAACAGTAAAAATAGCAATTATCGGCTAAATTAAAAAAATATACTAATGATCCGAAAGAAACTAATGATAGCAAAAAGTTATTTATTCAGTTATATGAAAAAATATCGTGCTTAGGAAATATATGGAACCGGCACTGGCGTTACGAAAGAATATTTTATAGGTTAACAGCTTATAGAAATGTTATTTTATAATTAAAAGAGTTATTTCGCAACTGAAAAAGCTTGAAAATGTTTGTATAAAAGTAAAACAGTCAATTATAAGAGAATATTTGGTTTAAAACTACCATATTAGTATAAAAGAACAGTTTATGACCACGTGTTGAATTTAATTTCGTCTATCTCTGTAAAAAAATAAAGAATGCATACGAAAATTGTATCAGACAGTACTTTAGAAGAAGCTTATTAATTATAAATTATGATTTTGAACTTACCACAGCAAAATTCATAAGATAGGTACTTAAGATATGAAAGATAGCGAAATATGATCTTTCCCCGTAGGTGGTCGATAACAGAAAGGGGTGTCTCACGTGGCGTTGGAAAAAATGGAAACGTCCGTTGGCAGACGTCAATTGTCTTACGGTCAGGGTTGAAGAGTTTGGGATCACAGATCTATAATTGGAAGTGGCTAGTGACGACGAGCGCTAATTAAAAGGATTTATTCTGTAAAATCGAAACAGGTCGATAGACATGTTACAACATACAAGGCTACCCCTACCTAAGTGTCAAGCTGACCAGGTGATGACCATTAATTATGGTTGGTGCTTAGACTTACTTATTTTACAGATTCAATTGACATACTGTCAATAGTCTTATGTTATCTCTCTCTTCCGTTTTGTTTCCTGATGGCTGCAATTTTGACTACATGAGGCTGAACGAATTTTTTTCGGATTTTTGAAGCCAAAAGCAAAAGGAAATCACTCTTGGATTATTTTCTTTATTTTCATGTCTTGGAAAGCCCGCAAGGGGATATTTACAAATAGTCTACTTAAAAGCCACTCCACCTTCGGTAAGTCTTCCCAACCTAACCAAACCACATTTCAATCAACCACCATCTAACTGCTCTTCCACTCTTTTAGGCTTTTTATGTTACACTCTGAAGAATTACTCTGATTGGTGACTGGCTGTAGTGCACCTGTTGCTATGGATTTAGCTGAATGCCTGTGACTGCGACTGCGGGTTGCTAAGTAAGAGTATTCTTGTTTTTTTATACCTCATCGTTGGCATAACAGAAGAAAGGACAGCTTCAATACTAACTACTACGCCACTCTGATAGCTTCATAAACTTATAATAGTAAACATTCAGTATAATCAGTTAAATACTTAATAACCATGTGAACTTATTAGTACTAATGAGGGGAATTGCGTATAAGTAGTGTTAAATAGGCAATTTTGTTTGAACTTCACTTTAATTTCACTGGCTTAACATTACTTCCAATAAATTTCGTTTAACTGGAAAATAAAACTATCCCTTAGGATATTTACTTAGCTTAGGATTTAAATAATTTATTTGATACCCACTGACAAATTGTGTATCAAACTACTCACTCTTTCCCCCAGCCATGCTGTTATATCAATGAATGATGAACCCCCGTCACCCCTCACGAAGGTGGGCAGTAGTCCATCATTCAGCACCACCAACCCGTTGGATGTTAACACTTCCTCCAGGATCTCACCTCTCCTGTCCGTTTTCTTTCCTCCATAGTATTCTTTCCGTGCTTCGGAGGGTTGGATGAGGAAGGCTGGAAGTGGATGAATCACTTCCAGCCTCTCATACAAGTTTTCGGAGGTGGGGTTTTCCACCCGACACGGCGCTTCCCAATGGCCCATAGGGTGTCTCCAGGGGGCGTGGTCAGTCAAGGGACTCGTGCTCTTCGAGTTGTAAGGGCCTCATGACCGACCATCCCTCGGGATAAGCAATAAATAGGGATCCAGTATGAGAACCCGAATAATTGTTCGCGGATCAAAAGGAATAGGGGAGTAAACCTCGATAAAAAAAAACTAGCAACATAGGGGTGGGCAGCTATCTTGTGGTGAAGTGTAGGCAACGGAAGCCACTGCGTCCGGAAGCAACCGTGAGGAAAAGCCTGGAGAAGTAAACCTCGATAAAATAATCCGTAATCTACGTTGTTAGCTACCGTGGTGGAAGCGAAGAATGGGACGGAAGAAGAGAGGGAGAGTGTAAAGAGATTGGAAGATATGGTAAGGCGGCTGGAGGAGAGGGTGGAAAGGCTGGAGGAGGAGAAGGCAGCGGCAGAGTGGCGGTTCAAGGAATTTAAGACTTTGAGGTGGGAGGACGATAGGAAGGAGATAATGCAAACACGATGGGAGGTGGGGCAAAGAGACTGGGAAAGTTGGAAGAAGCTTAGAGATAGGGACTGGGATGGTAAAAAGGGGAAATAGGGGTGAAGGTGGGAAATCCTTTGATAGGAGATGAGAAGGTAAAGGTGGTATGGGTGACCAAGGAAGACAGTGGTATGGAGGAGGGGATACAGAGGATGTTTAGGGATAGGTACCCGATGCTAGGAGGGAAAGGAGAGGAAATGGAGTGGGTCAAGGAAGTACGCACTACGGAAAGGAATGGGGTGAGGGTGAAGACGGAGGAGTTGATCTGTCGGATAGAGGGAGATTGTAGGGATGAGAAGAAGGTGTTCGAGCTGATGAGTCGGCTGTTTGGGGAAGTGGGGAGCTGGGACAGCATTGGACTCCACAAGCTTGAGCACGTAGAAGTGGAGGTGCTGAAGAAAATGGTGGCGTGGGTGAGAGGCGACGGAGAGGTGGCGGAGGTAACAATCTATACAGATAGGGAAAGGGAAAAGGAGGGTAGGAATGGGGATATCATCCTGCAGGGTATCAGGGAAGTCGATCAGGAGCGGATAGAGAGGATTAAGAAGGGGTTGGGGGAGGTGAAAGGGGAGTGGGTGGATAGACTCAAAGTCTCAAGAAATAGGAAGGTGGTTATGGAGGCAAAGAAGGGGGTTGAGGTAAGGGGAATTTTGGAGGAGGTGGAAAGGGTGACAGGAGCTAGGGTGGTGGAAGCGGGGACTGGAACAAAGACCATAAAGATGGTAGGGATAGACCCGTGGATGAAAGATGAAGTGGTGAGGGTGAAAATAGAGAAATTGATTGGGAAAGAGACAAAGGTGATTAAAGTGGCAAGGGAGAGGAACGGGATGAAAATGGCGGTGGTGAAGGCGGAATGGGAAAAAGCGGAAGCCTTACTGGGGAAAGGGGAGATTAGATTGGGGTGGAACAGGGTAACTATTGTAGAGGGTAGAGAGGAGGGCAGATGCTTTGGATGTGGGGTGAAGGGGCACAAAGTAGCAGGGTGTAGGGTGAAGGAAGTCAAGGAGAGGAGTGAGTGCTGGCTATGTAAGAGTGAGGATCACACGGCCAGAGACTGTCGACAGGCCTTCCTTTGCAGGGTATGTGGGGAAAGGGGACATAAGCCAGGGGGGATAGAATGTAGTAGGGGAAGGAAAGAAGTAGATGAAGACGATGGAAAAGGTGAAGGGAAAATGGGAGGGACCCTCTGGACCCCTCAGAGTGAACGAGTCTGGTCAAATAGGAGGAAGGGGAGAGCATCGCGCGGGAAGAAGGAATGTAGGGTGTTACAGATACATTTAGGTAAATGCAGGATATCGCATGATATATTGGATGAAGTGATTTTTAGGAGGGAAGTGGATGTGGTGTGTGGATCTGAGGTAACTGCTAGATATGAGGGAAAGCAGGGATGGATTATGGACGATACAGGAGAGGCAGGAATAAGAGTGGTGGGGGATGAACTGAGGGCGGATGAAGTGAGGAAGAGAAACGGATGGGTGGAAGTGAAAATGGGAGACATGGAGGTACTGTGTATATAAGCCCAAATGTCAGCCTGGAAGAATATGAGAGGAGCATGACAGGATTAGAGGACGATCTGAGGGTGTCAAAAGGAAAAAGGAGGATCATAAGGAGAATGGTGGCAGGGGACTTCAGTGGCTTGGATGTTAATTAAAATAGTGACCGGGCGTCCTCTCAGTTGGAAAATTTAAATATCGGAAATGAATAAATCGTATATGGTAGAATTCGGATTTGCGTACCTCGGACGTATACTAAAATATATTATAACGGTAATAACGGAAAAAAATCAATGCGGTAATAGAAAGGGTCGGAGAGTAAGTAACGAGTTATATAAAACCTAGTGGTAAAATAAAATACATTACGGAGAAAAATTAAAATGAACTTGCCAAAAAAATAGCTCGTAACAACTGGTCCATCGAATCTGGCCACTATGTGCAGTCAAGCGCAATCAACTACATTCCAGCCAGAAACCTCCAGAACAACGAACAGACTTCCGAACAGACCTTCAAACAATCACAACCCCCCCTACAAACCAAAACTAACCTTTTCAACTTCCGTTTCTGAATGGCAAAATTATCTTACTTTTGTTAAAGGCTTCCTAGCGTCCATCGTTCTAGAAATATAAACAAATTATCTTTACCTACCAAACAAATCATGAATACCGTACCGCACACTGACGAGACTCGGAAAACTAAACGGTGCACACTAGTTCGCTCCGGCGGTCAGATTTTAATCCCCTACCCGAAAACATCATTGGTAAGTTCTCTCCCGCACTGAATTTCATGAGGGGTGGTTGGGATTTTGGGATAATGACTAATACCTGGAAGGTTTTAAATCTTCTCATGAAATTAGGTATTTTCTTCTAATTTCAATGGTTGGGATTTTTGGCTATTTATTAATAACTGGAAGAAGGTTTAAATTTTGTTATGAAAAGAAAGTAAATATTTTCCCTTCATTTCATTATTTAAAAAAGTTTTAGTTGTTGAGTAAAGGTGAAAATACAGTATAGCTCGAAATAAACAGTACTGAAATTGAAACATAGGTGTCTCTATGTGCGTGCTGTCATACCCAAGTTAACTAATATAGACCTGTCAAGTAAACCTTAAACAATTAATTAGTAGGGCCTAATTGTTAAAAATGGTGTAAAGTACAAAGGAGAAAGTGTTTCTGGTAGAGCATTATTTTCGCTCATACGGAATCGGCCGACGTAATGGCGATTCGTGTGTGATCAATTCACACAACGGTTTAATAAACTTTCTTCAAGTAATGCTGTAATTTTGAAGGTTATTGAAAAGTTCAGAAATACGGGTAATGTATTGTGCCAACGAAAAGGAAACTCGGGGCGTCCCAGGACAGTTAACAACAACAATAACCATGAACGTGTTTTTGAGCGAATCTTAGAAAATCCGAAAGCCAGCCAGACAAGGACAGTTTTGCATCTTGGCTTAAAAAAACTTCCTTGCAAAGAATCCTGAAGGAACTGGGTGCATTTTCGTATGTGATTCAGTTACATCAACAATTACATCCTCGGGATTATCGCAGTAGAGTGGAATATTGCGCCAGAATTCTTGCGTTACAGTATGAAAATCCTGAATTTTTTAAAAACGTATGGTTTTCAGACGAAGCACATTTTCATTTGTCAGGCCAAGTAAATCGTCGCACAAATCGATGATTGGGTTTTGCCAGACCAGATGAGGTTCAAGAAGTTCCTTTACATAGTGCAAAAGTGAGTGCCTGGTGTGCAATTCGAGGCACGGAATCATTGGTCCGTACTTTATCTAAGAGCATGGTAGGAAAGTCACACTTAAACAACAATGGTACATACAAATTTTAACACGCTTTAACCCTGATCTACGTCAATTCTGCCGTGCACGTAATTTGGCATTTCGAGACCAATTTTTCCAGCAGGACGGGGAAACTTGCCATACTGCTACCGCAGTTCGTCAAATTATTCAGGAACATTTTCCAAGCAGATTCATTTCACGATTTACTGACTTTCCTCATCCTTCACATTCTCCAGTCCTCACATCTCCAGACGCTTACATTTGGGGCATGGCTAAAACTGCCGTTTTTAAACTGGCACCACAAACCATGGATGAATTAAAGGATGCCGTTAGAGTGTTCTTCGCGAACCTTCCATAACATGACGAGAAACTTGGAACATCGGAACATCGGTATGAAGTCTGTCTTGAGCGAGGAGGAGCACATTTAGAACATGTAATAAAGTGTCTATAATATGTATTACTTAAAACAATAAAATAATTAAGTTCAGTACTGTTTATTTCGGGTTATACTGTATCGATCACATTGAAAAGATTCAAAAATATGAATTCCGCAGAAGTTAGTGAAATGTTAAGTGAAAAGGGAAAACCTATGTTATTAGTTACGTTTTTAAGTACAATTTCCATAAAACTTTAGCTGGGAATATAAAACGGTGGCAATGTATAAAACGAGGTGGCTGTAAATCGTTCATAACAACAGGAGATTCTAACATTCTAAATCGTCAAAAATTAAGCAATTCGATTAAAATACGGGCAGTTGAAGACATTGAAAAACCGTCAGAAATATTGCATATGGAGTTGAAAAAGCAGGATGTTGAATCGTTAACCGTCAATGACGTATTTTTGATTCGAAAAAGTAAGTATAATAGCAGAATGGAAGTGCTCCCGAAAACACCAACTTCTTTACAAGAAGTGCAGGAAACTTTAAATTTAGTGACAGTGGTGACACATAAAAATGAACTTTTTTTTAATGATTTTGACACTAATATCATGATATTTGTATGTGAAACAAATTTTAAGTTTTTGTGTAAATCATCAAGCTTATATGGTGAAGGAACATTTAAATGTTGCACAACATTTTTTTACCAACTTTATACAATACACTGACTTGAAAATGAACATTATGTACAGCTGGTTTTCAGCCTGCTACCTTATAAACAGGAGAAATCATATGAAGGTGCCCTTAAGTATGTAAAAGAAGAATGCATGAAATTAAATTTAATATTTAACCCATCGGTAGTTTACGCAGATTTTGAAAAGGCAATACATAATTTAGTCCAAAATATTTTACCAACTGCTAATATTAGAGGATGTAGATTTTATTTAGGACAATATTGGTAAGTACAAACAAAAAATTAATAGCACCTATCACTTAAAATAAAAATAAGAAAAATTCCAATAAAAATATCATTTTTTTCAAGAATATTTATAGACAGAGTGTCCCAAAAAGTTTTATATAAAATAGAAAAAACTAACTTAAATTTCACAAAAAAATATTTCTTACAAGAAATTAGGCATCAATTTTTTTTCTGTGAAATGAATACTGTATACTTATTTCCTAGCCCTCTGTATGTTAACAATTTATGAAACACCCTGTATAATTTTAAAGATTAACACCTACTTTTTTTTCAGGTGGCGAAAAATACAGAGTTAAGGATTGGCCTCAGAGTATTCCAAAAACTCAGATATTGGCAATTATCTAAATTCTGTTTTTGGGCTACCATTTTTGAGTCCAGGAATGGTTGGGGATTGTTTTGCCTTTGATTTGGCTGTAATAATGCCAAACACTGACTTTGTAGTGAAATTTTCAGATTATCTGGTAGACAACTACACTGCAGAAGATGCCACATTTCCTCCTTCCATCTGGGCTGAGCACAGTTCCTCAATTCAGCGAACCACCAATGAGTGTGAAAGTTTCCATTCCAAATTTAATTCTACGTTTTATTTTCCACATCCGAATATATACCAGTTTTTAGAGATTTTAAAAAATGTTCAAATATATACATACATTAAGATAAAAAGCCTAAGTTTACCCCAAAAAGTGTATCGCAGAGAAGCTCGTTTGAGGAAAGAATTTGTAGAAAAATAAATTTCTCTATTAAAAGAAAATGACAACGCATATACTAGGTTTGATTTTGTCAAAATAATGTCTCACAGATATGAAGTGCTAAAAAATAGTTTTTAAAACATGATTAATATGAAATATATGGTAGGCCTCATCTTTTTATATACCATACATAATTATTTACTGTTTTTATTTCATTTTTGGTAAATAAGTAATAGTTTTATAAATGAAACCAACTTTTTTTTCATATTATTATGTTTTAATAAACAAGAACCTAACTGGAAGCAGGTAGGTATGGACATATTGCTCGCTCCAGCCGGCGGCGGCAACGGTCACATTTTAATCCCCGATACGAGAACGTCCCAGGTAGCCGGAGCCAACTTGTATAGTACCTTTGGAGCGAACTAGTATAGGATTAAGAAGCCCAACTGACCGCGGGAACGAACTAGTATGCACCCCGACGAATGCAACCGGGCCCAGCCGGGTTGAGAAATATACCGGGTTGCAATCTCTAGTGCGTAGATAATTTATCTGCGCTTAAAAAATAATTTAAGCATCTATCATGAAAAAATGTTTTAAAGCCTTTGCTGATCAATTGTGTATTGAGTAATCTGGACAAATCTCTAATCCAAACATAATGAAATTTGATTTCAGACTCATCGTCATCGACTGGTAAAGCATCATAGTCATTTAATGTTGGAAAATATTTACTTTGAATTTACTTTTTGGACCCTTACTCTGTGGAATCTACTTGCAACATTAAATGCCCCTAGCTAGAGCACTCCACCTCAGGGAGTGGAGTTCGGCACCAATTGAATTATTTTATATGCTATCACTGGGATGGGGTGTACAATTAATATTAAATTGGACGCCACCAGCTTTAAATAGAAACAAAAGCAAAAGGTGAAAAGCTGGAAACACCTTGTAAAAAGTTAACGGTCAAATCTAAAAACAAATCAAATTATTTATTCCAGAACCCGTTTATCCAATTTAATAATTATTGAATAATCAATACAAAGAATGAAAATAATAATTATTTATTGAAATTTAAAAATTCAATATATATTGGATATTAAAAAACCAAACGTGGAGAATACCCAATTGTAACAATTAACTCGCCAAATCCAAATCTTATACACGCTAGAGATAAGACGGAGGAACTTATCCTAAAGAGCTAGTATGTTTGCAGCTCTTAGCGTTGGCGGCGATGACTCCAGATAAAACAGGAACGGCACAGGAACAGGAACGAAACTTGAAATCTTGATTTACTTAAAGTAAAGTTGTCTTGACGGTACTCGCCGTAAACTTGAAGGCCAAACTTGAGGGTGAAACTTGAAGGCGAAAATTGAGGGTGAATCTTAAGGGCTGCAGAGCTGCGAAAAAAAAGAAAAACGGGGATAAGGAAAAACATTAGGGAAGGAACGCATAGATAGAACAGATCAGTTAAAAAGGAGCTTATGCTATAGCGCATACAAAACCAGAACTCCACATGTCAAAATACAACTTAACAGTGATCTGTTTTATTCTATTCGTTTTGTTCCTCAAATAAACAAAAAATGCAAATTAGTAAATAAGCAATAAACATAAATAAGCAGTAAGCACTACACTAGAAAACAACCTTGGGAAAATACAATAATTAACTTACCAACCAACAAGCTGAACAGCATGTTACATACTGATATTACTTTTTTAAATGAAACTAACTGTTTCTAACTAATTCCACTATTTAATGTCTTTCATTAAATAGTGGATTTAATTAGAAACAGTTAGTTTCATTTAAAAAAGTAATATTTATTTTGAATAAGTCGCAAATTTACATGTTTTCCCGTTTGTTTTTGGTTAGCCTTGCTGGTATTACGGTGTAAAATGTTTTTTGATTAATTGCAGATATTTCTATTGCGTAAAGATTGACGGAAATATTATTTAATTTTTCAAATTTTTCAATTTTATGTAACGGCATTGGTTCTTCCAAGTCCTCTGTATTTAAAACCGTGCTATATTCAGGATATGCGCTAGTTCGCCAACTGTGGTTCATAGTTGGATGTAAGCTGCTTACAACAGCCCAATAAAAGCACATCTGATCTGTATTTTGAACATTTATTCATGCTTTTCTGTTCTGAATTGGATCTGGAAGCCTAATGAATGATGAGCCATTACATATTTCTGATTTATTTATAAAGAAACTACCCTTGATATTGCTGCCCGAAATTTTTTTCTTGAAATTCAGATAATTTTGTTGAAATTTTATCTCTAATATAATTAGCAAACCAACTTTACAAATCGGTAGACTAGATCTATTGTAGCATTTTTAGTATGAAAATAGTGAAAATCTTTTTTCTCTTCGTCTCCAGACGTTATAATAAATTCTTCGCAAAATGTACTATTTACTTTAATAAATTTAATTGATTTAAGCAAGATTTGTTTTTTTCTGGAAAATTAAAAATGCATCGTCCAAAAATTTTCCCATCTCCTTATGCGACAAGTTCATAATTATCCCCGTTTTAATTCTGCTAGAAAAACTCGATGCGATATTCCGCCATTTAACTCTAACACCTGATCTTGAATTGAATCCTCACCCCATGTGTCTATTTAAAATTAATGCCCTAAAATGTTTAAAGTGCCCTATGTTTGTCTGAATTTTCCTTACAGTACCAATAGATAAACTACCTAGGGTTTTTATAATCTTATTGCAAGAAATTAGGTGTTTATTTAGTCTTTCCAACCAAATTTCTGCATCTTTTTATGTAAATTTATCGAAGATAATTTTCCTGATCTTTTTAATGGTCAAAAGAACATCATCGGAATCTTCTGTAACTCTAATAGGATCCATACCGAAAAAACATATACCTTAAAAACATAAATTCACCCTTTAATGTTCTATAATCTCGAAGGAAATCGCTGAATGAGGTCTTCCTACGTCAATAGTCCCTTTGCATACTGGTATACTATAATGTTCGCCCTCGCTGGGATAATTTATCGATATTGCTCGGTATTCCAGCTCCAATGGCACAGAATCTCCGAATCGTCCTTTTGTAATTATTGCTTTAACAATTTTTTGGGGTTTATTCAACTCTAATTTATTCAGTTTTATTAGTGGCTTCCTCTCTGCAATAGCAGATATTTCATTAAGCTTCTCAAGTTTTATCTGCATGGGCATACTTGATGCTATAAATGAAAACATGAGAAATTAAAAGAAAAAATATATCAGATGTAAAAGACCAAACAAAACAATTGTACATATTAACAATAATGAATTATTACAGTTTCCTGTAAAATTGTCGTATTTAGTATTGTTTTAAGCTCATGGGCTTGTTGTCACATTTTGAACTTTGGTTTGTGATTTGGAGGTGAACATGTCTCTATTATCGCAGCTTTTACATTTCCGTAACTGGAAGGTGGGTGGGCAAATAAGAACGACTGTCGGCCATATCTTAGGTTCGGATTGAGGTAAAACTTTGGAAAAAAAAATTTATTACAAAAGTGGCCACGAGAAAAACCTGGAAATGATTTATAGAATTGTAGGTCCACCGCTAGAGGGCGTTATTGAATAAAAAAAATTTAAAAAGCCAAATTTTAGAAAATATGCCGTATTAAGAAGCATAACAAAAACAATCTTCGTATTCCTCAAAAAATTTTGCGTATATTTAATAATGCAAGTTTTAGTCTAACTATTGAAATAAGAGATAGGGGAGAGTGGGAACTTTGTTATGAAAAAACGACCATAACTCCGATTCTACTTATCCGATCTTTGCAAATTTTGTCTTGATGAAAAGAGCTCTTCTCCACCATTGTAAGGATTATATTCTCAATTCCACTTAATAAGTGACGTGCCCGTTAGAGGGCGTTATTTAAAGTTTTTTAGAAATCTAGTTCTCTTTGGAAAATATTAACTTGAAGCACGCATTTTTAACTAAGGATTATAAAAGTAGACAAAATTAGCAACATAATGGCGAAAATCGCACGTCGATATCTTTTTCCTATCCCGAGATATCTTAAGAAAAGCGTAAATGTTGGGAATTTCTTGTCAACCTTCAATTATACTAGTTAGCCTCAACGGAAATAAACAAATTAAGTCCTGTTAGAAAGGTTTTACACTGGCCTATCTGCAGTAATCAAAAATATTGTCATAATAATGTTACCGTCTTCGCTGAAGGGCGTTACCAATAAGATAATACTTGTCAATTTTTCGTTTGGCGTACCTACAATAAAAAATCTTCAAAGGTAGAATTCTGCCTAAATAGTTTCAATTAAATGAATTTTATTAAAAACGGAAAGAAAAATATCTCTTATGGAAATTGCTCATAAATAACCGTGTTCGGTATATCTTAACACTTACTGTAGGTAATGAATTGCTAGTTGAAATCAAGTAGGCTATGATTTATAAGCTAATGGTACATTTTAAGGCAGGTAATAAATTGACAGTTGAAATGACGTAGTCTATGATTTATACGATATGTCAAACATTATTTCTTACATGTTTCTATAATAATGAAATAAGTAATTTTCCAACACTTTTCGATAATATAATTGGAAATTATTCTTACAAATGAAGAAGCTTTTGACTTGTTGGCTGTTTGTTTCGAATGCATTAGAAATGCAACTGTTGCTTCTAGAGTGTATGCGCAACAGTACCCAAACAGACGACATCACAGCAGAAGTGTTTTTCTTCGAATTGCCCGACGTTTGCGTACTACAGGAAAAGTTCATCTTCCCGTGTATCGAAGACGTGGTAGAGGTCGAACGGAGGAGAATATAATTAATGTGTTATCCTATGTAAATTTTAACCCACATTTAAGTACACGAGCTATAGCCAGAGATTTGGGAATACAACCCACCACCGTCAGAAATATCCTACGAGAACACAGGTAACTACTTACTAATTTTATTAACTTTTAGATTTTTTTTATTTTTTTTCGTGCCCCATCTTTAAAAGCCAATAATTCACACGTTTTTTATTTTTTAATTATTTCTCAGCAAAATTATATTATTGGTATCATTCGTAAAAGCACGGCAAAAGTTAAAGCATTCGTAGTCTTCTTTAGTTAACAACGAATGACTTCAAGGTGTCTCTTACTGCTTTAAATGTTTTATAATTTTACTATTTTTAGATTGCACCCATATCACATAGTCCTGCACCAAGGTTTAAATGCTGGAGATTTCGATAACAGACTGAATTATTGTAACTGGCTCTTGAGTATAATAGAAGACAATCCTGAAATACTTTCACACATTATGTGGTCAGATGAAGAAACATTTCAGAGTGATGGTAGTGTAAATCACCATAACATGCATTATTGGACTCAAACAAATCCCCACTGGATGCAGGAGGTTCAACATCAGGGTCGTTGGTCCGTAAATGTGTGGTGCGGTATTCTAGGTGGACAAATAATTGGACCTTATTTTTTTAATGAAAATCTTAACGAAGAAAGATATTTAGATTTTTTAATAAACGAATTGCCACTCCTTCAAGAAGATGTGCCCCTGGCAATTCGTCGTGATATGTTTTTTCAACATGATGGGTGTCCGGCACATTACTCTAGGAATGTTCAGAATTTCTTAAACCAAACATATCCTGACAGGTGGATAGGACATGGAAGCTTATTTCATTGGCCAGCCAGGTCCCCAGACCTGACGTGTTTAGATTTTTACTTGTGGGGACGAATAAAAGATCTATTTTTTTCCAAAAAGACCCACGACAAGGGATGACATGATCCTAAGAATACGAAATGCAATACAAAGTATTTCAGTTGCAGAAATTGAAAATGCCGTTTTTTCTACCCGTCACAGATTGAAATCTTGTATTGCAAATGATGGACGACAATTTGGACATCTAGGACGCCACTAATCGCACCCTTTGCTGCTATTTGTTTAATTTGTTTTGTTAATTGTTAGGTTTGTTAAGTTGTTTTCAAATTGGTTTACTAATATCTACTAATCTACTGTTTGATAAAAGTTATCAAATAGCGATTTTTACTGAAAGATAGATAGAAGTTTTTGTGTAGTCTAATTTACCTACATCTATTTCATTAATATGACAATATTTTTAATTACTGCAGATAGGCCAGTGTAAAACCTTTCTAACAGGACTTAATTAGTTTATTTCCGTTGAGGCTAACTAGTCTAATTGAAGGTTGATAAGAAATTCCCAACATTTACGCGTTTCTTAAGATATCTCGGGATAGGAAAAAGATATCGACGTGCGGTTTTCGCCATTATGTTGCTAATTTTGTCTACTTTTATAATCCTTGGTTAAAAATGCATGCTTCTATTTAATATTTTCCAAAGAGAACTAGATTTCTGAAAAACTCTAAATAACGCCCTCTAACGGGCACGTCACTCATTAAGTGGAATTGAGAATATAACTCTTACAATGGTGGAAAAAAAGCTCTTTTCATCAAGACAAAATTTGCAAAGATCGGTTAAGTAGAATCGGAGTTATGGTCGTTTTTTCATAACAAAGTTCCCACTCTCCCCTATCTATTATTTGATTAGTAAGACTAATTGCATTATTAAATATACGCAAAATTTTTTGAGGAATACGAAGATTGTTTTTGTTATACTTCTTAATTAGGCATATTTTCTAAAATTTGACTTTTTAAATTTTTTTTATTCAATAACGCCCTCTAGCGGTGGACCTACAATTCTATAAATCATTTCCAGGTTTTTCTCGTGGCCACTTTTGTTATAAATTGTTTTTTCCAAAGCTGTACTACAATCCGAACCTAAGATATGGCTGACAGTCGTTCTTATTTGCCCACCCGTGTAGTTGGTGATTATAGAGACATAGTCAGTCAGGGATTAACTCTCGGACGATAACATATACCTTGTACTGATGCGGCGCAAAACGCCGAAACCGGTCTACAAGTTATGTTGTGTAGTTGTTGCTTCTTAGTGAACGTTTATTTTTTGATAAATTTGTGAATCTCACAAAAACAACTGATGCAGTATGGCAGTTTGCATGCTGCACAAAGATATTTGGTCCTTGGACTCTGGTTTTGAACGCTTTTTCTTCCTCCTTCCTCTACCTTTTTCGAGCATCACCACCGTCAACTAAAACATGTTCTTCTTCCAATGTTGGTTTCGTGTCACTTACTTTCAATAGACTTTGTATCAACTGTTCTTTGAAAGCAGTAATTTCTATCCGGCTTTATGTCACTACTCTAAAAACTATAAAATAATTCATTAGCGCTGATCCTAACAATAATTCCTTTGCTAATTTACGATACCACTTCGTTTCACGCCGAAGACAGTGAGAGTAGGACTGTAGCTGCTTAGAGAAATCTATAAAACCTTTACAGTCATTACAACCTGCTACTTGTCTCGTCAGTATGCTTGGTAGAAACCATTATTTTATCTCGTATACAAAGGTATACTGGTATAATAGTTATCAGTAACTAACGTGCGGCCACAATCCAAAAAATTATTCATCCATTCTAATACTACTTTTTGAGAGGCACAACCTCCATTAGAAGCATCTGATCCACAATAAACTCGTAATCTGTAGGTATAACTATTTTCTGTGCACATTTTGTACATCTTTATACCAAATTTGTGCTGCTGATTCTTTATGAATTGCCCAAAAAGCAATCGGCCACGAAAAGGAACCATTGTTTCATCAATACATAGATTACTTCCAGGGGTTACTATTTCTTCAAATTTTTGGTTCAGTTTTTGAATTAGTGGAGATATTTTACGAGATATTCGCGAGAGCCATGTTTCCATTGTCGGCGAAATGCCACATTTTCAGTGATTGCTCAGACTTGTAGCTGAGTTACACGTGACGCCCTCGCGGAACTACATCATTTCGGACCGCACATACTATTAGCATTTCCTTTACTGAGGTTAATGTATTGGTGTGGTATCAACGTAGTCTCCAGACAAGGATCATGCTCTCAGGGCTTCTGGACGAATAGCATCTACCCTGTACTGATGAGGCGCAAATACGCCGGTAAACCGGTATACGAGTGATGTTGTTCCTTCTAATCACGAACCAGAATGGTTGGTTCTATCTTCCAGATATACCAACCCCGTTCAACTTGGAAGTGTAATTTAATGTCTGCCGGGGCAAATAGCCCGAGAAGTAGTTGTTGCTTCTTAGTGAACGGTCTGTTCTTTGATAAATATTTTTCAAATTGTGTAAAGCGTTTACAATAGTATTAAACTATTAACTTTGACGTCTATTGATCACGCTTTACTAAAATATGACAATTATTTACAGGTAATTGTAATTAAGTTGTTACCTCCTTTTCCCGTGGGTCACCTGACCTAAACGGTTGACGAAGGTAACAAGATTTCAAAGAGGGAAGGGAGTGGATGTAGGGTCACTATACTCTACAAGAAAAAGGAGATATACCTATTTATTTAAATTAATCCCGGACTTCTCGTTGCGTAGAGAAGGGGAAGGGGTAAATCATATAGCGAGTGACTATATTTCACCTCTAGAAGTGGGCTAGTCTGTGGTCGCAATATCTAATTCGATTATTGGAAGGAACAATAATTGAACTAGTCAGTAGGCGGATTTGTGTAAAACTCTGTATTAAATGTTTCATGAAAACTAAATGTGAAGTGACAATGGCACTGACAGCCCGTGGATTGCCTTTTTCCCAGTTTTATAAATGATAAACATGAACTTATAATGGATGATATAAATTTACTATTTAAAGAAAGCTTCCGCAAAAGTATACTCTTGGGATTACATGGTCTTTCTCGTAAGTATAAGGTTTAACTAAATGATAAGTATTTATTACCTAGTTGATAGGTTACTAATTATGTACACTACTCAATATCTATCACATGACAGCTATTTTAGGCATTAACACATTATTCATGTAGTTGAGGATAGGAAGAATTATATAAGATATACTATTTAGGCGTTCGTATGCCCTTAATCCCGTTAATAAAATATTTACAATATCTAGAAAAGATAGTCAACTGCTTCTTTCGAACACAAATTCAGTACCGTTACCACTAGCTAGCAGGTAAGAAGTTTGTGATTATCACTAACCCTATAGGTAAATTGGGAAGATCTTACTTGAGAGTTCACTTCTTAGGTGTCCTTGTGACGGTACCTACGATTTCTTGCTCTGACTGAGTACGTCCTGCTGTGAGGTTGAGTTGGAAGGCGGAAGTAAAGTTCTAGCTGAGTTGGAGGTAAGTTGAAGGCTGACCCCGTAGTAGTCGCTCTACAGGTAGACTTATTCGTATAGATGTAAGCCGATACAAAAGAAATAAAAGTATATACAGATGAAGAATTAGAATATGTACAAGAAGAGGAATAAGAAGAAGAAGGTATGAAAAGAAAATATAGTTCAAAGACACTTGTAGCATTTAAAAATCATTTACTTATTTTTGATATATAAATAAAGAAACACTTTAATTAAGGATTCATTTCCATGCTTCATTTGGTCAGTACTTATGTATTTATAACAACATAAATATAACTGGTAATTAGATTGGAAACTTTAATCATCTATATTTTCATGCACTTTAAGGATTTTAGTAATACATCAATAATATCAATAAAAAATATGCTTACCTCCTCTCGATTTTTATTTGTATATATGTATAATTAATATAATAAATTAGTTTGTTTATCATATTGACAAATGTCAGTTGTAGGAAGGCACATGTATCTTCATATTTGTAGCTTAGTACTAATGTTTGGTCGATTAGTAGACGTGTAGAGTTCTGTCATCGAGTTGAGTTAGTTCTATGATGCAGTAGCTGGAATGTCAAGCAGTCACAGGCCGAGTCTTAGAAGTTGGTTAGGTGTCGTTGTCGAGTCTCTTTAGTTGGCAACCATGATTAATATTGTTGTATCTGCAATATAAATAAGTATTCTAATTTCTTTGTTTCAAAAATAACTTGACAAGGTCAAAAGTAAAAAGTTACACCCCCGTAACCCCGGAAACCTACTATATATAAACTAGGTAATAACTATGAATCTACAATGAACGCCTTAACGTATATATAACAGATTTCCCCCTTCACTTGAAGTTGAATCAGTCTACTGGTTTTTTAACTCTGGTTCTTTTTTTTACTTCTATATTTATCTTGTTTTCATTTGGTTTCTGTCTGACTACATTGTTTGAATTTGATATTCCGTCCTCTACATTATTTCTTTCCTGATTATCGGTGTTAATTTATTTTTCTGATAAACTTGTACATTCACGTACTTGTGGTGTAGCTATCGTCTCCATGATTGTTTCTAGAACCTCTTCATTATTATTTTGAGGTGAATTATCTTGAAATTTTTGCATATCACTTAATGTAACTTTTGTTCTGGCAAATTGGTCTATGTGTCTCCTAAACCTGTTCCCTTCTGCATCAATCCAATAATGTAGTATACCATCCTTCTGCACTATTTTTCCAAATTTTTCCAGTTTTATCGTAATTTCGGAAACGAACTGTGTCTCCTATATTGAAAACCTTTTATGGGAAAATTTGATCTTGATTCTCTCGTTCAGGAATTGGGGTAATTAAATCGATTTTTGTTCGAATATCTCGTTTCAACTGTAGTTGTGCCAGCGATAATCCAGTCGTTGAATGTTTCGTTTTACGGTAGTGCATAAAAAAAAATTGTAACTCAAAATCAATATCGGATCTTCCTTTTTCGGATAGCATTTTTTTAGAGCATTCTTCATTGACTGAACATACCTTTCAGCCTTTCCATAAGTTGCTGGATGATAAGGTGCCGAAAATTTATGTATAATTCCATTACTTTTTGTAAATTCTTCAAATTCATATGATGTAAAAGTAGGTGCATTATCTGTTACTAGTGTAATTGAAATGCCAAAACGTGCAAATGTACTTCGAAGATAACGAATTGTTACTGTTGATGTCATCGATGGAGTTATAAATATCTCTGGCCACTTTGAATATGCATCTATCACTATTAGGAAATATTAATCTACAAAAGGACCTGCAAAATCTATATGTAAACGTTGCCATGGACCTTTTGGTAATTCCCATTGATGAAAACTCGTTTTATTTCCATTATTTTGAACCATCTGACACGGTAAACAGCTTTTTACTAAGTGTTCAATATCATTATCAATACCAGGCCACCAAACATATGATCTTGCTAAATTTTTCATTTCAACTATACCCATATGTGGTTCATGTAGCTCATTTAAAATTTTAAGTCTTAAACACGCAGGTATAACAATTCTAGTTCCTTTAAAAATCACTCCTTCCGCTAAAGAAAATTCAGTGTCCTTATTTTCAAAACCAGACTGTGTTATTTTTGCTCCAGATTTTAAATGTTCGTATACTTGTTTTATCAATGGATCTTGATCCATTTCCTGTACAATATTTTTATGAGTAACCGGCAATACTAAAATCTGATGTAGCTGGTACATTGTAATATCATCCAGTTCGAAAGTAGTAGATGAACCCTTTTTGTATATAAATCTGGACAGTGAATCTGCATTTCCATGTTTTTCTGTAGATCTATACTCTACTTCATAATCCAAACCTTGCAAAAATTGTGCGTAATGTAATAGTCTAGTGGCCGTTATATTTGGTAAGTGTTTATTGGAATTGAAAATTGTAACTAATGGCTTATGGTCCGTAATCAACTTGAATTTACGTCCGTACAAATATTGAAAAAATTTATAACATCCCCAAAAAATCGATGTTGCTTCTTTATCTATTTGACTATAGTTTTTTCCAGATTTACTGAGTGTTCTCGATGCGTATGCTATTGGTCTTTCTGAACCATCTAGCATTAAATGTGAAACTACTGCCCCCAAGGCATATGAGCTCGAGTCAGTCGCTAATATTAGAAGTAGAGAGGGGTTGTATGGAACTAATATCTTATCAGATGTAATTAAAGAGAAAATTTTCTCGCATTGAGCATCCCATATGAAAGGAACATTTTTCTGTAAAAGATTATACAAGGGCTGTACTTATGTAGCTAATCTTTCTAAAAATCTTCCGTAATAATTTACCATTCCTAACCAGCTTTTCAGTTGGGTCACATTTTCTGGCCTCTCTGCTTTCAGTATTGCTTCTGTTTTCTCTTTAGTTTTCTCTAATCCCCGTGCAGAAATTTTATGTCCTAAATAAACTATATTGGATTTGAAGAATTTGCATTTTTCTTCCTTTATTCTCAAACCTACATTTTGGAGACGTTGTAGAACTTGTTCAAGTCTATTTAAATGTTCTTCCATATTGCTTCCTTGTATTTTGATGTCATCTAAAAATACGCAAACACCTGGTCTCTTTGCTAAGGTTCTAGATATGTAGCGTTGCTACAGGGATGGTGCTACTTTTGTTCCAAACATAAGGCGATTTACCTTATAGTCACCTTTTGTAGTCGTGATTGCTTGAATTTCTGCACTTTTAGCATCCATGACCATGTTCAGGTATGCTTCTCGGATATCTAATGTAGTAAATATCTTGCCTCCTAGCATAGTTTTAGTAAAAATTTGTTCTAAATTTGGAATTGGGAAATGGTCGTCTTTCAATACCTTATTAACTGTAACCTTATAGTCTGCACAAAGACGAATGGATCCATCTCGCTTACAAATAGGTACGATGGGTGTTCCCCATTCACTGTATTCTATTTTGGATATTATTCCTAGATGCTCCAACCGATCAATTTCTTTTTCCACTTTTTCTTGAATAGCATAAGGAATCTTTCTTGCGGAATAATAAATAGGTTTGGTGTTATCTTTTAAATATAATTTTGCTTCGTAGTTGTTAATTTTCCCTATTTCCTCCTTGAAAACTTCGGTATATTTTTGTTTAAGTTTCTCCACTGCTTTTGTTGCAGCATTATCGGATATAAATATCTCTCCTTCTTCGTGCACCTGGTGCATATTTGGATGCAAATTCTCAAAAAGTTTCAACCACTCTCTTCCAAAAATTGGTTCTACTTTTCCTGGAAGAATGTACAAGTTCGCCAATTCTTTCTGAGCATTATAAATCACTTCAACGGTAGAATATCCAATTGGGTGAATAACTTCCCCAGTATACGTACCAACATTGTGTTTTCTTTATGTCTACAACTGGATGCTAAATGTGACTCTTCACCACATCGGTAACAAGTGCAGCCTTTAGAAATATCAGAATTGGATTTATTTCTATTATAATTAACATAATTTGTTAATGGCAATTTAACTTGATTTTGTTGCGTGGAGTTGTGTTGTTGTTCAGAAGTTTGCGATATAAAAATTTCTTTGGCATCCTTTTGTACTGATTCGCCTGCAAGTATAGAATTTACACAGTCAATAAAGGTATTATTTGCTGCTTTGAATTGGATTAGCTTTTCTACCCATGCTGGGTTACGTAACCCACTGATAAATTGTAGTGTAAAATGAGTATTAGCGGTAGAAGTACGACATGATAAGCATGTAAACTCGCAATTTTTGCTGAGGTTTTTTAGATCTGCCACAAAATCTGCGACACTCTCGCCTTCTCTTTGAATACGTTTTGAAAAACGATTTTGGTCTGCGATTACACTTGGACTAGGATGTAAATGATCCTTAACCAATTTTACTATCTCTGAATATGATTTAGAACTTGGCTCTCCTGGACTAGTTGATTTAAAAAGCAATTGGTATGTCTTCGTACCCATAGAATGAATGAACCATTCCCTTTTTTTATTTTCCACTGCTTCAGATTTTTCTACCTTTTTCATTTTAAAAAAAGTCTCTAATCGTTTAATGAAAATGTCAAAAGTCTCATTTTCTTCTTGGAATGACTGCAAAGTAACTGCCTCGGCTGACTAATTTTGGCTACTTGTAACTTTTACCCGGACGGGATTAACTCTCGGACGATAACATATACCTTGTACTGATGAGGCGCAAATACGCCGAAACCGGTCTACAAGTTATGTTGTCCCTTCTAGTTGCAAACCAGAATGGTTGGTTTGAATCTTGTAGATTTACCAACCCCGTTTGACTTAGAAGTGTAATTCAATATCTGTCGGGGCATGTAGCCCGGGAAGAAGTTGTTTCTTCTTCGTTGAACGGTCACTGTTTTTGAAAAATTATTTTTCAAAACTTTGTCAAAGCGTTGGATTAATATATTTTTATTCTTCGATATCTATTGGTAAAACGCTTTACTAAATACGACAATTTTACAGGAAACTGTAATAATTCATTTTTAGAAATAAAACCTAAAATTTCAGATAGTTGGTACCTTTCACTTAAAAGTAAGATTCTAGAATCACCTAAGTCTTATCCTCAGTGGAAAATTTTTGAAGAAAATATCTATAACTATGTACCTAACACTTTGCCAGTAACTACAAATTGTCAAGAGTGGAAAAGATTAGTTCCAAAGTCACAAATGAAAGAAATCATAGTTAGTTGCCATGATCCTTCTATTGCAGGTCATTTTGGTTTTTTATAAGACCCTTGGTAGAGTTCAGGATAATATAGTTTCCTTGGCCAAAACAACGGGCAGATGTTTTAAAATTTGTAAAATCCTGTGAAATTTGTCAATCTCAAAAGATACCAAATAGTTCTCGTGTAGGTTTAATGGGTAACAAAAAATCAGTAGACTTCCCTTTTGGAATTTTATCTTTAGACCTTCAGGGACCTTTTCTTAGAAGCACTAAAGAAATTGTTATCTATTGGTAATCGGTGATTGGCTTTCTAAATATACTTTTTTGTTTCCGCTTAAATCAGCTATAGCTCCTACTATTACTAGAATAGTAGAAAATCAAATACTTTTGAAATACGGTGTACCCAGGGCGGTAATTTGTGACAATGGTAGTCAATTTGCAGGAAAAGTTTTCAAAAAACTCATTGACAAATATGAAATCCAGAAAATATGGTTCACTCTTCGTTATAGTCCACATTGTAATTTTGTAGAACGAAATAAGAAAACAGTAGGTACTGTTATTCGTAGTTATGTGAAAGAGCACAAATATTGGGATGTAGAAATTAATCAATTTCAATTTGCAATCAATTCAGCTAAACATGAAGTTCATGGTTATTCACCAAATTTTTTAGTTTTTGGAAGAAATATTCCTACTCCAGGAAAATATTATGGTGAGCTCAAAAGTACTCAAGATTTTGAACTATCTTCCGGTAGTAGAGATAGCTATGTTCTTGATTTAGAAGGTCTTAGACCCATTTTTGAAGATGTCTAGCAGAAACTTGACTTAGCTCTTAAAAGGTATGAGAAAAATTATAATTTGCGTAAAAGAGATCATTCTTATAATGTGGGTGATAAAGTTTGGAAAAGGAACAAGGTTCTTTCCAAAGCAATTTTCTGCTAAACTTGTACCTAAATATGTTTTGTGTACTGTGAGACGGAGAATTTCTAAATTAGTGTATGCTTTGGATCATCATGATGGATCTGATGCAGGTAATTGGCATATATCTAATTTATAACCATATTTTGGTTCTAATTCTGATGTCTCAGTGGGGTAAAGAATAACAGAAAATTAGTCAGTATCTTTTAGTTGGAATTCTCAAAATTTCAGGAATTGAACTTCAGTAGAGAACTGAATAAGTTTATATTTGGAATTTGAGATCTTTAGAATTTCAAATGAATTTGTGTGTAAATATATGGAGTAAACTGATCCAGTGTATATTTGTACATTTGTAAATTGATAATTTTTAGTACTATATCTTCAATTGGTGACAATACCTATAGTGAGATTTTGTTTTTAGAAAATAATTCTTTGATTTCCAAAACAAGGAATAAAAATGTCTTTGGGAAGACAACTGTTATGGATAATCTTCCGATTTTTTTTATATATGGCCCTATGCATAATTTTCGAGCAACACAACATAGTTTATTTTTTTGTTTTATTGAAAGCGACTTACCTATTTTGACTATTCACCCGATTATGATTATTTACCTTATTATGACTTCTCGATAGTGTCTCCGTTTAGGACGTGTGGTACACGCAGTTACCAAATCAATAAGACAAGCTCAATTATTATTTCATTGTGACTTGAATTTAAGTAGATAAAACAAGCTCAATTATTATTCCATATGTGACTTGAATTTAAGTAGATAAAACAAGCTCAATTATTATTTCACACGTGACTTGAATTTAAGTAGATAAAACAAGCTCAAATGAAAGTTTAATGATAGAGATTGTTTAATGTCCTAGCTTAAGAATCAATTAATGTTTAGAAAAGAGAACTAGACAAAGTTCAAATATCATTATCAATGTTTAAAATTGAGTGAAATATATTTTTTTTAATTTAGTTAGCTATAAATTACTCTAATTTTTTGACGAAGTAATTTATACCATTTTTATTTAGAAGGTAGCAAATTTGTAAATTAAAATTCTTCTTTCTACAGGAGATTGGTAAAAAATATATTGACAAGTCAACATATTTTTTGTGAGGGAGAAAGGGTGTGTAGCATTTAAAAATCATTTACTTATTTTTGATATATAAATAAAGAAACACTTTAATTAAGGATTCATTTCCATGCTTTATTTGGTCAGTACTTATGTATTTATAACAAAATATAACTGGAAATTAGATTGGAAACTTTAATCATCTATATTTTCATGCACTTTAAAAGTATTTTAGTAATACTAGAAGTTGTTTTAATTATAAGAACCTAAAAGCAATAAACAAAATTAGTCATCAATAATGTCAATGAAAAGTATGCTTACCTTCTTTTGATTTTTCTTCGTATATATGTATAATTAATATAATAAATTAGTTTGTTTATCATATTGACAAATGCCAGTTGTAGGAAGGCACATACATCTTCATATTTGTAGGTTAGTACTAATGTTTGTTCGATTAGTAGTCATGTAAAGTTCTGTCATCGAGTTGAGTTAGATCTATGATGCAGTAGCTGGAATGTCAAGCAGTCACAGGCCGAGTCTTAGAAGTTTGTTAGGTGTCGTTGTCGAGTCTCTTCAGTTGGCAACCATGATTAATATCACCTATCTATCTAGTTGGGTTAGTTTTTTCTTTAATTCCTTCTTTTATATGTGAGCATGATGGAAGAGAGATTTGTATTTTGCGTTCTGCTGGTAGGCTTAATTGCCTTCCTGTTTTTGGTGTTCCCTTCATTGAGGGAGGATAAGTTTGTTCAAGGAATATCTAGTTCGCAGTTAATAGAATAATTTTCTATTAGGGATCACCGCCAGGGCTGAAAACCAGTCATCCACGCGGCTGTCGCTGATCCTTGTAAGGAAGCCATTTTGGCTAGTTGCCATAGTTGCTTGGCTTGGCACTATCTTTGTTGGTCCAGATCAAGGTCCGGAATTTGAAAAAGACGGGAATCAGCCATTATGTTACTTCCAGAATAATGCCCCTCCGGTCCAAGAAATTTTTTTTGAAGGAGCCATACGCCTTAGCTTTGATGAAGCCCACGTGTCTCCTGTTCGCTTGTAGGTAGAGAGAAACTCAAAGATATGATAACTCCACTCCATTTCTACACCACTATTAACAGTCCTGAGGGTAGTTTTCAGAAGGATCCTTTTCCGATCCTGAGATACAGGTTCCATTTTTTTATTTTTTTAGTATGAACTTTCAGTTGTATTCAACCTAATGGTTGACAACCATAATTTTAATGTATTTTCTTTGACACTTGTAATTGCTGCATAAATACATCTATCAATAGTTTATATTTCAAATTTAGTTTTAACATTTGGGTACAATAGAGTTAAAACATTTGTTTCAAGTACTTTACTTTTCAAGTTAATTTTTGATAAACAAGTTGCATATGCCTTGATACATTTATTGTTAAAGATATATTACCATTCCAATTTTATATTTTTTTTTGATATTCAAGTGCTATAGGCTTGGATATATTTATTTTGAGTACTTTGCTATCCAAACTTAATTTAGTGATAATTGAGTTATATATAAATATTGGTGTGAAAATATTATAGCTATAATTTGTGGCTTATTTTTGTATTATATATTGAGTAGGGATATCAATATATAAATGTCTAAAAAACTTCATTTGGCTCTAAGAGCCCAGGTATTTCACATATTCTTTTTTAGAATAGGTATCCTATTTTCTTGTTAAACTAATAAATTTGTATATTATACTATCACATGTCGAGTGGGTTTATCGACACACATTTTCTTTTGATTTAATAAATGTAATAGAAGACAACTAACTTGTGTTTATTCTTTCCGGTCTACATTTTTAATATTTTCATATTTTCTTTTTTGGTAAATTTACTAAGATATATTTTTGACATTACTTCATTTTTTCTTTATTTTGATGAGGTTAATCACTCTTCTGTTTAAAATAAAGTGGCGCTCATGGGTAGACTACTTTTTATTCAAAACTTTTTCAATCATAAAATTACACATATAAGCAACAGTTTCTACGACTTATGCTCACTGACGAAAAGCTGCCGTTCGCATTTATGTAAGAAACTTTCCAGTTGCTAAACAACATCAATAGTTATTAATAAAATTGCTACACACTGCTGGTAATTAAGCCAGTCTCATAAAAAGAAGTATTACTCACCATAGATTGCAGGTGACCTTTAGGTGAGTGTTCTGTGATCAGTCGTTATATCCATGAACCCATGAATCCTTACAACTAAATTGTACAGGAAAATCCTAATAATTGTTATTTTTCCCAGTTCACTAAAACCGCAGTATTCGACAGTTAACCAACCATGTAAACACAGGAGATAACCAACTGAGCTGCAACCTCAGGCATCTGGGTGTGGCTAAGCCCCTACAATAACATTATTAATATGAACATATGAATATTATGATAATGTTCAAGTCTACAAATACCGTATACTAGAATTGTATCAAGAAACATTCTAATTTTGATTTTATTAACTCTTCTTCCGCTTTATATATATATATATATATATTATGATGATATTTAAATTTGTCCTATTTAACTATTATATTTGAAATTTTTGTTTTTATTAAATTTTATCTCATTAATTATATATTATTATTTTAATTTAATTGAATTGTTAATTTACTTAAAAAAAATCTCTCATCTCAGGGTTGGGTTCTATATTTAATTATTTTATTGAACAAATTTATTTATAAATACAAACCTTCAAATTATCAACTATATCTATAATATAACAAAATTTTTTATTTACGGAAATTAAATTTATTATATTTACTTCTTCGATCTTCAAACTATTTTTAACTTCTTTTTATTCAAAAATTGATTTATTATCAATTATCGTAATAAATGTTGGAATATTACTTCACTGGTTTATATAATGTCAATTCTTCAATTTCAACAATCACCAAATATGCCATTCATAGTATAATTTATCTTTCCATTTATATATTATTTGAATGTTTACTGCTTTAAAAAAAAATTAATCCAATATCTTCAATTTCCAATGGGTTATTTTATTTTTATATTATCTCTCCGCCTGTCAAAAATATTCTATCTCCACCTTTTCAAATCTAATAATCGTTACCCTCACTACCCACATTCAATTTTCATTTTTCCCCTGATAACTATTAAAAAAAAACTTCTTTCAATGTGACATCAATCATAACCACAAATGACATGTTTTTACACAGTAAATTTCATAGATCTATACCTACATATACAATATCAATACAATATATATATACAATGGCTTGACTCCCCCTGTGGGGCTACGCCGCGTATACTTTCTAGATCCGCATAGTTGGGGTGGATCAGTCCCCGTTGTACGTTTAAATTCTTCCACTTATGTCCCTCCATAATTTCCTATTTTTTGCTTTTTCTTTCCAGTTTGCTACTCCTGCTCTATTGAGGTCCGCCTCTACCTCATTTTGCCACTTTGACCTGGGTCTACCGCGTCTCCTCCATCCTCCTGGGTTCCACTGCAAGATATTGTAGGTTACTGATTTAGCTCCTTCTATCCATACGTGTCCTAGCCATTTAACTCGTTGTACTATTATTCTTTTTACAATGTCTTCTCCTTTCTGTTCGTCCAAAATTTCACGATTCGTTCAAATTCTATATTCATTCTCATCCATTTTTACAGGCCCCAATATTGTTCTCATGATCTTCCTCTCAGTTATTCTTAATTTTTCCTCTTCCTTCTTCGTTAACGTCATTGTTTCTGCTGAGTATTGGCCTTATTATCGTTTTATATATATTTAATTTTGCTTTTTAGTAGTTTCTTATTAGCGTGGTAGGCTGGTAGTTTTCCATTATTTGTTTTAATGTGTGTATAGCATCAGTTCTCTCTCGCTTTCTCTTTCTAATTATTTTATTGATTTCCTTTCTTTTCTTTTCGTATTCTTGTCTGTCCTCTGGATTATTAGTTTTCATCCATTTTAGTCTTGCTTTGTCCTTGTTTTTCATTTCCTGAGTATCTTAAACAAGAGTGTTTATCTTCAATGCTTCCTTGCCCTTTCCATCTTATTTCTTGTATTGCAGCAATGTCTGTTTTGTATTTTTTCAGTTCTTGGCCCACCTTTTGCATCTTTTCCGTTCTTAGCAGCGTTCTAATTTTCCATATGCATATTTTCATTTCCTTATTTCCATTTCTTCTATAAGTTTTTTTCGTTTTTTTGTCTTTAACATAATTTTTTTACGTTTTTCTTCTTTCTTAACAGCTATCTGCGTAAATCCTTCTTCATGCCGGGTCGTTATCTGTTGTTTTGAGTTATCCTCTGCAATATCGTTTACTACTTTTTTTCTAGCCCGTTTTTAGTCCTATTCCATCTCCACTCCTCGCCGTTTATAATCACTTTATTGTATCCTTTTTTCACATCTTTTCCATTTCTTCTCTCGGTTTGTCCAAATTCTCTTATTTGTTTTTGTTTTTTCATCTCATTTTTTGTTAAGTATATTTTCCATTGATGTATATTTTCTCCGAAGTTAGATCTTTCAACATAAATTTATTTTTCATAACTTTGTCTTTGTCTTCTTTCCTATCGAGTTGTATTACGTGAGTCTTAAGGCCTATTTTTCTGACAGATGTGATATTAACTTTAATTTTCAGGTTTTGCTCCATGAAATTTAGCATTCCTTCCTTTAACAGCTTTTGATCATCAGTGCTGACTGCGAGACCAGTCATTACTATATTGTTTTCTTTCTTACTTCTTCCTATCCATTCCATGGTTGTTGTTCAGTTTTTATTTGCTTATTTTCTTTCTTTAGGTTTTCATTTTTTGCATTAGTTTGCGTATTTCTTCTGAGACATTCTGTTGTTCCGTTCTTATCTGAACTATTTCAACTTCTATTTCTTTTTGATCTCTCTTGATTTCTTCAATATAAGCTTTAATTTCGTTTTTCGATCCTTCTATATCTTGTTTCATCTGGGATTTCAGTTCCGTTATTTCTTCCATTTTTATATCTTCTATATTCTCTTCATCCTTTGTGCATGAGTCTCCAATTAATTTGCTTTTCCTAAACACCTTTCCCCTCTTCAAATGATTCATCGTGCTCCGATTTATCTCTTTTTCTGTTCATCCAGCGGACTTGATGTTTCGAGTGCAGTTTGTCGTACCGCAAGCCTACTTAGTTCAGCCCACAGCCCGCACGCAAAATAATCAGACCCGCTGAGATTATTTCTATCTACTAATAATTTCTTCCGCTTTGGCAAATCATATTTCAACAGACCATATGTTTATTGTTTATTCATAGTTGATTGATCCTACTTAGGACTTTAATATATCAATATTGTGGTTTGACTTGGTGTTTTATTGAACCTAATGATTAAAAATATTAACCGATTTTGAGATATTTGAATTTAACTAATTCACCGCATGGCCCCCGTTGTTGTACTTTACTATACGCCATTTAATGGCGAGGATAATGCTATGAATTATATATCCAATACTAAAATTTCATTATGAGCTTACCTTTACTCTTAAATAGGAGAACTTTTACGTTCTTTATTGGTCTTCTCAATAACTTATGTTACATAAAAATAAACAAATCTTGTTTTATTACTTTATGATATTTGTGTGATTTATTCCTAATGGCAACATCACATGAATACAGTTTATTTTAAAACAAAATAAATATTTTTAATGTCCAATGCTACGTTTCCATACAATATTTTTACATTCAGTCGGCAAAGGGGCGTCGGCCCAGCTTTGTAGTGGAACGCTTCTGATGCGATAATTATAACCAAGCAAGGTCGAGCGCGGTTAGAACTTGGATGGGTGACCACTGGGGAAACACCGTCGCAGAGCCCGTACAGCCTGCTGCGAAACACCTTAGATTACTAGGGTCAGTAGCATATCACAGCTCGCAGGCATTATACCAATGAGCACGAGGTATAATGTAGATATGCCGTCTTTCGGATGAGACGTAAAACCGAGGTCCCGAGTCCATGGATGTTGGGCTCGATGAAGATCCCCACCACTGGTTGGAACACTAGTGGGTTCGGCAAAATTTCCGGTTAGGGGTAGAGTGCTCCCGGCGTCGGTGATTAGCATAAGTTGCAGAAATAGACCGACGTTAAATAACCGACAAAAAAAAACAGTCGTCAAAGAAAAGCCTATTATTTGTAAATATCAATTTTCTGAAAGGTATCTTCAATTTCATCAATTAGGTGAATATTGAACTTTGAAGTTAAATGCAAAATATACCCACAGCGACCATGCACTGAATCGGTGAAGTTCAAATATCTCCAAAACGTTCAATATTTTTTAGATCAAAAAAGTATATTATCACGCAGAAATGATGAAGCTATTCAAATTAAATAAGTAAGCAGTTAACTGATGAGTCTGATGTGTAGATGATTTCATCTATTGGATATGGCGACATATACGAGTTAACTCAAATCGTCTCAGATATTTTTGTTTAGTGTTACGGTTCACCCTAGAATATAAATACTCAATTAATGACTGTGGTTTGGATGCATAAAAGATTTATTTATTTACCACCTTAAAAACTATACATATATTTATATTGAACCAATAACTGTGTACATTGTAAATAGTTTATTTAATTGGAAGGAATGAATCACTGATTGTTTACATTTAACAACTAGTTCATAGGTTAACTGTGATATTGTCTTTTATAAATTCCAAGGTGTCTGGATTCTTCAAATATGCAGCTAGCCACTTGACCTTAACCCCTACTGAAAAGGTAGAAGACCTCTTTTGACCTTTCAAGGCTATTGACACAGGCCACTGGCTTGAAACCCTCTATTTTGGATTGTGCTTTTCCCAAGTCCACATAGTTGTTCAACCTTCGTTCTGATACGGTTTTGCGAATTGGGAAAAACATTAAGGATCAGGGACTCTCCTATACAAAGAGTTGTAAAGGTGCATGAATGCATGGATATAGTTCCTGATTAAACAAACACAAACACTTAAAGGTCACACACCATCTGGGGTAAGTAATCTACCTGATATCTATTGGGACTGAATCACCAACACCAAATACCATTCCTTATTTATTTTTTCTTTTCAGACTTTTTCTTTTCTTACCTTTTCTTTCTTCTTCATATCTTTTATTTATCATTCTTCGAGAATACCTTCTTCACCTTCGACAAGTAGGTATTTTTTTTCGGGTCGAGATGGGAAACTCATGTTCGAATGGGGCCAGAACCGAAACAGTGTTGGACTTATCCCCAGGGGGATGTCTACCAACCAAACCCACCTCAAACTCACCGTTACCCCCGCCTCGGAATCTCTATCCTAGCATACTTCGACACGGGCGGAGGTCCCTTGCAGTCTCTCCGCTCACACCGTCGTCTTGTCCCTAACTTTCACTCCCACCTCTCATGCCATATCGAGTCATTCTCTCCCCTTAACCATGCTCTATACTACCCCACTTACCGCCATCCATTCCTCCTCTCCTAGTTTCCTCTCCAACTTCTTCAGCACTTGCTCGTTCCTCCAACATCTAAACACATGCCCCACATCATCCTCCACTTCACACCTCTCGCACACTCCAGTCTCTCTTTTTCCAATCTTATGGAGGTGCCCTACTCTCGACCTATGTCCAGTGAACACCTGTGTCAAGAAGTAGTTCACCTTCCCGAATTTCCGATCCATCCAATCTCTCCTATTCCCAATCGCTCCTTTTAGCGCGCCCTCATACTCCTCCCACCTTCTCTCCATTTCCTCCTCCATATATTCCTGTACTTCCTCTGTGGTCGCACCCCTCCAGCGTTTATTTCTGGCTCTAGCCATCACGTCCAATGGGTAGGTCCTTACCAGCACCGCTGCTGCCAGTCCACCCACTGTCCTGTACCCCTGCACCACCCTCAGCAATATCCCTCTCTGCACCCGCAGGAGTGGCCTAACCCTCGCAGTCACTCCCGCTCTTTCACCCCACACCTCCGCACCGTTCAGCATACTCTGCTCTACCGTCCTACCAATGATCCTCCTCTTCCACTCTCTCGGCACCTTCACATTACCAGAGCTGTCACGAATAATGTTCAAAATGATTTAAATACTTTGCGTCAAAAGATTTGAATCAAAAATCTTTTTTCGAATAAAAAATATTTAAATCATAAATCTTTTTATGATTTAAATCATTTTGCAGATTTTAAATCATCTGGAAATGATTTAAATATTTTCAAATGATTTATATCTTTACAAATTGTAACGAGTTATTTTTTTGGTTCACCGATTTGAAGTTCATTTTTAGTTTTCTCCGTAGTATATTTTAATTTTACCCATAGAATTATATAACTCGTTACTTACTTTCCGATCCTTTCTGCTACCGCATTGATTTTTTTTATTTGTTACCGCTATATTATATTTTTTTATAATTCAAAACACATGAACACGATACTAAAAATATAAAATTTATTAATTTAAAGATTAGGAGACGTCCGGTACATAAAGTATTTTAATTAAAACAAAAGCCGTCCAGTATATTAGAACTGTTTTTGTAGTTGAAAATAAATTAATTTCACGTATAATTCCGATAAGGCAAAAATTGTAGGTAGGAATTAAAATATAAATTCGAAAACCGAACGACTTTTGGGGATTCTGCGACAGTCCGCGTTTTAAGTCCGCTACCGTTGCCTAGTTCGAGAGTGTCCGAATAGTTTATTTTGAAAAGTGTTCATAAGTTATTTTTGATTTTTTTCCGATATTTGATTTTGAGTGCCTTTTGTGGTGTTCGACCGTTTTCAGTAAGTAGTAAATTCTGATATTAAACCATAGTGTAAAGCAAAAGTAAGGTAAAATTGTTTTAGTATAGCCGAATAATAAATTTCGTTCAGTTTAAAAATATATAATTGATTTCCGTCAACAGTTACAGTATTCTGATTGTTGAAATTTAGTACCGTATCGTATTCAGTGGTTTTTTTTGCAATAGATAAGAAAATTTAGTTTCCGTTCCATTATAGTTACATTTTTTTTTATATTGGGTGTGTTTTGATTCTTAATTGAATGCTCAATCCAAATATATATCATTTAAATTGAAATTTGGGTTTGATTTTCAGATAATAGTACCTATACCGATTGCCCTGTCCAAATAACCCAAATATTTTTTATAATTTTGATCGAGAATTTGAAAGTTAAAACTGATTGCGGGGCGAGTGCGAGGCTGTTGCCATGCGTTGTCCAACTTTCAGCCGGTTGTAACTTCTTTTGAGTTTAATTTTTTTCAAATTTTTTTTTATTATTCATATTTTTTTTTATAAATAGTTCTATTTAACGAATTGATTTTCAAACAAGTATGAGGCTGTTGCCATATCTTATTTGATTATCTAGTTTGAATCAAAGTAGTCCTTATTATTTGGGTACCCGTTGTCCTATTTTCCGACCAATTTATTTGATTAGTTTTGACCGATAATTTGGAATTTAAAAACGGATTGCGGGGCAGAGAAGAGGCTGTGGCCACAAGCTGTCCAACTTTCAGCCGGTAGTAACTTCAAATTTTTATTAGTTTTGACCGAGTTTGAAATTTAAAAAAACTGATTGCGGGGCAGAGAAGAGGCTGTTGCCACAAGCTGTCCAACTCTCAGCCGGTAGTAACTTCAGATTTTCATTAGTTTTGACCGATAGATTGAAATTTTAAAACTGATCGAGGGACAGAGAAGAGGCTGTTGCCACAAGCTGTCCAACTTTCAGCCGGTTGTATCTTGGGATTCACTTTACATTTTTTTAAATCATTTATAGTAGTCATTACCATTGGTCGATCCATTTACCTAACTACCAAACAAGTGTGTTTTTTTTATTCTATTTTATTTTTACGACATTTTTAGTTCTTTTCAATTGATTGTGGGGCAGATAAGAGGCTTTTGCCACAAGCTATCCAACTTTCAACCGGTCATTCGTTATAAGTGAAAACTAGTTCATTAAATATATATTCAAAAAGATTTTCGGACGAGTAAGAGGCCGTTGCCACATCTTGTTCGACTATCTAGTCTGCGTTCATTAGTAATTTTTTTTGGAACTGATCTGGTAGTATTCTCCCACCTAACCCGCTTGACCGACCATACCGTTCAGGAACTTATATTTTGCTTGCCACTGTAATACCTATGTTTTATTCTTGATTTTAACTCTACTCACCGTTTGCTTATACCGCTTTACATGTTATTAAATTGCTGAACTAACCTGCTTATACCTAGTCTATCGTACCATTGCTTTTGCACGTACTACCGGCAAGTTTTTGCATAACACAAATATTTTTGTCACATTGGTAAGCTGTATATATTTATTTTGTTTGAAACCTCTGCAAATATTGAATTTAGGATATTTCCGGAAATTATTATTTTTTTATGAATTTTTTGCTTGAACCGTTTAAGTCTGTGTTGACTGTTTTCTACCGTATTGTTGCCGATAGTTGATTATTAATTAGAGCAGGAACCGTTATTCCGTGTCCGTTCTTTTACCGTATTGTTGCAGAGACCTGACTATTGATTATAGTAGGAACTGTTTTATACCGTTTTCAATTTTTTTTGTATCTTGTTGCTTGGATCGTTTTATTCTGTTTTGACGGTTTATTTTCTTTCGTATTGTTGATTAGACAGGGCCGTTGATTGTTTGCTTAAGAAGGGACCGTATTCGGTTTTCGATTTTTTTTTCATTCCGTATTGTTAAGAAGACCACCGACTCGATGATTGAGAGTAACCTGTGGACATTTTGTTTAAATGGACCGTTTTGCCTGTCTTTGATCTTGTTCCTTTGGTATTTTCGGAGATTTTTCTTTCCGCTTGAGTTTAAAAGCTTGTCAGAAGGGATTGCTGAGCCTAGGGCCAAAAGGCCAATTTCAAGAAGACATATTTCTCCACGACCGGTTTTTGACCGATACGATACCGGAACCGTTCCAACCGTTATGGCCAACCCTCCGCCGAATGTGCATGACTGGAAGGTGTGCTTTGGAAATAAAGAATTGAAGAAATATACACAGCAAGGAATGTTCAAAAAGATAATTTGCTTCCTTTGCTACCTGAATTACTGTCCGGTGGGCCCGCACTATGGTACCGGAATAACCGAAACAGATATACCCACTGGACCGACTTCGAAACCGACTTCCGAATTTTCTTCTACCCCGTTAACTACGAGGTTGACTTATAAGCCGAGATAGGCCGACGTTTGCAATGAAGGAATGAGTCCGCCGCTACTTACATCACCGAACTCCAGACTCTAATGCGTAAACATGGAAAGCTAACTCCCGAACAACAGTTAGCATGGCTGTACTATAACCTGTTGCCCAAATACCGTCTGCAAATCCGAAAAGGGGACTATGATGATTTTTCGTACCATTGCTTTTCAACGTACTACCGGCAAGTTTTTGCATAACACAAATATTTTTCTCACATTGGTAAACTGTATATATTTATTTTGTTTGAAACCTCTGCAAATATTGAATTTAGGATATTTCCGGATTATTATTTTTTTATGAATATTTATTTATTTTGTCCCAGTATATATTGAATTTATCTTGTAATGGACAAACCGACATAATCAGTGTTTTCTTAATAACCTAAAGCATAGCCGTCTGAGGGTTTATAGTTTTATAGAAGTGTTGAATACAACGAGACCCCTGGAATTGTCCGTAACCTCCATCTGAGGCTAACTGGAACTCTTGACGCTTAGGGTCTAGGGGCCGTGGAGCAAACCACGTAAAAAATCTGGCGCCCGAGCATTAGTTTGAAAGATTTTGCATCGAGGGTGACCAAAGTGACGTGCCCTGATGGTAAAACCCGAAGGGTAGGGGAAAACGCATTACAAAATGATTTAAATCTTTTGAAGTGCCTGTAGTCCCCCGTCCACTTCCCCTCTCTACCCGCCTTCTTAAGTAGTATCACGCTAGCCACCTTCCATCCTTCTGGAAACTCTTCCTCCCTTAGCACCCTGTTGAAAATCTCGCAGAAGTACTCCCCATTGTCATCCAACAGCCTCTTCATCTTATCACCCTTCAGGCCATCTATCCCTGGGGATTTCCTCACTTTAATGTTCCTCCCCCCTCCTGTACTTCCCACTTCTCCACCGGTCTTATCCCCCTCATTTTCCCTACCCCCTAGTATCCTGGACTTTTCGTATCCTGCCTCCAACTCCTCCTTCTCCCTTTGTGAATAATTTGCCTATAACCTCCTTCTCCCAATCTTCCTCTAGCACTTCGTTCCTATCTTCACCGCTATCTCATATGCCTTTGTTTTCCAGGTCCCCCAGTAATTCTTCCCACTTCCCCCTTCTTTCCCTCTCCACCCTTCGCATTAGCTCCTTCTTCTCTTTTTATCCTCATTTTCCCTCTATCCTTCGTCTTGCCCTCAGCATCCCTCTTCGTTCTTTCTTACACTCCCTCCACAGCTCCTCTATTTCCTCATTCCACCAGTAATTAGCCCTCCGCTCATGCCTATTGCCCCTCTTACCCTCTCTTTTACAGCCCTGTATCACATTGTACAACTCATCTACATCATGTCCAAGTCTCCTTTCTATCTCCTCTCTTTCTTTCTTCCTCATACTCTCTACCTCGGCCTTCGTCCACCTCCATCCCCACTCTCCCGATAAATCCTTTCTCCCTTTCCTCATATCCGTCCCAACATACCTATGTAAGCTCATGCTTTCCTCATCCTCCAGGACCTTCCAACTACTCACTTTTCCCCCCAGCCATTCAGCACATGCTGTTATATCAATGAACGACGAACCCCCGTCACCCCTTACGAAGGTGGGAAGTAGTCCATCATTCAGCACCGCTACCCCGTTGGATGTCAACACTTTCCCCAGGATCTCCTCTCTTCCATCCGTTTTCTTCCCTCCCCATGCAGTATTCTTAGCATGGAAGTCCCCTGTCACCATTCTCCTAATTATTCTCCTTTTCCCATTTGGCACCCTCAGATCGTCCTCCAATTCTGTCATGCTCCTCTCATATTCCTCCAGGCTGACATTTGGGCTTATATACACACTGTACATCACTATGTCTCCCATTCGCACTATCACCCATCCGTTTCCTTTCCTCACTTCATCCGCCCTCAGTCCATCCCCCACCACTCTTATTCCTGCCTCTCCTGTATCATCCATAATCCATCCCTGCTTTCCCACATATAGCATTTACCTCAGATCCACACACCACATTCACTTCCCTCCTAAAAATCACTTCATCCCATATATCGCTATCCTGCATTTCCCTAAATTTATCAGCAGCACCCTCCATCCATCCCCTACATTCCTTCTTCCCGCGCAATGCTCTCCCCTTCCTCCTATTTGACCAGACTCCTGCCCTTTGAGGGGTCCAGAGGGTCCCTCCCATTTTTTCTTTCCTATTTTCCATCGTCTCCATCTACTCCCTTCCTTCCCCTACTACATTCTATCTCCCCTGGCTTGTGTCCTCTTTCCCCACATACCCTACAAAAGAAGGCCTGCCTACAGTCTCTGGCCATGTGATCTTCGCTCTTACATAGCCAGCACTTACTCCTCTCCTTGACTACCTTCACCTTACACCCTGCTACTTTATGGCCCTTTATCCCACATCCAAAGCATCTGTCATCCTCTCTACCCTCTAAAATACTTACCCTGTTTCACCCCAAACTAATTTACTTTTTTTTCAATAAGGCTACCGCTTTTTCCCATTCCGCGCTCACCACCGCCATTTTCATCCCGTTCCTCTCCCTTACCACTTCAATCCCCGTTGTCCCTTTCCCAATCAAATTCTCTATTTTCCCCCTCTCCTTTTCATCTTCCACCCATGGTTCTATCCCTACCATTTTCATGGTTTTTGTTACCCTCCCCGCTTCCACCACCCTAGCTCCTGTCACCCTTTCCACCTCCCCCAGAATTCCCCTCACCTCAATCCCCTTCTTTGCCTCTATAACCACCTCCCTAGGTCTTGAGACTCTGAGTCTATCCACCCACTCCGCTTTCATCTCCCTCAACCCCTTCTTAATCCTCTCGATCCCCTCCTGATCGACTTCCCCGATTGCCTTCAGGATTATCGCCCCATTACTACCCTCCTTTTCCTTTTCCCCATCTGTATAGATTGTTACTTCCGCCACCTCTCCGTCACCTCTCACTCATGCCACCATCTTCTTTAGCACCTCCACCTCTACCTGCTCAAGCCTGTGGAGTCCAATGCTGTCCCCGCTACCCACTTTCCCAAACAGTCGACTCATCAGCTCAAACACCTTTTTCTCATCCCTACAATCTCCCTCCATCCGACAGATCAACTCCTCCGTCTTCACCCTTGCCCCATTCCTTTCCGTAGTGCGTACCTCCTTGACCCACTCCATTTCCTCTCCTTTTCCTCCTAGCATCGGGTACCTATCCCTAAATATCCTCTGTATTCCCTTCTCCATTCCACTGACTTCCATACCACCTTTACCTTTTCATCCCCTAATATTGGATTTACCACTCTCACCTCTATTCCTCCCCCCTTCCACCATCACAGTCCCTATATCTAACCACCATCCATCCTTCCCAGTCTCTTTGCCCCACCTCCCATCGTGTTTGCATTATCTCCTTTCTATCGTCCTCCCTCCTCAACCTCTCCAATTCCTTGACCCGCCCCTCTGCCGCTGCCTTCTCTTCCTCCAGCCTTTCTACCTTCTCCTCCAGTCGCCTTACCATATCCTTCAATCTCTCTACACTCTCCCTCTCTTCTTCCTTCCCATTCTCCACTTCCTTCTTTCATTTCTCCTTCAGTTTCCTCTTCTGTTCCTTGTCCTCCAGAGGCGATACCTCCTTTCTCTTCACTCCAGTATCACTCCACCCTCTCGTCTCCCCCGCCTTATCAGGCGTTCGTTTCACCAAAAATTATTTGCCTTCCTTCGTCCATCACCTCCTGCTCTATTTCTATTTCTCTTTTATCCATATTCCATCCCACGAGTAGCTAGGGAATTGAATGTCCACCACCACAGAGCCCCGCTTGTGGTGGTAAGGCTGGTTACTCCGGTAGGTCACCAGGTATCCCGGAGGCACCGTTTCTGACTGACTTTCGCGCAGCCATTCATCCATTGCCACGGTAGCCAACCACGTAGATTACGGATTGTTTTATCGAGGTTTACTCCTCTAGGCTTTTTCTCGGTTGCCTCCGGACGCAGTGGCTTCCGTTGCCTACACTACACCACAACATAGCTGCCTACCCCTATGTTGCTGGTTTTTTTCGAGGTTTACTCCTCTATTCCTTTTTATCCGCGAGCAATTATTCGGGTTCCCATGCTGAATCCTTATTTATTGCTTATCCCGAGGGTTGGTCGGTCATGAGGCCCTTACAATTCGAAGAGCACGTGTCCCTTGACTGACCACGCCCCCTGGAGACACCCTATGAGCTATTGGGACGCGTCGTGTCGGGTGGAAAACCTTAGTTCCGAAAACTTGTATGAGAGATTAGGGGTGAATCACTTCCAGCCTTCCTCATCCAACCTTCCGAAGCACGACAAGTAGGTATAGGCCTACCTATAGCCACACCGTCAACATCTACTACAACGTTTCGTCAACTCTGGATTCTACTATACCTTGACTTTACTTCCACCTATTACTTCCATTGCAGAGCGGAGTATCCACCTGCAGGTAACCTCACAAGGACTTCAAGACACGAACTGACAAGTAAGACCTTTCCGATTGTATTTAGTGATACCTATAGTCTAGAGTTCATCTTTTTGTTACCGGATAATTAGTGACGAGAATACTTATTAACATTTTGGAAGTGAACCTTACCAAACAGCTTATCTGGACTCCACTACTCAGACTTTATTTTTATAACTTTTTTTTCCATTACCTGAGTTAAGTGCGCCTAGTGATATTTATAGTATATCCTGTTTAGCTATTCCTATACTTGCTAAGACAAGTAGTAATAATTGTAGTATCTAAAACAGATGTCAATCTTCAATTTACTAATATAAGTTAGATATCTTAATGTATATATCAAAATATATTATAAACTAATACTTACAAGGAAGTACGTGTAATCCCAGAAGTATACTTTTCGGAATATTTCCATGTAATTATTTATGTAATTCATTTCCACCATTATAACTGTTTTTTTATGAAGGCAAGCGGGCCAAGCGCTGTCACTGTCAGTCATGTTCATAGAATAACATTTTAAGTACAGAATATAGATCCTTCAACCAAATCGCCTACCGAGTAGTTCAATCACACCTTCCAACCATAAATTGAAATTTTCTCACATTATTGTCTATGATAATAGGAATCAGAGACTATCCCACCGCTAGAGGCGAAACACACATTTCCCTTGTTCAGGTTTTACCCACCCACTCTCCGCGAACGAGAAGTCGGGAATATTGTCCACCAGTTTCTTGTAGGGTATAGTTGCCCTATATCCACCCTCCTTTAACCTTGTTGGGAAAAAGGAGTCAACATTACCCTTACTAAAACCAGAGAGAATACCCAATTCAGAAGTCATTATCTAGAATAGTAGCTGATTTTTTACCAAAAATATTTTTTCATATTTGCCACTCCAGCATCCCATATCTCAATAAGGAGGAGACTTAGACCCATTGCTTAGGTAAGACATTATTATTTTTGTCATATGAACGTAAATTTACAATTTGACCAATTACTTATGAATTACCCTCTATTGTATTTTTTTATCGTCCAGTAGTTTCGAAATCAAAAGAAATAAAATTATACTTCACGCAATTACTGCCAAGTAGTTTTGATTGTTGTGCATGAAATATTTATATGTTTAGATCCCATGAGTCACGATTGTGTACTTGCTACATTTCTTTAGTTTCAGAAAGCATGATATTGGGAACATGTCTTTCAATACCTCACAAAAGTTTGTGAATAAAAATGATACAATACCATGGTTATATGCAGTGGATTTTGAAGATGCGAATTGGGTTATTACTAGTTCCTTCATGATATTCACAATGCAAACTGGTAAGTATGCATAATGTTTGTATAGGCCAAGCAATAGGTAACTATTTTTGACAAAAATTCCAATAGAAAACGGATGGTGACATTACGTAGTATAATTTTAATATGTTTTAGACACGCAATTGTTTTTCAGTAATTCGTTATACATTTAAAACGAAAAAAACGTAAGTAATAATTAAAATACGAACAAATTTCGTCGAGCGACTCAATCGATCGGGTAATTAGGAGTTATGAGCTAAAACTTTGGACTTTATCGAATAATTGGGAACTGAGGAGATTCGGAGAAACAGTAAATGAGTCATTTTTTTGAAAACTCATATCTCTGTAATTTTGTAATTTTGAGAGCTGATACTTTGTACAAAAGAAGTTCTTCATATGCAATTTATATGAGATAAGAACAGACGCCAGGCAACACGGTTACTTTGATCGTAATTGCAATTTTGATTTTCTGATGCGATAATTTGCAACGTGTCTGAATGCGTTATCGATATTCCGATTTTGAATTAAAAAAAGTATATGTTCAGTGAAACAAAACGCATAATTCCGATTTGTAATAAAATGATGCGAAGTCGGTCAAAACAGCCCAAGAACACCGTCCTAAATTAACGAGTGCCGGGAATCTACCCTTTACATCAGTATAAAATTAAAAATAATGCCCCTTATACCCATAAACTAGGATCACGGAATATGTGTTCCTTATAAAAGCCAATAATTCAAGTTTTATACTAGGCCAAGCAACAGAGCAAGCAAGTATAGTAATTTTTGACAAAAATCCTAGTATAAAACGGATGGTGCTATCATATAAAAGACATTACGTAATATTATTTTGATATGTTTTGGACACGCAAATGTTTTTTAGGAATTTGTTATAAACATTTAAAACGAAAAAAAACGTACTTTTTCTTTCAAATATTATAACGTGAAAAGTACTGGAGCAATCTCAATGGTACCTATATAATAAATGTAGGTAATTGAAATACGAAAAAATTTAGGGGTGTAGCTACTCAATCGATCGGATAATTAGGAATTAAGAGCTTAACTTTGTGCAAAAAAGTTCTCCATATTATGCACTCTATATGTGCGAAGAGCAGACATCAGGCAACGGTTACTTTTATTGCAATTGCAATTTGAATTTTTTGATGCGATAATGTGTCTGGATGCGTTATCGACAGCCCAATTTCCAATTTTAAAACGGTTTTAAAAAGTACAAATGTAGAGCAGCAAAGCTATATATTCGATTTGTAATAAAATGATGCAAAGTCGGCAAAAAACAGCCGAGAACACCGCCGAAATTGTTCCCTCTCATGCGCTAGATTTTCTGTTTGTACGTTCGTTGTAGTCTACTTCAGTTGTGCTCGGATTCCATAAAAAAACGGAGGACCAAAAATTATGCTTTTTCATGTCTTTATTGCATAACTTCAAATTTAACACGTTATTCACTAAATACAGTTAGATCTTAAAATTATTAAACCCGATTTTAAATTACCGGAATAAGTACCGGAGTGTAGAAATCCGATCCCCATGACTACATCTTTGTAACTCTCTTCTTTCTTACAATTTGAAACCAAATACTTTTCTGAATTTCTGAACATTCTTTCCCACACATGATATATTGCCCAAAATATCACAAATGATGTCTGCACAATTTCGAAAGTAGGAGGTGGAGCGATCGTTAAGTAACCCTGTTGACACACATATTACTGACTCAATACAGGGTGCGTCATATCATTTTTATCAATTTATTTTATGAAATGTAACATACTCCCCCCAATGAAGCATTTGCTTCGATTATACTTCGAACGGCAACGGACACAACTTCGTAATTGTACGAGTTTTCGACTTTAAAAAAATTATACGTAGATTTTATAAACGAGTATATCGACTTAGGGCACATGTCTGAAGTAAAACCACCACAGTACGGAGAAACGGTTGTTTATTTACCACATCACGGAGTAAATAAGGAAGATAGTACTACAACAAAATGAAGGGTAGTGTTCGACGCCTCCGCAAAAACAACTTCGGGAATTTCTTTGAACGACGTATTGATTGTAGGTCCGGTAGTACAAAACGATTTGTTTTCTATTTCTCTAAAGTTTCAATTACATAATGTCGCGTTTACCGGAGATATAGAAAAAATGTATAGCCAGTGCTTGATTAGACCGGAAGACAGGAATTTGCAAAGGATAGTTTGGAGAGAGAATTCGAAACATTTTAAAGTCGGCCGGTTACATTCTTCGAAAATGGGCATCAAATCGTATTGAACTATTAGATACTACAACCACGGACGCGAGTTCAGAGACTCAGCACTTTATTGTTGAGGATGAAATTATTAAGGTTCCAGGTTTGATCTGGAATACTAACAGTGACTGTTTTTCGTATAAGGTTAACTCACCTGAACAGAGTGTCGTTACCAAACGTTTTATATTGTCTATCTTGGCTAGAATATTTGATCCGCTGTCTTTGATCGGCCCAATACAAGCGAAGTTAATTTTACAACGATTTTGGGAACTAAATATAAATTGGGATGACGAGATCCCACATGACTTGCATAAAAGCTGGTGTGAGTTTTATAGATCGTTACCGGAAAAAAGTAATTTTCAGATACCTCGACAAGTAACAATTTTTCAATTTCAGATTCACGACTTCAGTGATGGATCGGAACGAGCTTTTGGAGCGTGTATCTACATTAGATTTAAAACGTTTGACGGTAAATAAAGTTGTAAATTAGTTTGCGCAAAATCAAAAATCACGCCCATAAAAAAGATAACCCTACCCAGGCTCTAACTAAACGCGGCTTCACTCTTAGCTAAATTATATGAAAAAGCGGTTAAAACGTTACCAATAAAATTTGATGAGCAAATCTTATGGTCCGATTTTACTATTGTACTGAATTGGTTAGCATCAGTTAATCCAGCTGACATTATTTCTAGGGGTAGTAACGTGACTACCTTGTTAGAAAATAATTTATGGTGGCACGGACCTGCATTTTTGTGTAATGCAAAGAACACTTGGCTGGTATGTAGTCAGGTTAAATCGGAAAATTTACCAGAAAAACGTAACCATTCAAAAACCACGTTAATTGTCTATGAAGGTGATTTCCTATTTAACAGATTTTGTAATTTTACAGCACTACATCGGGTAGTTACTTACATGTTACGATTTATAAACAATTGTAAAAAAACTAAAGACAAAATTAAGGGGAAATTAAGGGTAAATAAATTAAATGAAGCCTTAAAATTTTCTACTTAAGATGGTCCAGGGTCAAGTATTTTCAAAGGAATTGGAACAACTTTAGAAACGTACACCTCTAAGTGATAATAGTAAGCTTTTATCTTTAAACGTTTTTCTAGACATCAATAACTTAGTTAGAGTAGGAGGAAGACTTAGAAATTCTATTGAAGGCTTTAATAAAAAACAACCTCTTGTTTTACCATCGACTCACCCTGTAACTAAATTAATTGTAGAATATTTTCATAAGATATATTTACACGCTGGCCAACATGCAACCCTTTGTGCCATTCGCCAATTTTATTGGCCTATTCATGGTCGAGTAACTGTCCGAAAATATTCAAAGAAATGCATAATTTGTTTTAGGGCCAACCCTGTTATTACTGATCATCTGATGGAGGATTTGCTCAAAGCACGGATTACTAAAGCTAGGGAATTTTCCGTAGTGGGGATTGACTTTACAGGTCCTATTTTAATAAAAAACAGTTTCTTAAATACTAAGTTTTTAAAATCATATTTATATCTGTATTTTCGTTTGTATGTGTTCCAAGGCGGTTCACATTGAATTAGCGACTGATCTATGCACTGAGAGTTTTTTAAATTGTTTAAGAAGATTTACTTCTCGACGAGGCTTGTGTACTGACATTTTTTGTGACAACGGGAGTAACTTTCTAGGGGCTGAACGCGAACTAAAAATTGTCATTAATTCGTTTAACCGAGAGTCTAGTATTCAAAATTATTTTTTGGAAAATTCCATGAAATGGCATTTCAATCTACCATATTCTTCGAATCAAGGTAGTTTATGGGCATCATGTGTAAAATCGACCAAGGCTCACTTAAAGCGCAGTGTTGGTAAATATACATTGAATTATAAGGATTTGAATACTGTATTGTGTCAAATTGAAGCGTGTCTTAGCTCCAGACCCTTGCTTCCACTATCTCCCGATCCTGAAGACTATACAGCCCTAACCCCAGCTCACCTAGTAATGGGTGACACTTTTCTTGATTCCACCGATGAGATATTTGTCCAACACACCTGTAAATAGTTTGAAATCCCTTGAACATATGCAACAGATCTTACAACATTTCTGGAGAAGAAGGTCTTCCAAGTACCTCACCAGGTTTAGCTCTAGGTTACTTGGTGCTTCTGAAGGAGGAGAATCTACCTCCGCTTCTATGGAAACTTGGCAGAGTGAGCGAGATCAATCCAGACAAGGACGGTATAACCAGGGTACTTACAAACGTAGTGCCACCCATGTGTGCAAATTACCTTTGGAGGACTAAGACTTGATTGACTGTTGAAGATTAATGACTTCAAGGCGGGATATATTGTATCCGTTTTTATTTTATTTGCTACGCCTCTGGCCGCGAGCTTAGTGTCATGCGCTGTAGAACAGACATTTTTCTTTTGTTTTATAACACACACACTCCGATTAGTGAGAGACAATAACGTATAATATGTTTTTGTAACTTAACAATATACAGTCCATACATGACTTACTATTTTAACACCTCTGTATTGTAAACTATATTCATCGTTTTGTTAATTGAAGTTAAAAAAAGGGTTGTAACAGTTTTCTTCAACATCGAACCAGCTAAAACAAGTTGAAAACTCAACACACATTATCTTCCTTAACTAGCACAATCATATATTTTTCCATATTTTTATATTCCTTAAACCATTTAGGTCTATTTTGTAACCTTGAAAGATATTCTACCGACCATCTTTTCCAAAAATTTTCTTTTATTTTAGTGCAAAGCTGCCAAAATTTTGACCTATTATTAGGTATGTTCGAAATATCCCTCTCAGGTACCGATGTTTAAGGTTCCCCAATTAAAAAGTGAGCGGGTGTTAGGCAACTTAAATCGGCCGGATCTGAAGAAAGAGGACAACGTAGCCTAGAATTAAGTATAGCCTCAATCTGAGCTAGCACATTTGTCATTTCGGGTGAACTTTTTTTTAGCTGAAACCAGTCTCAAAAAAAAGTATATAGATGCCTCCCCAAATACAAAATCACAAAAAACTTTCTGCGGAAATGCATCATTTTCCCGACTTTAGGATATCTGAAAATAATAAATAAACTATAATAAATAATAAGAACAATGTAAAAATTGAATTCAATCCTCTTCCTGACCTTTAACACAGATCAATGAATAATATCTATTCTTATCAGCTTAATATCGCTTCAAAAATCTCGAGAGACAAACGGTTTTGTACACGCCTGTTTTTATCAATAAATGAAAATGGTATATTTCCGCAAGAAGTTTTTTGCGTGTTTATGTTTAGAAAATTGTCTAAAATGTAAAAAAGAAACGTATTTTCTTGTAACTGCATGCAGCTATTCTAAAGTCGAAAAAATGAAAACTATGCATTTCCGCGAAAAAAAATTCGAGTCTTTCTGTTTGGAAAAGGTTCCAAATAGTAAATAAACGAATATTTCTTACATAACTGATTTCAGCTAAACGGAAGTTAATCCTTCGAATCATTCTAAATTCTACAATATTTAATCAATAAATGAAAATGATATATTTCCGCAAGAAGTTTTTTGCGTGTTTATGTTTAGAAAATTGTCTAAAATGTAAAACAGAAACGTATTCTCTTATAACTGGTTTCAGCTATTCTAAAGTCGAAAAAATGAAAATTATGCATTTTCGCAAAAAAAATTTCGACTCTTTCTGTTTAGAAAAGGTTCCAAATAGTAAATTAACGAATATTTCTTATATAACTGATTTCAGCTAAACGAAAGTAGATCCGTCATTTCCTCAAACGTTGAAATTAATTCACCAACAACTTTACGCAAATGAACCTTTGTTGATTTTATTCCCGCCTCGCACAATCCTCCCCAGTGAGGGCTTGCAGGAGGGATAAATTTCCACTTTATTTCCCTGCTTATCAAAAATTCGTCTATTTTATAAAAGTTTTTCTTATTTCTTAAAAACGTATATACATCCCTAAGTTGATTATTAGTACCCTTAAAATTAGTCGCGTCATCACTATAGATAGCAATAGGAAGACCTTGTCGCGCAATAAACCTTTTTAGTGTATGCAAAAACGCATCCGAACTAAAACTGCTTACTAGTTCGATGTAAACCGCTTTGGAACCCACTCACACAAACAACACTACGTAAGCTCTAGATGTAATTGAACCTCGAAGCCTATACTGTTTATTATCAATAGGCCCACCAAAATCTGAACCGACCTTAAGAAATGGACGCTCCATGGAAACTCTATCAAGAGGGAGCGCTCCCATAAGTTGGGAAGAAGTTTTTGCCTTTAATTTAAAACACAACACATTTTTTAAGACTGATTTGACTTCACTAAGACCATTAATAGGCCAATATATTAACCGAAAATTTGCCAAGACTGCTTGAGACCCTGCGATAATTTAATATGTTCTAATCTCATGAGTAGCCTAGTCACAAGATTTTTAGCCGGCAGTATTATTGGAAATTTTTGATTGTAATCAATATCTGCCTTTGATAGTCGACCATCGACCCTTAAACTTAAACTTAAACTTGAAACAGTATTAGAAACTAAATCCACGCGTGCCTCCGGCACTCTCAATAATGAATTTGATTGGGCCCTACCTCGTTGAAGCCCATCCTGACTATTATTATTAGCTATATTTTGGTGACCCCCATGGCCAATCACTGGACCTTGGCAACCGCCGACCTTTGGATATAATTAACCCCCAAGATTTGGTTATAGTTAACCCCTCCATCATGCAATAAAACATTATGCCGTTTTCCGCAAGTGCTACAACCCCTCAACTTACATTGATTTGCATTATGCGATTTTCCTAAACAATTAAAACAAAATTTATTACCTTATTTATTTTTACAAACTGTCGTTTCTCACCTATTCCTAAATTCCCAAATTTATAACATTTAACTAAAGCATGACCCTCGCGATTACTGTAGTCACATTTTGGTTTTGCCTCAATAACCGTTTGATTATTGTTAACTAACAAAGAATATTTTACCTGTTTATCCCTTGTTCCCGAATGAAGACCCGATTCTAACTCTACATTTTCAAGCGCTCCGCAACGCTTTTCTGAAAAATCTAAAAACTCATTAAAGGTTGTCAACTCAAGCCCTGACGCTCCTACCACCTTTTCTAACTCATAAGCCTTATGCGTTTGATAATCTAATTTTTGCGTAAATAGATAAATTAAAATCAAATCCCATTCTTCTACTGGCAATTTAAGCGCTTTTAAAGAATTTAAATGTTGCCTCATATGGGTTAAAAATGATCTAATTTGTGTTCCCGTTCCTGTATTAATTGAAGGAATATCCAACATACCTTGTGCGCATTTATTACTATTAACTTATTATCGTACCGTTTATTTAATAACTCCAAAGCATTGGCATAATTTTCGTTTGTTAACGGTAAATCATTTATAAGATTTAACGCTTCACCCCTTAAAGCCCCCTTTGAATATAAAAATTTCTGAACAATATCTAATGTTGGATTGTTATCAATTATTGCAGAAAAAAGATCTATGAATGTGCGCCAATCTTCAATTTGCTACTATTTGCTAAATTACTAAGCTGTTTAATTTGTTTTCTTATTTTAGACCAAACAGCAAGGTACTTTAACTCGACCTCATCCCTGTCCTCATTTTCGTCCTCGTCAAGTTCTTCTTTAGTTTGAACATTACAGGAATCTTCATATTTTTTCTATAAAAAGATTTCCCTAGTAACATATTATTCACTTACATCTATATTTAGGTCATTAATATCGTTTGGACCAAAAAATGGTGGGATTCCATAAAAAAACGAAGGACCAGAAATTATGCTCTTTTTATGTCTCTATTGCATAACTTCAAATTTAACACAATAACACTTACTTCATTGAATAAAGTTAAATCTTAAAATTGATAAACCCGATTTTAAATTACACCCTATAGGTACCGAAGTGTAGAGATACGATCCCTATGACTCCATCCTTGTAACTCTCTTCTTTCTTACAATTTAAAACTAAACACTTGTTCTGAATTTCTGAACATTCTTTCCCACACATAATATTGTGCCCAAAAGATCACAAGTGGTGTCTGGACAATTTCGAAAGTACGAGGTGGAGCGATCGTTAAGTAGCCCTGTAGACTCACATATTACTGACTCAATACAGGGTGTGTCATATCATTTTTATCAATTTATTTTATGAAATGCAACAAGTTGAATTATCATTTTTGTATTAGAAACAGGTATCGCATTGGTCTTTCCATGGACGAAATAGCGCCACATTCATTTCTTCAGCCATTTTAGTTAATGTCACAGCAGATACAGGTGTTTTGTTATTTTCCTGGCACTTAATTTTTTTGACCCTGTGAATTGAGCAGAAGATTGAAAGTGTTGTTCTAAATAGAGTTTATTGGTATTCATGTATGGATCGTTGATTGGAAATAATTCATCATGTTGAACACATAAGAACCCATCCAACCTTGATTTGCAAGGTTATAATCCCTTCTAAATTTTCAACAGTTCGAGTTAATAAACTAGCTTATAGAATAGAAAAGAAAATCATAAGTTGAGTCCGTTATAACAATATTCTTCTTCTCTCAATTAGATATGACCGATTCATCTTGGTATATTAATAACTACACATTTTTGTTTCGTTTTTTTATGCATTTTCATGATAAAATAATTATACAGTGTGTAAAAACCAAACGGAATAAATTCATTATTTCGGTTACTGTAGTACATATTTATAAAAAATCCTGAAACATGTCAAATTTAAATTATAAATTGACATTTTTCAACGTGAAAATCCGATCCCTACCTTCAACCCCCTTCGAATGACAGGTACAACCCCTCAATTTTTTGAAAGGGAAGTATAGGCTTGTGATATATATCGTTTGAAAGGTTTCTTCATTTTCTATTCAAAAATCTTATCGTTTTAGTTTATTGTAACAATTAAGATAAAATAAAATCATGTGGTTACCGAAATTCGCTATAATATACAAAAAAATTATTTCCCATTTACGTCTTGATAATAAAAAAGTAAGCAAATACTGTAGCAATGTTCTTTTTAGATGATATTCTTTAAAACTACTTTGAAGAGTTTCCGTGGCAGCGTTAGTTGGTTTCGCGAGTTTGGTCATGTTAGGCAGATTAAAAAACCAGCTGCCAATTCAATAGGTGATGATTAAATTAGATGTGATGCTTGAGTTTTAGGAAAACCTACATACATCGAGCAGACAGAGGCATTCACTTCATTCAATGTTAGACATGCAGCGATAGTAAATATATTAAAATAAAATAAAATGCATCCCTATGAAATGATACCTACTCAGGAGCTGATGGAAGATGATTTTGATAGGAGAACTCATTTTTGTGAGCGAATTCAATTAGAAGACGTTATGTTTTCTGATTAGTGCAATTTTTCACTAAACGGTCATGCTAATCGACAAAATTGCCGCTACTGATCCTCACTGGATGAGAGAAGAACACACGCAATACCCTCAAAAGGTTAATTTTTGGTCAGTGATTGTTGGAAACCATATCATTGGACCCTTTTTCATCGAGGGCAATTTGAATGGCGATCATTATTTGACACTACTTCAAAATGATGTCATTCCAAGTTTGGCAAATTTATATCCTGATCCAGGAAACCCTCAGGTTTTAGTGAATACGATATGGTTTCAGCAGGATGGAGCACCACTACATTACCAACGCAATGTCCGGCAGTACCTCGATGCAATATTTCCCAATCGGTGGATAGGAAGGCGAGGATCGATAGAATGGCTTGCGCGTTAACCCGATCTCACATCATTAAATTTCTTTTTATGGGGTTATGTGAAGAGAATTTTGTACAAAACTAAACATTTTGATTTAAATGACTTAAAAGAACGGATAAAGTTTGCGACTGGGTTGATCACGCCTGAAATGTTAAATCATGTTGGAAGACAGTTTTATTGAAGATTAGGATGTTGCCAAGACGTTCGCGGTGAACATCTTCTTCATTGATAGTAATACTTCTTTTTAGTGTTTTACATCTTATTTCGTACTGTAATTTTAGTTTTTGATTGTATTGTAGCGAATTTCGGTAACCACATGATTTTATTTTATTCTATCTTAATTGTTTCAATAAACTTGAAAACCATGACATTTTTGAATAGGGAATGAAAAACCTTTCAAACGACATATTACAAGCCTACACTCCCCATTTAAAAAATTGGGGGTTGTACCTGTCATTCGAAGGGGGTTGAAGGTACCGATCGCATTTTCGCGTTGAATAATGGCAATTTATAATTTAAATTTATTGTGTTTCGGGATTTTTCATAAATATGTACAGTAACCGAAATAATGAATTTATTCCGTTTGGCTTTTACTCACTGTATAGACTCTGCATAGTAAACTACGACTTTCTGGATTTAATTCAGTGCCTCCAAACCATCCTGTTTTATCTTTAACGTGATTATGACTAGCTAAGGTATTTTCAACTATTCTGCTCCCTTCGTTTCCACCTTCTCCCAGCTAATTTTTCATTTGTAAATCTGTACACATTCTGCCGTACAAATCTTAACCCCCCAATTGGAAGAAAAAACGAAAAATGAGAATTGTGTCTGGTATAAATCAAAATATTAAATACTCGGATCTTGCTTAAAAACGCTGAAAAACGATCCTTTCTTTTACCCGTATTTGCAAAAAATACCTTAAATGCTAAGAAAAAATTTACGTATTTTTGTTTAACTATAGGATAAACCCGTACTTGCAATCGAATACGTAGATTTTGCTTAGTAATATTTAAATACGGGTATCACGCGTAGCGTCTACAATATTTCGCGCGTGTTCATACCTACTTGTGTTTCTTTCTAATTGTCTATAATTGCCGATAATTATATAGCCCAAAAGCATCGTTTATGTTTTTTTTAAATCAATATTTTGATAAACGTATACGTTTGTTGTTACATAAAATTAAAATGAATCCGTCTGGAATAAGAGGCAAAAAACTGCTTCCTTTAGCCAAGTTAGTACATGTATGATAAGTAAAGTGGAAAACATCCTAAGAAATCTTGGTGATATAATACCAGAAAACAGAAAACAATTTCGGCTGAAACTACCTGAAAAAAATGTATTATTATAAAACAATGTTAATATGTTTCTATTTAAACCTAATTATTAGGTATTATTTTTGCACATTTGTGTAGTATATTATTAAAATAAAACTGTATACTTAACTGCTTTATTGTAAATTATTGGATTGCATGAAATTTGTCCTTTCCTTAGGAATATCTCGGCATTTTTACCTTTTTTCCAAATACTAGTATTCCTCCTAGTACACATCCCAATTAATATAGCGGTTATCATCGTATTATCAATATACCGGTATTTCCCTTAGTATACGGCCTTATTTTTCATAACGATATTCACCGTATGGGCTTTTATTTTATAAAATGATAAAATATAAAGGTTTTTACATAAGAAAATAAATTTACTCGTCTATTTTTTCTACTGTAATACAGGTTCTATAATTTGAAGCCATTAGCTGAAGCTATATTATACATTAAAGTTTAATTGTCATTTTCCGCCATTTTTATTGCTTTGCAAATACGGGGGCTTAGCTTTGGACGGCAGCATTATAAGTACATGTTTTTACTGCATAAAATACATTTCAAGAAAATTCTACAATTTTTTAAGATACGATTTGGTTTGAGACATCCATAGTAACAGTTCTTTTTTGTAAACAAATTTTTCTTTTCGTTAAATAAAAGTTTTTGTGCTAATATGCTATCCTTACTTAAATGTTTTCTGTTGCAAAATATGCAATAATTACTGATGAATTTGTTTTTCCCACCAGTATCTTTAGTCCCAATTTTTAAACTAGCTGCTGCACAAGGTTCAGGTTCATTCGGTCTTGTTTTTTCTGTACTTTGGCTCTTAGGTTTTTGATTCTCTCTTTCATGAGGTATTTTTGTGCTGAATTGATTATTTCCTCACTTCCAACCTCATAACAACTCTAATAACATATTAAGATAATTAGTTTGATCTCTTCAATTCAATAAACGAGAATGACTACTACTCTGTCGCTTCCAAATTCGTAATGGCTTCTGATAATGCTGATTCTACTAAAGGTTAGCATACTCATCACTAGTTCGAGTGATAAGTATGCTAACCCAGTTCGAGCAATAGCTCGGACAATAGGTCGAGTGCTCTTAACTGAGTTTCCAATTTATCAAATAAAGATGACAAAGATATACTTACTTTTAGATTTAGAACTAGAATTAAAAGATCTCGAATATATGCTTCTATATAGGAGTGCATCACCTAAAAACCCATCCTTCAGTTGTTCTATAGCCTTCTCGTAGTTATCTTCTGATGGCGGAAAGCTTGCTACTATTTCTCTTGCTGCAGATTTGTCTTTATGTTGATTGAACTAGATATTGGAACTTGCTATTATTGTCGATATCTTTATCTTGGTAAATTTTTCTGAATTTTCCTCAAAATCCCATCCATTTTTCAACATCCCATTGAATTTCTTAATTTCTAATTTTGGCAGACGGAATTTTCGTTTTGAGCACTGGCAATACTTCTATTATCTTCATATCTGTGATTGTGTATGTTGTTGAGAAGGTAATAGCTTTTATTTTTGTGATGAATTAATTCATTGCAATAAAACTTTGTAGCGTCCCATTCTTGTTCTAATTTTCCAATTTGTCTTCGCTACATACATGTAAATATCATTTAATGTGTGGTCAATATTGAATAAACGTTCTGTTTTTTGTCCGAGCCAGTTTATTAGGTCTGTAATATAATATTTTTTCCGCCTACCTCTATCAAAAGTATACATTTCATGGCCTCATTGTAGGGAGCAAAGTCGTGCTTTTCCCTTCCCAGGGTGGAAAAGTACTTCTCCTCCCTAGGGAAGAAAAGTGCTTCTCCTCCCTAGGGAGGAAAAGTAAAAGTGAGGTTATGGTACGTCATCAATTAAATAACTTATACGGCATTGACGACCTAAACTATATTCTATTATATAAGTATAAATTTTACCGTTTAATTAAAGAACACCCTGTATTTTGCAAAATGGTAGAAATCAGTAAATTGTTATTTTAATTTAACGATTTTTACATTAATAATTTGACTTCAGCAATACGTTATGTTCATGATTCCGCAAAACATGCCTACGAGTTTCGGTAGCGCAACGCGTTGGAGCACAGCTCACTGTTCGTGATAGGCCTGTAGGTGTTGGATCGAATTCCGGCGAGGACAATTTTTTTTCTTTTTTTTTTAAATTCTTTCATAAATAAATTATTTAAAAATGTCTTGTTATTTGAGGGAGGCGGAAAAATCATATGTATAACATGGGAGTAAAGTGCCTTTTCCTCCCTTCCTCGGGAGGAAAAGTAGCACTTTCCTCCCTTGTTATACAAATCGCTATTTTAAAGGCCTGTCTTGTATTACAGATTAGATTTTCCAATTCTTGGGTGGTTTTGATAAACGCTCGTCTCAACAGAGCTCTTTCTATCTTGTACCTACCTTTCTTGTATTCCATTTTACAATAGTAGGAGTCCTGTCACAGTCGCCAAAATGTAGAAACCATAATATATTTGGAATAAAATAGCTTTTTTCCTCGATACATTTAATGACAAATTACAATTAACCGTAAGAGCTCACTCTCGATTGTGAAACTGGTTATTAGAAAAAAAAACATATGTTTTTCTTTAACTTCCATAAATAGTAGCGTATTTCTCATAGCTTACTTAATTTCAAAACCATGTATTGCTCGTACTGTGAGAAATATTTTTTCTCACGGCACTTTGCTCACACCACATACATTTATATGGAGAATAAACAAAAATCGACAAAAACTTAGTTGGCTGCTGTTCAACTTTATATAGCTCTCACAACTGTCAGATTATAGAAGTTTTTTTTTTTAATTCTTAAGGTAGTTTTTATTCGTGATCAGATAAAAATCGCAATTTTGATAAGACATATACCTATTTTTAATGAATAATATGGATACTGATAGTATAGACGATTTTGATGATACTCAGCCAGAGATATTGGAAAAAGCTGCAAAAGTAACGTTAGATCAACCTTCAACTTTTACAATTAATAGAGAGAAAATTTGCTACAGAGAAATGACGTTCCATGTTTGATCATACAAAACTGTACAAATTTCACTATTTAACTGTTAACAAAAATACATATTAAGTTACATTACTTGTATTCTTGAAATGTGTGCAGTTGTAAGAGAAGGATAGTGTGCAACATGTGGGAAGAGTACTTTTCTCACACTGTAATGAGCCGACCCTGTCGATATGTTTATTTATTTTGAAGTTGTTATTGTGAGAAGCTTGGTTGTTTTTTTGTGAGCGTAACGATGAGCGGGCATCGGAGGTTCGTAGGAGCTGACCGCGACAACCGCGGAGAGAGGTGGCAGTAGGCCGATTGCCGGCAAGAGAGAAGCAGTAAAAGTTGGAGGGAGTCTTGATCGATGTGCTGATATATCGATCAATCGACTCAATTAAGAGTATTATTATTAAAGAGATTTGGGCCATAATACCACTAAAAAAACAGTAGTGGTGACCCCAAACAAGTGTTTAGTTTATTTTGCATATGCCATCGAGGGACGAGAATGGACAATTGTGAGTACCGAACTGTAATAATATAAAATGTATAATATATTCTAAAAAGACTAGGCTCAGACGAACGTATCGGGTAAAGTGATAGATATTGTATTTCGGATAAAGACATACGAAAGCTTCTAATTTCCATATTATGTTATGTTTCGAATAGGACTGTTTATTTTTTCAATATTGATAACCGGTATAAAAGGGTCGGGTTCATTCTGGGTTTTGTATTATGTTTAAATGTTATGTATTTGGCTTTGAAAATGTTAAATATGGTTAGGACTTATTATTAACTGTATCCGCAATCTGTGGAACCTTGTGTTGTGCAATACTGAACCCCTAACGTTTTATTTTCAATAAAGGTTGTCTAATCTGTATCAGAGATATTTATTCCTTCCAATTATAGTACCAGCAGCCATCTACAACACGTGTGTTTGCTTCACTCGCCCTTTAGGATTGTGCTACAAACTTCTACACTCGTGAGAACGGTTGAACTTTCCCCTCTTGTTGCACAATATACTATTTTCTATCTAATTATTATTGGGTTTTCAGAGTTAATAAAGACTGTACTAATGAAAAAGTTATTTCAATTTTCGAACGTAAAATGTATTACAAAATATGTGTCACTTTTTCTGACTTACCAGATTTGAAAGCCAACACTCTGTAGATGTGTATAAACTTTTTGGATTTTTATCTTGTGCTGCTAACACAGAGAACAGATTTCTACATAGTTTAGGAACATACCATACATCTTTGAGTAAAAATAATTCTCCAGTGGTGAAGTTTTTCACTTTATCGTTCCACTACCTACAGCAAGTAGGACTTGTTTTCCTGCTGATCTCATACCATATGAACTTTCAAACTCCTTAAAATCTATATTATACAAATCGGTGTTTGTCACATGTTTTGTAGCACCATTGTCTATCCACCAAGTAGCCTGATCTGTAGGAATGTCAACCGAAAGGGCTTCTACCATAAGTCCTGTATTATCAAAGGATGAAACTTCTTGAGTTCTTTTTGGTCTTCCATCAGACTTCCATTTCTCACAATCTTTACCCAATGCCCAACAGAATGGCAATAGTTACACTTATCTTTAGGAGAAATAAATATGTTTAGATTTAAAGTTACTCTTATTTTTAACTTTACTTTTAATCTTGAATTTTTGATTGGCATCTGTAGCTAAAGCCTCCTGTGAAATAGAACTTTCTCTTTGTTGTTTCATAAAATTTCTTTCAAATGAACAAAGTTGAGTGGTCAAATCTTCAAAAGTTTTATCTTCGTTCTTCAAAAACATCCAACTTGATAAAACAATTAGGCAGAATAGCTAAAGTCTTACAAACCAACAGTAAATCAGGTAAAGCATTCTCGTTTTTTGCTTTATTACCTATGTTCAGTTCATTCCAAAGAGCTTTTAATTTTGCGATGAGCATGGAAACATCCTCAGCATCATTCCAACTAAACGTAAAAAAATCAGCACAAATCTTGTATAACTGATATTTTGTCGATGCCTCAAACTGTGGCTTCAATGTATTCCAAACTCCAAACGCAGTCTCTTAATCCATAATTTTCTGATATACGGCATCAGTAACAGAGCTCGCAATCATGAACTTGGCATAACTATTCGTCTTTCTGACCAGATCTGATTTGACTTTGTGCTCTTTTTGCTCTGATTGAGCTCCTTCTAACTCTTCAGGCTTGACTAACTTGCCATCAATAACGTAAAGTGCACCTTCATGATAGTCTAACAATTCTCTTATTTTACGTTTCCATATTGGCCAATATAACTGACCTGCTAGAGGTTTTATGTGTTTGAAAAACTCCATTATTCTCTATTGTGTTTGGCTGTACATATATACTTTGAAAAAATAAAATACTCTAAAGTATTATTTTGGTGTAGTACTTCAGACCAACTACACAATTTTTGGTACTAACTTTATATTTACTCTGATCTAGCTGTTCTTAGCGTAATCTGGGCCCATAACCTATTGGGTTATATGTATTACAAAATATGTGTCACTTTTTCTGACTTATTTCAAAAAACTATTGCTGCTATGATAACATAAAATAAAAACATATAGTAATTAGATCGCTAACTACAATAATTATATGATTTTGATTCAGGTAATACATACATATCACTAGTACCTCATAAGGAAAAGCTAAAATTATAATTCACAACTCCTAGTCTAAGCTCCAGGGCGCTTGAATAAAATATTTTAGATAAAGAATCCTAAAAATTTTCGCACATATTTAGAATCATCCCGGAACATCACAAACTTCAGCTAAATGTAATATGATGTTAGTTTTGGAACGTAAACGATTCATAAAAATTAATGAAATTGTGTAATAAATAATCTCAGAAAAAACACATTTTGGATTTTGTTTTGAGTCTAGCTGGAATTGTTTACTTTTCTGACGGCTCTACTCTTACCACGGATTCAACACCTGGGCTCTTTTATTTAGTTGGCATTAGCTCTCCAATGGAGGTTGAATATTTGGAGGATGAAGATACTTGACTATTCTTATTATCAACTTAATCACTATTGCTAAAAAACATTACGTATAGTTGCTATATTCATTCCCCACACACACGTCCGCGTGAGAAAGCCCGTCCTGCAATGCTTTTACCCCGGGTTTTTACGCCCGCGGGTTTATTCTAAGTAGAACATTCAACCACCCCCTGTTACTCCGACAGGACCTCACTCGTACTTCGCGATCGCGTATCCCTTTCTCCCCTTTACTATATGGGGGGCGCCAGGGATGTCAGTCTCTTTATAAGGGTTAATTATGGTGGTTATATTCGCTTGTCCCCTATCCATTTCCCTTTGAGGTTTCGTAACTAGGAATATTAGAATTTAATAGCGAGAGACGTTTAATGTCTTTCCAGAAAGGACCTGAGCTACAAGGCGCTGAAGCATCAAATTTTAAAGCCTTTTTTCAATCACGTATAAGAGAAATAAAGGACCCTGCATATAAGTTTTGGCCGACGGTAAATTTTCAAGAAATTTTAGTATGTTTCTCCACTCTCTAATAAAAACATATTGTTGCATAAACATAATTTCATGACTGATTTCAAGATACAGAGTATTAAGAATTATTCTATACAGGGTGGCGCATTTTTTATGCTTTGGGGTGTGGTGACATTACAGCAGATACAAACATTCTGACCAGACAGCCTTGAACTCGATTTCCGATTTTAATTCAGCCCTATCAACAGATCATGGCTGCCTGGAATCAGATTCTAAGCAACAGGTGTTTTTGAAATTTTGTCCATTTTAATACATTATTTAAAATGGAGGAAATGTATCAGAAATTTGCTTGATAATGATTTATGTCATATTTTTGGTATGAAATACTTTCCATAAAATCAAACTATTTAAACTCCTCCTAAACCATGAAAGTTTTCAATGCCCACTCAACCGTTAAATAGTCAAAATTTTTCGTGACGCCAAATTCATTTCAGTATTTAATAATAGGACAATCAAAGGAGTGCTTACCTTTTGATATTCATCAACTCAACACGATATTTCTGAATAAATCCATCAAAAACCACAACAGCGGAAGCCATTTTAACATACAATGCATTTTTGTATAATACGAGTCAGGCGTAACCACAGTGCACATGATTGCCAATCGAAAAAATCGACTTTTGAATGCAGTTGAAATAGTTTGTAGTATGGTTACAAACCCAAAGACTTCCAGTTATCCAATCAGTAATCATAAACAGAATTTCAGGAGAAATTATAATATTTATTTAATGTTTCAACAATAGTCATAACAATTATTAAATTTATTATAATTCCATTCACAAAGGAAGATATATCGGGTTGTGTTGTATGTGTTATGTGTGTTCATGATTTTGAGTGTTATGAAGATATTGCTATCATATTTGAAGAGCTTTAATAGGATATTATGCAACGTTCATGTAATGATGGTTATTAATACACGTGCATCAACCGGGATACGAAACGAGCCAAAAAGTTTCGTATGTTTTATGCGAGTGTATCAGTTACCATTACATGAGAGTTACATACGCTATTTTTTCTGCACCCGATAAAAAATGAAGAAGTATAAATATTTATATTTATATTGAACATAATATGTTGGTTGCTATTTGCTTCCCTTAATTACCAAATTTGGTAATACCAATGTTTTGAATTGTGCATTTTCCATTTAAATAATTAACGAAAAAATATGAGGTGGGGCAAATTTTCGGCCGTAAATTCATATATTTTTTACTAATTTCCTAGTATTTGCTGGTAATTGTAAATGTTCGTGGAACTTTAGTTTCAGTTTCTACCACATTAACAATTAAGATTCCATTCATATCTTTGACATTTTAGGTTATGTAGTTCATGCCTTCGACATGCTCCCATATTATTCCAAAAATCATTGGTACCTAAACAAAAAAATAAATAAAAAAAATGCAATAAGGAATGAAGAAAAGAATATGAAAAGAAAAAATGAAATAAAAAGCAGAATGACCTAGGCTAGCGTCTAATACTGCAGTCTGGTCCAAATTCAGCGCCTTAGCCCGTTCCGCCACGAGTTAACTTAACAATTTTTCTTGAATTAATGAAATAAATCATGCATGAGTCGAATGGAGAATGTAATCGTGACAAAACTTTTGAAAATGCAATGATAGGTAGATACTTACTTTCATAAGTGAAAACAGTTCATCGGGTTCTTCGTCGATTAACGTTTTTATTTGTTCAGGTGAAAATTCCACACCTGTAATTTTTAACCAATCAAAACGTGTTTTTTTGACAGATCACCATGGCATCGGATGAATTTTAGTGGAAATTTGTTCCTCGTGGGTACCCAACAGCGAATTATACTGGACATTTTTTTGACGTTTATAATGACAGCATATCTTAGTGACAGTCTGGTTTTTATTTGCAAATAAGCAATTTTCTACCTATTGCAGTTACTCGAAACTCATGTAAAATTAAAGAATATACTGTGTTGTGTATTGAGATGGTATTTTCGTGCAACTACAACGAGTAGAAATCAACAATTTGAAGGTCTAAATTGCTGCCAAAATTGTCACGCGCTGTCAATCTGTTCATGCAGCGTTCCGAAAAACCTTTTATATCATGATTTCCTACCACTTGTAGTAAGACCAAGTAGGTAACTACAAAAAGAAAAAATATAATATTTTAGGTCCTAAAATGGCACTTTTGAGCTACTAAAATCAGTAGAAAGTTTTTGACGTTGTTGGAAATCGAAAAAATAAATTTTAATTATTTCACACACAGTTTGGTGCGGAATTTTCTTACCGAATACCACACGAGGTCAAATTAAATCCCGAAATTTTTTCTCGTTCATGAATATTTCTGGAAAATTATCCCTCGTCTCGTCCCTATCTCCTCGTTTCCGGAAATAATTTGACCTCTAGTGGTATTACTAGTGAAAATATTTTTGATTTTTTTTAACATATCCTACGGACTTTCGCTTTAATAAAGCTTGTAGTTTCTTATATTTAGAGATGTCTGGATTATGGTTAATATTTAACAACGATTTCATTATTTTCATCAATTCTTGAGAATAAGCAATCAAAACATTTTCGGAGGATGTCGAAATATTTTTTGTATTTCTCCTTTCCATAAACCGTTGATATAGTATTTCCTACACTTTCTTAGATCTTTGGGGCAAATTATTTTGTACTGCATTTTCTGCAGTACAAAAGTTTTCCAATATGTGTGGGTGTGGAGGAGCAGATGGTAACTCTTCTATATCGCTGATATCGGACATTTTAATGATGTAATTATCGAAGTTCAGTTATATTCTACGAAAATTTAATACCTACTGATTTTGACAAATAAAACAATTAGATAGGACTCTAGGACCAACTTCAAATGCACAACATGCTTGATTGAGAAATTATGGGTTTCTACTGATTAAAAATCTACACCGGGATTTTATTTTACGATACGATCGTAACGGCCGACCAAAATTGACAATCAGCGATTCTATTTTCCGATTAGTCGTAGAAATACGGGTCAATTCACTTGATAGGTATGGACCAGTCGTATTCGTTTACTTATTCTAAAACTTATATGATATTTGGAATTTCCTGACATATTCTAACAGTAAATAAAAACGTTTCATGTGTTTTTCGCCAATTTTTGCAAATATTTACGAAAATAGCATCAAAAGAAGTCATTTTTCATGCAATGAACTATTATTCTTGGTACAATGTTGCCTATTGGGAGGGAGAGTCTTTTAATGGCACAGAAGCCAAAATAAATTAACTCCTCTGTCGACAACGATACAAACCTAATAATAGTGACCCCTTTGAAATACCTGACTTGAGATTCATAGAATTTTATAGATTAAATAAGAGGTACCTAAGTTCAGAGTAGTCTTCTTAAAAATGTTGATATTGTTACTATCAATAATTTATACCTTTCAAATCAACTAGAACTCTTATAGCGCAGATCAATAAAAGGATTTTAATTTCTCCAAATGCAAATAAATTTAGTTCGAGGGCTAATTCAGCCCAACATTTTTCCTGTTCATCCCTTGCTAGGCCCCAATGAACATGCCATTTGCAAAATCTTTATTTTTCTTCATACATTAGAGAAGAATTTTCCAGTAGCAAACTCGTTTCTTGAATGACAATAATATAGTATTTTAGCAAATATAAAAATCAAAAGTTCAAAAATGTGAGAAGAGTTTCTTTAATCTGCCACATATCAAATGAATTCTGTCGACAATATCAATAAACATTTTCAGCTAACTTCACTTTGAAAGACTCGTATCAAAATTGCTGACTAAATCCGATCCGAGAACACCCGATTTCAATTCGATCGTAAAATAGAATGGGATGATCCGATACGATCGAATTGCAGATCGTATCCGACATCGAACAACTCGATGAAATCGTGTCGTGAAATGGAATCCCACTGCTGTATCGTAATGAAAAATTTGTATCATAATGGATCTCATTATGGAACGGATCATGGGCATATAAGTGCATTATTATAGTACGGGTGAAGGAAAAAATTATTATGAAAACTAATAATAATACCACACTTGTCTTCTTTATATAAACAGCATTTTATTATGGAAGGAAGAAGCTAGTGTGAATGCATGAACCTCACCTGGAGATGAGTAAAAGCACCATACTAAAATAAAATTCAACAAATTTGCTAGCAGGAGATTGGAGTAAAAAAAATTATGAATAAAAATTATAATAATAAAAAAACAGTTATTCAAAGTGAAGTAAATTCAAAAAAATTGACAATTTATAAATACAATAAAAATTAATAACATACTACTCACAGCAGTGAATAATACAAAATATTATCATAATGAATTCATAACATTAACTTTAAAACAAATTTTTTAATGAATTGATTTCTTGCATCGTTCTGTTATTTTGGTTTTAGTTTATAATCTCACGTATAACCTTGAAAATGGAAGCAAATTTTTCCGGAAGCTTGGTAATGTATAAAAGAGTTCACTTTAGTAGGAAATAATTAGTTTGTGTTTTTCGCTGTTTTTCGTATATATAATATTGTTACTAGTAGAGTAACTACACCAATACTGTGACACAAACCGGTTTTCAGAACCTGTTTAGCCGGTTTTGAGAACCTGTTTGTAGAGCCGCTTTTTTAGTAGTTAACCTTCAGTTTATTTATATACGTCAAATGAACGGATTGACCTCTAGACACCACTGGATACCGAGTAATTTGAACCTGTTTGTAGATCCAGTTTGACCATGTTCACCTTGATCACTAACTTTGTGGAACCTTGAAACAGGATTTTGTGTGATCTTAGAATCGGTGACCTTTTTTGAGGTGACGCTTGGGATTTTTAGATCTCATTTTGTTTTTCAATTAAGTAGTCGGAAAAAGCTGAAATGCAAGTGGTGGGGAAAAGCTGTATAAATTTCGATGCAATAAGATTTCTGAACGTTAAAAAGTGTTTGTTTACAAAATGGAAGAATTGAAACAAGCAGTGCAAAGTTTAGTATGACTTTAACAAACATGAAAGAATGTTTGATCGGGAGCAGATATATGGTAGGGGAAGGATATACACAGTAGAAGAGTGTATGCAGCAGGCGAAGAAGTACAGAAAAGGAGCTGACGCTTGCAAAAATTTTGTAAAAGGATTAATTTGCATTGTATGTTTAATGCAGTTATTGAAACACTTAGATTTGGTAAGATGGATGTATGAATACAATCACTTACTTCCGGAGGAACTTCGCTTGAAGAATGAGGAGGAGGAGGAGGAGGAGGAGGAGGATGGTGTCTATGAACAATACGAGGAAGAAAATAATATGTTATCATAAAATAAAAAATCAGTAAAATATTTTAAGTGTTTTATTTATTCATCAAATAGTACAATTTATAATTTCAGTGCATATTTACAAAAATGACAATTTTCTTGTGCACTGGCAGGTCCATCCCAATGAGTTATCCAATCAGGACGATTATAGTGAACAAAACAAGGTAATCGTATTTGCAATTGAAAGTTGGATTGAAAGGCATATGGAAGTTTATGCCAAATATCCAGCAGAACGGAAGGTCTCACATTCTCTATTAGGTATTCAATTGGAAGCTCTTTAAATTCTTCGGTAGTGAAATCATGAAACGATTTCTTGCACAAAAACTTAGTCATGTTGTGAAATGTGTAATTTTTATACCAACTCCTCCTACTTATATACCCAACACCATCATCAAAAAGTGGTGGGGAAAAGCTGTATAAATTTCGAGCAAATAAGACTCTGAAAGTTAAAACTGTTTACAAAATGGAAGAATTGAAAGCAGCAGTGCAAACGTTAGTATTTGACTTGAATGAACGAGAAAAAGTGTATGAGCGGGAAGCAGTATATGGAATGGGAAGAAAATACACACACGAAGAGTGTATGCAGCACGCGGATAGGTATAGACAAGGAGCTGACGCTTGCAAATATTTCGCGAAAGGTGTGATTTGTATTGTATGTTCAATACAATTATTAAAACACTTAAATTTGGATAGATGGATGTACGAATACAATCACTTACTGCCGGAGTTACTTCGCTTGAAGAATGATGGGGAGGACGAACAGGAAAAATAAAAATGTAATTATGAAATAAAAAATTATCGAAATTTAATTATTATTTTATTTATGCATTAAATAGTTATTATACAAAAAATATACATTTGTTACTGCACATATACATTCATCATTCATATGGTAAAAACATGATGGATCCATATGTTCCAATTTCGGTTGTTCATCAAATTCATAAACGGGAACTGTCGAAAATGTTCTTAAATAATTTGCCTTTTCTTTACCTTTGACATAAACCGCTTCAACGTTGGTAAGCAAATCTTGAAACAAGACACCAAAAGTATGAACAGGTGTAAATCCGGCGTCCCAATTTATGTAATGATGATTTGTCATTAACCAAGTAGCCTGTTTGTGTAAATCTGGAGGTAACATCTTCATCGGAAATGGAGGTTTGAAAACGTAATGACAGAATTTTGAACCATCAAAAGCTGCAAACTCCTTTACTATAAGTTTGTTATTTCCGATTTTGAATCCTTGAATATCCACAACCAATTTCATATTTTTAACTTGATTAGTTCTTTTATAACTTGCTGATGTTTCTCATAATAGTTTAAATCAGATTGAAGTTGTTTTAATTTTATGAGATAATTATGTAATCTCTTTCGATATTCGTTGACCATTATAAACTGTAAACTTGAACCGAATGTGAAAATATATATATATACAAAATATAAAGCATGCTCACTATATTTGTCTTACAATTTTTGTTAGAGGATTATACATAAACTCTTTTTCATGTAAAATTAACCAATACGCCGTTACATTATTACCTACTGACTTTTTCGTTTCAAATCCAATACGAAGAACAACAGATCCACTTTGAATGATTTCCTTTTGCCGAGAACAATCGATATGAACAATGGGAGCTTTTTGTTTGAATTCCTCAGGTGTGAATATTGGTTGATTTGTTTGAATGTGATAATAGGATTCTTGAAAATTAGCAAACATTTCATACAACGTTGCGAAACGGTTAGTATCAAAGTCCAAATTTAAATCATGATAAGGATAACGTTCTGAATTAAGAAAGACGCGCATATTCGTTAATGTACAATGATCAAATTGACTCATATCTTTCAATAATTCTCCCTTACGACCAGCCTGCAGTGCTACTATGATATGTCGAGGACTTTCTAATTTAGTTGAAATTTTGACAGGCCAAGTATGACGTGTCGAATCATTTAAAGTGGGATATTCGATTATTTCCCAACTTCGAAACTTGATAGGGAGATCGACATTGCTTTGAATAATTTTATTTAAACGAAGTTGTTCTCGTAAGTTAGGTGTTATATGAGGAACATTCCAAGATAATTTATTAATTTGAATTTTCGGCTTTTCGCTATTATCGTTCGCGATAACCGCATCTATATCATCTTTATCGCGAATTAACACCAACTCCTGTCTCATATTAAGTACAATTTTGCGAAAATCCTCGAATAATCCACACCATACTTTCAACGGTATGCAAACATTAAAGTTTCCATTGCCATTAAGAAGAATCTTACCATCTTTGGGAAACCATCCTCCGTTTTGCAGTAATTTACTCTCATTGTCAGTGAGCGACAAATAATTTTTTATTGTGGAAACCAAACCTACATTTCTAACAGAATATATTACAACACCATTCAATTCATATCGTAGTTCTCGAAACAAATAAGCAATACCGTTGTTGATAAGTTGAAATTTTGTAGGTACTTTGTCTTGATCAGTCAAGATTTTACCTTCTAAATAAAGATAACTATTACATGGTAGTGTGTATGCATCCAAATCTTGAATAGGAATTCTGATTTCATCATTATAATTTAAATTACTAGAAGTATAAGGTTGGTAGGTATGGAACTGATAATCTTCAATGGTATTATCAATAAATGGTTCACCCGAAACGTGTAACATTTCCATTATACTAAAACTTGAAATCCAACAGACTGTAAAAATTTACGATTTTCTGATGTTAACCGATCAGTCACCAGTGTTGCACTGTTTTTTCGACGTTCGAATTGCCTTTTATATGGTTGATATGGATGTTCCGAAAACCGCCAAACCATTATTCTATTCTTCGCAGATGTAGTCGAACCGTTATAGTTTCTTTGCGAAAATTGATCAAAGTTCCAACCTGATTGAGAATTCTCACAGTAATGTTGTTGATAGTTTTGATGTTTACTGGATAATGGAGTATTGTTAGTGGTTGTTCCACTATTTTATACCCATTTGGAACTTGTGGGAAAAATTGATGAATAATGTGAACTGGTTTTCCATTGAGGAAAGAACCAACCGCAATCTTACAGTCAATACAAATGGTATTCATTTGTAAAATGTTGACACTTTTAGAAGTATGAATTACATTTGGACTTAGTTTTCGTCTGGGAAATCCCAAAAGATGACCTATAGAATTATCAATGTCAAAATTAATCCAAACACTACTTTTAATTTTAAGTGTTGATGTTCGTGGATCTGCTCTAATACGAATACTAACTCCAGTCTGAATCAGTTCCCGCTCAATAATTTGTATTATATCATTAATTTCGTATGCTCCAACAGGAATTTCAAATTTATATTCATCATGATCACCCCACACCAACACATTATTTTGCTCATGTACGTTTCTAATACTATTAAAACTATCAAAATTTGCTAAACCTATTTCATAGTCAGCATTTTCGTCTAAATAAATAGGGGGATTAAAATCATCACTTAAAACTGATGATTCTCCACTCAAAGTAAATGTGTATGACATAATGATCCAACTGAGTGACTAAATAAAAACCGTAGACAATATTGACCGCACTGATGTGAATTAAATGATTGTAGCACATCATAATTATAGTTTATATCAACCAACCCATCACTCTTAAAATATCTAACTAATTCTAATGGAGGGGGTAAATTACCGTAACTATCAAAATAAATCACATGCTTGTCATGTTTAGTGTAAGCAGTCCAGTGAGTTCCACTTCCACTTGTACCATCAAGATTGACTATACCTAACTCATATTTTTTTATTTTACTAGGTAACGTATCCCGCATGAAAACAGCACGAAAATTAGGGATATATTTTGCATACTCTTCTAGCTCAATATTTGTCATCGCATGACGTGGTAAGCTCAGCGAAATTTTTTTGGATTCCAAACTTTTTTTTTCAAACCATATCCTTTATAGGGTCGTAGATAGAAACCTTGACCTACTTTTACCGCTTGCTCCATTGCTGCGTTATGTCTTTGTTGTTCAGTTAGTTGTTCACGATTGGCTTTAGCATAATTCACTGCTTTTGCAATTCCAGCTGCACCGTCCCCAATAGCTCCTAATGCTCCTAGTAATGGTAACAGTAATGGTAAGAAACCACCCTTTTTTGGAGTTCGAATGGTACGTTTTTTCCCAACTCTCTTTTTTTTCATTCCCATTCCAATTTTACGCTTAGCTTTCATAGCTGTAGTAACAAACCAAGCAGCCGCTTTTTCACCTGTTTTAGCGTCTTTCGCCTTTACTCTGTCCCAAGCTTTGTTTTCTAAAATCTTATCTGCCAGATGTCGCTTGCCCAAATCTTTATTTTGAGAATAAGCAATGTCGTGCTCTTTGCACGCTTGATCCAAAGGATTAATTCCCAAGTCTCCTTGTCGTAGTCTCTCCTCTAACCGAGTACCAGGACCACAAAATTCGTACCCAGGTAGATGCTGTTCAACAGGTAGCTTGTTGATGAGAGTATTAATGAAACCTCTTCCTACTTTTCTGGTTCGTTTCATTCTAAGTTCTTATATATAGTGACATGTGCTTATATACCCTCAGTCAACATGAAGATTCATAAACAACAACTTTCACTACCCATTAAAAATTATGATGATGGAGTGGTGAAACAAATTGGAAAACATGGTGCAATGTTTGGAGGAGATTCGAAAAGAGGGCTAATTATTGGTCCTAGTGGATGTGGAAAAACAAATGTTATGTTATCGTTAATTGATCATCCTAATGGTTTGAGATTTGAAAATGTGTATGTTTACTCGAAAAGACTACAGCAACCAAAATATACTTATCTAAGAAATCTTATTCAACCCATAAAAGAGATTGGCTATGAAGAATATGATAATGCAGAAGATGTTATTTCTCCAGACTGAATTAAAGATAATTCTATAATAATTTTTGACGATGTTGCTAAATGTAATCAGAACATAATGCAAAGTTATTTTTGTTTTGGTCGACACAAATACACAGACTGCTTCTATTTATGTCAAACATATTCGGCAATACCCAAACAGCTAATTAGAGATAATGCAAATCTCTTAATAGTCTTTCAACAAGATATGACCAATTTGAAACACATTTATGATGATCACGTTAACGTTGATATGTCATTTCAAGATTTGAAAAATTTGTGTTCGTTTTGTTGGCAAGATAAATTTGGATTTCTCACAATTGATAAAGATTGTACAATGACATCTGGTCGATATGGAAAAGAGTTTGTTAGTATATAAATAGTATTGATGGGAACATACACCTAGTAGTAACCATGGAGACACAATTAGCGAAACTCGTAAAGGCACGCCAGGCTTTAAAGAAAAAATATAAGAGTTTGAAAAGTGATATAGTTCAATCTCAATCTCAGTTAGAACAATCATACCAACCAATTACGCGACCACTTGAGGAATTGGTGTCCGCTTTAAAGGAACCAATTCAACAATCGATTAAAGAAGAAAGAAAATCAATGTCACCTATAACACCTAAATCGCAAATCACCAAATATAATAAATTAGCGTATCTAACTACTCCCCCTGCTCGACCACTATTCAATAGCACTCAGCTAGAGAATATGATACCTGCACCCGAAGAAGTGTTTCAATCTCAAATTGATTATAATGATGATGAGATTGATAAGAGTCGCGACGACCAATTCATTGATGATACCCTTTCTCAATTTTATCAAACTTTATCCAATCCTGAGGTGTATCGCGAATATTTTGATCAATTCAAAAGTCCTCTGCCTCGAGAGTATATTGAAGGAATGGTACGTGACGTAAATGGTAAATATGATCATGATTTGGGTTTATTTCACGATCCTATCAAAGAAAAGTTTAATATCGGGGATTCTGAAGTAGATTTTGAAGGTGCAAATATTTCAGTTAAAAATATTAAATACCCTGGTACTGTAGGTCTGTACGATTTACTGTTTTTGAAAAATCCTACATTACAGAATCAGAAAGATATTGACAATAACGTGGATATTATAAAACGAACAAACGCTATCCATCGAAATCATGATCCTGACTTGCCTATTAAAAAATTTGCCAATGATATCAAAGATAAATATCTTTTCATTATAAAACCGAAACTTAAGCCACCTGTAAGAGCAAGATCTGGTACGCAAACTTCCGCTATGCTGAGAAATGTAATTACTAGAAATATGGCAAGGAGGGGAAAGGGAATGACAATGATGAAATATTCGTCAAAGCCCGTAGACTACAAATATTTTGATGACTACAATGAAATGGTTGAAAGATTGAAATTACTTTTGAGTTCAAAGAATGCAGGTAGTTCTGCTCATGATAACGAAATAGTTTCGATTATAGAAGAATTACGTGAAGGAAAAATAATCCTATAAATGGAGCATTTACTCCGCAACTGCTCAGTTTACATCATGCCTATCAACAAGTTTAATCAACATTTTCTTACTATTAACGAAAGTAAACCTCAAGATGTTCCATTTTACATATGTCAACCATCTAAGTATCATAGTAAATGTTTACTTTACATTCATGGAAAAAACAACCCAAATTTAAGTAAAACTAATTATGTATTAAATGATTTAACCACTGTGTACACTTTTCCGATAACCGGAAAGGTTGAAAGTATTCAATGCTATCCATCACCTTTATTTGTTTCATATAAAAATCATAACAACCCCATTAATCAGTTACTAGAAAATCAAATTGTAACTAAAGGAGATAGAATAGAGTTTGAACTTCATTCCCAAGGGTCGATGAGAAGTGATTGTTATGTTCAATTTGTTATTCAAGTTCCTCTAGAAAAAAGTGTATAAATACACATTTATTCAGTGTTAGTTTTATTTCAAACATGCCTCTCAACAAGTTCAATGAACATTATTTGAGTCCGGCTGAACAAACTGCTCCATTTTATATTTGCGACTCATTTGATTATCATGTTAAATGTCTAGTTCGTTTGCGAGGTGAGAAGAAACAAAGTTTGAATAAAGAGTACTATGTATTAGATAATGGGGGTATTGCTTTCAAATTTAAGTTTGCTTGCATAATTGAAAGTGTATCACATTATACAGCAGACGGAGTGGTGCTAATAAATGATATTGAATCTAAATTCAAATATTATAAAAGGAGATATAATTAAGTTTAAATTAGGAACGCCAGCTGCTATCTGCATTGAACTATTGTTAAAGTGTCCGTTAGTAAAAAATGTCTAAAGCACAAGTAATACAAGAATTACATGCTCCAGCTCGAATAAATTATAGAAGACGACATGTTATTGTGAAGGGTCTACACGATTTGATACAGGCAGACTTGGCCATTATGACACCACATGCCAAAGAAAACAAGGGATATAATTATATTTTAGTTGTAATCAATGCATTTAGTAAATATGTTTGAGTGGAACCTGTCAAGAGGAAAACAGGAAAAGAAATTACAAATGCTATGAGAATTATACTCAGTAAAATGAAGACCACACCTGGTAATCTACAAACCGATAATGGAACTGAATTTTACAACAAAGAATTTCAACGATTAATGCAAACATACAATATCAATCACTACAGTACATTTTCAAATCTCAAGGCTAGTATTGCAGAAAGAGTAATTCGAACGTTGTAAACACTATTATGGAAGCTATTTAGTATGGAAGGTTCTTATAAATGGTTAAATATTCTTCCAGAAATTGCTGCAAAATATAACAATACCAGACACTCTACAACGGGTGAAATACCCAGTAAAACTAATGATAATAATGCCAAATATATTGTTGTATTCAACAACATCAAAACCATTGATCACAAACCAGCAAAATTTAGAAAAGGTGATTATGTTCGTATCAGCAAATATCGACACGTGTTTAAAAAAGGATACACTCCCAACTGGACTACTGAGGTTTTCAAGATTAAATCTGTTAAACTCACCAATCCCACTACTTACATTTTGGAAGATGAGAAAAAAGAAGAAATTCAAGGGGCATTCTATTCAGAAGAGCTACAAAAAGTGAAATATCCGGATGTTTTTCTAATTGAAAAAGTGTTGAGAAAAAAAGGTGATCGGTTATTAGTTAAGTGGCTTGGAATGAACTCTCAATCATGGATAAATAAAAATAGTATTGTATAAATTGTAATAATTTTGAATAAAAAACGTATACGTTATACTTTTGTTTCATTGAAAAAAAAAACACACAAAGAGTTAATTTAAATTATTTATTCGTCGATATACTTTATTTCTGTGACTTACATCTAATATAGGATTAATAATAATAGCAGCTTCCTGTATTCGACGTTGAAATCTCAAGTCATCGTGATATCTCAATTCGCATTTTCGGGTGCTTTTGTAAGCGAAAGCCCAGGTGATCAATAAGTGAATGTGAACATTTTCATTGAATCTTACTTTCTTCATTCTTCAACATATGAGGATATTTATAAATCACTTCCAGAGCCAAGCTGTATGTTACACAATTTATATATTTCTCAGAGTCCATTATGTTGAGAGCTGAGTTTACAATGTTCTCACTATTCACACCAAGTTTTAAAATTTTAAAACAACTATAAAATTATACGTTATTAATGGATGTAATTTCCATAATTCCATTATACAATCAGATTCCAAATAAATACTGGAATGATCTGTCACTATTTTCCATTCAAAATTTGTTCCATATATGGTATAGTCATTTGTTACAGCTTGAATTGAAGATAGAAGTTCATACCATTCCACTTCAGTCAATTCAATAGTATTATCCTTTCCAAATATTCTAACACATGGTTCAAAGTTCAATTCATGAGATATGCTAACCACTATGAAGATGTTATTAGTCAAATGAATTATTTTCCCACCTAAATACATTTTCTGTGGACATGCAACCATACTGAATGTGTTTTGAATACCAACGAGAAAAAAAAACACTGAAATATATTTATAAATTTTATTGATATATACACTAAAATATATTTATAAAGTTTATTGATACATACACTGGAATATATTTATAAAGTTTATTTATACATACACTGAAATATATTTATAGTTTATTTATACATACACTGGAATATATTTATAAAGTTCATTGATACATACAAGTACATACAACTACTTTAAACTATAATGACCCCAAGGTAAAGTATCGTTTGAATCATGTAATATACAACGCTTATCGTCTAATCCATTCAAACCCACTTTTGTTTGCTCTATGCTGTAAACATTATGAGCATATGAACGAATTGTACGTTGCGGAATAATTTTATATTAGTTTTCCCTCAAACAGTTGATGTAGACATCGAATGTAATTTTATTTTCAATGATGCTCAATTTAACACCTTTGATATTTTAACCAACTTTGAATCCTGTATCTTATAACTATACATTTTCGATCTTAATCCTATAAAATGAGTAATAATTCTACCATTTGCCTCATCTTTCATTAAACCAGGGACTTTTTTATTACAAAGTAGCATATTGTACTGATTATTAACACCATATTCGCTAGTATCAAATCTGTTAATGTTAGGTTTTATCACTTCCTCGAAAATATCATTATATTGAATTTCATAAATAAAACTGTCGGTATCAGTATATAAAATTTTACAATAATTCTTTAATTGAGGTAACATGAAATCATAGTGAAACTCATACATACAAGTTTTTGAAATATCTAAAATAGACATTCCTATGTACAAGGGTTTGTTGAAATAAAGTTCTGCTTTCTCCAATTCGATTTCCATTAACTGACTTTCTTCATCGAATACAGTTCTTCCAGTAAACTTTGGACTAGCTATCAAGTTTTTTGCTCCATACCTTCCCTCCCATTGACTAACCAATTTAATAATCCGATGTTTTCTAATATTTTCCATTGTTTTTCCATATATTGAATTTACGTTGAGTTTAAAGTAACCTTTTTCGAATTCATTTTCAGCTTTTTTCCTAAAGCTTGTATTTAAATCTACATAAGGTTTCAACCACGTTGATTGTGAGAATTTAAGTACCCTACGAATTTTTGTCAACACCAACCCATGTGCTAGAGCTTGTTTTAAAGCCCGAAAATGAATGATATATTGGTTTTTGTTATACAGAGTGGTCAACAATTTCGGTAATTTGGAGCCTTTGGGTACTCGATGTTCAGAACAAAAAGGAAAATCTCTATGAATATCATGCAGATCCTCCGGATAATCCAAATCCACTTCCAAAATGTATCCTTCGGGACTGTCGTCAGGTATGTCACTAACATTAATGTTTGTGTCAACCCACTCAAAATTTCCATATGGCAGTGGTTGACACATTGCCCATCCGTACAGTGCATTGATATCCAGATAAAGTATAAACTTGTCCGGCTTCAAATTATCATATTCCCTCATATATTTATTGTTAGCTTCGGAATATCGACAGCAGCATTGACTTATTCCTCCCTGGATTGCATTTTCAACAAACAGTATCATATCAACATCCTGTAATAGTTCTAATTCGCACTTAGTATATTTTAACATACAGTCCCATGAATATCCAGGAATGGTATAGTACCAAGCTGGATCTAAGCCGCTAGTGGAATACCCAATATTTCGAAAATTCTCAAATAAATCTGATAAAAGCATCATATCAGTTTTCAGGTACAAATCAGAGTATTGACCTAAATTTTGAATATTAAACAATTGCCATACATTCTGAGCATGTTTATATCGCTCCTCAGTGATTTCTTCATCGCAGAGTTTATTATAAAATTCATTTGGCTCGGGTAATTCAGTTTCTTCAAGTTTTTCCAATTTATCTACATAGTCATAGCAAAATACTCATTTTTTTGTTAAAAGTTTGAACTGTTCATCACTGCAGTCTCTGAATTCATGTTTTGTATTGTTCAAGTTTTTCTCATCTAAATTTTTCACTAAACTATCAAGTGAGGAATTCAGAAAGCGAATTGAATCTATAAACCTGAATTTAATATTATTCGACATATGATTAGTAAACGAAATATATTTTTCTTTATTGATTGGTAACAATGAAATTCTACCTAGTTTAGCAAGATCTCTTATAATGAAATGAATGAATGAAATTATGAAAAATAGTGGGGACACAAAATTTTTTCTAAAATTTACGTTGCACATTTTATGTGCAAAACCTCTAAACTCGCCTGTGAAATGATTATGATCGCGAACAATAATATCAACATTTGTAAATTCAGTTTCACAAATATGACATATTTTAGCATTTACTGTTGTCCTATTTTCATCCATAGGAATTATATTTTTAAATTTAGAATAAATTATTTCAGCACATATATCCATTTCATGCGCAAACCATTGCATACAATCTATTCCACGATAACTGTTAAAGTATGAAAGAGAATTATCATATTCACATTTAACGTAATATCCGCAGCTATACGCAATATGTTTTTGATATTTAGTTGTTTTCTGGAAATTATGTTCAAGAGGTTGTAACATACATTCAAAATCAGCATAAATAACAAAAGGTGTTCGTTGTTTATTTGAAAAATTTTTGAACTTTACAATTTTCTCTTTTGGAATGTTTATTTTGGAATCATTGATTTTTTCACATAAATTTGAATGATTAGTTGACACTTCCTGATTAGAAAAATAATTTAAACATCTTTCACATATAAACTTCTTATGACCATCTTTATTTAATTGTACATTTAATAACCTAGATAAATTTTTAATCCAGCAATAATGGTATTTTATTTCAATACGTTCATCGTCTAATGGATCAGGAGCATCATAATCGTTTATTTTAGGAAAGTATATATTTTGAATTAATAATAAATTAATATGATTTGTTTTTTTGTCTTTTGTTAAACGTAATGGAATTACGTTATACTTTTTCCCGATCAATTCCAAACCGTAAACATTAACAGATAGTTTATTAATCTTTTCAAAAAGATGAATTTTATTAAATTGCATTGGAATTTCAAGTCCTTCTAATTTCAATACTTGACTATAATGCGGATATGATGTTAAACGATTTAAATTTTTATTTCCAACAGGATACAGAGCACTTACAATACTCCAATAAAAACAAGCTTCGTCATTATAATTATGTACGTTTATACAAGCCTTTTTATTTGCTATAAAATGTGGTAATGAAATGAAATGAACCGTTTCCTATTTCTAATTTATTAATATTGACTGATAGTGATACAACTCTTTTTAAAGCCCATCCTGAATCTTTTTCTTGAAATTCTGACAATTTAATTCCGATAAAGACTACTACACGATCCATGAACCATTCATATATATCAGTTGAATTATCTATCACACTATTCTCAGTATGGAAGTATTTTATATCTGTTATGTTTTTATTCAAATTTTGCTTCATAAACTCTGCACAGAATGTTGTATTTACTTTAATTAAGTTATAATTTTGTAAAGCATCAACTATTTTTCTATAAAATATTTTAAAAGAATCTATCAAAAATTCGTCCGCATCTAAATGTTTTAGGTTTATTATTACTCCAGTTGTTACTCTATTATTATATATTGAAATTAAATCTTCCCACTTGACTATATCTGTGCTTTTCTTACCTATTATCTCTAATTTTATATATATAGATTTCAAATGACCTAATTTGGTTAACCATTTCTTTTTTTTTACCGATAGATATACTAGAACGGATTTTTTCAGAGCATAAGTCAATAGCAATCTTCACATGATGCAACCATACTTTACTTTCCTGTACTGTAAAATCAGGATATTTTTCAGAAAATTTCTCAATTAATTTACTTACATCACTAAATATTTCATCTGACATAATTATAGGTTACTATTTACAAATTTAAACAATTCCGCTGGATTTCCTTTACCGGTATCCTTTTGTCCAATGTACACTTTTCCCAACAAAAAATCTTTCAAAAATTTCGTTGATCGTGCCGGTAAAAAAACTGCGTTGTCATTCAACTCTACTAAAACTAATTCTCCATATTTTGAGTTCACTATTCTAGCGGTGGTTCGTTAAGACGGAATTGGAAGAAAATATTAAGAAGTTGTTCTACTGGAGTGATTCAACAACAGTACCGCACTGGAAATTTTTGCAGAATCACGACGACACAAAGTGTTTGTGGCACATCGTGTTGAAGAGATCCAGGAAATAACTCATTCCGAAAACTGGTTTTATGTACCGTCCAAACATAATGTTGCAGATGAAGCTACCAAGAAATATGATGATATTGATTTTTCCACTTCTAGCAGATGGCTGAGTGGTCCGGATTTTCTCAGAAATATTTCCTGGTCAAACTGTTTCGAGAAGCCTAACTTGAATTTAGGAGATGAATGTTTAGAGATCAGAGAAGACTTTGCAGCAGTTATTTCAGAGAATAAAATAGACTCATCACTATCTAATGTACTGAGAGTCCGTGGTGAACAGACGTGTTCACAACTGCTGTCTAAAATACATAATTTTGTGCTTCAGTTTTATGATACTCAAATTCCGCAGTAAGTGTAGTTTGTTTTGTACTACTAAACTAGTTTTATTATCAACGTAAAAAAATCTAAATCTCATAAAAATGTCTTCAAATGTCTCATTGTGCTTATACTGCTAGAATGTGCTATTGGAGATCGATAGTCAGGTCACTTGTTTAAGCTGCAATAAAATATGTCATAAAAGATGTGCTCGATCAGAATTAGACGGTGACAATGAAACTCCGCTATCATTTGAGAACTGGAATTGTGGGAATTGTTCAAACCTTCCTACTACAATCACTGCTCAGATTAAATCACCTGTTCCTTCATCATCGTTGTTTAATAATCATCAGTTTAATTTATTCATGGAAAAATAATCCACTCTCACGGATACTGTAACGGAACTAAACAACAAGTTCTCTATACAATCACAAGTGCTTAACAAGTGCATTGAGGATATATATGCCCTACGCGATGAAAATACACACCTTCGTGAAAAAGTTGATTCCTTGGAAAAACTGGTAAATTCCTTAACAGCTTATTCTCAAGATGATATAAGTAGATATGAAACGGGGAAGCATTTAAGGGGATTTTGAGCAGGGTTAATGACAGCAGTTGACCTCCAGGAAATGACTGTGCATGGGGAACCAGGGAAGGTAAATTTGAGCAGGGTTAATGGCCGCAGTTGACCTCTAGGAAATGACTGAGAATCGGGGTTTCGTAGAAATCAGTGATGCATGTGGAACACGGAAAATAAAAATTATACAGGGTGCACCGAAAATAACTACATTTAACAGGAGGGGGTATACAGAGCAGTAGTCAATTACACTATATGTAGTGAAGAGTAGTGAGTGAATTAGTATTAATTTGAGTAGAAATGGAAGCTAGCAGGTGTGTTACACCAGAGATTAGTTTTAATTCAGAACGTGTATACTATAGTGCTCCAATATTAGCAAGTATCGCTGCAAATGCGGTATATTGGTTTATTAAAGATGTAAATAATAAGAACATTGGAATCGGCTAAAGATATTTCAAACATGATACTATCTACGAATTTGTAATTCCATGTGATTTGTATAGCCTGTTAAATGTGAACTGTATCCACGAATTAAAAGTGCAAATCGTAACAAATAGTGATGTACAAGAGGATGACTCTGGTGAATTGGTAGGAGAGGGGTTGATTGATACAACAATATTTAATCCATGCTATTATCCATCACTGCCCGACTAAAAAAGGGTTCCACCAATAATAATAGAAATGAAATACACAAAAATGTGAAACGTCCAAAAATCATATATAAAAGATTGGATATAATAACATTTATTTAGTATTAGTCGATATGCAGGCCCCAACGTTTATAATATTGCAAGCTATTATTGGTAACTACCTTTTAATACAGCATCCATATAATATTAGAGAAGTGTTTGTATGTTTTGATAGTAATGGTACAAAAAATGATAGTTGGCCTGAAAAATGGACACGAATGGAATCGTATACACCAAATAATGCAGTAACCCTAAAAGCTGAAATACCTACCAATAGTACAACATATAAAGTGCGTCTTTTCAAAGGTAATGGAAACTACCAAGAATCCGAATGGTTGCAGTTGTATGCAGTTCACCAGGTCGCAAGCACACACATAAATACGCATACTTATATATTATATTATATAGCTACATGTTCTACTATTGTGACTGGTACAACATTTTATAAAATTGTCCTTCGTTTGTTGAAATAAAATAAATAAGTATATAAATAACATTTATTTTTTGTTAAACATCTAAAAAATCAAAATCTGTAGAATCTAAGTATTCTCCTATATTCACATCACTGAAAAAATTCTCCACTGCTTCTTCTTCTTCTAATGCTTGGAGAAGATCATCTAATGTGCCTGAATTGGAGGATGGATTTAGGAGAAAATGCCCCCATGCTAGAGTATTTGTGTCATGTGGTATTACATACCTCTTATCATCCTTTGAAGAAAGAGCCACCTTGTTTTTTAATTCTGTGTGGATAATATGCATATTGGAAAGAAAAACATACATTTTTCTATATACAATACCGCCAGTTTGAACGATTTGTTTATAGTCATTAAGATGGAGTTGAGTTTCAATTATATGTTTAGAAATACCTTTAGCCTTCTTTAAAATATCAGACTTGTTGAATCGTTCCGATAATTTAACACAATATGCTCTAGCACCATTTCCATAGAAAGACTCAACAACTACACCAGCAAACTCGTCTTTCATTTTACCGACAATAGATATTGTTTTAGGAGTGTCATGGATATTATTTGTCTGATAATTGGATGTATCGAAATATTCAATATTTTCCTTCATGTCTTTGTAGAAATCTTCAGTAAATACTTCCAACACTAATGAATCAGTATCCGTATAACACAACTTAACAGAATCACCATACTGTTGTTTAACATAATCATAATAAAACTCATATATTATAGTCTTTGAAATATCCAAAACTGAAAATCCTACATATAACGGTTTATCATACACTACTTAAATTTTATTCAGTTGAACCGCCACCAAATTATCGTTAAACACAGAACAAGATTTGAATTCTGGTTTCGCAATTAAATTTTTCGCTCCCAGGGATCCTTTGGTGTTTTCCCAATGACTTGATAGAATTATACGTTTTCTTTTTTCAACATTTCCCATCGTTTTTCCAAAGATTGCATTGATTAAAAGTTTAAACAAATCTTTTTCAAAGGCATTTGTAGCTTTGTTGCGTAGACTGGTGTTAAGTTCAATGTATGTCTTTAGCCACGCAGACTGTGAAAACTCGATAGCTCTGTGAATATTTTTCAATTTTAAACCATTTTTTAAACACTGTTTAAGGCTACGATAGTGTATTATGTATTTGGTTTTATCGTTCAAGTTCGGTATCAGCTTTGAATATTTGGATTTTGGAGGGATGATACTCTCCGGGCAGAAAGGAAGATCGTTATGTGCATCATGCAAAATGGTAGGATACTCCAAGTCCACTTCCAAAACATATCCTTTAGGCGAATCATCTTCAATAGTATCGACATCGAATAATTCAATTTCAGATTCAGTTAACCACCTAAAGTCACCAAATGGTAGATATTCCTTCATTGCAGCCCCATAAAGGTTTGTAGCATCTAAAAACATGATGTAGCTCTCTGGTTTGTTCACATCAAAGGTTTCCAAGTATCTATTGTTTGCTACAGCTTTCCTCTTGCTGCATTGAGCTACTCCGCCCCGAATTCCTTTTTTGAAGAAGTGAAGCATATCCACATCGGTTAAAAGTTGTAGTTCAATCTGAGTACATCTCAACATGGCATCCCAACTCAGGGAGGGAGCGGTAAGGTAGTGAGCTGGATCCAACTTATATTCCTTAAGACAAACTTTGCGAAAATTCTCAAAGACGTCGGCAAGAAGCAACACATCAGTTTTTAAATATAACTTTGCATAATCACTAATAGTTGTGCAGTTGAAAGTATTCCATACTAGTTGAGCTCGTGCATATTCCTCATCAGAGATATCAACACCTTTTAAGGTATCAAAAAAATATTCCTTAGAAGGTATTTGCCGCTCGCGTAGTTTATCAAAAGATGTCACATATGAATACGGAAACACACCTTTTTGTCTCATTAAATTAAAATGTTTTGGGAAAAACTTTCGTACCTCATTACACTGTTCAGGAGTCAACGTAGAAGCCAGTTTTTCTAATGAACTAGCTAGAAAACTAAAGGAGTTAACAAATTTTAATGTCATATACACATCTCGTATCTTGGGATCACTAAACTTTTCCACCAAAATAGATTTTGAGAAGCATATATACTTCTCCTTTGTTTGGGGTAAGGCACTGATGTTTTCACCTTTGGTGGCTAGTTCTTTGATAAATAAATGACAATCATAATTTTTTAAGTTATGTAGAAAGACTGGAATATATTTCGGAAGTTTATAATTCAAATTGCAAGAGTTATGGGCTGCATTATTAAATTTTCCGGTAACATGGCAATGATCCATAACTTTTTTATCAAAAACATCAAATGGTTTTTCACAAATATGACAAACGGTAGCAGTGTCAAATTTATTTTGTTCCTCAGGTGTTAATGATCGCATCGGTATAACATGTTTAAGATGGTTATTGTACAAATCTTGAACTATTGAATCCAATTTTTGTATGAAGACTTGGGCTGCATCGGCACCTTCATAAATTTCAAATTTGGATAAACTATCGTCATATATACACTTTACATAAAAAGCAAACGAGTAAGGCTCATGTTCACACACTTTAACTGTGAAGGATTTACCAGCATGGGGTTCAGTATGATCTATCGGTTTTAATAAACTTTCAAAGTCCGCGTATATAACGAATGGAACTTGCAGCTGTTTTTCAAAGTTGATGAATTTTAATGTATTTTCTGGTAACCACTCCCCACACTTGTTTATTTTAATTTCAGAAGTTGGTAGCTTAGTGTATATGTGAGTACAATCATTTTCTTGGTGGTGTTGTAATTTGGATTCTGTTGAAAAACTTTGTAGACATCCATCACAAAAGAAAGTTCTCTCTTTGTGCGTTGTCTTTTGACTTCTCAATAATTTAGATAAATCCCCGATGAGAGTATAATGAGTGTTTCCATCTCTATCAGTTATCAATAAGAGATTAATATGGGTCGGTTTCCGCTCTGACGTAAAATGAAGGGGGCCAACAACTTCATATCTTTTTTTTTTCATCTTTAAATTCGGATTCCAACCCATAAACATTTACAGATATATTATTCAATTTCTCGAATTTTATAATGTCTTTCAGGGTTACCGGAAACTCTACTCCTGTGAAATCTAGCAAGGTATCAAAATGGGGGTAAGATTCTGGCTTCGTGGGATCTCCTTCGGGTTGAAATATTGCTGCATTCACACACCAAGCGAAACATGCATTATCATTATTCCGGATATTTAAAACAGTCTGTTTTCTAATTATCGCCCTTGGCAGCTTGACATAAGAAGAAGCGGAAATTGCATTAAACCGGTTTATGTTCACATCTAAAAACATTATTTCTTGAAGTGCCCACCCACTATCTTTTTCTTGAAACTCTGAAGCCTGGTTCATAATTTCATCTGATTTCTCTAAATAAAAACGCAATAGCGTTATTAATAAAGTTAAATTTTGTTGGAACAGTATTTTTATCAGTCAGAAATTTCCCTTCTATGTACAGAACTGAATTACTGGGGAGAGTATGAGCTCCTAGATCTTGAATTGGAATTCTTATTTCATCATTATAGTTGAGGTTAGCAGAAGAATACGGTTGGTATGTATGGAATTGATAGTCTTCAATGGTAGTGTCGCTAAAAGGTTCGCCCGTAACATGTAAAACTTCCATTATACCAACACTTTGAAACCCAAAGACTGCAAAAATTTCGGATTTGTAGACGTTAACAATGCTGTGGTTTTCACTCTACTGATAGTTTTGTGAATAAATGTGCTTTTATATGGATGTATACGATTAAACTGCCAAACCATTTCAATTAGTTTTTCGAAGATGTAAGCGAACAGTAATAGTTTCTTTTTGAAAATCAATTAAATCACCGCTTTGATCGAGAGCCCTTACAGTAATGTTGTTTATGGTTTTAATGCTTACAGGGTAATACAGTATGGTTAAAGGTTGCTCCACTATTTTATACCCACTGGGAACTTGGGGGAAAACTGATGTATAATGTGGACTGGTTCTCCATTCAAAAATGATCCGACTGCAATGTTGCAGTCAATACATATAGTATTAACTTTTAAAATATTTATCATTTTTGTTGAGGTATTTACCTTATTCGGTTCAAGAAAGACTTTTGAGAAACCCAACAGATCCCCTATTGAATTATCAACTGTAAAATTTATAGTTTCAGTGCTTTTCATTGATACAGACCCTGTTCGACTATCTGCCACAATGCGGGTTGTAGTACCCGCCATATCAAACATTTCTTTTTCAATTAATTTTATAATATCATCCAGTTCATAGGAGCCTATAGGGATGATATAGTTGTATTGGCTTTTCTGACCCCACACTAATACGGTATTGGTTTGAGTTACGTTTGGAATACTATTGAATGTATCAAAATTAGCTAATCCTATCTCATACTCGGAATTTTCATCTAAGTAAATGGGTGGGTTAAAGTCGCCACTTAGAATTGATGACTCCCCACTTAACGTAAAAGTATACGACATCTTGGACAGTTGGTTATGAAATGAGTTGCCTACTCAGTTATACTGACTATATAAAAATCTAAGACAATACTGTCCACATTGGTAACCTAATCTTTGTACTGTTTCGTAATTGAAGTGGATGTCTACTTACTTGTAAAATACTTTACGACTTCTATTGGTGGTGGTAAATTACCATAACTATCAAAATATGTTACATTTTTACTCTTCTTTGTATAAGCTGTCCAGTGCGTTCCAACACCTTGCAGTGAATCCAAGTTGATAATACCAGACTCGTATTTGTTAATTTTTGTAGGTAAGGAGTTACGCATGTAAATGCCAGGAAAAAAAGGAATTTGCAATAACGTTATATATTTTTCAAGTTCAAAGTCTGTCATTATGTGCTGAGGTAATCTTATCGGGAGTTTCTTGAATATGGTTTTAAATAAAAACCCCACCCCTTTTTACATATTTTTTGTTTTTTTGCCTCATTCCATATCCTTTATATGGTCTTAAATATAACCCTTTACCACCTTTAGCAGCTTGCTCCATTTCAAGATTATGTCGTTGCTGCTCGGCTAATTGCTCTCTATTAGCTTTATCATCGTTCTCGGCTTTGGCGATACCAGCAGCACCGCCACCGGCAGCAGCTAAAGCCCCAATCAGAGGGATTGAAAATGGTAAAAATCCTCCAATTTTTGGTGGTTTAATAACACGCTTCTTAGTTTTACGTTTTCGTCGGAGACCCATTCCAAGTTTGCGTTTTCCTTTCATAACTGTTGTTGTCAACCAGGCAGCTACTTTTTCACCTAATTTGGCGTCCTTGGATTTGACACGATCCCAAGCTCTGTTCTCTAAAATTTTATCAGCCACGTGGCGTTCACTTAGATCGTTGCTCTGAGAATATGCTATATCGTGTTGTAGCGCTGCTTCGTCCAAAGGATTTATTGGTTTATCCCCTCGAGCTAATTTCTTTGCTAGCTTCGTTCCAGGACCTAAATACCGATACCCCCCAGGGGCGTGTAGTTCAAAGGGGAGCTTATTGATTAATGTATTAACAAGTCCTCTACCTCTAGTCCTACGACGTTCAAGTGGTACCGCTTTATTTTTCATACTAACACCTATATATGAGTGTTTCTCTTTATATACTAACAGTCTTCAACATGAACCTTGTAAAACAACAAGTTTCCTTACCAGTTAAAAACTATGACATTACAAATAATGAAAATAATCACGGTGTATTATTTGGAGGTAATTCTAAACGAACACTTATAGTAGGGCCTAGTGGAAGTGGTAAAACCAACGTAATGTTATCTTTGTTGGAACATCCTAATGGTATGAAATATGAAAATGTTTATTTATATTCGAAATCACTGCAGCAACCAAAATATCAATATCTGCGATTATTACTACAACCCATACGAGAGATCGGTTACCAAGAATTTAGCAAAAGTGAAGATTTTCCGCTCCCCGAAAATATTAAACATAATTCCATAGTTATATTTGACGATGTGGCGTCTTGTGACCAAAATATCATCAAAAATGATTTTTGTTTTGGTCGACATAAAGAGACCGATTGTTTTTATTTATGTCAAACATATTCAGCGATTCCAAAACAACTGATTCGGGATAATGCTAATCTGTTAATTGTATTCCCCCAAGATGTTACTAATCTGAAACATATTTTTGATGACCATGCAAATATCGACATTAGTTTTCAACAATTTAGAGACATGGGATCGTTTTGTTGGAAAGATAAGTTTGGATTTTTAGTTATTGATGAGGACTGTGCATTATCCTCTGGAAAATATCGAAAAGGGTTTGATGTATATATAAGACCTTAAAAAATGTGAAATCTATTAGTCACAATGAATGAACGATTAGGCAAACAGCTCATAAAATCACGTCAAGATATTAAAAAGAAATATGAACTTCTCAAACAGCAGAGGCATGAGTCTCAAAGTAAATTGGAAAAATCATACCAGCCTCTCAAAGAATTTGTTTCAACTTTGGGGAAACCTATTAAACAAGAAATATCACCGACAAAAGGTAACATTACCATTAAAAAATCACCCACAACTCGTTACGATCAACTAGCATTTTTTGAGTCCGATAACGATCCAGATTTTCACAGTACTTTCCAGGACAACACGAGATTTTTAACAGATGAAACAACTTATGAATCTCGAAATGATTCGAGGGAGATTCCAGATAGAACCAGACAAGACCAATTTATCGATGACAGCATAAGTGATTTTCATCGTACAATCACCGACCCAAACGTTTTGAGAGAGTATTTTGAACAGTTTGACACACCTCTTCCTAGAGAATTTATCGAGGGGATGATACGAGATACGGAAGGGGTATATGATCATATTTTGGGCGTTTTTCATAATCCCAACGAAGAAAAGTTTTACATTGGTGACTCTGAATTAGACTTTAAAGGTAAAGATATTATCGTAAAGCATATAACATATTTGGGTACACCTGGGTTGTACGAGTTGCTTTTTAACAAAAACCCTATTGTATATACTAAACGAGATGTGGATAATTATGTAGATATTATTAAACGAGCAAATGCTATTCGTCGAGAACATAACCCCGATTTACCCATCAGAACATTCCCCAATGATATTAAAGATAAATATACATTCATCATTAAGCCTGAACTAAAACCAAATCCGATTAGACCGAGGGCTGGTACGGCCCCTCGGTCTCTATTAACTGGTGTACTGACACGTAGAATGTCAAAACTTGGGGGGAAGTTGACTATGATGGATTACAATAACAAAGCCATTGATTATAAATATTTTGATGATTTTAATGAAATAGTTGATAGGTTACGATTACTTGTAGCTTCTCAAGCAGCAGGGAATACAGGTCATCGCAATGAAATTATATCCATTATTGAAGAATTACGAGAGGGTGGTATAATGGAATAAATAATTTGATTACTTTATAAATTGTTTAGTCGTTAACATGCCGTTAAATCATTTCAACCAACATTACTTCTCCACCTCAGAATGTGTAGACGTTCCTTCTACCGCTGAACCGATACTTAAAACGCCCTTCTACATTTGCACACCAAAAGAATATTTTAGTACATGCATCATTCGATTAATAGGGGTAAAAAAGACAAAAAATCCCTTGTATGTTTTAGAGAATGGAGGGACTGCTTTCGTTTTTCCTGTTGAAGGTTCTATCGTAAGCTGTAAGCACTACTCGAGTGATGGTGATGTTTTGATAAATGGCAAGGTTTATAAATATCATGAGTTATCCACCATGAAAATAAAAAAGGGCGATAAAATTGAATTTAAAGTAGGTTCTGTAAATAATATGTGTGCTGATTTTACCCTACTTTGCCCGTTGCAAACAGTTTAATAAATAGCACCCCCTTGATAAAAGTGGCCCATTCAATCTTAATATGCCAATTAACAGGTTCAATAAACACTTTCTTCGCAGTCAAGCGTTAAAACCCTCTGACGAAATTGTAGCAGCACCACTCCTCAGTGATAATTTTTATATTGGGGATCCCTATAAATTCCATACCTAAATTTTTTTCATAATAAACGGTAGTCGAGGAATAGACAAGTTTTTTTACGTCTTAGACTGTAATACAAGCACTTTTACGATACCAGTATCAGGAAAAGTTGAACATTTCAAATGCACTTTTGATGGACTATATATTCGCTATAACAATAAAATATCTGACCAATCCGGTATAGTTGATAAATCTGTTGAAAAAGGCGATACTTTACAGTTTGCGTTAAACCCTAGTTATAAACAATTTTACGTCGAATTTGTAATTCAGTGTGCTCTACAAAAATATGAGTAATGTGAAGCGAGATGTAGTTAATGAATTGCACAGTCCGGCTCGTAAAAATTACAAGAGACGACATGTGATTGTCAAAGGTTTGCATGATCTTCTTCAGGCGATTCTGAATAATTATAAAAGCGTTAACAAAGGTTTTGGATATATACTTGTAATAATCAATACTTTTAGTAAATTCGTTTGGGCTGAGCCTGTAAAGCGAAAAAATGCCAAGGACATTACAGAGGCTATGCAAAAAGTACTCTCCCAAATGAGCCCGCCTAAAAATTTACAGACCGATATGGGTAAGGAATTTTATAACAAAGAGTTCCAACAGCTGATGCAACAGTATGGAATAAATCATTACAGCACATTTTCAAACCTTAAAGCTAGCATCGTAGAAAGAGTTATTCGAACACTAAAGACTTTATTGTGGAAAGAATTTAGTGTGCAAGGGTCATATAAATGGTTGGAATTGATACCAAAAATTGTCAAGAAATACAATAGTACCAGGAATTCAACAACGGGTGCTATTCCCAGTAAGGTGAATGAGACAAGCTTTTTACACTGAGGAACTTTTAAAAGTGAAACACCCCGACGTTTATCTCGTTGAAAAAGTATTGAGAAAAAAAGGAAATAAGGTTTTGGTGAAATGGCTGGGATTAGATAACTCGCACAACTCTTGGATTAATAAAAATAATGTATCGTAAACTAATTTTTTAAATAAAACATAATAATTACTATATATCTTTTATTATAAACTTTACATCTATGTATTACATGTAAAATAGGATTGATAAATTTGGCGGCTTGTTGAATTCGTTGTTTGAAGCGTAACTGATCGAGATATCTAGCTTGCCAATCGTTTTTTCTTGCCGCATGATATGCATATCGCCAGACATATAGAACATGCATTTTGTTAAAGTTTTCATTAAAGCTGACTTTTTTCATCTTGTAGTAATTCAGGAAATCTGTAAATTACTTCAAGACCTAGGTTGTATGTAATTGGATTGATTTTTTTGATTGGTTGTAGAACTTCTAGTGCTGTTTTCGGAGCATCTTGTGATTTAGTAACAGCCAGTTGTAAAATTTTCATAGTTCCTAAAAACTGCTGGTTTTTTAATGTTTCAAAGGTGTCCTTTATTAGTGGTAATATCTTCCACAGCTCGGATATACTTGCAAACCCCAAACAAATACTAGCGTGTCCAGTTAAAATTTTTAGCACTTTATTCTGCTCAAACTTTTGAAATTGAAGCCAAAAATAGCCCGCATCTATAGGGTCTAGGGTTTACGCTGCAGTGAAAAAATTGTCAATCAAATCCTTGAAACATATTAATTCCTCCCCATCCTTTTCGTAAAAAACTATATAATTATTCCTGTTCCCTGAAATTATTACACAAGGAGTGCACTCTGCTGATAAACACACTGTAACAAACTTTGACTTTGACTGATTCAAGTCAAATCGACGCTCCCCCAAAAACACTTCCTTTGGAACCATATTTGAAGACATTTCCCCACAACTAACAAGACAAAACTATGCTCAGTATGGTTTCTTCATGACTTTTTATAGATATGTGAAAGTGGTGGGAGAAATTATGCTAGTATTGGAATGGATGGGGAAATCTATAAATAGTTATAGCAAAATGAATTTGACTCACACCATCAATGTGTTTAGAAGATTTCTCCGATTTATTATCATTGTATGACTACCGCTTGCAATCATTCAAAAATTGGACTGGTAAAGTTTCTCCTATAGATTTGGCGTTAGCGGGTTTTTTTATGTTGGTTATAGTGACATAACTCGTTGTTTTAATTGTCATGTGGAAATTCATGAGTGGTTATCCGAAGATTGCGTTCATGAAGAACATTTAAAATTTAGCCCAGACTGTAAGTTTGCCAAGATGATGAAAACATCAATCAAAAAAAAAACAACAAGATGGATAACAGAAGACGTTGGAATACTCTATAAATATTTAATACAACTCTACCAATAAATTTCTTTTTACTTGCTTATATTATAATAAATGATTTTGTGGTGAGACACTGAATAGTGCTTTCATTTGCGCATGCCCTAGCTACTCTTGTTTGCGCATGTCTGAAATTTTATATATAATACGTTTAAACGCTGCAAAACGTATCAAACCCAAAACTGTAGTGCAATAAAAGAAGAAAGTTTGGATAGTGATAACGAAACAGTGGATAGTCAGAAATGACTAAATTATAGTTTTGGAAAACCGCTCTGCGTGTTACAGTACTACTATTCCATGACTGATCAACGACTATGTACTTGTTGCTTTTTTTATGTGACCAGCGGGAATCTCAACATGTCAGCGAGCATTTCACCGGACCTGCTGCAAATTTACCAGACTCATGTTTTAAATGTACCATTTGTGAAAGAGAACTATTTATATATTGTATGGTTGATTATTGTTCTTTGTGCAACAACAAACATTTCAACATCAATGCGCCATAAATTTGTTTTAATTCAATTGTATCTTTTTGTATTGTTCAAAAAATTTAAAATTTTTGAAATTTAGTAACACATCCAGTACTGTGGATTTTATTTCACTACAATTTTAATATTAATGCAACTTTATATTCAATTTATTTTAATATCTATTCAATTGTGTCTTTTTATATTTTTAAACATAAAAATGTATGACATTAGTCACATATCCAGTACTGTGGATTTTATTTCACTACACTTTTGGGTTTGATCGAATAAAATACTGTATTTCATATCATCTTTAATTTCCACTCCGGTCCTGTGCTTTCATAACTGTTTTACTAACAGATTTAAGAATTACGATCCGATGCCTGACACGGTCAAAAAGAAAAAACTCGTTTCACGCTTACAAAAGAAATGGATCCGAGTCTTGCTAAATATACTTTAATGTACGAGGATAAATTAGTTATAATACTTTATTTTATCTCGTGAATGAACAAAAATTGTATGAGATTAATTGCTTCAGCTGGGTGTATAGGGAAAAATAAGTTATAATTAGTTGTTAGTTTATTTTATCGCATAGCTGAAATGCAAAATATATAATTTAAATGTTTAACAATTTATTAATTTAACAATTTTTGAGATTAGCGTCCAATTTTTCTAATAGAATTTTTCTTGTGTTTTTCTCTCTTCAACTTTCAATTTATTTTCTCAAATATACTTTCACTGGGTGTATAGGGAAAAATAAGTCATAATTAGTTATAATATGATAGTTTATTTTATCACATAGATGAAATGCAAAATATATAATTTAAATGTTTAACAATTTATTAATTTAACAATTTTTGAGTTTAGCGTCCAATTTTTCTAATAGAATTTTGGCTGTCAAATATTTTTCTTGTGTTTTTCTCTCTTCAACTAAACGAACCCCTCAGTTTTGGCCTATAAACTAACCATGCAAAATTCGATGGGAGTGCATGTAATTCATGATATCGAGATGGCAAACAAAAATTTATTAGATAATATTTATAAAACTGCTGATGATCTTGGGCTGTCAAAGAGAACAATCGTTTCTAACAAACCTAGTGAAAACAAACCTTGGTATGATCGTCAGTGTAAAGATCTAAAGAAATCACTTGAAAGCATACTTAAAATTTGCCAAGAAAATAATTTTTAAACTGAAACTAAAAATAAGTACATAACTGTTAAATCAGAGTATGAAAAATTATTAAGAAAAAAGAAATATGAATTTCAACGGAATATTATTGGTATCGTCTCTAACTCTACTGATTCAAAAACGTTTTGGTTCTATATGGTATAAGCAAATAGTTACTTGTCATTACCTACAGCAACATGGGAAACCTTTTACTCCGAAATAACTGGGGTCGGATTAGTTGACCAAACTTTATTCTTTGATGCGAGGAGTCCATATTTTGATAACCATATAACCACCGATGAAATTTATTCAGCTTTAGACTCATGCAAAAGTAATAAAGCTCCACGACCTGATAACATACCTTACGAGTATTTTAAATAGTTACCAAATAATTTTTCAACTCTATCTTCAACACTTCTAGTTTTCCTAATGGGTGGTCGGTAATCACTCTAAAAATGCTTCACAAAAAAGGTCCTTCTAGTGATCCTCTCAATTATAGGGGCATTGCATTAGTAAACTGCATTACTAAAATATTCATGCAAATTATTTGGACCGTTTAGTTAGCTGGGTAGAAACTTTTAAGATACTTCCTGAATCCCAATGTGGTTTTCGTAAAGAACGTGGTTGCTACGATAATGTCTATACTCTCACATCTCTCATCCAATTTCGTCTACGATTTAAAAAGTCCAAGATATTTGTGTTATTTGTTGATTTTAAACGGGCTTTTGATTGTATTAATAATTCGTTGCTCTGGTCCAAACTTTTTGCTCTAGGTATCAGTTCTAAAATTGTACTTCTACTTAAATCTTTTTCGAACCGTTTAGTTAGCTGGGTAGAAACTTTTAAGATACTTCCTGAATCCCAATCTGGTTTTCGTAAAGAACGTGGTTGCTACGATAATGTCTATACTCTCACATCTCTCATTCAATTTCGTCTACGATTTAAAAAGTCCAAGATATTTGTGTTATTTGTTGATTTTAAACGGGCTTTTGATTGTATTTTTTATTCGTTGCTCTGGTCTAAACTTTTTGCTCTAGGTATCAGTTCTAAAATTGTACTTCTACTTAAATATTTTTATTCTAACGCTATTTTTCGGGTAAAGTCTGACGAACAGTACACGAAATCATTTAACATTTGCGAAGGAGTGTTACAGGGTGAAGTACTCAACCCCTTGCTATTTGCCCTATTCCTAGCAAATATCGAAGACTTTTTCAAAAACCGTGGAGCCAAAGGTATCAATGTTGATAACGTATATGAAACTCTTATGCTCTTATATGCCGACGATCTGGTGATTTTAGGTCACTCTGAGATCGGTATGTCACGAAAATTGAAAATCTTAGAGGAATATTGCACACAAAACCAACTTACCGTCAACAATGTCAAAACCAAAATAATGTATTTTTCTAGAGGTCATTATACGTAAAAAATAACATTAAAAAATAACATTAAATTCACATTCAAACACCACCACATTGAGTTAACTAACACCTACAATTACCTTGGTGTTACTTTTACCTCCTCATCTTTATTTAAATGGCAGATAAGAGTAGTGCGAAAGCAAAACAAGCAACGGGAGCTCTCATACCTGTTTTATCTAAACTTAAAATTGACTGCATGCAAACAAGGTTACAACTTTTTGACGCACTAGTTACAAGCACAATGTCCAACTCTATTTCTGTTTGGGCACTTCGTTATGCTGATATTCTTGAGCAAGTCCAAGTTCAATTTTTAAAACGTATCCTTATGTTACCAGTGTCAACACCCAGCTATATAGTTAGAGTAGAGTGCGGTAGAAGCAAAATTTTATATAACATATTTAAATAGACTGGTTAACGAAAATTCTTATGATGGATGACTTCCGCTACCCCAAAGGGTGCTTCTTCCGTCAATTGCATCTGATGGAATGTGATAGCAAGTACAACTGGGCAGCTCAGGTAAAAGCACTTTTCACTTTTATTGATACCAACCCAAAGGGTGCTTCTTCCGTCAATTGCATCTGATGGAATGTGATAGCAAGTACAACTGGGCAGCTCAGGTAAAAGCACTTTTCACTTTTATTGATACCAATCTTACTTGGAATAATCTCTCCCTTCGCTTTTTACAGATTGATAGAAAATCTCTCTTACTTAAATTTAAAAATAAACTTTTAGAATTAGATATTTCTCTCTGCCAACAGTCATCCTTTCTTCCCATATATAAACATTTAACAGTATCTGCGTCACGACAAAAATATCTGTGCCTAAAAATGCCCATCCAAATTACAAGAACTATCGCGCAACTTCGGTTATGTAATACATCCTCCTTAAAGTTTACATACAAAGGTTGTATCTATCAGATAAACCCTAATGAAATCTGCACTATTTGTAACCAAAAGGAGTTACAAACGATTGAGCACATACTTTTTGATTGTCCAATATATTGTTGTATGAAACAATACACCTTAAGCGACCTAGTCGACATCAATAATGCAGCTGATTCACTGAATGATATTACAATAAATTCAGCTAAAGCAATTGCTAGCTATATCTAGAATGTTCTAAATCTCAGAGCCTTTATTATAAATGAATAACTAATATTTATTTCATCATTGTAATTAGGTTGATACATTGTTCTCACCCTTTCCATAAAATTGTAGAGATTTTAAAAGGAAATAAACTATCTATCTATCTATCTATCTATCTATCTACTTCCTGATCCTAGAAGATTTTCTAATTGGAACAGACTAGTACGAACGACAGCTTGGATTTTAGGATTTATAAAACAATGTAAATACAAGAATAAGGTAGAAGGTGAACAGTTATTAGAAGAAATAAATGAAGCAAAATATTGTCTATACAGGAATATTCAAGACGAAAAATTTAGTGAATAATTAGAGTTACTACGGACTGGTAAGTCTTTACCAAAATCCAGTAGATTATCAAATCTCAGTTGTCAACTGGAAGAAAAATTGATCATATTGGGAGGAAGACTAGATAATTCTTTACTGTTAAGTGATTTTACAAAGAAGCCTATACTTTTGGACTCTAAACACCCAATATCTAAATTGTTGATATTTGAAGAACACAAAAAAGTAAACCATCATGGAAAGGAAACAGTAATAAATAAGCTAAGGCAATCATTTTGGATTTTAGGATTGAGATCAACTGTAAAGTAGATTTGGAGAGACTGTCAACAATGCAAAAACAGAAGAAGTAAACCGGAGCCTCCTTTAATGGGACAATTACCTTCATATAGAATAGAGCCAACTTTGCGACCCTCCTTGAAAACAGGAGTAGATTATTTTGGACCTGTGTCGGTAACGGTGAAGAGATCACACGAAAAAAAGATACGATGTTATCTTTACATGTTTGACAACCCGTGCAATCCATATCGAAATTGCCCAAGACCTGTCTACTGATGCCTTTCTCCACATTTATTGACAATTTGGATGCCGAAGATTCCCTCTGATCTATATTCAGATAATGGGTCAAATTTTCGAGGAGCTGAAAGAGAACTGAAAGAAAAATTAGAAGAATTAAATAAAGATGAAATTATCCGTAAGTGTAATTTGAAAAATACCAAGTGGCATTTTCTGCCACCCTCATCGCCAAATATGGCTGGAGCTTGGGAAAGACTCATTCAGTCTGTTAAAAAGAGCCCCAATGAGATTTTAAAAGAGAAATTTCCCCCTGAGTACGTCCTTAGAACTTTGATAGAAGTTGAAAATATCATTAACAGTAGACCTTCGACGTACGTATCGCTCGACCATGAAGATGCAGAAGTCTAGACTCCAAATCATTTCTTAATAGGTCCTGAGTACTTGGTATATATTCCAGCAGAGTCCAATACGAATGATTTGTGTTTAATGAAAAAATGGAAAGCAGCCCAGAGACTAACTGAGTATCTCCCTAGTTTAGTCAAACGATAAAAATGGCTAACTTCTAAAAGAACAGTAAAAATTGGCAATGTCATTATAGTCGCTGATCCAGAAAGTCCAAGAAATATTTGAACTAGAGGAAGAATTCAAGAACTTCATCCTGGGAAAGATGGAATTATACGAGCTGTTCATGTTAAAACTTTAAATGGAACATTTCGACGTCCTGTTAACAAAATTTTACCTTTACTCCAGTTAAGAGTTTTAGTCTAGACTTTGAGGGAAAAAACTGAATGGATAATGAATAATGATTAATTAATAAAGAACATACCAGTACCTACTACACTCATTGACCGCTTCCCGTTAAAAACATTTTGAAAAATTATATTATATAAATCATAACTTGAATAATTGATTCTTCCGTAAATACCCAATACTCCGTCCGTGAGAGTGATATTTCGGACTTATAAACTTCAGGACAATACGAAATGGACCTCGACAACAATGGTATTCTACAATATACTTGGCAGCCCTACTCAACTTAAAACTTGTTTATTAAGTGACTGTACAAAACTGGTTAGAATTACCCAAACTTGTTAAAACCACTCAGTACAGTTAAACAGGGATTTGCATACATAATGTGCTATCAATATGACTGAAATGAAGTTTAGATGTTAGGAAGAAAGAAGATTTGTGATTGAATTATAACCACTTCAATTACGGGGAAGAGAATGTTACGGTTGTTTTTTAATATTGTTATATCACCTTGTATATTGATATTTTGTTATGTTATGTGATCAAGTGATATGTATAATCAAACAGTTGTCAAGATTTGTCAGAAAAAAATAAAATTTTGAAAGAAATAGTAATTTTGTAGATTTTCTTCTTCGGTACTTCTAGCCGGATAACACATATATTTACAGGTAAAATCTGCAACAGTAGTAGTTGATAGTTTACATTTCAAAAACTTGATTAAAATCTGAAGAAAGTCGAACATGATTTGTAATTAAAATTATTGAGTTCTTTTATGTATAAAAGTGGTATTTCTTTTCTTTAGTGACATGCGTACTTTTGATATTGTATTAGCAATCTGAAATTATTATTTGTATTGAACTCTAAAAATTAAAATTATTGAATATTAATTTTTTTGTTCAGCTTTCCTCGCATTCTTAACGACAAAACTATGGCTCTTGCAATATTCATGGTGAAATTCTTAGATAATTCCACCTGAGTTTATACAAACTGAAATTAAATCTTCATTATTGAACCCATGTTCCGTCTAAACAGCGAAGCAACACAGTGTCAGTAATTTTGTGACAGTTTGATAATAAGATGTCAGAACGAACAGCATAAATGCAATTTTCATGTACATTTTCAACATTTTAAAGGAAAAGAAAATATATTTGTAGTGTATTGTGTTCTTTTGCCTATGGATACCTTATAACTTCGAAGAAAAGGGTTAAAAGCATTACCCAATTCTTTTCATGGTCCTTCGATGCCTCTATTGCATGACAGATGAATTTACATGGAAAAAATTTACGAATTTACTTGGGAGATTTAAAAATACCTACATTAGGGTTGAAAATAAATATTATACTTGATAGTGGAAGACGTTGCTGATTGTGTAAGTACCTACTAGTTGAAAATATTTCATGTTGTTGAGTTGTTGCCTACTGAAAAAAAAACTAACTTTTAAAGTGCGATGGAGTTAACACATTTTACATGATCTTGGAATATGTGAAAATACCTACGTTGGAGACAAACATTTTCATTTAGTGCAATTTGTTGAAATACTTGTTAGTTGGTGAGGTGAACTTTATTTACTTTTAAATGGGAAAATCAGGATTGTCGAGTAGCAAACCGTAAGTTTATTTTATTGATTCGATATTCACGGATCTACATAACATTTTTTGGGCACTTGCATATTCGTTAAGGATTTTTCTTTTGTTGATTGTTGAGGTGCGAAAATAAATGAAAATATATCAGTAGATTGGAAATCAAAAGAAAGGTCTTTGATTTGTGAATATCTCGCACGCGAAAAATAGTGACGACTCGTGGTAGTTATAAGTTGATTTTACTGTTTGGAGTTTTTGTACTACGGGTATGCTAATGTTAGATTTGAGTTAAATATTGTTGAAAAATAGATTTCGTCATAGTTGAAACCGAATTAATCACATAATGAACGTGATTATGAAGGTGCTTCAAAAACATTTTACTGATTTCATGCGTATAACTTGTCATTGTAAATTTCCTTGTCTGTACCTAAGGCAGTTTCAAAGCTTTTCAAGTGAATTTTTTATTGGTCCGTTCGTAGTACTCGAAATAAATAATGGAAACGTTAATTAGAAAACGTGCTTGTCAGAAAGCACCAATAACCAAATTGCGTAATTGGTTTGAAAAATTTGAAAATACCGAAATTCAAAAATTAGATTTAGAATTTAGAATATAAGATTTGAACGAAACATTTTTCAAATATTGTGAGATACAGGACACCATAGAGGAAGAGGTAGAAAAAGAATCTCTTGAAGATGAATTTCGAGAGAGGGAGAATATCAAAGATCAGTATTTTGCTATAAAAAGAGACTTACAAAACTGTTTACAAAAAGTACAAAATAATGACAAAACAAATAGTGAGGTAAATGTTCAATGTAGCACCTCTAGTAATTCCCTTAAGCTACCGGCTATTTCATTGCCCGTCTTTAGGGGCAATTATGCAGAATTTAATACTTTTATGGATTTGTTTGACGCGTTAATTTTAAAAAATGGTCGTTTGTCTAAAATTGAACAGTTTTACTATTTAAAAAATGCTTTGAGAGATGAACCTAGTAAGCTCATAGAAAAACTACAAGTTAACGAACAAAACTTTCAAACCGCCTTAGATTTGTTGAATTCACGTGATAAAAATGAAAGACAAACAGTTTGTGCGCTATTTAATGACATTATAAATTGTACAAATTTGACTAGATGTGATGCTGTTACGTTAAGACATTTTATTGCAAATGCAAAAGCTACTATACATTCAATTTATAATCTTGATATAAAAAAAGAGGATCTTTTAGATAACTTATTAATTCACATTTTAAAGTCTAAATTAGACTATAATACACGGAAAAGCTTAGAGGAATCGGACAATAGCACTGAATTAATGAAACGAAAATCGTTTTTCGATTTGTTAGACAAAAAATGTAATACACTTGAAAATTTAGCGATACAAAATCAAAGACCAGATCAATACAAGAACTTCCAAAGATCATATAATTGTAGTTCACCACAACATAACGATAGAGTTACTTTATTTGCTCAGGGAAACAATAATCATAGAAATATAGGGAATAAAACCAAACAATTTCAAAATAGAATTTCACCAGTCAATTCAAATTCACCAAATTTCATTCCGAAATTTTGCAGCTACTGTAAGGAAACCGGGCACAAAATTTATTCATTTTCAAAATTTAGTGCGACGTCAGTGCCGGACAGGCAGAAGTTTGTGAAGGATCACAAAATGTGTTTTGGTTGCTTAGGATCGAAGCATTCAATTACCGATTGTTTGTCGACTGGGTCTTGTTCAATTTGTCACAAAAAACATCATGTTCTAATCCATTTATCAAATTATAATCACAGCAATGAAACCCTGAATTCGACAAATAATTTTCATAACACAAATGATAGAAAAAATTATAATAATCAAACCACACCGTCATCTAGTCAATCTTCACCTGTTACAGAAAACCAGAGACACTCTCAATCACCCTTACCTCAATTATCTGCTTTAAATATCAACGAAGGCCATGTGCTTTTGGCCACAGCAAACGTTCAAATTTACCCTAGAAGAGGCCCGCCTAGTAGCTAGAGCCTTTTTAGACCCTGGTAGTCAAAATAGTTTCATTTGTTCTTCACTTGTAAACAAATTAGAATGCTTTACATTTAATCAACCTTTACAAGTATCAGGCATATTTGGTGATGGTAAGGATATCAATTTAATGTCTGACATTACTTTTTATTCACTTGTAGACCCCACCATGAGCTTTGACACCTCATGTGCCGTTGTAGAGAAAATAACTCAGACCCTTCCACAAGTATTCATTGATTTCGAGGCTCTTAAAATCCCCCCTCAATTTAGTGAGTATCTTGCGAATAGAAAGTTTTTCTTACCTTCTGAAATACAACTCTTGATAGGTGCAGATATTTATTATTCGCTGTTGAAGCCCACCATCCATCGATTAGGTAAATATGGACCTACTCTCTTAGATACCCATCTTGGTTTTGTGATTTCGGGCGTAGTACCACCCCACTGTTTGAGAAAGTCTCCTTCTTCCGTAAATGCCCTTTCTTTCCACGTTTTTTCGTCATCCGCGGCCCGGAAAGAGCTTTGTGTGGATGCACTACTAGAAAAGTTTTGGATTCAAGAAAAGCCAACTCATACAGAATCCCAATCTGAGGAAGACATTCAGGCGGAAAACATTTTCAATTCTACCCTAGAAATACTTCCCAATGGAAGATTTCAAGTTGACCTCCCTCTTGTACGTGAAAAGGCTTATAAAAACTTAGGTGATTCTTTAGTTGCAGCAAGACATAGATTTATTACTTTAGAAAAAAGACTTGAGAAAGACATTAACTTGAAAAAAGAGTATAAACATTTTTTATTTGAACATATTGAATTAGGACATGGGAAAATCGTCCCATTAACACTTCACAACCCTGAACTAGATCATAATTATTTTGTACCTCATTTGTGTGTGATTAAAGAAAATAGCACGTCCACAAAACTTCGTATAGTTTTTGATTATTCTTCAAAATCATCATCTCAGCATTCATTGAATGATATATCTTTAACAGGACCAAGAGTCCAACCCGACTTATTAGACATTTTACTAAGATTCAGAAACTTCAAGTTTGCATTGACAGCAGACATTGAAAAAATGTACCGCCAAATAGCGTTAAATCCAAAATTTCATTTCTTGCAGAATGTGTTATGGAGAGACTCTTCACTTGAAAAATTTACTTGCATACAGTTGTCTACTGTTTCTTTCGGACACAAAAGTGCCCCATTCTTAGCGTGCAGAGTCCTTAAAGAAATCGCAATTAGAAATCCTCAATACCCTGACGCACAAAATGCTTTATTAACTCAGACGTACGTCGACGATGTACTAACTGGAGCAAACTCCGTTCAGGAACTTGAAAACTTATATTTGAACCTGAAAGAAATTTTACATGCAGCGGGTATTACATTACATAAATTTTGCTCGAATTCATTAGAATTGGCAAATAAACATTTTATTGATTCACCTTTAGGTAAAGATCTTAATCTAGAAGAAAACCCATGTAATGTCTTGGGAGTATCTTGGAACCCTAAAAAAAACACATTACAAATTTGTTCACCTTCCACATTAATTGACCATAACTTAACAAAAAGAAAAATATTAAGTGCCGTTTCACAATGTTTTGACCCCATGGGAATAATTTATCCTGTAATTGTTTTTGGAAAGGCAATTATGCAGCAGCTTTGGTCACTGAAAGTTTCATGGGATGAGCCCATAACTGACCCTTCTGTTATCAAAAAATGGCAACTTTACACAGAAAATATACCGCAACTTTCTCAACTTCATATTCCCAGATTTACCTTATTAGATAAAAAAGTCATTAATATTGAACTGCATGGTTTCTGCGATGCCAGTTCAATGGCTTACGGAGGGTGCATATATCTTAGAGCCATTTATGATGATGACACTGCTTCATCTCAATTACTTATTTCCAAATCCCGTATTGCTCCAATTAGTAAGCCATTAACTATTCCAAAACTGGAACTTTGTGCCATGACGCTTCTGGCTAATCTTCATTCTGGAGTACTGAGCATTCTCAAGGATCAACTTACCATCACTTTATCAGTTCTTTGGACAGACTCGCAGATGGCCCTGACATGGTTCCGAGGGATCCCCAACCGTTGGTCAGTTTTCGTTTGTAATCTTGTCTCCCAAATATTACAATTAACTCCTCGGGAATCTTGGAGTCACATCCGTTCCCACCATAACCCTGCAGATATTTTGTCCCGTGGGCAGTCATTGCCACCACCTTCAACATTTTGGTTCTCAGGACCGGACTTTCTGTGGAAAACTACTCAAGACACAAAAAGTCACGATACATTTGCTGAAATATTAAACCCACCTGAAGAAAGGAAAAAGGTTTTAATAGCTGTATAATCTCCTGATAACGTTTGGATTGAATTTATCAAAAAATTTTTATCGTTAAATAAATTAATTTGATCTTTAGCCTACGTTTTACGATTTGTATGCATTTTAAAAACCAAAAAGGAAGATACTGCACTTCTTTCTACGGGTGAGCTAGATGCTGCTTTACGATTTTTAATACTGCAAGTACAACAACATTGACGTCAAAAAATAATAGTTCAATACTATTAAACGCTTTACAAAATTAGAAAAATTAATTTCCAAAGAGCAGACCGTCCACTAAGAAGCAACAACTACTTCTCGGGCTATATGCCCCGACAGACATTGAATTACACTTCTAAAGTAAACGGGGTTGGTATATCTGTTAAGATAGAACCAACCATTCTGGTTTGCGATTAGAAGGAATAACATCACTTGTGGACCGGTTTCGGCGTTTTTGCGCCTCATCAGCACAAGGTAGATGCCATTCGTCCAGAAGCTCTGAGAGCATAATCCTGGACTAGAGACTACGTTGATACCACACCAATACATTAGCCTTAGTAAAGGAAATGTTAAGAGTGCGATATCGGCGACATCCCTACATCTAATCACAAACCAAAATTCTATATCGACAAAAAAACCATCTCGGTTTTGTAGGTATTTACTTAGTTACAGTTACCTGTAAATAATTGTCATATAAGTAAAGCGTGATCTATAGACGTCAAAAAATAATAGTTCAATACTATTAAACGCTTTACAAAATTAGAAAAATTAATTTCCAAAGAGCAGACCGTCCACTAAGAAGCAACAACTACTTCTCGGGCTATATGCCCCGACAGACATTGAATTACACTTCTAAAGTAAACGGGGTTGGTATATCTGTTAAGATAGAACCAACCATTCTGGTTTGCGATTAGAAGGAATAACATCACTTGTGGACCGGTTTCGGCGTTTTTGCGCCTCATCAGCACAAGGTAGATGCCATTCGTCCAGAAGCTCTGAGAGCATAATCCTGGACTAGAGACTACGTTGATACCACACCAATACATTAGCCTTAGTAAAGGAAATGTTAAGAGTGCGATATCGGCGACATCCCTACATCTAATCACAAACCAAAATTCTATATCGACAAAAAAACATCTCGGTTTTGTAGGTATTTACTTAGTTACAGTTACCTGTAAATAATTGTCATATAAGTAAAGCGTGATCTATAGACGTCAAAAAATAATAGTTCAATACTATTAAACGCTTTACAAAATTAGAAAAATTAATTTCCAAAGAGCAGACCGTCCACTAAGAAGCAACAACTACTTCTCGGGCTATATGCCCCGACAGACATGGAATTACACTTCTAAAGTAAACGGGGTTGGTATATCTGTTAAGATAGAACCAACCATTCTGGTTTGCGATTAGAAGGAATAACAGCACTTGTGGACCGGTTTCGGCGTTTTTGCGCCTCATCAGCACAAGGTAGATGCCATTCGTCCAGAAGCTCTGCGAGCATAATCCTGGACTAGAGACTACGTTGATACCACACCAATACATTAGCCTTAGTAAAGGAAATGTTAAGAGTGCGATATCGGCGACATCCCCACGTCTAATCACAAACCAAAATTCTATTTTCCAATTTATCCATTGGCATACTACATATTATTAAGGTCTGTTTGATATTATTTGTGTAAACTTTATAATTTCTAAAACAAATAGGTACCTAGTAAACCTATTGTAAAATACCTATAAGATTCAACAGATAAACTACCTATTTTTTGAATTTTCATTAAAGTTAATCCAGTCAAGTTGGATTTAGAATCATTTGAGAGCATACCTACGTACTTGAATAACCATTGCTTTGGTCTAGTTTGGGTTTAAATTACTATTAATACTCTTAGTTAGCTACGTTCGATATTACGAAATCTAAGATAAGATCTAGTGTTATAAGTTTCATAGTTTGTCCAATTGTTACTATTTAAAATATTATCATGCCTGACACGGACAGTAATCCTGATAATTCAGCACCCATTATAAGGGATGCATTTAAAAAATTGATAAGAAACAGAGGGAGCATTAAACAAAAATTATCCATTTTAGAAAAATTTGTTGATTCAATAATTAATATACAGGGTTCAGTTAAAAAACCGAGTTTAACTGATGTTGAGTTAAGGTCAAATACAGGGTTCAAATTATTAGAAGAATTCGATAAGATGCAGTCAGAAATTGAATCTTTGTGCGATGAAGAAGATTTAGAGTTACATTATAAGGAACGGGAGGACTTTCAGAATGAATTTTATTCCGTTCAAGATTTTTTGTCCCAATATATAAATAATGAACGCAAATCTACTGCCATTACTGAACAGCAAAGTTCATCCTCTTTTGATGTTAATCCTCTCCAATTCCAAGCTCAAGCTTCATCCAACATAAATCATTCTCTACAAAATGTTTTGCTGCCTAAAATAAAGTTACCTACATTTTCTGGTGATTATGAGCAGTGGCTCAACTTTAAACTCAATTTTACTTCCATCATTACGAGTAATGTAAGTTTGACAGATTTACAAAAATTCCAATTCTTAAAAGCTTCATTAGAAGGTTTTCCATCCCGATATATTGACGGTTTAGAAGCTTCAGATAGACCATTTGAAAGAGCATGGACCATTTTGTGCGATAAATTTGACAAAAAACAGTTTTTATTAGATACACATTTTCAAAAAATGCTTAAAATTCAACAAATTAATAAAGAAAATTTCCATCAGTCTAGAAACATGTTAGACCAGTTAACAAAACATATTACAGCTATTAAAAGCTTAGATTTAGATAATAAAACTTTGTTAGATAGCCTCATAATTCATTCAATGTCAAATAAATTGGATAAAACTAGTCTTAGAGACTGGAAAGAGGTTGAACATAATTCAGAATTACCTGCTCTGGATGAGTTCCTAGATTTTATTAAAAATAAAGTTGATCTACTTCAATCCTTAGAACACTCTTTCAAATTAACTCAATCATATGTGCCACCCATTCACAATTCTAGAAAATTCGATAGGCTTCATAACGGTCCTAGCCAATCTCAGATCCATCTGAGTTTAGACAATTCAAATCGTAATTCTCGACCAAATAATCCAAATAGCCAAGTCAAATGTAATTTTTGCAAGAAGAACCATCTAATTTATAGCTGTCCAGATTTCCTGGCCTTGCCAATTATGGAAAGGATTAAAAATATTGAAAAACTAAAATTATGTCAAAACTGCCTACGTACCGGACATAATCATAACCAGTGCAGTCTGAGATCCTGTAACATTTGTAAGGCACAAAATAAGGATCTCAAACACAATTCTCTAATTCACATTAATAAAGTTACGAACACCCCGAAAGATCCTTCAAGTAGTGTTGAGGACACACCTCAACACAGTTTTAATTTAATGGTAAAGCCCCATGAAAACATACCAAATGAAGTTCTCTTATCAACTATTTTGTGTAAAGTTAAAGATACCCACGGTAACTACCACCCATGTGGATTATTATTAGATTGTGGAGCCCAATCAAATTTAGTTAGCCAAGAATTTTGTGACAGGTTAAAAATTCCTTGCACACCCACAAATTTGTCAATTGTTGGCATCAACCAGATAGTTTCTCATCTCAACAAGAAATGTACTCTATCTTTATTTTAAAATACATCTAATTTTCATTGTACAGTTTCTTGCTTTGTTGCCCCTACTATAAGTAATAGAATCCCAACCTATCAGTTTAATACAATAAACTGGAATATCCCCGAATACATTCAATTAGCAGATCCCAGTTTTTCTGTTCCCGGAAATATTGATATGCTGATAGGGGCAAGCCTATTTTGGGACTTCATCCTTGATGGCAAAATAAGACTGGGTAGTAACCTTCCTTCTCTCCAAAATACCCATTTTGGCTACGTTGTAACAGGGAGTATACCACTCGATTCTAAATTTTCTATTTGTAATTTTTCCAAGATCCATATCCCCGAGGACGACCAATTAAAAAGATTCTGGGAACTATTCTTGTCTATCCAAGTTAAAACGAACTACTGCTTTATGTATTTGATTTATTCGTAGCATTCAAAGAAAAAGAGATAATGAACCTCTAGTCAGTGGTCCAATTACCGTACATGAACTAGATGAAGCCAACATTTCGCTCCTTCGTCTTGCTCAATTTGAAAGCTTCAGTTCAGAAATTACAGTGTTATCTAGTAATTCCTTGTTAGATAAAAAGCATAAGCTTTCTTCCTTAACTCCCTTTATAGATGATAAACGTCTCATGCGCGTAGGGGGTCGCCTGAAAAATACATATTTGAGTTATGACGTTAAGCACCCTATTTTATTGGATTCAAATCATCCGTATACTAAATTAATTTTTGAACACAAGCATAAGATTATTCTGCATCCAGGTCCTCTATTGTTATTAGCCTCAATTAGACAGTTTTATTGGCCTATTAAAGGTCGTAATCTTGCAAAGAAAACAGTTAAGAACTGTTTAACATGTTTTCGATTTAATCCTACCCCACTATTTTCGCCTATGTCCAGTCTACCAGATAGCCGTTTAAAATTTAAATTCCCTTTTGAAATAACTGGTATTGACTATGCGGGTCCCTTTTCAATTTTAAATAAACAGGGGAAAGGAGCTAGGCTAACTAAGTGTTATTTATGCATTTTTGTGTGCTTCTGTACCAAAGCTGTACATTTAGAAATCCTATCTAATTTAACTACTGAGAACTTCTTAGCCTGTTTATCTCTAAAAGAGGTCTTCCTGCAACTATTTGGTCCGATAATGGCAGTAAATTTGTAGGAGCTAGAAATGAGTTAAGAGAATTAGGCAAATTTTTAAGAACAAACAAAGATTCAATTATTGATGGTACCAACGAAAAGGGCATAAACTGGATGTTTATACCACTATATACTCCAAATTATGGTGGCTTATGGGAGGCAGCTGTGAAAAGTGCCAAACATCACTTAAAACGAGTACTTATTAGTAGAAATGTTACCTTCGGAGAATTAAACACCTTGGTTGTTCAAGTTGAAGGTATTCTCAATTCTAGACCGCTATTTGCTATGCCAAACGACCCTAATGATTTAATGCCAATTACTCCTTCACATTTCCTTCTTGGCCGTTCTCCTGATTTCATTCCGGAACCTGATTTGCAGCATATCAGCTCATTCAAATTATCAAGAATTCAACATGTCCAGAAATTGACTCAACAGCTGTGGGCACATTTTTCAAAACAGTATATATCACAGCTACATACTCAATATAAATGGAAGACACCACCTACAGAAGTTAATGAAGGCCGATTAGTGCTAATAAAAAACGATAAACAGGCCCCTTAAAAGTGGCCTATTGGCAGAATTTCCAGATTAATCAATGGCAAGGATGGTGTATCTCGCACAGCAGAAGTAAGTTAAAACAGCAAAAGGAAGTGTTTTAAGATCAGTGCGTCACTTGTGCAAGTTACCATTGCAAGTCGAAACAATTAAACTGCTATTGAAAGGTTTTAATCATAATTAATAGCTATATTTGTTATATTTTAAATGAATGTTTATTTGTATGTATGGCAATCATATTTCTTTTTGAAGGTACCCTTCAAAGGGGAAGTATGTATAATTTTACTTGTTATGTTTTTTAAAAAATAATTGTAAATTCGGCAACGTCGCAAATAATGACAAACCCTTACGAAACGATTATAAACGTCACTTCAGACTTCAGATTCTGTTTTACATCGAGCAACAATTACGAAATACAGTCCGCTAAACCAATTATTCAACGTATATTATTTTATCTCCTATTACCTATTTGAGTCAGCATTTTTAACACAGTAGCATGTTTATGATACTAATACAGGGTGTTAATTAATGTTATGTACTTATTTTAATGGAATATTCTTGGGCTAATTTTGAGTCGAAAAGTTTATATGAAGATGTCCTCAGAAGATTGGTTTTCGATATACAGGGTTGTAAAAGTTTTATCAACTTATCATTTAAGTCTAAGAATCTTCAACTAAAATAAGTACATAACATTAATTAACACCCTGTATAATCTACATCATCATCACTAGATATTCCTATAATACTGATTGATGTCAACTTAGTTCTGCTCATTGCAGTTTCATAATCGTATCTTTCTTTTTTTGACCGGCAACGACGTTGAATAGCCAAGAAAACGAAGTTAAATGTATTTAAAACAATTTACCGGCCAATATTAACATTCGGATGTGAATCTTGGGTATTAACAAAGAGACAAAAGAGTCGAATACAAGCAGTTGAGATGAAGTATCTTAGGCGAGTTAAAGGAGTCACAAAGAAAGACAAACTAAGAAATACGAAAATAAGAGAAGACCTTGACATAGAATCAACACTTAAATTCATTGAAAAGAGACAATTAAGCTGGTGGGGACATTTACAAAGAATGAACGATACAAGACCAGTTAAAAAAGTATGGCAATCAAAAATACAAAAAAGAACGAAAAAGGGAAGACCAAAACAAACATGGGATGGTGTTATGGTAGGCATACTGCAAGAAAAAGGAAAAACATGGACAGAGGCAAAAACAATGGCAAAAGATAAAAAACAATGGGCTAAATTTGTACATGAATAAAATTCTATCTGGACCAAAGCATCGATGAAAAAATGGATATATGTCTTAAGCATAATACTATGTAGTTGAAACAAGTATAATTGTAATAGTATACCCTACACCATACACTATGGTAATTGGGTTTTTGATAATATATATATAATCTACATCATCATCACTAGATATTCCTATAATACTGATTGATGTCAACTTAGTTCTGCTCATTGCAGTTTCATAATCGTATCTTTCTTTTTTTGACCGGCAACGACGTTGAATAGCCAATAAAAAATCTCAAAACCTTTGTATTTACCATTTTTTTTTAAACACACTAACGCCGAGTAATTCTGCTGTTTCGAGTATTAATAAGTTAACGTCTACGGTGGTTCACAAGATCGTACAATTGGAGGAAGAGATCACACACAAAAAGTCGTACTGAAATTAATGGATAGTCATATGAACACTGGACATGCTCAGTATATGGATAACTTTTATAATAGTGTTCATTTGACCAAAAGATTACTCGAAGCTAGTACATACGTCACAGGCACATTGTGACAAGACAAAAAAGGTAATCCGCAAAATTTGATGACAAAAAAACTTGGAAAAAATCAAGTTCTGAAGGAATATGTATTACCATATGGAAAGATAAACGAGAAATATGCATGATATCTTCAAAATTTGGTGATCAGATGACTGCAACAAGATCTAGTAGAGGAATTGAATCCGAAAAACCTGAATTAATTGCTAAATACAATAAATATAAAGTTGGTATTGTCTTAAGTGATCGAATGCTTAGTTACTACAGTTGTGAACATAAGTGTATACAGTGGTATAAAAAATGGGAATACATATTTTACAAATAATGCACATTTCCTCTATAATAATGGAAACGAGAGAAAAATGTCATTATACGATTTCCGACTTTCCGTTATTCAAAGCCTTTTAGGACTGTTATGTGAAGTCTCCTTAATATTAGTTTCAGTATTACAGTTGGCAACACGAGATTATCACTTGTCAACTTCAACATGTCTTGTTCAAAATGTCGTAAAATACACGTTAAAATTTATAAATAATCGTTTCAATAAATCTTCAAACATCCCGTGTTCATACACATATATTATTGTCAGAACCCGTCAAGTCAACAACCTAACATGGTGTCAATAGTGTCTCGTTGATTTTTGGTATGAAAAGGATGTTTTATTGCAACGAGTCAACATAACCTAGAAAATCAGAAGGTAGATTTTCAATTTTTAATCGTCGTCGTCATTGTCAAAGGTGTGAAGCATATTTATGACTATATATTAGTAATTTGTCGTCATTGTCCATGGTGAAGCCTATTTATAACAATTATAATGTCTGATATTGAAAGTGATACAGAAGTATCCAGAGAAGTTACTCGAACAGTTGTAAAAATGAAAAATTCTGGAGTTGGGCACAATATACCTCCTTTATCGCTTAAAGGAAATGTTCCAAGAAACTGGGAGGATTGGATAGTCAATTTTAAGATATATTTGAGAGCTAGTGGGTTAGAAGATGAAACTGATACCAGAAAAGTAGCACTTTTACTACATTATTTTGGTAGTGAAGCCAGACATATTTTTAAATCATTTGAAGTGGATATGGACACTTGCACTTATCAGGAAGTGGTGCAAAAACATTGTAAGCCAAAGAAGAATCTCACAGTTGAGAGGCACAATTTTTTAACGAGGACACAAAAAGAGGAAGAATCAGTAGACGACTTCATGACTGCTTTGAAGAATCTAAGTCTTTCATGTGAGATGGGTACGTTAATGGAAAGTTTGGTATGTGACTTGTTTATTATAGGTTTAAGTTCTAAACTACAAATTATTAAGGAAAAATTGTTGAGAGAAGAGTCTCTAAATGTAGAAAAAGTTTCAAATACTTCTAAAAGCATTATTGTCACGCAATTACAAGCACAAAATTTAAATAAAAGTAGTGAAGCAGTTGTTTATAAGATAAAAAGTCAAAGTGCTAAATTTAAAAATAATCAAGGTAATTATTTTAGTCCAGGTGCTAGATTTAAATATAATAAAAATTATTCTAATGGTCAAAGTACTAGTTTTGAAAATAGTCACAAAAATAGTAATAGTGGTCAAAATGTTGGTCAAAGTCAAAGTCGTGGTCATTATAATAATTATCAAAATACAGATAAAGGTCAATGTCAATTTGTACATTATAATATGAATAAGTTTAATAATTATGAGTACCAGCCTAACAATAATAATTGTAGTAGCTGTGGTCAAATACATAGGGATAAATGTCCAGCATTTGATATTATATGTCATTCTTGTAACAAAAGAGGTCATTTTTCTAAATATTGTCAAACTACACAAGTCAGAATGGCAAATAGCAGTGTTGATCATGCTAGTGCTAATGATAATCGGGAATCCCGTTTTGTAATAAAGTCTATTAATCAGGTTGATCATGCAATTGGTAATGTTAATGTCAATAATACATGTCAACTTAGCAATAAATGAATTAGAAATAAAATGTATCTTGGATACTGGTGCAGAGGTCAATGTTATGTCTTATATGTTATTTAACAGTATTAAAGTCAACAATAAAATGTTACCTACTAATGTGAAACTGAGGTCATTTTCTAACAACGTGTTACCAGTAATAGGTCGAGTTATTTTAAACAGTGTCATTGATGGTAAAGTAGTAGAATTATAGTTTATAATAGTGGATATGTCGTGTCAAACTATTTTGGGTCTTAATACCTGTCAGAAATTACAATTAATTAAAAAAATATCAGTAATTGGTCATGAGTCAGTAATGAATGAGTTTTCAGATATTTTTAGTGGTCTAGGTTGTTTACCTAACACTTGTCATATAGAAATTAACAGAAATATATCACCTCTGTTATCGAGCCACCTCGCAGAATACCATTTAGTCTTCACAATGGGTTGAAACAAGAGTTAGACAGAATGTTATCTATAGGGGTGATAGAAAAAGTCAATGAACCAAGTAAATGGGTTAGTTCAATAGTAATAGTAGAAAAGAAAAATAAGTCATTAAGAGTTTAGATCCAAGGAACTTGAATAAAGCCATTAAACGCTGTCATTATCCGATACCGACTCTTGAGGAAATTTGTTCAAAATTATCTAATGCAAAGTTTTTCTCAACGTTAGATGCTCAGTCTGGGTTTTGGATGATACCGTTGGATACTCAAAGCTCCAAATTTTGCACATTTGGAACACCTTTTGGTAGGTTCAGATTCAGCAGATTACCGTATGGAGTTTCATGTGCTCCTGAAATGTTCCATGAAACTATGTCCGAAATAATATCCGATATAGAAGGTGTATGTCTATATATCAACGACCTGTTGATTTACAGTGATTCCATAGAAGGCCACAATGCTATATTGAAAAAAGTATTAGAAAAAGCTCGTCAGTTTAATTTGAAATTTAATTTTGATAAATGCAAATTTTTAATGTCTGAAGTCAAATATTTAGGTCATAAATTTTCTGCTAATGGCATTAGTCCAGATACAAATAAAGTTGAAGCTATATGCCAGCTACCAGTACCGTCCTGACTAGGTGATGTTAGGAGATTTTTGGGCATGATAAACTATTTAGGACAATATATCTCCAATTTAGCTGATCGTACTACTAATTTAAGGGTCTTATTAAAGAAAAATGTAGGTTTTCATTGGTCTTATCAACATCAAAAAGAATTTGATCATTTAAAAGAAATTATTAGTCAGTCACCAGTCTTGTCATATTTTAACAATAATGTACCTCTAACGTTGTCTGTTGATAGTTCTAAATTTGCAATGGGTGCAGTCATTTTACAAAATAAAAAGCCAATAGCTTATGCGTCAAAATCTTTGTCATCGTCACAAGTAAATTATGCTCAAATTGAGAAAGAGTTGTTAGCGATACAATTTGGGTGTACTCGTTTTAAGCAATACATTTATGGTCGTAGAGTCACAGTTGAAACGGACAATAAACCATTAGTTAGTTTATTTAGAAAACCGTTAGTTCCAGCAAGACTTCAGAGAATGATGTTAAATCTACAACTTTTTGGCTTAGATGTTACTTATGTCCCCGGAAAATTTTTATTTATTGCAGACACTTTGAGTCGGGCTCCTGTTGAGTCTGCAGATAATTTTAATACTATCGAAGAGGAATTGAATATACATGTCAATTTACTTGTTGATAACGTCGCAGTTTCGCCTGAAAAATTGGAAGAAATTAAGTCAGCTACTGTGTCAGATAAAATTTTACAGTCAGTAAGCAAATTCTATTTTGAAGGTTGGCCAAATTCAAAAAATGGTGTTGAGTCAGAAGTCAAACCATACTATAGTTATCAATCGGAATTACATGTTGTCAATGGTATTGTCTTTAAAAATAATCAAATAGTAATTCCAATTTCTTCACAAAAATCTATATTAAATATAAGCCATGAAGGCCATTTAGGCATTGACAAATGTCTTCGTCTCTCTCGTTCAGTAGTATACTGGCCAAACATGTCAGTTGACATATAAAATGAAGTGAAAAATTGTCAGTCTTGTATTAAATACAGAAAGTCTAATAGTCGTGAGTCTCTCTTACCACACGAACCGTCTACGCTTCCTTGGCAAAAAGTCGCCGTCGATTTTTTCCATTATGCTAAAGTCACATATTTACTATTGGTGGATTATTATTCGTAGTTTTTTGAAATTTCTCCAATGGCCAATACTAACGCGAAGGACGTGATAATGACTTTAAAATCGATGTTTGCCAGACATGGCATTCCTACGATAATTATGTCTGATAATGGGCCCCCATTTTCGTCTTATGAATATAGGTCATTCTTAAATGATTGGCACATTACGGCTCACACGTCTAGTCCAAATTATCCTCAAAGCAATTGACTTGTTGAAAGGACAGTACAAACTGTTAAGAGTATTTTTAACAAATGTTTAGAACACAAGTCAAACCCGTATATTGGTATTTTGCAATACAGAAATACTGAACTCGAATGTGGCTATTCGCCAGCACAGTTACTAATGTCTCGAACTTTAAGGACGAAATTACCTGTAAGTGAAAATGTTTTAAAACCGAAACTTATAGATTTTGATCAGTATAATGATTTTATTAAAAAGAAACAGGCGAATATACCAAAGAATTATAATAATAAACCAGTCAAAGATTTGTCAATATTAGAATGTGGAGATCAGGTTTATTATCAGAATTGTCCCTCGTCCCCGTGGTTTCCAGCAACAGTAGTTGAGGTTGGTCCTTTTCCTAGATCTTATACTGTAAGAACTCCGGATGGTTTTCAAACCATAAGCCAGCGCCGCGTCAGGCGCGGTCATTTTTTATTTTCATTTTACACGAAAAAAAAATTAATACTCTGTTTGTCTATACAGTTTAACATTTAACAATAAAATATATCACGATGTTTTGCGAAAATCGTACTGGCATTTAGATATTATTTGAAAATTATACCGGAGACGAATGTGTTAAGACCTTTTTTTTCTCCTCAAAAGATCTACAAAACCAGACTTTGCACGTCAAAAAATATCGCTTAGGTGTCCAAAGTTATGAGCAAAGAAACATTATTATTAATAAACAAATTTAAAACCCGATGTTATCATTATAACGTCTTCATATTACACCTAGTTATGCCCTCAAATTCACAAATAACGTGTACGAAAGCTGGAATCTGTAACTTAATTAATTTGCAAATTATGACGTCATGAACAAGTTAATTTATTCTCGCCCTGTACGATATTGCGCAACAATATTATCAACAAAAACCATGGCTCTTGTGACATTCAACTTCTAAATCCATAAGTTTGTCACTTTTATAAAAATAGTACCCAAATATCTCTTTTGTTACCATTATTCTTCCACATTGTCTAACACACATCCGAGATCTAATACTTTGCCACCAATAAAGATTTTGCATTATGTGACATCAACAAGGAAGAAATTAGCCTTGTCAAAAAGAAAGTTTTAATAACCGGAAATCTATTAAGTAATATAATTATAAAAATTAAAAATGTTTATTTCCAAAATGAATAAGACTTTGTCTCCTCTACTTGGAGTAACACATTTAGTTTTGTTTCATCATCTGTAGCTGTTTACGGCCTGCTAGGCTAAGGACAGTTTAAGAACGGTTGATCTGCTAATAACGTGTTGAGGATTCAATTCGTCAAATATGCGTGTAACTTATTCATACATTATTTCCTTGTCGCCTAAGCCTCATAAAAATAGGATTCTTGACCGTTCGCATCACTCAAGGTTACTCGCTTCCTAACGAATTCGTTAAAATACCATTCTTGAGCGCTCTCTGCTTTGCGCACTCGCTTGATAGTTTCGTTATGCAGCGAGCACATTTTTGTACGTGATAACCATAGATAATTTTTATATTTATGTGGCGTATAGTTAATGGAAAATTTAGAGTTTGCGGAATTAGATCGAAATTTCCGCGCGATCCTTCGAATCCGTTTACGATAATGAATGATCTTCTCCCCGGGAATACTATTTAAAATATTTGCCAATTTAGTCCTCTCTTCCATGGAATCTTCGAAGTTATTTGTGAAGTTACCACCTATTATTTTATCCTTCCCTTGAAAATATTCCAGCATCATTTTTTTGTTTTCCGAAACTATTCCTATTTCCTTCCCGCCCGCGTGATTCATTATTAATAATGTTTCGATTCATTTCTTACAGTCAAACATAAAACATAACCATAAAATTGGATTAATTTGTCAGCGTCAAGAAGAGAGAAAGCTTTATTTACGGTATTGCCAAATTTCTCATTTTGCTTAAGGACGCCCTTTAACGAATCACCTCAAGAATTGCATTGTAGAAAAGTCTTTGATAACTACTGCTCGTTATGTTGCGAATTCGTTCGATAGCGAGTGATGTTAAAAATTGGGATCCTGTATCACTGACATATTTCATTTCATAAAGCGATTGACATTAATTTTGACAATTCACTAATATTTATTTGCAAAACATAGCCAGCTTTGTGAGAATAAGTACTTCTTATGTAATTGTCGATATCTGAGTAACCATAAAATTTGGGTATTGGGTACTTCATAACAAAGTTAATCTAGAAGTTGTAAGGATTCATGAAAGATATATTATGCAGGGTATTTGATTTAAAAAATCAATCGCTGCAGTCACTACGTTTTTCAGGACGACCTTGTAAGGTTCGTTGTAACACGAAAATGGCAACCTTGCAACACGTGTTAAAATATTTTTTCATCTTCTTCCATTTGTGAGATATTCAGATGTCTCCATATTTTAAACTAACCCTGTATATGGCCCATTCCATATAAATTCAAGTGTTTCAGTCGAAGCCGCGTTAATGTTACTTGTATTTTCCTATTTTTAGTATTAGGTTGTCTTTGATCTGGAATTCGACCACGAACTATTCACTTTCATTTTGAAGAATGCTTTTAGATCACTAGCAACTCTTCGAAACTGAAATCAATATTAAAGATTGCGTCACGCGCACCTGCATCTGCTTTGACGTCTTCGATTTCAATATGCGATGGTATCCATATAAACTTAACACTTCACCAAATCCCATTCCTAGTAGACTTTATTTCATTCAGAATGTCATTAATAGGAATTATTTTTTATTCACAATCAACTCTATCAAAAACATAATCTAATGTGAATGGACCTTAAAAATTTGACAACCATTTTTGGCAGCCTTAAAAATATGATTGATTGTCTACTTGTAAAATCGTCAGGTATGGACATTTTTTTAAAAAAACTTCATTCTTGTTGATAACGGTAGCTGTTACGCTACCGGAACGTTGAAGGTTAAAATATAAAAAAAGATTGTGTTGAAGAAAATAACGAAAAAATAATAATGAATATACCGGAAGAAACATACAGAAGATATTAACACTCATTCAACTTAGCCTTCATTATTTATCCTATGGAATTTTGTTGTTAAATCAGTTGCAAACTTTTTAAAGCACTGAGGGAGTCGCTGATAATGAGGCTGTTTGAAAATGCCTGTTAGTTTAGATGTATATTTTAGTGCAGTCACTGTATTGTTGTTTTAATACCAAATTGAATCTAGCTCCTAATATTGCTAAGTTTATACATATTATTTTCAGAGTTTCTGGCTGTTTTGTAAATAAATATTAACTTTATAGAATTTGATCAACGCCAGAATATCTGTTGTATATAATTTTATTTTTAAAATTTCTGGTCCTATAGCTATTGAGTTAAATACACAACATTTGAACTGCGTGCGGAAAATAGTCATAGACATAAATCTTATTACGTACAAAGTTTCAATGCATTAACGTGGTTTTGGCGAAATTACTAGGACATACTAAGTTTTTGAGCAGACACTTCTTCGTTTAATTTTCGATTACAATTCAGCAATGTCAATATATCATTGCTTTACCAATAGAGGAGTTCAGTTTAAGGTCAGTGTGACCAACAAAAAGTGGTTTTTATGACCAGAATGACAGTTAATGTCTTACATTCAAAACATAAGCTTTTTGCAGGTTTTTTATCATTACGAACATCTATATTGCTTTATTAAAACAATGAATACACCCCCGAAGAGTAAATCTTAAAATGACGTCTTAGCTGAATGCATCGGTGGCCAGTAACTCTAGGAACTTTCGGCAAATCACCAATTCTCTTCCGTCATTATATCACTAGTTATGCCAGATGTCAGTGTTATTTGTTTTTGTTGATATTCGTTTAATCGTTTATGTCTATTTTTCATATTTTGTAGTAGTTCTAGTTAGTTGTATCACTTTATTCTTCTGATTGCTTTTTCCACTGACATCTGACATAACTAGTGACATCATGACAGGTGAGAATTGGTGATTTGCCGAAAGTTCCTAGAATTACTGGCCACCGATTCATTGAGAATTCAGCTAATACGTCATTTTAAATTTTAAGATTTACGCTTCGGGGGTGTATTCGTAGTAGAATGTGTATATAAATTAAGTTTAATAAATAAATCAATAGATTGTAATTAGCCATAGTGTGTATAATTTTATCCCACAAGTGAAAACTATTTGAATAGATGAGAAAAACATTACATTGATGTCAGGTGTAGGGTAATATGAATAAATAACTACGTAAAAATGGCTAATAGACTAAGTGAGCTGAAAGTGATGGAACTTAAATCAGAATTGGAAAATCGCGAGTTGGAGACGTCCGGAAAGAAGAGTGAATCAGTTGTAAGATTGAAAATAGCACTGTAAAGTTACGGCTTGGATCCGGAAACATTTTTATTCAACGACGAGGCTTCCACCTTAATCTCGTCAATGTCTGCTAACCTTTGTGCTAATATGGACGAGAAGATTTTTACTATGAGAAACGATATTTCTACTATGAAGACCGAAATATCTGCCGATATCTTATCAATGAAAAATGATATTGCCGCTGAAGTCGAAAATAAAATTTCGCCTCCAAAATCAGATATTAAGAAAACGGAGAATAAGGTAACAACAATGGACGAGAAGATTGAGAATAAGATCACAACTATGTACGAGAAAATGAAGAATAAGATAACAACAATGGACGAAAAAATCCAGGAGTTAGAGAGAAAAATGGCAAATTTAAGAACACAAGGCACGCCAGCAGAAGAAAAAAGATGGAACAAATAAAACCATGCAAGCCACATCCCAAGACAGAAGATTTCGGTAGTTTTGCCCGAGTCAAGGCCTCAACGTTCAACGGTAAGATGTCGTGGATCAACTATGTTAAACAGTTTGAAGCAGCCGCTAGAGCGAATAATTGGTCCGATAAGGAGAAAGCAGTGAACTTAATCATCGCACTTCGGGGAGATGTCTTAGATGTGCTTCAGACGATACCCCTTGAAGAAATGGTTGACTTCGAGCAGTTGAAAAAGATGTTGGACATACGATATGGTCACGAACATCTAGAACACTTTTACCAATCCCAGCTGAAGAACCGAAGACAGAAACGTGACGTAACTCTTCAAGAGTATGAAGTGGGTATTGCCCGACTAGTTCGATTTGCTTATCCATCAGCACCGAAAAACATGATGGAATGTCTGGGCATCCAGGCCTTTATTGATGGCTACGTGACCCTAATATGCAGAGGACGCTTCGCTTCGGGGTGTAACAAAGTTAGGACCATTCAAGAAGAAGGTGACGAAGATTTGTCCATATCGTTAACTTGATAAAAAGCATGATGGACAGAAGGCCAAAGAAGATTAGACGCTGGAATTGTTGTGAGCTAGGGCATGTACGCAGTTCATGTAAGCGCCCTGGGACACCAGCAAACCAAGAACCCCAGGCCCAGAAAAACTAGAACGGGTCGGCTACGATGGAGCAGCATCGACCCAGGATCGTTCCAAAGACCCTCTCTTACTGATAGCTTCTCTCAGATGCCATAACGACAGTGTATATGTGGATGGCGAAGTGAATGGCAAGAAATATACTCTTCTGGTAGACACTGGAGCAACTAGAACCATTATACGGCCGGAGGGACAATAAAATCTAAGAAGAAGCTTCTGCCAACGAGGCTGCGACTCCGGACCGTAACACGTGAGAGTGCCAATGTTCACGGAGAGACACAAATCCAATTGGGAATTGGTGGAGAAAAGTTCACGCATATGGTAATTGTAGCTGACATCGAAGACGACGTGATTCTGAGAATGGAAGTAATGAATCAACATGGTTTCCAGTTAGACTTAAGAAACAGAAATATTAAAGTGGATTCCGAAGAGGTATTCCTCCATCCATATGAAGGCAGCACGGTGTTGGCAGCTGTACAGGAAAATACCGTTCTACCTACACGAAGCGAAACCATGATAGTAGCGACAATCAGCTCGAAGACTACCACGAGCGAAGAGATTATTATTATTATTATTCGATGTTGCCTTTTTTCTTGAGGTTTTCCCTATGTAAGGTATTTTTGTTTTCCTCTTCATGAACCGCTTATGCACCATGGTATTTGTACTTTTTAGACTATCTAAATTTTTGGCAATCTTATTTCTTCTCCCAACTTCTTTTTGGCGTTAGCTGGAATTTGCTTAAATTTTGGTGTTTATTCAGGGATGTAGTTAATTTCCCTGAATTTATTTCTTTTATGGGATGTAGTTAATTTCCCTGAATTTATTTCTTTTATGGGATGTAGTTAATTTCCCTGAATTTATTTCTTTTATTGACTGGATTTTGTCCGATATTCCTAGTGATTTCAAGTTTCTTTATTTTTGTTCCATAAAAATGTTTAACTCTCATTTTTATTGTTTCTCGGAGGTCTATTATATTGTATTTATCATGTAGTTCCTTATAGCAGGCATTTTCGACAGCTTGGAGTTTCTCTAGGTTCTGTCTTGTGGTAGAGCACCACACCTTGCATCCATAAAGCAGAATTGTTTTTACATATGTATGATATAGCGTGATTTTTTGTTTTGGTTCCAATTGGCTGGTTTTGTAAATGTAAGGCTGTATTAGTTTTTTGCCATATAAAGCATTTTTTCTTGTTACATCAACATGTTTCTTAAAGGTCATTCTTTTATCCAGATATACCCCCAGATATTTTATATTTTGTTCTTCCTCCGTTGTTGTGTTGTTTATCCTTATTTTGGATTTTTTTTTGGGGTAATCATTTGCAAAGATTATTAATTGCGTTTTATCATTATTTATTTGTACTTTCCATTTGTGGCAATAGTTATTAATTTCTGTAATGTGTTCTTCTAAATTTCTGGTTATAATTCTTCTATGCTTAGATGTTGTCATCAGGGCTGTATCATCCGCGTATAGATTTTGTTTTGTTGTTTTTTGGTATATCATTAATGAAAATATTGAAAAGTATGGGAGAAAGCACACTTCCTTGTGGTAATCCTCCGGGCATACCATACCTTTCGGATTTCCTCTGTATTGCTGTGATTTCATATGTTCTGTCTGTCAGGTAACTATTTATTAATTTTATTATGTTTATATCTATTTTTTCTTTCTTCAATTTATATATTAGTGCTTTTTTCCACACTGTATCATACGCTTTTTCTAGGTCCAGAGTTGCCATTCCAGTTTTTCGTTTTTTGTTGAGTTCTGTTTTTGCAAAGTCAATTATTCTTGCCAATTGTAGTTCCGTTGTATGATTCTTTTTAAAGCCAAATTGTTCTGGAATTATTGTATTATTTTGATTTAGATTTTTACTCATTCGCTTCATGACTACTCTTTCCCATAATTTGCCCATGGTGTTCAGTAGTGATATTGGCCTGTAACTGTTAGGTCTGTTTGCATTCTTATAGGGTTTTTTAATTGGAATTATTTGAGCATTTTTCCATATTTTTGGGAAGTAGTTCTTTTTAAGAGTTGCATTTATAATATAATAAATTTGCACTATTGCCTTTTTGGGTAAATTTTTCAGGACAATGGCCTGTATCCCATCTTCTCCTGGTGCTTTATTTTTCATACTTTGTATAACTCTTTTCATTTCTTTAGGGCTTGTCATTATTATTTCCGGATCTTCTTCATTTATTATTTCTTCATATTTTGTCTCTACCATTGTTTTTGTTTGTTCATCAGATTTATGTGTTGTTAGCAGATAGTGTCTTCGAAATTGCTCTGCTATTGCATTTAACTTTTCATTAGGATCTTGTACTAATATGTCGTCCATTATGAGAGGTGGTATTTCGTTATGGCATTTATTTCAGTATTAAGCTCGTTTATCTCTTCTATCAGTTGGATTGTCGGATGTCTTTGAAACTGTCTTCTTAGTCTATTTTTTTTTCTTATTGTTTCTCTGGTCTCTTCGTTTATTCTTGTTCTTTTTCCTTGACATTTTATCACAGGTATATGTTCTTTCATGGCTTTTTGTATTGTTTTGGTAATTTTGTTAACTTCAAGTTCTATTTGCTCCTCGTCGTGGATCTCTCTATTGATTTTTATTTCTTCATTGAGTTGTTTTCGAAATTCGTCCCATCTGGCATTTTTGTAATCATTTATATCTCTGAATGGAATTTCTATATACTCTATTTTATTTGTAGTTTCTGTTACTACTGGTTTATGGTCAGAATTGAGCTCGTTCAGTGCTACAGTGTTTTTGAGTAGTATACCTTTTGTAATCTATAAATCTATTGTCGAGTTGGAGTGACCAATTACATAGCTTATTCTTGTTGCATCCTCTGGGGCATATACCAGGTATCCGTTGTCTTCTGCCAGTTTGTGTAGTTTGTTTCCGATTGGGGAACATCTGTTGTTCACTCCCCAGTCAGTATGCCAGGCGTTTAGATCCCCCGCAATGATCACTTTTTCATTGTTTTCCATCAAGTTTTCGATTTCATTATTATTTAGTGATTCTATTGCTGTGGTTGGTTTCCGATATGCTGCATAGATATCTAAATTATTTATTCTGATTCCTGTTGTTATTATAGTTGCTGTGTTGGTTTCAATTTTCTCATGTTCTATGTTATTTTTGATGTAAGTAGCCACTCCGTCTATTGAGTCTTGTTGATTATTTTTAAAATGTATACTGTAGTTTGGAATGTAGGGGGGTGCATTGTTTCCTTTGCATCTCGTTTCTGTTACTATTATTAAATCAGGATTTATTTTGCCTGTCAGTTTTTTTACGTATGCTAGAAGCGTTCCATTGTATGATTTTTAAACTCTTAATTTTTTTATGGTTCATTAAAAATGGCTTCATATTTTATAAAAATTTTTGCTTTTTCCATAAAGCTACTTGCTCCAAGTAGTTCTTGTTTCAGGTCTTTTAATACTTTAATCATCTTATTGATGTTGCAAATTTCATTAATATCTCTTATAAGGTCGCTAATTTCTGTAGTCTTATCTGCAATATTGTTTGTTTTGTTTGTATAATTATTTTTTGGAGTTGTACTTGCTGTAGCTTGAGCATAACTTATGGTTTCTTTTATTCCTTTACTTGTAAGAGTCCTAGTTTGTGTTTCTGTTTTGGTTTTTGGTTGGTATCGCTGTTCTTTCCTTTGTTCTATTTTATCAACATATTCTATGTATTTTACACATTGTGTGTAGCTCGCTGCGTGTGGTCCTCCGCTGTTTACACACAAAGGTGTTGTCTCAGTTTTTTTCTGACAAGTTTTAGTATCATGCTGAAGTCCGCACTTTACACAATTGGGAAGAGCATAGCAATTTGCTTGGGAGTGCCCAAATCTTTGACATTTGTAGCACTGCGATATCGTATTTTTCTTTATGTAGTTTTCCCATTTGATTGCTATATTCTGTATACCTCGTACATTCTTGACTACTCTGAGGTTAGTTTTATTTTTGAAATGTAAGAGGTAACTATGACTCTCTATATTGTTTTTCCTTGTTTTTAATGGAATTATTTTATTTACAATAATTTTATATTCTTCTTCAAATTCTTCTTTTACAGCTTCTGTATTTAAGCCTGGTGCAGCTTTCATTACCAGCTTTTTAATATCTCTTCACGTTTAGTGTATGTGAAGAACTCATTTTTTGATTTTTCTAATTCCGTTTTAACTAAATTAAAGTCTTTTTGGGATTTCAGATGAATTTTTGTTTCGTATTTATTCCTATTTATGTTTAGTCTAAAGTCCCTTGAGCCTATAATTTCTGAAATTTCTTAGATTATTTCATCATACTTGGGTATTTGCCCAAGTAGTACAAGTGGTGGTATAGTTTTTTCTTTCTATTCTTGAATTAATTTGTCAATGTCATGTCTTTCCTGTTCCTTTGACAGAACTCCAAATTTATTTTTGACAGGAATATTGGGTGTGTATTCATGGTCTTCTTCCATTGTGTCAATTACGTCAATTGCACTTGTATTTATATGTGAGGAGCTGGCTCCTGTCATTATATTGTCAATTTTGGTTCTTTTACTCTGGCTCATTTTTATTGTAGGACTGTAGTAGGTCTGATTAATTTTGAAAATGATTTTGCGGCGCTCGCCGAATTTGTTTGAATATGCTGCAGAAGGTGTTTTTGTCGTTAATTGGGTGGGTCTTACGACCGCACCCGCTTTCGGTTGGGTTTTCCCCAATACGTTGATTTTATGTTAGTATGTTAGTAAAATTTGAATTTGATGTAAGTACTCACTCTGTTTTGTGTTATTTGTATTCCTCGCTGTACTTCACGGTCTGGCTCAACAATACAAACACTAATATGATCACTCACATTTCTTTGAAAGGAAAAATTGTGAAAATTAATAAATTAATTCGTCAAAAATGTCAAATTGACAGGACGTATTCAAAAGCGATGTGAACCGTGTCACATCTAGTTCTAGTTCTAGCGAAGAGAGAGGGAGCTGGAAAAATCATTCCAGAGATGGAAGGAGAGAAAGTAATAGCACCATCTATTAGCCCAGGGGTGTCTCTAGTAGTGCTCGTCAAGAAAAAGGATGGAACTACCAGATTCTGCGTGGACTATCGTCAGCTAAATAATATGAAGAAAGACAGCTATCCTCTGCCTCGAATCGATGATACGCTAGAGACTTTGGCTGGCAGCAAATTGTTTTCCACCTTGTACCTGAAGTCCGATTATTGGCAAGTAGAAATGGACCTAGAAGACAACAAGAAAACTGCTTTTACCACCGGATCTGGATTATGGCAGTTCAACGTCATGCCATTCGGGCTCTGTAATTCGCCCGCGACATTTGAAATACTCATGGAAAATGTCTTGAGAGGTTTATCTTGGAAAACATGCCTGGTCTATTTGGACAACATCGTAGTATTCAGGAAGACATTTGAGGAACACCTGAAGACTTTGCACATACTATCGAAGGTTCATAAGGAAGTTTGGAGATATTGTTAAGCCACTAACTCGACTCACAGAAGAAGCAACAGCTTTTCATTGGGATGAAAAATGTCAAACTGCTTTTGGAACCCTGAAGAGACGTTCAACCACAGCGCCAATACTAGGATATCCGTTACCAGAGGGAGTCTTCATTATCGACACTGATGCAAGCAACGTAGGGACTGGAGAAGTGCTCTCACAGATCCAAGGAGGACAGGAAAGAGTGCTGGGATATTTCAGTAAAGTCTTTTCCAAACCAGAACGAAACTACTGCGTCACGAAAAGAGAACTTTTGGCGGTAGTAAAGTCTGCGGAACACTTTAACCAGTATCTGTATGGAAGGAAATTCTTGATACGGACTTATCATGCAGCACTCAAGTGCTTGATGCAGTTTAAGAATCCCGAGAGCCAGATTGATAGATAGGACGACTCCAAGAGTACGATTTTAACATCGAACATCGGGCTGGTGTGAGCCACCGAAATGCCGACTCCCTGTCTAGACGACTTTGTCCAGCAAACTGTTCCCACTGCAACAAAGCGGAATCTAAGGAAGCTGCAGTTTCAAAAACTACAATAGTCATTGAAGAATTGTCACCCACAAAGATCAGAGAAGATCAGGAGAATGATCCTTACCTGAAGATGATCCGGCAATGGAAGGAAGAAACTCGGCGACCTAGCTGAACTACTGAGCAAGATACATGACAGTCCATCAGGAGGTCATCTGGGAGTGAAGAAAACCCTTCAGCGAGTCCGTAAAAGGTTTGGACGAACAGCTCCGACGATGTGAAGGACTGGTGTAAAACTACGAGTAATGGACCACATCGCAAGAGAAGCCTTTCTCGCCCATGAAACAGTATAATGTTGGAAGCTTATCCAAAAGGATTGCTTTAGACATCGCTGGACCATGCCCGACGACAGAAAAGGGTGGTAAATACATCCTGGTTGTGATGGGTTATTTCACAAAGTTGGTAGAAGTTTACGCGATCCCGAATCAAGAAGCCACAACTGTCGCGGATGTATTGGTGAAGGAATTAATCTGCCGATATGGAGTACCCTTGAAAGTGCACAGTGATCAGGGAAGAAATTTCGAAGGCCATGTATTCCAGGAAATTTGTGACAAACCTGAAATGAAGAAGACTAGAACAACGGCGTTGCATCCACAGTCAAATGGAATGGCCGAGAGAATGAAGGGGATCATTGGAAAATACCTGTCCAAAGTAGTTTCCAGCCACCAGAGAGATTGGGACCAATATCTTTCCCTATTTGCATTGGCTTATCGATCTGTCATCAATGAGTCCACAGGTCAAACACCTGCAAAAATCCTATTTGGACGGGAAATGAGGCTTCCTTGTGACCTGGAATTTGGCTGTCGACCTGGAGAAGATCTAGCTGGGAAAGATAACGTGATCCAGTTGAGAAAAAGGATGGATGATGAGCACGAATTGGTCCAAACGAATATTTAAGCTGCCAGTGACAAAATGAAAAAACAGTACGTCACGCAGGCCACATAAGGCAGTTTCAAAGAAGGGGACAAAGTTACACAATCCGACGAGGTGAAAGGGCTTATTCACAAAATTACAGAAATCTTGGGAGAGTCCGTAATCAAGAAGAGGATCAATGATGTCATCTATCGCATAAGCAAGATCCCCAATGGAAAACCGAAAGTAATCAACCAAAACCGACTAGCGCCATTCGAAGGAGACCATGAAAGAGAGGAAGGAGTGAACCATATCCGAGAATATTATGACCCTGCCTTCGAAGAATTTATGGGCGCGTGAGGAGGTACCGGTGAAGCTAGATTTGGTGTCACTACAGAGCAGCGACAAGATGTTTTCAACTCCCGGAAGATTATTCACTGGCACACAACATACCCGCCAGTATCAAAAACGCATGAGGCTTGGCAACCGTCTTTCGAAAGAAGCTTGGGCAACTAGAAAAACTTGGAGAACAGATTCCAACCCCTGGCAAGACACTAAGACTCAAACACAATTCACGGTGCGTCTTCTACCTGGTAACAAAGAACGAATTTCAAGATCGATACACCTACTGAAATGTGTGGGAAGCGCTATAGTAGGAGAGCTGGCACCAATTTTTGGGTAGGTATTTGAGGCAAGCTGAAAACTTGTTCCATACCTCTCCTATTATACCCCAACTGGGAGCTGCAGAGCTTGCTGGTGAGTAGCGGGGCTAAAATAACCCCTAAAGTTTTCAAAATATAATTTTTTTTTCCAAAAATATGTTAGAGGCAATATGCAATTTTTATATGTTGTAGTTTTATGTTGAAAGAATTAAAAAAATAAGCCAGTTGATTTAGTCGGGGTTTTATCATTGCCAGACGCGTGCAAAAATATTTTGCAAACAAATATAAAAAATGTATTTGAGGGTATTATTTATAACTAAAAAATATGTACCTATCTACCTGCCAGGTGATCTAGCAAATTATGTATAAGTGTGAGTGAGTAGCGCTATAGGCAAGCCATAGTGTGAGAGAGAGCGTTTATCGGCAGCTGCGTTCTTGTTTGCCGCGGTACTATTGGCTCTGGCAGGGTCGCGTGACTTACAATAACCATGAGGTTTCTAGTCGGAATTTCAGAGTCGTATAATTCTAGTAACGGTGTTACACGTTTTATAACTTAAATAATTCCCAAATGTCTGGTGAAAAGTTAATTCATGTTATTTGCAAAAAATGTTCATGAAAAAAGTAAAAATAATAATGTTGGAAATGTTACTGCAGGTGAATATAAATAGTTTTTCTTCAATAACTGCTGCATTAGAGTTTCTTTTATTATACTAAATAAATAAATATATATTACTTTTGGCAGATGATGCAGAGGTAGCCCAATCGAACACAAATGAATCAGAAGAAGATTCTGTTAGCTATGATGAAGAAGAATACACAAAAGATGAATCACAATTTATTTCTGACGTGGAATTAATAGAATTTATATTTTTGTACTTATAATAATTCTTCAGTTGTATAATTATTTTATATCTCAATAAATCTGATTTTGAGATTTTATATTTTTGTAATCATTGCTTTCTTTAATACGTTAGCCTTTATTAATTTGGACATGAAAAAAATATTGAATTTCTGAATAAATTTTGAGTTAGAATACTGTCACAAAAAAAGTAATTTTTTAAATTTTGGATGAAGCGGCAAAAATATGAATTCTATAAAAAAAATTTAAAACGAAAATCGTTGAAAAATTGATTTAAAGAAAATGTCTCATGATTTCTCGAAAAACCAATATTTTTGCAGTAATGGCACATATTTAAGTAATTCATTACATTCAGAATTGTATTGAAATTGACTAAATAACAAAATTTTTATGATGAAAAAAGCAAAAGGTATGTCCATTTAACACGCCTATAGCGCTACTCACTCGCACCTATACATAATTTGTTAGATCACCTGGCAGGTAGAAAGTCCCACCAAAATGACTGTCTTTTTGATAATCTTATTTTTTAGTTATAAATAATACCCTATTAAAATTTCAAATTGCCTCAAATACATTTTTTATATTTTTTTGCAAAATATTTTTGCACGCGTCTGGCAATGTTAAAACCCCGACTAAATCGTCTGGCTTATTTTTTTATTCTTTAAACATAAGACTACAACATATAAAAATTGCATATTGCCTCTAACATATTTTTGGAAAAAAAATAATATTTTTGAAACTTCAGGGGTTCATTTAGCCCCGCTACTTACCTGCCAGGTCTGCAGCTCCGAGTTGGGGTATAATAGGAGGTATGGAACAAGTTTTCAGCTTGCCTCAAATACCGACCCAAAAATTGGTGCCAGCTCTCGGACTACTACGTAGCCTTCGGGACCAAGTGCTGGAATCCAACGTGAAGAAACTAGCTATGCCTGAGATAGAGAGCAACCAGTTGGATTGGCGAGTCATCAGGAATATGATGGAAGTGATCTTCAAAGATACCGGTATCCACATATTAATCTGCAGCTATACCCCCCGTTGTCAGTGTCAAATGAAGACAGTGCCTTGTTATTTCTATACGACCGGAAAGTGTAGAAACGGGTCCAGTTGCCGATTTAAACATCCAGTCCCGGCTACAGAGAAGTTCCAGGAGGAACTTCTTATCAAGGAGGGGACAATATTGCGAGGTCACCAACTCAAAGCCAGCCCTGTCTCTCGACTATACATTTTGGCGAATGCGCTTCTTTCGAGAACATTCTGGTTAATCGTTTTGTTTACGCATAGGACGGGTGTGGAAGTTCAAGAATTTTCCAGAATTGATAAAGACTATATATACGCGGGTGTTTGAGTGAGTTGACAATAAGTGAAACGTAGACAAAGAGTTAGTTCACAGGCAGTTAACAGAAGTTCTTAGTAATCCGACAGTGAATGAAATAGTGAAGATAAATAGTGTAATATTCAAGTGGTAAAAATAAATTAGAACTATTATACCGAGTGTAAATAAAATAGTAGACATCAAGTAGAGTGTGTATATAAATTAAGTTCAATAAATAAATCAACAGATAGAAATTAGCCATAGTGTGTATAATTTTATCCCACAAGTGAAAACTATTTAAATAAATAAGAAAAACATTACATGAAGAGATAGCTGGTCCAGCGCCGTAGAATTCTCATTTGATGTCCCTCCTTTCCCCACTAACAGTAAAGTGTATAAGGAAGTGGCGGTGTCTAGCGGAAACTAAACGAAGCTCGCAGATTTTCAATTTTGCCATAATGAATCTAAATACGTTGGCAGGAGAAAAATAAACTGACAAGTTACATTTCGAGGGTGATTAGAAATGATGTTGCAAAAATATGAAATAGAAAAAACAAGCAAATTTTAGAAATGGAGAATGATGCGAGCGAAAATATTGTTGAATATTAAAAAGGTGAAAATGGAGTGCGAAATATTTGATCCATCATTTATATATATATATATATATATATATATATACATATATATACAGTATCACTGAGCGTCTGTCCATGTTAAATCTTAGGTTGACGCCGCGTCCATCGTCACTGGGCGTCCGGTTATACGGACGCCCAGTGACATCGTCCTTTAAATTGTTTCACATGACCTGTGAGATGTTTACAATCGTTTGGTGCAAAAATCTGCCTGACGCTGTATGACACCCTAAAGTGATTCGCGTATTAATTCGCAGTGCAAGCTTCGACCGTGTGTAGCGCTGACGGCACCTAATTGTATACACGTATATATAAAGTTCATGTCAAAGACTCACCCGGCGTCTTAAAACTCTCGCTTTTTATTTTATTTCTTTTTGAACGGCCTAGCGTATTTTATAAAAATCAAGAGGGCAAAATTTTTAAGTTATCGGTGTGTTTTGAGTTGAAATCTGTGTGGCATGTATTCCTTTAGAATTCGTAAAATCATTAATGCTGCAAAGAAACAGCAAGACACAAATGATAGGTCATATATGTTATTTATATTTCTTTTAAGATAATCTCAACTTGTAACAAAACTTAATTTTAAAATTCATAACATAAACCTAACCTAAAAATTGACTGCATATTTTTACTGTATATTTATGTTCAAAATAAGAATTACACCTGGTGTCTTGAAACAACAAATGACTTCAATCAATAACATAAGAAAAATTTAAAATTTGGGAATGTCAATATCTTTCTTGAAGAACGTTAGTATGTTTTAGAATATTTAAATTTTATATCTTTTTGTATTTGGGCCAAGAGCCATCGTTGTCAAGACACGTTAATCTAAATAAAAAAAACGAAGGCGGCAACAAGAGCATTTTTTTTAATAATACCGGTTGGCCAAGTGTATTTGAGCCCATTTTAAATCCCCGTATCTTAAACAGTATTTCAGAATTAAAGGTCCGGTTTTTACCGAACACCTTAAAAAATACTCAAGTTTTTTTTGGAATACGCCGTTTGAACAGCTACTTCCGTTTACACCGAAAATTGGTACGCCATTTGTGAGATATAGGGTTACTTTGTTATTTTATATGGAACACCAAGTATATATATTTTTCAGAAACCTTAATCTTAATCTGCCCTATTTCGAAAAAGGGAAAATTTGTGACAATTCCTCAAATTCGTGTAGATGTAAAAGCGGTTTCAAATAATTGGTACCTATACATATATTTAAATAAAATGCACTATTACATCTAGTTACCTGTGGAATAAAATATTTAGTCGCAGTAGAAATGTCAAATAATAATTAATTCGTTGTTTAAATGTTAAATGGTTAACACTTTGAACAGTACCTGAATTAGTTATTCTTTTCTATTTGTTTTTCTTTCAGACATTTTAATTTATAAGGAACTAGATGTAAAAGTGTAGAGAAATAAAATTTGTAACAACTATTTAAAACCGCTCTAACATCTACACGAATTTAAAGAGCTGTCACAAATTAAACCTTTTTAGAAAGAGGACAGATAACGGTTTCTAAGAAAATATACTGGGTGTTCCATATAAAATAACAAAGTTGCCCTATATCTCAAAAAGGCGTACTCATTTCCGGTGTAAACGGAAGTAGCTGTACAAATTTGACATAAAATGTAGTATTCAGTAAAGGGGTAAAGGTGTTCGGTAAAAACCACACCTTAAAACCTGAAATACTTTTCAAGATACGGGCATTTAAAATGGGCTCAAATACACTTGGCCACCCGGTATGAAATTTCCGTTTTTATGATGAAAGTCGATATCAGCAGCTTTAAGATATACTTAAAATCAGCGACGTGATTATTGAGCTGTGACTTCATCGAACTAAAAAACTAAATGAATAGGGGATGGAAGTTAGTCCAAACGAAATGGTTTTTTATTCCAAATTCAACGGAGTAGTACAATGATGGTATTGATGTAGATAATTATGTCACATTTTCAATTTAATACTTATTATCCACAATAACATTGAAATTGTGAAAATTTTGTGAGAGGTGTTGAAAATGACCTCTTGCTTCAACACATGTCTCATCATAGAAGGGTCTCATTTTGAATACATCCTTAAAACTGTTCAGAGTTTAAGTGACATTGGTTATTGTTAAAAATAAATATTAAATTAAAAATGTAGCAATAGCATATTGTGCAATAAGTGAGAAAAGTACTTTCCCCACATGTTGCATACTACAACTGCACAAATATAAAGAATACAAGTAAAGTAACTTAATAATTATTTATATGGTTAGTAAAACAAAAATAACACTAAAGTATCCTACCTCTAAACTTTTAAATAATTTCATTTAAAATCATAGTTGATGGTGAAATTTGTACAATTTTGTTTGGTCAAACCCGGAACGTCATTTGTTTTCACCAAATTCTCTGTTATATTAATAGTAGAAGTTGAGGGTTGATTCATATACGGTGCATATTATATGATGTATTATTAAAATCGTCACTACTGTCAGTATCCATATTATTTATTATAGATAAGTATATGTCTTGTTAAACTGATATTTAATGGAAATTGAGATTTTTATCAAAGCACGATTGAAACAACCTTTTAGAATTTAAAAACTTCTAATATAATCTGACAGTTTTGTGACAACTAAGTAGGTATTTAAAGATGACAGTTAGTAGCCTACTAAGTTTTTGTCGATTTTATTTGATTCTCCATATAAATGTATGTGGCGTGGGCAAAATGCCGTGAGAAATAATATTTCTCACAATATGAGCAATATTTGGTTTTGAAATTAAGTAAGGTATGAAAAATACGTCACTTTTCATAGCAGTTGTAGAAAAAATAATTATCCACATTAATACTCTCTTTAATATGATATGATGATATCACTGATCTCAATCATTTCACAAACGATAGCACTCAAAAACCCAATTGACATTTTCCAGTTTTCAAATAAAGATATTTTTTCTACAACTGCTATGAAAAGTGACGTATTTCTCATACCTCACTTTCTCAATTTCAAAACCAAATATTGCTCATAATGTGAGAAATATTATTTCTCACGGCACTTCGCACACATCACATACATTTATATGGAGAATCAAATAAAATGGACAAAAACTTAGTAGGCTTCTGTCATCTTTAAATACCTACTTAGTAGTCATGAAACTGTCAGATTAATTAATATAACGGAGAATTTAGTGAAAAGAAATGACGTTTCGGATTTGACCATACAAAATTGTACAAATTTCACCATCAACTATAATTTTAAATGAAATTATTTAACAGTATAGAGATGGGATGCTTTAGTGTTATTTTTGTTTTACTAACCATAAAAATAAATAATACGTTACTTTACTTGTATTCTTTAAATTTGTGCAGTTGTAGAAAAAGTAAAGTGTGCAACATGTGGGGAAAGTACTTTTCTCACTCGTGTGTTTGCGGCACTCGTCCTTAGGGCTCGTGCCACAAACTTCCACACTCGTGAGAAAAGTTGAACTTTCCCCCCTTGTTGCACAATATACTATAGTTGTCTTCCAGTAACATCATGTAATAAATTTTTTGGATATGGTTAAAATGAGGCGGTCACAAACTCTCTTAAAAGGAGGACTAACCGACAGTTTTTTGCGTGATTTCTGCGATTTCTGCGATTTCTGCGATTTCTGCGATTTCTGCGATTTCTGCGATAACATTCGTCCTGTATGTTTAATATTGATTATTTTTAAAACATAAGTATCCCTTTGTAACGAGTTATTTTTTTTTCTTTTTGCAAGTTTAATTTTTATTTTATTTTGTTCCGTAATATATTTTATTTTACCACTAGGGTGTATATAACTCGTTACTTTACAACCCTTTCTACTACCGCATTGATTTATTTTTTGTTGTTGTTATTACCGTTGTATATTTTAGTATAAGTCCGAGTTACGCAAATACAAATTCTACCATACACAATTTATTCATTTCCGATATTTAAATTTTTCAACTGAAAGGACGCCCGGTATATACAACATTTTAATTTAAACGAAAGCCGTCTAGTATAGATACAAGTTTTTGTCGAAACTAGATAGATTTCACGTTTTAATTCCCACACCAGAATTACGGCCGAAGAATGTAACTAAAATTTTGGATATAAATTCGGAAATAATTCATTTTTGGGCTCTTCTTATTCGCGCTCCGATTTTCATTCCGTCAGTCTTTTTATTCGCGCTCTCATTTTTTCCGGCTCTAAAAGTAGTGATTCTCCGTTCAACGTTCTTCCGAAAAACCGAAAAACCGTAGTGCGAAAAATTTTGTGTATTCCGTATTCCGATTGTGTGTAAGCTGTATTTAACAAGGTAAATCATTTTTACAAATAAACTGTGTATTCGAAACTTTCCGTATCGCCGCTTATTATTAAATTGTTGAATGTATTCTTTGAAAATTTTCCGACCGGCTATTTTTTTTCTTTTGTTGTTGAACTGAAATTTGGTTTTTTTATTTTGTTTCTCTTATCTGGAAATAAAGATTTGTCAACCGTAATTTGATTTCGAATTTTATTTACTGCGTTTATTATATATTAATTAACTGATATGAGTTATTAGTGGATTCTCGAATTATTTTATGCTTTTGGTTGTCAGTAGTTTTAAATTAAATTGATATCCAAGTGGATTAGGTATGATATTTTAATTTTATGCTAGTACGAATATTTTTACTCTGTGTGTCGATAGTTGGGTACCGTTTAACTCGTGGGAAAATATTTTTTTTTTTGAATAATTGTTACCGGCTTTAGTAGATTCAAGGGTTAATCAGACTTGGAAGAGGCTTAGCCACAATTTGTTTGATTTCCCGGCAGATCTAACTCGTTCTTAAATTTTTTTTTTTTTTGAATAATAGTTACCGGCTTTAGTAGATTCAAGGGTTAATCAGACTTGGAAGAGGCTTAGCCACAATTTGTTTGATTTCCCGGCAGATCTAATAAGTCTTAATTTTTATTATTTTCGGAATAATAGTTATCGGTTTCCTTAGATTCAAGGGTTAATCAGACTTGGAAGAGGCTTAGCCACAATTTGTTTGATTTCCCGGCAGATCTAAATCGTTCTTTTCCCGTTTCGTAGAATCATTATTTATATTTTTTTTTCTCCCCGTCGGAATAATAGTTGCCGGTTTCATTTGGATTCAAGGGTTAATCAGACTTGGAAGAGGCTTAGCCACAATTTGTTTGATTTCCCGGCAGATCTAAATCGTTCTTTTCCCGTTTCGTAGAATCATTATTTATATTTTTTTTCCCCGTCGGAATAATAGTTGCCGGTTTCATTTGGATTCAAGGGTTAATCAGACTTGGAAGAGGCTTAGCCACAATTTGTCTGATTACCCGGCAGATCTAAATCGTGCATTAGGGACCCCGTTAAACCCGGTAGATTTGAACCGTATTTGATAACCTGACCGTTAAGTCCGTTAAAATCCCAGTTATAGGTAATACATACCTCATTTTCTTTTCCCGGTTAATTTGTTTGTCACTAAAAAGAATTATTCGTAAAATAGACCACAGAGTATTAATAGATCAAAGTTTTGAATTTCTATTATTTTCATTTTTAACCGCAATTTATTGATTGGAGAACCAAGATTTGGCTTTTCCGGATTTTCACTAGTTAGTTAAATTTAATTCAACAAGACCCCTGGAATTTTCCGTAACCTCCATCTGAGGCTATCTGGAACTCTTGACGCTAAGGGTCAAGGGGCCGTGGAGCAAACCACGTTAATAATCTGGCGCCCGAGATTTAAAAACCCGAATTTTGCATCAAGGGTGTCCATAGTGACGTGTTCTTGTGGCAGGAGCCACGTGTAAGAAGGGAGGCGCGTTACAAAATGGCGCCCGAGCAGGGACCCAATTGTTGATTACTGTAGGATCAGTTTAATACCGTTTTCCATTTTTTTTAGCGTTTATTTGTGCTTGGACCGTTTAAGTCTGTTTTGACTATTTTCAGCCGTATTTTTTTTGTTAGAGCAGGGACCCGATTGTTGATTACACAGGATCAGTTTAATACCGTTTTCAATTTTTTTTTGAAGCGTTTTTTGCTTGGACCGGTTAAGTCTGTGTTGACTGTTTTTTTACCGTATTATTGCAGAGAGTTGATTATTGATTAGAGCAGGAACCGTTATTCCGTTTCCGTTATTTTACCGTATTGTTGAAGAGACCCAATTGTTGATTACAGTAGGATCTGTTTTATTCCGTTTTCGATTTTTTTTTTAAACGTTTTTTGCTTGGACCGGTTAAGTCTGTTTTGACTATTTTCTGCCGTATTATTTGTTAGAGCTGGAACCGTTGTTCCGTTTCCGTTATTTTACCGTATTGTTGAAGATACCTGATTATAGCAGGAACTGAAATACCGCTGTGGATATTTTTCTTTTTAGCGTATTGTTGCTGGACCGTTTATACTGTTTTACGGGTTTTTTGCCCATTGTTGTTTTGAACAGGGACCGTTATTTCAGTATAATATACTATTTTTTTCCGTAATGTAAATTTCAATAGTGACCGTTTTGCCGGTGCTAGTTTTTCCTTCTTTCCGCCTTTGTTGTTTTTTTTTCATTTTGGAAGAAGAAGAAGACGTCTGAGCTGGAGTTAAAAGGCGAATGTCCAGAAGAAACTCCGAAGAGATTGACTCATCCGTTTTGTTGATAAGGGTCGAATTGTAAGACGAAGAAATATTTCTCCACGACTCGTTTCTGACCGATCCGATACCGTAACCGTTTCGACCGTTATGGCCAACCCTCCGCTAAATGTACACGACTGGAAAGTGTGCTTCGGAAACCGAGGAGACCCGGCCGCCATCATTGAAAGAATTGAAGAAATCTGCATCGCAAAGAATATTCGAAAAGATAATTTGCTTCCGGTACTACCCGAATTACTGTCAGGTGAACCGGCATTTTGGTACCGCAATAACCGGAGTAGGTACACGACCTGGGATGAATTTGAGGCAGACTTCCGAATTTTCTTCTATCCCGTTAATTACGAAGTTGACTTAGAAGCTGAGATAGGCCGTCGTCTACAACGAAGGAATGAATCCGCCGCCACATACATCACCGAACTCCAGACTTTGATGCGAAGGCATGGAAAGCTAACTCCCGAACAGCAGTTAGCATGGCTGTACCGTAACCTGTTGCCCGAATACCGTCTGCAAATCCGAAAAGGGGACTTTGACGATTTTTCCTCGTTTTGTCAGGTGGTCAGGGAATATGAGCTTCTCAGGAAGGAACTCCAGTCTATACCCAACCACACTGGACCGAACCGGGGACCAAATCCCCGTCCGCAGTCAATGAGTTCGCCGAGATATGGACCTTCTCACAACACGATGCCTGGGCCATCCAGAGAGCCCATCGCCGGTCCCAGCCAACCGTCACCGACCGATACTCCGCCGCCGCCTGATACTACTCGTCAACCTTCAGGACAATATTCCCGTCAACTCATCTGTTTCCGTTGTGGTGAGTCTGGAATAACTGTCAAAACCCGCCAAAAATATTCTGTTCTCGTTGCCAGAAGGAAGGAGTATTTTCCCGAGACTGTTCCTGCAGGAGGCAGGAAAACTAAAACGAAGCTGTACCGAGGAGAGGCCGACACAGCTTCCGCAAATCTTTGCCTCTCATACCGAACCGCCAGCAGAAATGAACGACCCCCGACCGCACATAGACGTCGAAATAGAAAATCGTATGTTTAGAGCATTATTGGATACCGGAGCAGCAAAGTCGTATATTGGTGATCAAGTAGCTAAGACTTTTTCCCAAAGAAAGCAAACTACCTCTCGTCAAGCTACGAAGGCCCGTTTAGCTAATGGAAATCTAGTCTCCATCACCGACATATATGAGCTGAAATGGAAAATCGATGACGTCACAATGGAGGGTTCGTTGGAGCATTTCCCTGGTCTAATAACCGACATTGTATTAGGACATGATGTCCTCCGCAAGTATAATTTCCGGCTGGAGTTAGGAACCGGAGAAATATACGTGAATGATGAGTTAGTGAGGCGTTCACAAGTGGCCAGTCCTGTTGGAATATTGGAGGCCGTGAACCGGCATATGAAAGAAGTCAATTCCGCTGTACCGATAATATGTAGAGAAGAAACCACCCACCGTCTTAGGAAAGACCGCCGTTCTGTAAATCAGTCTGTTTCCGAAGTCTCTGCGTCTTCCCTGGAGTTAGGGGTCGACAAGGAGCAAATTGTTTCCGAAGTCTCTGCGTCTTCCCTGGTGTTAGGGGTTGACAAGGAGCAAGCTGTTTCCGAAGTCTCTGCGTCTTCCCTGGTTTTAGGGGTTGGCGAGGAGCAATCTGTTTCCGAAGTCTCTACGTCTTCCCTGGTGTTAGGGGTTGACAAGGAGCAAGCTGTTTCCCTGGAGTTAGGGGTTGACAAGGAGCAATCTATTTCCGAAGTCTCTGAGTCTTCCCTGGTGTGAGGGGTGGACAAAGAGCAAACTAGTTCCGAAGTCTCTGCGTCTTCCCCGGTGTTGTTAGGGGTTGATAAGGAGCAATCTGTTTCCGAAGTCTCTGCGTCTTCCCTGGTGTTAGGGGTTGACAAAGAGCAATCTGTTTCCGAAGTCTCTGAGTCTTCCCCGGTGTTGTTAGGGGTTGATAAGGAGCAGTCTGTTTCCGAAGTCTCTGCGTCTTCCCTGGTGTTAGGGGTGGACAAGGAGCAATCTGTTTCCGAAGTCTCTGAGTCTTCCCTGGTGTTAGGGGTTGACAAGGAGCAATCTGTTACCGAAGTCTGTTCATCGTCTCTCGTAGAGTTGGGAGATAGTAATACAGCACCGAGAAATCTCCGAGAGCTGAGAAGGTTTTTGGGAGTTGCCTCCTGGTATAGGAGATTCGTGCCATCGTTTTCAGAAAAGGTAGCTCCGTTAACGAAATTACTCCGCAAATCTCAGCGATGGAAGTGGGCCGAGGAACAAGAAGCCGCATTCGCTAGAATCAAAACCTGTCTGTCAGAAGCACCCGTCTTAAGTTGTCCTGATTTTACCGTACCGTTCACTCTGCAGACCGATGCCTCCGAATATGGTTTGGGAATAGCCCTTACACAGCAGAAGGAGGGCCACGAGCTCGTAGTAGCGTATGCAAGCCGCACCCTGAGTCCTACCGAGAAAAGTTACTCCGTCACCGAGAAAGAATGTCTTGCCGTTGTTTGGGGGATTGAAAAGATGCGTCCTTATTTAGAGGGCTACCATTTCACGGTTGTTACCGATCATCAATCTCTTAGATGGCTGCATTCCATATCTAGTCCGTCCGGACGTTTAGCTAGGTGGAGTATTTTTCTACAACAGTATGATTTCGAGATACAGTACCGTAAAAGTGCTCTAAATCGTGTGGCCGACGCTTTGTCAAGAAACCCGCTACCAATGACCGCCGAGAGCGACTCACCGTCCGCAATCTGTTTGACCGATGTAACCGCCGAATGTTCGTGGTACCGGAACAGGAAGGAAGAGGTCCTGAAGGATCCAGAGAAGTTTCCGGACTACTGCATTGAAGAAGACCGTCTATACCGTCATTTCTGGGGTATCAATGATTTCAGAGAGCCAGAAATGTCCGATCCCTGGAAACTGTGTATAGCAAAGCCCGACCGAACCCGGGTGTTGCAAGAAAACCATGATAATCCGAATGCTGGTCATCTGGGAATTGCTAAGACCATCACCCGGATTGCAAAATTGTACTATTGGCCAGGAATGTTCAGGGACATCACCAAGTACGTAAAGAGGTGTCTGCGATGTCAACAGTACAAACCGTCACAGCAAAAACCGCCAGAGACCCACCTGCCGCAAGAACGAATGATATCCGGGAAGTTCATCACCCTGACGGATGATCTCTGTTGGAGGTGTGGAATCTCCGGACACCGCCGAGAGAACTGCAGCAGGCCGTCTATTCTGTTTTGTTCCCGATGTGGACAAGTGGGACGGATGTCCCGAGAATGCCCGTGTGATCGACGCGGCCCCCGTACCCGATCGGTGGCAGTACAAGCGCACCTGGTCTCCCGTAGCGACGAACCCCGACGAATGCAGGATGCTTCCAGCCAGTGTAGCATCGGCACCGAACGACCCCACCCCGCTCTGGAAACAGCCGGACGCTGTTCCAGGTCATACCGAAGACAGGCGTCCCGTGGAAGAGGACCGCCCCAAGTGACCCTACGCCGACGTTCCAGGCTGTGAGACGCTACACCCTGGATCACCGTTTTGTTTTCTCACCTTTTTTTTTATAATTAGGTATAAGTTGTTGTTTAAAAAAAAATGTAATGTCCGAAAGTTGCACTTTCGCTTATTCATTTTTTTTTTACCGAAGTAAAGGGGGTGTGTAACGAGTTATTTTTTTTCTTTTTGCAAGTTTAATTTTTATTTTATTTTGTTCCGTAATATATTTTATTTTACCACTAGGGTGTATATAACTCGTTACTTTACAACCCTTTCTACTACCGCATTGATTTATTTTTTTTTTGTTGTTATTACCGTTGTATATTTTAGTATAAGTCCGAGTTACGCAAATCCAAATTCTACCATACACAATTTATTCATTTCCGATATTTAAATTTTTCAACTGAAAGGACGCCCGGTATATACAACATTTTAATTTAAACGAAAGCCGTCTAGTATAGATACAAGTTTTTGTCGAAACTAGATAGATTTCACGTTTTAATTCCCACACCAGAATTACGGCCGAAGAATGTAACTAAAATTTTGGATATAAATTCGGAAACAATTCATTTTTGGGCTCTTCTCATTCGCGCTCCGATTTTCATTCCGTCTGTCTTCTTATTCGCGCTCTCATTTTTTCCGGCTCTAAAAGTAGTGATTCTCCGTTCAACGTTCTTCCGAAAAACCGAAAAACCGTAGTGCGAAAAATTTTGTGTATTCCGTATTCCGATTGTGTGTAAGCTGTATTTAACAAGGTAAATCATTTTTACAAATAAACTGTGTATTCGAAACTTTCCGTATCGCCGCTTATTATTAAATTGTTGAATGTATTCTTTGAAAATTTTCCGACCGGCTATTTTTTTTTCTTTTGTTGTTGAACTGAAATTTGGTTTTTTTATGTTGTTTCTCTTATCTGGAAATAAAGGTTTGTCAACCGTAATTTGATTTCGAATTTTATTTACTGCGTTTATTATATATTAATTAACTGATATGAGTTATTAGTGGATTCTCGAATTATTTTATGCTTTTGGTTGTCAGTAGTTTTAAATTAAATTGATATCCAAGTGGATTAGGTATGATATTTTAATTTTATGCTAGTACGAATATTTTTACTCTGTGTGTCGATAGTTGGGTACCGTTTAACTCGTGGGAAAATATTTTTTTTTTGGAATAATTGTTACCGGCTTTAGTAGATTCAAGGGTTAATCAGACTTGGAAGAGGCTTAGCCACAATTTGTTTGATTTCCCGGCAGATCTAACTCGTTCTTAAATTTTATTTTTTTTGGAATAATAGTTACCGGCTTTAGTAGATTCAAGGGTTAATCAGACTTGGAAGAGGCTTAGCCACAATTTGTTTGATTTCCCGGCAGATCTAATTAGTCTTAATTTTTATTTTTTTCGGAATAATAGTTATCGGTTTCCTTAGATTCAAGGGTTAATCAGACTTGGAAGAGGCTTAGCCACAATTTGTTTGATTTCCCGGCAGATCTAAATCGTTCTTTTCCCGTTTCGTAGAATCATTATTTATATTTTTTTTTTCTCCCCGTCGGAATAATAGTTGCCGGTTTCATTTGGATTCAAGGGTTAATCAGACTTGGAAGAGGCTTAGCCACAATTTGTTTGATTTCCCGGCAGATCTAATTAGTCTTAATTTTTATTTTTTTCGGAATAATAGTTATCGGTTTCCTTAGATTCAAGGGTTAATCAGACTTGGAAGAGGCTTAGCCACAATTTGTTTGATTTCCCGGCAGATCTAAATCGTTCTTTTCCCGTTTCGTAGAATCATTATTTATATATTTTTTTCTCCCCGTTGGAATAATAGTTGCCGGTTTCATTTGGATTCAAGGGTTAATCAGACTTGGAAGAGGCTTAGCCACAATTTGTTTGATTTCCCGGCAGATCTAAATCGTTCTTTTCCCGTTTCGTAGAATCATTATTTATATTTTTTTTCCCCGTCGGAATAATAGTTGCCGGTTTCATTTGGATTCAAGGGTTATTCAGACTTGGAAGAGGCTTAGCCACAATTTGTCTGATTACCCGGCAGATCTAAATCGTGCATTAGGGACCCCGTTAAACCCGGTAGATTTGAACCGTATTTGATAACCTGACCGTTAAGTCCGTTAAAATCCCAGTTATAGGTAATACATACCTCATTTTCTTTTCCCGGTTAATTTGTTTGTCACTAAAAAGAATTATTCGTAAAATAGACCACAGAGTATTAATAGATCAAAGTTTTGAATTTCTATTATTTTCATTTTTAACCGCAATTTATTGATTGGAGAACCAAGATTTGGCTTTTCCGGATTTTCACTAGTTAATTAAATTTAATTCAACAAGACCCCTGGAATTTTCCGTAACCTCCATCTGAGGCTATCTGGAACTCTTGACGCTAAGGGTCAAGGGGCCGTGGAGCAAACCACGTTAATAATCTGGCGCCCGAGATTTAAAAACCCGAATTTTGCATCAAGGGTGTCCATAGTGACGTGTTCTTGTGGCAGGAGCCACGTGTAAGAAGGGAGGCGCGTTACACCTTACCAATTTTTTTTGTTTTTAAAAATATTTAATATTAAACATATAGGACGAATGTTAAGAACGCAAGAAATGTCGCGAAAAACTGCCGGTAAATCCTCCACTTAGTGTATTATTGACTCATGGAATATTTCAATTCGTTTTTTTTAAATTTCAGTATAACCTTATATTTAATGTTTTTTTGTTATGTCCAAAGAGAGATTTTTTTAATTTCCTAAAAGGGTGATTTGTATTTTCAATAAAGTAGAAATATTCAACATGTGTTTTTTACTCCATTGCACTTCGTAAAAACCACAACTTAATATGATTTAAACAAAAAGCTTTTATTAAATTTTAGTAAATCAACTAATTTTCTTTGGTGAGATTTCTCAGATATATCACATATATCAAATTATGGATCTGGTCATGTACTTTATTAAGTCCCCTTGAGTCGTCGACGAAAACTAAACAAAAAATAATAATATTTATTAGGACGCTGAATAACCGATAAAATGTACTTGTATGTATAGAGGTGCTAAAAATAGATGACGCTGAATAACCGATAAACGTACTTGAATGTATAGATGTGCTAGAAATAGATAACGCTGAGTAAACCTTTATGTTGTCCAAAGCGCCGCGTGATACCGTCAAACTAACCACCTTTAATACTCCCTTGAGTCGTCGACGAAACCTAAACAAAAAATAATAATATTTAGTAGGACGCTGAATAACGGATAAAATGTACCTGAATGTATAGATGACGCTGAGTAACGGATAAAAAGTACTTGAATGAATAGAAGTGCTAAAAATAGATGACGCTGAGTAACGGATAAAATGTACTTGAATGTATAGATGTGCTAAAAATAGATGACTCTGAGTAAACCTTTATGTTGTCAAAAGCGCTGCGTGATACCGTCAAACTAACCACCTTTAATACGCCTGGTATACGCCAGACGCCGGGTAGGACTGTTCGTAGTTCAGACGCGGAGTGGTACTACATACAAATATATATATATATATGTTATTACCATAATTCTATTTAACTTGAAAACGGCAACAGTATGTTTACCTAAACTTAACGTTCTTGATAAAAAAAATGTTTTTGTGTTAGAAGTATTGTCGTCTGTCGTGAAAGATATGAATCACAATATATTAGAAGTGACTGGTTTTGCAGAATTGATAATTCTGATTGTTTTTCAGGATTCTTAGTGTAACATGATTTGGAGGTTGTCCAATCTTTAGATAAAGTGTTACAATATTGGGATATTTGTATTCTCAATTATTCCAATATATAATTACTGTGGCCTTCACAATGTTAATTATTAGATTAAAACTAAATACTTGTAAAAATAATACATTCATTTTTACGTATATGGTACCTACACTTTCATCTGGATGAATTTTTTTGACAAAATCGTAAAAATAGTAAAATCGTTATAATCAATACTACAAAGGTGGGGGTGAGTTAGAGCAATATTAAGGTTGGAATGATTTTGAGAAAGTCATCAAATTCTACATCATTTTCAAGGCATGTTTATGAATTTTTTTTCCTCATCATTGCCAAAAATATTCATTGAGACGTGTTTGAAATTTGTGACTTGTGATTTTTCTCAAAAAAAAAGACAAAACCTGTCGATATTGGATGATGGGTTTCAACAAAAAAACAAAACAAAATTACACGCTCACCCCATACTACAAGGGGGGAGAAGAGGGTGAATTTGGGAAATTTTGTGGTTGGGGTGATTTTAAGTACGTCATCAAATTCTACATCACTTTGAAGGTATGTTCACCAATTTTCATAATTTTTTCTTCATTATTGCCAAAGATACGCCAAATGTGCTTTCCTTTGTTAACATCATTATTGTAGTTTTCCGCTTATTTTGTAGATTACAGAATGGAAATAGACAACGTCTAGAAAGTTCTACAAAATATAATAGTTTTTCAATGTCTCACTTTTCTTGAATAAGATTTAGATTATTTTGCTTTATTCATAATATATTCACATATACGTTACTTGAGATGATTGTAGATGCTATTATCAACATTCTAATTAACATTTTTTTCCTGGAGCAAGACATTCTGCTTTCAATAATAATATATCCCAAACTCGCCCCTCCCCCCACCGTTATAATATGAGGTGAGCGCGTAATTTATTTTTTACTTCCAATTTTATATTGTACAATATATACATGCCAAATCATAAATTTTTATTTCTATCCGAAAAGCCGCAATGGCGATTGTTATATTCATTAAGTGATCAATTTTTTGATATATTTTTTCAAACTTTCTTTAAAGAAGAGTTATCAAAATGAAATTTTAGGTATGAACGAAGAAGATAATGTGAAATTTGATGCCAAAGTTAGAAAATAGGTTCTCACAATATTTCCACAAATAGGTCACCCTTACCACATGATATGAGTTTTGCATATGAAAAATTTTCCATTTCAAAGTTAATGTATACTGTACAACATATTATATACATGTTGAATAATAAATTTGGTCCACGGCTATTTGATAAAATTCACATTTTACGTGTGCTTCTTCAAGTAGTAACGTACATTATTCACCAGTGAATAATAGTTGTGGATAATGAACAGGTCACATGACACAGATAAATAGGACCTATATTGAAGGTTATTTATGTACAAATGTCACCGCGACCCGGATTCGAACCTTATGCGTATAAATCTTCATTTTACGAACTCAATTCTTCAAACCATTCTGCTACGGAGACATTTATTAGTATATTATTCAACAAGCATATAATGATAGCTATTATTCATGAATGTGCGTTTATGTCGCGAGCCGCAGGCGAGTGACATAAACACCTGAGTGAATATTACCCATTATATGCGAGTAGAATACTATATTTTGTCCACCACTATTAATTACCTGTTTATAAATGAATTTTTTTTCTCTTCACTCCATTTTAGGAAGCGATTATAGGCTTTCATATATAATTTTTTCGACTTTTCTGGAGATAAATTTGAGGATACTATTTATTCTGCTTCTCTAATTTTTGGCGGGGTAACATTCATTTCAGTATCTGATTCGCTTGCTACATTAACCCTTAACTGGTCCGACGTCGTCTAGCAGACTACGCGATTTAAATATCTGTTTCTTATTGGTCACTGGGATCATTCAGAAACCTCATACTTCATCTAATCTCTCTGCTGTCCGAGCACAATAGGTGGGTATAGTTGTGACATTATTGAGACATTCTTTTGACAGATATGATAAGAGGCAGTTCAATAGTCGTCTCTCAGACAACGTCGGACCATTTGTGTTAGTTATTTGTGTGCATCAGTGTTTGAGAAATATGGCCGGAAGGAGTAAAAGGGTACGTCTGGAGGACCCCCCATTATGAAGAAACTCTTCTAAAGTAGATTTGTCACCTATGTCCTTCTAAAAAGCGTCGAATGACAAAATACTTATGTCTCAAGTGCCATAAGCCCATTTGTTTACAATGAACGAAACCAATATGAAAACTTTCGCTCATGCTGGAGCTAAATTTTTTTGTTATATTTTGACTTTTTCATATTTTTTGTTCACTGACTACTTCAACAAAGTAATTAATACTGTGAACCTAGATTTTTTTATCTCTACTAATTTTTGAAACTCTCAGTTTACAAGTAAGTGTTTTCTTCAAATCTTCCTCTATGGAATTTTATTTTCATTACAATTTTTGTATGATTTGTTTTAAATGCGTTCATTTTTACACATCTTACTTTTCAATGTATATTATACCCATACCGAATGAAATATTTAGTTCATTTACATCTATGTTTTTTTCTCTTGGCCTATAAAAAAAGTAGTCTCCGAGACTGCGCCAGACCTTCAATGTAACTGATATAGCTCCGGACCAGTTAAGGGTTGAACTCTTGCAATCAGCTATGCATCATTTGACACGTCAGTTTCTTAGCTTTGACATTGACATCTTTTCGCTCTATATACAACAGCTTGATAAATAATTATTATAAATGTCTCCGTAGCAGGATTGTTTAGATGTCTGAGTTCGTGAAATGAAGAATTGTACGCTTAAGGTTCGAATCCGAGTCGCGGTGAAATTTTTTAAATATTCTAGTAACCACACCTATTATTCCCTGGTGAATAATGTACGTCACTATACTTGAAGAACCACACGTAAAATGTAAACATTATCAAATAGTCGTTGGCAAAATAATTTATAAAGCTGTTGTATATAAAGCGTACGATGTCATGTCAATGTCAAAACTAGGAAACTGACATTTTCCATAATATATAGCTGATTGTAAGCGTTTTAATTATTATACTGAATTTGAATTGAAATTACTAGAAAATATAATATAGAAAGCGAATCAGATACTGAAATGAATGTTACCCCTCCAAAAATTAGAGAAACAGAATAAATAGTATCCTTTAATTTATTGTCACACAAGTCGAAAAAATTATATATGAAAGCCCATAATCCCTTCCTAAATTGGAGAAAAGACTTCATTTCTCAAATGAAACATCCTATTTATCATTTCATTTCCAAATACCAAGTATTGTATTCAAAATATACCGTTTTATCTATATTTGAAAAAAAATGCCTGAAAATTATAACTACCTCTGAAACCGTTTATAGATGAATTGGATGAATAAAATTTTATTATTTCAAATGTTCAGACACGAAACACTCAATTGTTTCAATGAAATTGGTATACCAATTTCTATGTTATGGAATATACATCTTCTTTCTGCAGATATGAATAGGTCTATTTCCAGAATTTTTTCGTTTTTTTTTTGGGATATAAAACCCCATTTTTTTAAATTTATACTTCCAACGTTTAGGTGGCATTCCAAATACCGTTATCAAGAAACATTTTTTTTCCAATGTTTGTCCCTACCTGACTCAGATAAATTCGACATGTAGACAATCAATCATATTTTGTTTGGGATATACTCGCGATTTTGTATTCCTTCATGTTTATGGATAACATGATTTTTCCAGAAAATTAAATTTAACTCCAATCATTATAACATTGATACATCAACACAGAAAGAATTAAGTTATCCATGACTGAAAACATGAAAAAAACTGCAAATATCTACCAAAGTGGTAAATATGGATTCATTCAAAATTGAATAAATTGGAAAAAAGGTCATTGTAAGGAGCAAAACCTTTCCGATTCCACGAAAAAATTGTACTCATTCACCTATTTAGTACGCCCCCAGGATCTCTAAACACAACTCCGCACACTTCTTGTTACGGGCATTAAGATCATAAATTCGTCCGATAATAATATCAAATGCATTATACCTAGCACCTTCGTCACTTTTATCCGAAAAGTAATTATACAATAGTAATATTTTTTCACACTTGTATCGTGCTTCCCTTCCACACGCGTGGCTCCTGCCACACGAACACGTCACTATGTCACCCTTGAAGCAAAATTTTCGGTTCAAATCTCAGGCGCCAGATTTTTAACGTGGTTTGCTCCACGGCCCCTTGACTCCTAGCGTCAAGAGTTACAGATAGCATCAGATGGAGGTTACGGAAAATTCCAGGAGTAATAATCCGGAAAAGCGAAATCTTGGTTCCCCAATCAATAAATTGCGGTTAATAATGGAAATAATAGGAATTCAAAACTTTAGTCTATTGATACACTGTGGTCTATTTAATTTAAATAATGGACGGAAAAATTGGTATTCACACCATATACCTGGTACTATAACAGACGTAACAGGCAGAGCCGGTCAGGTTATCAAAATTACGATTTAAATCGGCAGGGTAAACAAACATGTTGTAACGGAGCCACTCACAAGTTCGAGAAACCCTTAGGATTCAAATTGAAACAGAATCTACGATTTCAACAATAAAAAATATATAATATTGGTTCACGGGACGGGGAAAGAACGTTTTAAATCTTCCAGGTGATCGAACGCGTTGTAACGGAGCCACTTCCAAGCTCGAGACACTCTTAGGATTTAAATTAAACCGGCAAACTACTTTAAACAAAAAAAACTGACATAAATAATTTTATTTAAAATAGACACGAGTTCCGACACAAAGAGTAAGAATAAATGACCCGAAAAAAATTAATATATCACAATCCTCACAAGTGTTGATTGTATATAAACGACTTGTGAAGAAAAAAAAACTCAAGTAGTAAATTCAATTGAGAACCGGCGAATAACTAAAATCAATTAATTTAGGAATTTAGGATTTGGTCCCCGGTTCGGTTCACTGAGGTTGGGTATAGATTGGAGTTCCTTCCTGAGGAGCTCATATTCCCTGACCACCTGACCAAATGTGGAAAAGTCATCAAAGTCCCCTTTTCGGATTTGCAGACGGTAATCGGGCTGTTGTTCGGGAGTTAGTTTTCCATGTCGTCGAATCAGAGTTTGGAGTTCGGTAATGTAAGTAGCAGCGGACTCATTTCTTCTTTGTAGACGACAGCCTATCTCAACTTCTAAGTCGTCTTCGTTATTTACAGGATAGAAGAAAATTCGAAAATCGATTTCAAAATCGGCCCAGCTAGTATATCGGTTTCGGTTATTCCGGTACCATAGTGAGCCTCACCGGACAGTAATTCAGGTAGTACCGGCAGCAAATTATCTTTCTGGACATTCTTGGCGGTACAGATTTCTTCAAGTCTTTCAATTGATGTCCCCGGTTTCCAAAAGACACCTTCCAATCGTGTACATTCGGCGGAGGGTTGGCCATAACGGTCGGAACCGTTACGTATCGGATTGGTCGGAAACGGGTCGTGGTGAAATATTTCTTCTTGTAATTTTTCCTTTGGCCCTAGGCCCAGCAGTCCCTTCTGACAAGCTTTTAAACTCAAGCGGAAAAAAATCTTCTTAAATACTAAAGGAAAACGATCAGGGACAGGCAAAACGGTCCATTTAAACAAAATGTCCACAGGCTACTCTCAACAATCGGGGCTGTGCTCTTTTAAAATACGGAATGGAAAAAAAATCTAAAATGGAATACCGGTCTCTGTTTCAACAAACAATAAATGTCCCTGTCTTATCAACAATGTGACAAAAAAACCCGGCAAAACATAATAAAACGGTCCAAGCAACAAGATACTACAAAAAATGGAAAACGTATCAAACAGTTCCTACTATATATCAACAATCAGGTCCCTTCAACAATATGGTAAAGGAACGGAAACGGAATAACGGTCACAGCTCTAACAAACAATACGGCAGAAAAACAGTAAAAACAGACTTAACCGGTTCAAGCAAAAAAAAAACGCTTAAAAGAAATCGAAAATGGTATAAAACAGATCCTATTGTAATCAACAATTGGGTCCCTGCTCGGGCGCCATTTTGTAACGCGTTTCCTCCTACGCGTGTGGCTCTCCTGCCACACGAACACGTCACTATGACACCCTTGAAGCAAAATTTTCGGTTCAAATCTCAGTACCAGTATCTGGTACTATATCAGACGTAACAGGCAGAGCCGGTCAGGTTATCAAAATTATTTAAATCGGCCGGGAAAACGAACAAGTTGTAACGGAGCCACTTCCAAGTTCGAGAAACCCTTAGGATTTAAATTAAAACAGAATCTACGATTTCAACAACAAAAAATATATATATATATATATATATATTAGTTCACGGGACGGGAAAAGAACGATTTAAATCTGCCAGGTGATCGAACAAGTTGTAACGGAGCCACTTGCAAGTTCGAGAGACCCTTAGGATTTAATTAAAACCGAAACTACGATTTCAACAATGAAAAAATATTTGTTCACGAGACGGGGAAAGAAGGTTTTAAATCGGCCAGGTAATAGAACGGGTTGTAACGGAGCCACTTCCAAGTTCGAGACACCCTTAGGATTTAAATTAAACCGGCAAACCACTATAAACAAAAAAACTGACATAAATTTTTTTTATTTAAAATAGACACGAGTTCCGAGTAAAAATAAGTGACCCGAAAAAAAAATTATATATCACAATCCTCACAAGTGTTGATTGTATATAAACGACTTCTAATACAACATATCAACATTTATTTTCCACACTTCGTGGTTAAGAGAGGAAGAAAGAAACAAATAAACTATACAAACGGATTTTCCTTTAAACAGGGAAAAAAACAAAACGGCAGAAAACAAATCCAAAGCAAAATTTAACAAAATATTTCTACTTTCTCGGAGGTACGAATTTTCGAGAAATACGGCGAATTATAAAACAAAATCTTTACCTTTCAAAATAAGGCGTGGGTATCGGACGGTAGGCACAACTAGCAGCACACAATTGTCTTTTTTTCCGGTTTTCACTCCCGGGTTTTCACACAAGACCGGATAATACTACTTTTTAAGACCGTAAGTTGCAGAGCGCAGAATAGTTCTCGAACGGAGATATGTTATTGAGCGAAGAAGATCTCGAAGCATTGCTGGCTTCCCTATTTATAATGTCATTAACGGCCGTAAAATTTATTTAGGTTGAACAAAAAATTTTTGTTATACTGTCCGTCCTTCGGAATTAATTAAAATTTATATATACTGAACGGCCCATTAGTTGGAAATTTTGAACATCGAAACGAATGAATTTCATACGATGGAATTCGAATTTGCGTACCCCTGGATTAATAATAATAGTAGTTTACGTAACAAGTCCCGAAAGTGGTCTTTTACTGGACGAGTGGGCAAATTGCAGGGCGAGCCGCAGGCGAGTCCTGCAAGCCTGCGAGTCCAGTAAAAGCATTTTTGGGACGTATTTCCCACAATATTTTTTTTAAACGGGCTGAGATGATATAGTATTAAGAATTTATATTTCATTTAAAATAAAAGTTTTATATTACAATACTAACTATATTTATAAGGTGAGCGACCCAAGTACCATGTCATGTGGCTCAGGTTCATATCAGGAAATTGATTGCAATAAAATATTATTTTGTAATATGTATGTGTCAATACGTCTATGCTGAATATCGAGAAATGGGTAATGCTGTGTAAGCAGCATGTGCCGATTAGCAAACAGGAAATACGTTTTGCTATTCTCGATATTCAAGAAATATATTTGATGCAGCAATAAAGTTAAGTTGATATAGTTAACTTGTTTTTTTAATTATATACCCTCTATGGCCTAACCTTGGAAGAACCGACAAGAGTACACATATTACATCATTGTTGTACCATAAACTTCATATTATTCAGTTTACATTTGTATAACAAAAACTCTTTATTATCTAATTTTAACAATCGTTAATTTTTGGCTTACAAATATAAACATTATTTTTGAATAGTTATATTAAACGTACAATTATTAGCATTACTTATCTGTAAGCACGGTATTTCAAAATTATTCGTTGACGTGAGATTTTTTGAACTGCTTACATTATAATGAGTTTCTGAGACAATTTCTGCGTTTGAGTTACCTGCTTTTTGAATTTTGTTAGCTGTATCAATCTTATTCTGAACTGAATCCTCAATTAAACCGGCAAACTACTTTAAACAAAAAAAACTGACATGAAAATTTTTATTTAAAATAGACACGAGTTCCGACACAAAGAGTAAGAATAAATGACCCGAAAAAAATTAATATATCACAATCCTCACAAGTGTTGATTGTATATAAACGACTTGTGAAGAAAAAAAAAATCGAGTAGTAAATTCAATTGAGAACCGGCGAATAACTAAAATCAATTAATTTAGGAATATAAAAAAAACTCACTTCTAATACAACAAATCAACATTTATTTTCCACACTTCGTGGTTAAGAGAGAAAGAAAGAAACAAAAAAACTATACAAACGGGTTTTCCATTGAGAAGGGAAAAAAACAAAACGGCAGAAAACACATCCAAAGCAAAATTTTACAAAATATTTCTACTTTCTCGGAGGTACGAATTTTCGAGAAATACGGCGAATTATAAAAAAAATCTTTACCTTTCAAAATAAGGAGTCGGTGTCGGACGGTAGGCACGGCTAGCAGCACACACAATTGTCTTTCCTTCCGGTTTTCACTTCCGGGTTTCCGCACAAGACCGGATAATAATACTTTTTGAGACCGTAAGTTGCAGAGCGCAGAATAGTTCTCGAACGGAGATATGTTATTGAGCGAAGAAGATCTCGAAGCATTGCTGGCTTCCCTATTTATAATGTCATTAACGGTCGTAAAATTTATTTAGGTTGAACAGAAAATTTTTGTTATACTGCCCGTCCTTCAGAATTAATTAAAATTTATATATACTGAACGGCCCATTAGTTGGAAATTTTGAACATCGGAACGGATAAATTTTATACGATAGAATTCGAATTTGCGTATCCCCGGATTAATAATAATAGTAGTTTACGTAACAAGTCCCGAAAGTGGTCTTTTACTGGATGAGTAGGCAAATTGCAGGGCGAGCCGCAGGCGAGTCCTGCAAGCCTGCGAGTCCAGTAAAAGCACTTTTGGGACGTATTTCCCACAATATTTTTTTTTAAACGGGCTGAGATGATATAGTATTAAGAATTTATATTTCATTTAAAATAAAAGTTTTATATTACAATACTAACTATATTTATAAGGTGAGCGACCCGAGTACCATGTCATGTGTGCCATCTCGTTTTAAGTTTATGATGTCAGCGCCTCCGTTAGCTAGCAAAGTCGCCGAACTACGCCTAAAGCATTGCCCTGTGTATTCCTTTGGGTTTGGCAATCTCAAAAATGTAGCTATTTTGGAGGGAGCATTTCCTACAGTATGTATGCCTACAGGTTGTTTATTACATTTTCCTTTAATGTAATTAATAAAGAGACGTAGATGAGGAGCGTTGGTTGGGCGTAGCGCTATATACTTCCTATACTAATTTAGCTCTTTTTCCCCGTTAATAATAAATGATCTTGATTTGTTTGTTTTGGTGTTTGAAATTGTAACCAAAAGCATAGTTTGTTTGTCTTCTATGTCGTCAATTAATATATTAGTTATTTCTTCCCGTCGACATGCACCAGTATAACCCATAATCAACAACACTTTGGTCATTAGATATTGTTCGTCTGAAGCTTCTACTAGAAACTTATCGATATCCTCTTTATCAAGTACTCTAGACTTCTTTGCTTTATACCCTACGGATTTTTTCTTCATAAACGCTGTTAATTTAAAATATTTGCTCATGTCGATATTTCTTCTGGTACGTAGCATGGCCTTCAGCATGGAATATAAACTCCACAACGAAGAAGATTCCAGCGTTTCTGATTTTTCTGACAAATATGCCAATAACACATCCTCACAAATGCTTATTACTTTCATTTCCAGGAACCACTTTTCAAAAATTTGGTATGTTTGTTCATATCGTGTCCGGGACTTCGACGGTAATAAATCAAACGTTGCTTGGGTGGCCGCCTTAACAATTTCATATGGTATAATTTCATCTTTCATTAATTCACAACCAAATGCATCATTTTAAACATCCATTTTATAATAAATGTCACATTTTCAACTTAACGTCTTAGACTAACTATTTTATTATTTTTATTAAAGATAGGCCGGAAAGTAAATAAAAATGAGTCCGTTAAAAGCTTCTACCGGACTATCACAATAATTTTCTGGCTCGGTCCGACAAAATGAGATTTTCTGACCTAAAAATAAACCGGAAAGTACTAATTTCTGGCCAGTTTTAAAAAAATAGTAGTTTAAGTAACAAGTCCCGAAAGTGGTCTTTTACTGGACGAATAGGCAAATTGCAGGGCGAGCCGCAGGCGAGTCCTGCAAGCCTGCGAGTCCAGTAAAAGCACTTTTTGGGCGTATTACGTACAATATTTTTTTAAACGGGCATTGTTGTACCATAAACTTCATATTATTCAGTTTACAGTTTTATAACAAGAACTCTTTTAACAATTTTTTTAACAATCGTCAAGGCCGCCTTAACAATTTCATCTGGTATAATTTCATCTTCCGTTAATTCACAATCAAATGCATCATTTTGAATATCCATTTGATAATAAATGTCACTTTTTCAACTAAACGTCTTAGACTAACTATTTTAATATTTTTTTCAAAAGATAGACTGAAAAGTAAATAAAAATGAGTCCGTTAAAAGCTTCTACCGGACTATCACAATAATTTTCTGGCTCGGTCCGACAAAATGAGATTTTCTGACCTAAAAATAAACCGGAAAGTACTAATTTCTGGCCAGTTTTAAAAAAATAGTAGTTTACGTAACAAGTCCCGAAAGTGGTCTTTTACTGGACGAATGGGCAAATTGCAGGGCGAGCCGCAGGCGAGTCCTGCAAGCCTGCGAGTCCAGTAAAAGCACTTTCTGGTCGTATTACCTACAATATTTTTTTTTAAACGGGCATTGTTGTAAAGTTCATATAATACCCTTCTTGGTGTGCGTCATTGATTGTTAATGTCTTTCTAACACATTACGTTGGAAGAAATGGAAAAAAGGCAGGTCTGTGATTAATCCTTATCAAAATATCACAATAATGAACCGTTTCAACGTAGTACAAACGTTAACCCTAATATTTGACTTACAAAAATTTGATTGGTTGATGTTTAGATTACGCGCAAACGCGACCTATCAATCGGGCGAAATTACATCGTTCAAAATACTATGCAGACGTTCCTTTCGTGTCTTACGTATTTTTCCAATGTCCAACTGACAGTTCTCGTCAGGTCTGTACTTTGTTGTTTACGGTAAATATTATTTATGAAATGTGAATATTGATCTTATTGTTAGCATTTTATTTATTTAAATGCAGGACTATATTTACCAATATTAAATTATTTTAATATGTAAATTGAATATACAATTTGTTTTATTTTGAAGTGTTTTCATATCCCAAGTATTATTAATTTCATAGCCTTTCCGAATTTGGCTGAATACGATCCTGATGATTTTATTTATCAAATTAAAGGTTAACTATATGTCAAAATAACAAATTAAATATCGACATACCCAAAACCCGGATATACGTCACAAACGATGACGCACACCAAAAAGGCTTTTAGATGAACTATACCATAAACTTCATATTATTCAGTTTACATTTTTATAACAAGAACTCTTTATTAACTAATATTAACAATTTTTTTAACAATCGTTAAGGCCGCCTTAACAATTTCATCTGGTATAATTTTATCTTCCGTTAATTCATAATCAAATGCATCATTTTGAATATCCATTTGATAATAAATGTCACGTTTTCAACTAAACGTCAAAATATGTCAAGTTATTTTATAGTTTTAAATAATACAAAACTCGGTTACTATAGAAACAAATTGACCGCTATCTTAGACTAACTATTTTATTATTTTTTTCATTAAAGATAGGCCGGAAAGTAAATAAAAATGAGTCCGGTAAAAGCTTCTACCGGACTATCACAATAATTTTCTGGCTCGGTCCGACAAAATGAGATTTTCTGACCTAAAAATAAACCGGAAAGTACTAATTTCTGACCGGTTTTAAAAAAACATTTAAGCAGAAAAATAACAAAATCTCATTACAACTAACGGAAAGGGGTCGGAAAGTAAGTAACGAGTTATATAAAACAGCAGTAAAAATAAAATATGACGGAAAAATAAAAGTAAACCTCGATTCGGTGCCAAAAAAAAAATAACTCGTTACACACCCCCTTTTCTTCGGTAAAAAAAATGAATGAACGAAAGTGCAACTTTCGTTTGTTACATTTTTTTTCCAACACACCACCTTATCATCTCTAACACAGTGCGTTAAACAAAATGGTCAGGATGTAGAGATCTCACTGCCTGGGACGGCGACGTCGGGTGGAGCGGTCTAGACGGTGATGTCCTCTTCCTCGAGATGACTGATGTCGATAGGATCTGGAGCAACGTCCGACTACCTCCGGAGCGGGCTGGGGTCATTCGGTGTCGATTCGGCACTGGACGGCGGCATCCTGCATTTGTCGGGGCTGATTGCAACTGGCTGTCAGACTGCCATCGAACGGGTACGGGGACTTTGTCGGTCACACGGGCACTCCCTGGACATCCGGCCAACTTGTCCACAGCGGGAGCAAAATAGAATGGACGGTCGGCTGCAGCTCTCCCGACGGTGACCAGAGGTTCCACACCTCCAGCAGAGATCATTCGTCAGGGTGATGAACTTTCCGGATTCCATCCTTTTGCGCGGCAGGTCGGACTCTGGCGGCTTTAGCTTTGACGGTTGGTACTGTTGACACCGCAGACACCTCCTCACGTATTTGGTGATGTCCCTGAACATTCCTGGCCAATAGTACAGTTTTGCAATACGGGTGATGGTCTTAGCAATTCCCAGATGACCAGCGCTCGGAGCATCATGGTTTTCTTGCAGGATTCGGGTTCGGTCGGGCTTCGCTATGCATAATTTCCAGGGATCTGACATTTCTGGCTCTCTGAAATCATTTATGTTCCAGAAATGACGGTATAGACGGTTTTTTTTAATGCAGTAGTCCGGAAACTTCTCTGGGTCCTTCAGGGCCTCTTCCTTCTTGTTCCAGTACCACAAACATTCGGCGGTTACATCGGTCAAACAGAGTGCAGACGGTGGATCGGTCTTAGCGGTCATTGGTAGCGGGTTTCTTGACAAAGCGTCGGCCACACGATTTAGAGCACCTTTACGGTACTGTATCTCGAGAAATACTCCACCTAGCTAAACGTCCGGACGGACTAGATATGAAATGCAGCCATCTAAGAGATTTATGATCGGTAACAACCGTGAAATGGTAGCCCTCTAAATAAGGACGTATATTTTCAATTCCCCATACAATGGCAAAACATTATTTCTCGGTGACGGAGTAATTTTTCTCGGCAGGACTCAGGGTGCGACTTGCATACGCTACCATGTGTTCGTGACCATCCTTCTGCTGGGTAAGGGCTATTCCCAAACCATATTCGGAGGCATCGGTCTGTGAGGTGAACGGTACGGTAAAATCAGGACAACTTAAAACTGGTGCTTCTGATAGACAGGTTTTAATCTTAGCGAAAGCAGCTTCTTGCTCTTCAGCCCATTTCTATCGCTAAGACTTACGGAGTAACTTCGTTAACGGAGCCACCTTTTGCGAAAATGATGGCACGAATCTCCTATACCAGGATGCAACTCCCAAAAACCTTCTCAACTCTCGGATATTCCTTGGGGCTGCAAATTTGATTATGCTTTCGACCTTTTCTGGATCGGTACGGATTCCATCTCCAGTGATTACTAGGCCTAAGTACCTATTTCATAGACGGTAAAGAGAAATGACATTTATCCGGGTTCAGTTTCAGCCTTGCTCCTCGTAATCGACGGAACACTTCGGACGGATTTTCCAAATGTTGATCGAAGGTTTCTCCCAGGACGATGATGTCATCCAGATACGGGAAAGTGTAAGGATCCAGATCGGGGCCTATTAGTCGATCAACCAGTCTCTGGAATGTAGTGGGTGCGGAATGTAATCCAAATGGAAGAACCTTGAATTGGAACAATCCACGTCCCGGTGCGGTAAAGGCGGTAATGGGTTTACTCTCTGGTGTTAACGGAACTTGCCAGTATCCACTCTTCAAATCCAAACTGGAAATGTACTTGGCTTTTCGCAGTTTATCCAGTATAGCATTAATAAACGGTAGAGGGTAAGCATCCTTCATTGTTACCTCGTTGACTTTTCGGAAGTCGTTACAGAAACGGTTTTTCCCATCTTTCTTCTTTACAATGACTATTGGAGAACTCCACGGACTTGTAGAGGGTTCGATCACTCCCTCTGCTAACATGACGTCCATTTCGGCATTGCAAATTTCCTGCATTTTCGGATTCTGGGGTATCTCTGTTTGATCGGACGTGATTGCAGCAAACGGATTTCATGCTCAACTAGCGTAGTTGGACCTCGCAAGGATCCAAATTTCGGTAACTCTTGGTCTAGGAAGATGTTCAGTCTGTCCGTCTGTTCTTTTGATAAATTTCTTTCGGTAAGCGGAGTTATGGTTTCCAACGGACATCCTATCCGACCATACTCCTCGTCATCCCCTAAATCTTCAAGGAAGAACGCAGATATTACAGGAACGGTTTACTCCTTGCCAACCCCTAACACCAGGGAGGGCGCAGAGTCTTCGGAAACAGGTTGCTCCTTGTCGACCCCCCAACCCCAGGGAAGACGCAGAGACTTCTGAACAAATTTGCTCCTTGTTCACCCCTAACTCTAGGGAGGACGCAGAGACTTCAAGAACGGACTGCTCCTTCTCAACCCCTAACACCAGGGAAGACGCAGAGACTTCGGAAACAATTTGCTCCTTGTCGACCCCTAATTCCAGGGAGGACGAAGAGACTTCGGAAACAATTTGCTCCTTGTCAACTCCTAACTCCAGGGAAGACGCAGAGACTTCAGATACAGGTTGCTCCTTGTCAACCCCTAACACCAGGGAAGACGTAGAGACTTCGGAATCAGACATAATTCTGGAACAGCGGTCTTCAGTCAGACAATGGTTGGTTTCTTCCTTACATATTATCGGGACAGCATCATCGATTTCTTTCTTGGACGGGTTCACGGCCTCCAATACTCCATCAGGACTGGCCAATTGTGAACGCCTCACTAGTTTATCATTAACGTATATCTCTCCGGTTCCTAACTCCAGACGGAAATTATACTTTCGGAGGACATCATGTCCTAACACAATATCGGTGATTAGTCCAGGGAAATGCTCTTAGCTACTTGATCACCAATATATGACTTTGCTGCTCCTGTATCTAACAATGCTCTAAGGAGTCAAAAGTGAAAATACTTACAAGTAAAGGAGAAACGGAGGGCTTTCTAACTAATAGAGGCGTAAGACAGGGTGACGGTCTATCAACAACACTATTTAATTTGGCCCTGGAGCATGTTATGAGAAACGTGAACAAGGGAAATTTAAGCACGAGCGGGGGCCAGATAGTCGCATATGCAGATGACATAGTGATAGTAACGAAATGAAGGAATATAATTAAACAAATGCTACTAGAATTAACAAAAAAAGGTGAAAAAATTGGATTAAAAATAAATGCACACAAAACGAAAATAATGAGAGTTGGCAAACAGTTTGAAAACAGAATGATAAAAATGGGAGAATATGAATTTAAGGAAGTGGAAAAATTCAAATATCTGGGAGTCACGATCAGCAGTAATGGGGAACGAAGATCAGAAATAGACGAAAAAATAATGGTAGCTAATAGGGTATACTATGCAAATAAGAAACTACTAAAAAGCAAACTATTAACACAAGATACACTAAATTTAACATTTACAACACAATAATAAGACCTGTGATATTGTATGGAGCAGAAACGATGACAATGACAAAAAGAGATGAAGAGGATTTGAGGATAGTAGAACGAAAAATAATGAGAACAATTCTAGGGCCAATAAAAGTTGACGACAATGAATACAGGCAACGTATGAATCATGAAACACTGAGAGAAATTAACGGGAAAGATATAGTAGAGAGAATAAAGAGACAAATAATAAAATGGCTCGGACATGTATGGAGGGAAAAATTGAACATTCGATGGTTTCAAATTATTAAAAGTTCCCACCTGGTTCCCCCTGGTTCCCACTGTAACATTGAGCAAGCGATTGCGCGCTCTCCTTCCCTCCATACATGTTCTTTGCCTCTTTATTCTCTTCACTATATCTTCCCCGTTAATTTCTCTCAGTGTTTCATGATTCATACATTGCCTGTATTCATTGTCGTCAACTTTTATTATCATTTATTAATAGATCTTGCTAAAAATCTTGCTATCTTTGCAAGGTACTTTTTATACTTGTTACTATTAACAACAAGGTGGATAAATTGTTAAAATGGCGTTTCCCTCAATTTTTTATGCGAATTTTTTAAATGAGTACGAAAATATAGCAAACAGGTGAGTTATATAAATTAAGTATTATATTTTTATCGCAAATACTATTTTTAGAGAAGTTATGAGACTAGAATTTAGGCACATCAGGGATACTAGTAATCCTTTCGAACTGCCCCAGAACAGATTTGTTAAACTCTTTTGTTTGAATAAGAGAGCTACTCTTGACCTCATAGACGAATTAACACCATTTGTAGAAAAGGCAAGAAGGAGGGATACAATTCCTTTTCATTCACAAGTAAGTATGGTAATAATAAATAATTATTGTACCTTCTACTTTATAAATTCACTCTTTTGGGTTTTTGCTAGTCTTTTATTTTTTGCCAATGGAAATTATCAAGCAACAGTTGGAGGTGATATTAATCTAGGCCTTAGTCAACCAGCTGTGAGCCGAACAATTAATAAAATCAGTAGGCTTATAACTGATAATTTATTACCCCGGCACGTAAAATTTCCAGCAAATGATGAAGATGTGAGGAAAACTAAGCAGCAGTAAATATAGAAATAATTACATTGATATATCTTTAACCTAATATATTTATAGATTTATGAATTATAATTTTCCAAATATAATTGGTACAATCGATTGTACACATGTTGCAATTGTACCCCCTAAAATTGATGACCCTGTCCAACCTGCGGCAGCGTATATAAATAGAAAAGGCTTTCATAGCATGAATGTCCAAGTTGTAAGTATAAGCTAACTTGGTAATAAAAATAATGTTCATAAGATATTTTATTTTAGATTTTTTATGCAAATCTGATTATTACAAATATTAATGCTCGTTATCCTGGGGCTACTTACGACGCAGCAATTTGGAATTCCTCAACAATCCAAAGGCATTTAATAAGAAAATACCAAGAAGGTAGAAGAAATTGTTACCTTCTTGGAGACTCTGGCTATCCAATTCAGCCATGGATGTTGACTCCTATTCTAGACGCTCGCGAGAGAGGTATCGGAGTACTAAAATCTCGTTTCAGATGCCTTAAAAAAGATAGGGTTTTGCATTATAAACATGCCACTGCAGCTTATATTATTAGTACCTGTGCAGTTTTGCATAATATATGCAGGAAATACAATATAGAAGACTTAGATGATGAACCTGATGGTAATGAACCAGATATTCAGGAAAATCAAAATAACGAGATCGCTGAAATAAATGGTAAATAAAAATACAAATGTTAATCGTTTCAAATATTTTTTGTTTCTCTGTCTTTTAGATGGAATTGAGTTGGAAGAAGGAAGACATGCACGAAGAGAAATGGTTGATTACCTTTTTCAAAGAAGATAGTATTAATACATTTAATAAAAACTTACAATTAAAAATAAAATTTAATTCAAAAACAAATATAACATTTTTTTAAAAACCCAGTTTTAAAAATATAAAATTAAACTAAAAAGAAAACATCACATTAAAAATAAAAACTAAAAATCTTATTCTGAAATATATATAAAAATCTTTCCAAAAATAAATAATTCAAACTTAAAAATCATTCCTAAGAATATCACATTGTTATGAACTTGAAAACTAATAATACCATTAAAATTGTTGTAAGTCTATGGGCTATCACATCAGCAATGCCGTGTTCTAATTTGACACTTGCTTAAAATATTATTCTGACGTATGTAATATCATATCTGAATTATATATATTGTGTAAAGTATATTAGTAAAATAGTTTATTATTAATATTTATTCTTTCGTCCGTCATTCCACCCAACAATTGGTAGCAGAGCGTGGTTGCTGGTATAAAAAAATATAGTCGGTGAAACTGAAATTTTTTTCGAAATGAGCACGTTGACAGCAATCGCTTCGTCGTCGTACCATCGCATCGAAGCCCTAACAAAAGAAAACTACGATACGTGGTGTCTACAAGCGCAAGCAGTGCTAATCAAAAATGGCCTGTGGGAATACGCAAGTGGAGAGATTTCCGAACCGATTTCAACCAGCGACGAGACGGAAAAGAAAGAATTCCTAAAAAAAGATTTACTAACTCGGTCAGAATTATTATTACTTATTTCACCATCAGAGTTGAAACAAATAAAAGGCTGCAAGACTTCGTACGAGCTTTGGCAGAAACTGAAAAGCATTTATCAAAGTACGGGTCCCGCAAGAAAAGCAACACTGCTGAAGCATCTCATACTGAAAAAGTATGATAACGGTGACGTACGCGAACATCTAAATGACTTCATGAATACTGTCGATAAATTAGCAGATATGGACATTACTCTAAATTCAGATCTGCTGAGTATCATGATGCTATACAGCTTACCCGCTTCATATGAAAATTTCAGAATAGCGGTAGAATCTAGAGATACACTACCAAAGCCAGAAGAGCTGAAAATTAAAATTATAGAAGAAAGCGAAGCTAGAGATAATCAAGATCTGAGAAAGGAAAGAAGAGAAGGTGCGTTCTATTCCAAAAAGAAGCTGAAATACTGCCAGAAATGTAAGAAACAGGGACATAATACTAATGAATGCTGGAGTAAGAAAAATAAACGTCAACAAAATCAAACATTCCAGAAAAGAGAAGAGAAAAACTTCAGTATAACGCCGACTTGTTTGTCAATTACCTCTGCAGATACCTGGTGCCTTGACAGTGGTTGCACGTCCCATATGTGTGCACAGGAAAAACATTTTGTGAACATGAATTGTGAAACTGGAACTTTGCGGTTAGCGTCTGAAAATCACACTACTAAAGTTGAAGGTAGAGGTAAAGTACGTATAAACATCCAAAATGAAACAATTAACCTTATTGATACATTATATGTACCTACCCTGGCAACAAACCTGATGTCAGTCTCAAAGATCACTGAAAAAGGAAACACCATATTGTTCACAAAAGATAAGGCATACATTAAAAACCAAAAAGGTGAAGTAACTCTAACTGCTACAAAAGAAAACGGTCTGTACTACACAAAGGGAGAAAAAGCAAATATAGCAAAAACTGTTAACAATATTGAAATTTGGCATCGTAAACTTGGACATATTAATGAGAATGACTTAAAGTTAGCTGCAAACAAGAACCTAATTAAAGGATTGGTATTAGAAAAAGGAAATTTACCGGACTGCGAAGTATGCATTAAAGGAAAGATGGCTAGACTACCATTTTCATCCCTAGACGGACCACAGTCTACACAAGCTCTGGAAATTGTGCATAGTGACGTCTGCGGACCAGTCAACACTGAGACTCTAGCCGGATCAAAATATTTCCTGACATTTCTGGACGACTACACTAAATATTGTTATGTCTACTTCATATCGCACAAAAGCGAAGTTTTTGAGAAATTCAAAGAATTCAAAAGCAAAGTTGAAAAATTTCACAACAAACCGATAAAAAGCTTACAATCTGATAACGGAAAGGAGTACTGCAATATAGAATTTGATAACTTCCTTAAACAAAATGGAATCAAGAGAAGGCTCACATCACCTTACACACCTCAACAGAACGGCCAAAGCGAACGAAAAAATAGGTCTCTTCTTGATAGAGCACGGTGTTTGATGATCGAAGGTAACATACCTCAAAAAATGTGGGCCGAGGCGGTATACACAGCGAATTATCTCATTAACAGAAGCCCAGCTAAAGCCCTGAAAGGTTGTACACCATTTGAAAAATGGACCGGCCGTACTCCATCTGGAAATCACCTACAGATTTTTGGGTGTAAAGCTTTCGTCCTAAACAAAAATAGAAAAGGCAAATTTACACCAAAATCTGTAGAAGGAGTTTTCATGGGCTATGCACAGCTAGCAAAAGGTTATCGCATTTATATTCCTGAAAAACAAAGTATTGTAATAAGCAGAGACGTAAAATTTATTGATAAAATGTATTATAAGGGTGAAGACCGTACCGAAGAAAACTATGAAGAGTTTTTAAAGGAGCTTGAAGAACAAGAACACATGACACCTGACAAAGAAAATAAGGTTAATAAAAATATCGACATAAAGGGGAAGAAACAACAAAGAAAGAAGAACAAAGACTTACCTATCATAGAAGTCGAGTTCTCATCAAAACCTACCCATGAAAATGAAGTTATACCTCCTGAGCGAGAATCTGAAAATAATGAGCTTGAGGTCAACGAAGAGCCTGAAATCCGAGAAGGTATAAGTCATGAACCATTGAACATAAGAAGTTGTATAAACGAAGAGCCAAGACCCCGTAGAGAAAGTAAAATTCCGAATTGGCATCATGATTATGAGATGACAAATACAGTTTCATGTTCTGGTGAGAATCAAGAACCATTAAATGTAGACGTAGATGAACTCACATTTATATGTAATAAGGATTTCGAAGATGAGGAATGGCATGACGCTATTAAAGCAGAAGTAAAAGCTCACATTAAGAATGGAACTTGGAAAATTGTCAAGAAAGAAAAGGATATGAAAATTATTGATCACAAAATGGTTTTGAAAAATAAATGGACTCCAGAAAAAGGAGAGATAAAGAAGGCCAGACTCGTTGCGCGCGGATTTGGACAAAGACCTGGGATTGATTTCAATGAGACATACGCACCAGTTGCCAAATTAAGTAGCATTCGAACTGTAATTGGACTAGCTGTCGAAGAAGATTTGAAACTTAACCAAATGGATGTCACGACAGCATATCTGAATGGCGATCTAGTAGAAGACATATTCATGAAATTTCCAGAATATATCGAGCAATATATTGCCGAAATTATGGTAGACGCAGTATGGTAGATAAAGATGATTTTATTTTGTATGATAAAGCAAAGAAGATGCTAGAAGATATGAGAAGTATCGAACAAGAAAAAGTATGTCACCTCAAAAAGGCTCTCTACGGGCTAAAACAAGCAGGAAGACAATGGTATACAAAATTAGACAATGAACTAAAGAGAATAGGATTTCAAGCGTCGAAAGCTGATCCTTGTGTCTACATATTAGCCAAAGGAGGAGAGAAGACAGTAATTGCCATATATGTAGATGATCTCCTTATTGCTTATTCTTGTCCAAAAATACTGGCTGAAATCAAAGAAAAGTTAAGCGAAATATTTGAAATGAAAGATTTAGGACGACCAAAATGTATAATCGGAGTTGATTTGGAATACAAAGAAAATAAAATAAAATTAACCCAAAAGAAATTTATTCTAGAAACTCTAAAGAAATTTAATATGCAGGATTGCAAAATTTCTACCACACCGATGGAAGTTAATTTAAATCTGGAGCCTAATACGAAAGGAGGAGCAGAGAATTTGCCTTACAGAAACCTAATTGGAACACTTATGTATGTTTCAGTTGCTACCCGACCTGACGTAACGTACGCTGTAAATTATTTATCAAGATTCAATGATTGTTTTGGACCAGAGCATTTCAAATCAGCAAAGCGAATATTACGATATCTTAAAGGTACGATCGATGTTGGTTTAACATACTCCAAATCACAACAGCCATTAGAAGGTATGGCAGATTCTGACTGGGGTGCTTGCAAGTTGGACAGAAAGTTACATTTTTAAATACGCAGGAGCAGCTATCAGTTGGGCATCCAAGAAGCAAAGAAGCGTAGCATTATCAACAGCAGAATCTGAATACACAGCTTTGACAGAAGCTGCAAAAGAAGCTGTTTATCTTAGATCACTGTTCAGAGATTTGAACATTGATTTCGGACAAATAACAATTTGGAGTGATAATCAAGCTGCCATAAAATTAGGATATAACCCCATAGTATCCCCTAAGTCAAAACACATAGACCTTAAGGTTCACTACATAAGAGATTGTGTTAATCAAGGAATCCTGAATATCACTTACAAGTGTACAGAAGAAATGGAGGCTGACCTTTTGACGAAGGCATTACCAGGACCCAGATTAACAATGCTGAGAGTCAAACTAGGTCTTCTGCATTAGTGCTGTGAGGAGGAGTGTTGTAAGTCTATGGGCTATCACATCAGCAATGCCGTGTTCTAATTTGACACTTGCTTAAAATATTATTCTGACGTATGTAATATCATATCTGAATTATATATATTGTGTAAAGTATATTAGTAAAATAGTTTATTAATAATATTTATTCTTTCGTCCGTCATTCCACCCAACAAAAATAATAAAAAATTATCTTTAAAATCCCATGAACTAAAATAACATCTATTCAACTTTATGTAACATTAAAGACTGTGAAAGTTGAGTTACTGCTACTGCCATTTCCCTCATAGCAAGTGACATTTCTGTCATTGCTTCTGCCATTTCATGTGAGCCTTTGCAATATGCTTCAGCCGATTTTTCAAGTTCGGGTACATTTTTTCTTTTCTTTGGTGTCTGATATTTTGGCACTGTTCCTAGAATATCAATTTAAAAAAATAATTTAAAATAACATATTAAATATTAAATTAACCTACTTGAAACATCATTTTCCTTTGTTTCGGTTAATCCTTTCGGAACAGTCAACACTTCTGAAATTGTAATTCCAATATTATCATCATTTATATCTTGTCCCATTTCTATATTTTGAATATCCAGTGGCACTTCATTATAGGTTTGAGTTGCATCTGCATCTGGATCTAATTCTAAGGGTGCTTCTGGGCACCCAACCACATGTACCCATCCAAAAACTTTTAATAATCTATTTTCAATATCGGTAAGTTCCTCGCAAATATATCCACCACCTCCAGTTTGCCTTATTGCTTCTGTATTATTTCTCGCTTTTTTTTTGTCTTACTTTTCCACTCGTATAAAAACTACAATATATATACATATTATTACACCATAGAGTGAGTTTTAAAATTTTAAATAGTATAATAAAAATATTATTTGCTGTTTTCCATTGTTTCTTGTCCTTCCTTGCCCCTTTATCAATACCATTTAGTAAATTTGCTAACTCGTCCCACTTGCTCTCTATTTCATTAATATTATGCGGATGCATTTTACCCGTTGTTAAGACCCTATTATTTTCTAAATAATTAATTATGAGCTCCATTTGAGCTTTCGTTGTTTTCTTACTTCTTGGATTTTTATTATCCATTTCATTTAAATAAAAACACACCAAACAAGACGACTGTTGAACACTATTTTTAACAAGAGTATTTAAATGTCACATTTAACCTCAAACTCTTCTTTTTTATCACAGATCGTAGTCATTTACATTGTTGTCAGCGTTAAAACACAAAATTTTTCCGTATGCCATAACAATATTGTTATGAATGTAAATCGTAACCAACATTGCTGTTATAGCTTAAACAGAATACGAACTTATACTACCATATTGCCATTTATTCAAACATGTAACAATATAGTTACTCTAACAAGTTTCATAGCAATGTTAATCAGAATCGACCTGATTGTCTGTTGCGTTTATATCCAATATGTATTGTGCAGATAGTATAAAGCTATCTACAAGTATTGGTAACTTTTTCTTGTTCCAATATTTTAAAGTTAGGCCAAGGTTCGTTAATGAACTGATTTTATTAATAATCTTTGCCTGTTTGGCTCTTGAATTAAAAACAAATTTATCACTTAAAAATTGTCTTCTCAGATCTAGTGGAGGCTCACAGGTTCCTATTTCCAGGACGTCAATTGGAGTACTTGACAAATATCCTATACTTATCCGAAGACATTTGTTTTTCAGTTGTTCGATTTTTTTTAGATGGGTCTCTGCAGCTGTGGCGTAAAAAATTGAACCATAATCTATTATTGATCGAATCAGGCTTCTATAAAACAGCAATGTAATATTTGGATCAGAGCCCCAGTTATGTTTACTGAAGGTCTTCAATAAATTTACAGCATTTTCCGTTCTTGCTTGTACATAATGTATATGTTCTTTCCAATTTAACTTACTGTCTAAGATTACACGTAAATATTTAAAACTGGTTTTATGAGGTATCGCATATTGTGAGAAATGAATGATGTTAGGGTGGGTATACCTTTTTCTTGTATATGTTACAGCTGTAGATTTAGATTCACATATCGACATTCCATTTTTATATGACCAACTATGTATTGCTTTCATGACTGAAGAGAGTTGTGTATGACAATTTGAGATGTTTTGTGAATATAGAACGATATCATCCGCGTATTGGAGAATATTTATTTCCTTGGGTATTAATGTTTGCAAGTCGTATGTATAAATAATGTACAATAAAGGGCTTAAGATACTTCCTTGTGGGAGCCCAATCGATGTTTCTCTGGGACATGATAACTCATTGTTTATTTTTATAATTAACTTTCTATTAGAATAGAGATTAAATATGTGTTTAGATAATGTTACTGGAAGTTCTAGACAGCACATTTTTTTACATAATATTTCCAAGTTAACGTTGTCGTAGGCTCCTTTGAAATCCAAAAATAAGGCCGTAATCGATTTGTTGAAGGTAGATGCAATTTGTATGTCTGTTACCAAATTCGCTATATTCTCTTGTGTAGAGCTGCCCTTTCGATGCCCAAATTGTGATATTGGAATTAATGAGTTCTTTTCTAAATAATATTTAAGACGGTGTTTAATCAGTCTTTCATAAGTTTTAAAAACACAAGATGCGAGAGATATTGCCCTATACGATTCTGCCTTATTAGGATCTTTTCCTGGTTTGATAATAGGTATAATTAGATACCGTTTCCACATTTTTGGTATTTCAGCCTGATGACACCAAATACTATTTATAATTCTAAGAAGGCTACTCTTTGCGTTTAAATGTAAATGGCTAAGCATAGAATAGTGTATATCATCATCTCCAGGAGCAGAGTTATTGTTACTTTTCAGAACCATTTGTAATTCATTCATAGAAAATGGAAGCGATGAAAATTCGGTGGTCACAGTAGATATTACTTCCGGTATTGTGTCTAAAATGGAAGTATCAAAGTGGAGGTGCTATACTTTCGTGAAATTTTGATACAGATTTATAGGCTGCTTGTTTTGGAATTTTCTGTTTTTGAAATGGTTTACCTTCTTCCATATTTCTTTTAGGGGCATTGATCTATTGAGGCTGGAGCAATATTTTTTCCAACTTTCTCTTTTAATTGTTTCTAAGGTTTTATTTGCTATTGCATTATTTTTTTTATATTCCAGCAGATTTTGTAAATTCTTTTTCTAACTGTTACTACTTGTTGGCATACGTCATTCCACCAAGGTTTATGTTTTTGAGTGGTCTGATTTATTTTTGATTTTGGGATAGATTGGTCTGATGCATTTTCAATTTTTTCAATGAATTCTTCATATTCTAGAGTTTCTGTTCTTAGAAACTGATCTCCAGTTTGTAGATAGTAGCAGTCCCGTTTTGCTTTTTTTAAGTTCCATTTACGATTAGTGTTTGCACCAATGGATAGTTGAGTAATTGACGGTAAATGATCAGATCCGTATAAATCTTTAAGTACTGACCAGTTGAGTAGATGAACAATGTCTGAGGAACAAATAGTGAGGTCGATTGCTGAAGGTGTTTGTATAGAACTGCCAATAAAAGTTGGTGACCCATCATTTAGATAAATAAAGTTATGCTCGTCCAATGCCTTCAGCAAAACCTTTCCATTATTATCTGTAATCGGTCCACCCCATACGATGTTATGTGAATCAAAATCTCCCGTAATTATTAATGGTTTAGGATAACTTTCAAATAACTTTTCCCATTGTTTATCAGTGATTGTTGTTTTCGGTGGGATGTATACAGATACTAACGCTAATAGTAGTTTGTGCAACTAGTGTGGATATGATGGCCATATCGCACGAGGACGAAGTTTGAGCACGACGCCGTAGGCGGAGTGCCCAATCGTCCGAGAGCGATATGGACAATCCACACGAGTCGAACAGTATATTTTTTCTACGACCCACTTAAGAAAAAATCTAGAAAATAAACATTTTATTAAACTATAATATAACTTCAAATTAAAAATTTTTAATAATTTTACTATTATTATTATTTTATTATAATTTAGAAATAAAATTAAAATTAAAAAAAAAATTCCCAACGGGGAATCGAACTCTGATCTACCGCGTGAGAGGCTGGGATACTTACCACTGGACTACCGATGAATATACTAATCATCTATCTATAACGTCAAATGTATTACATAAAAACTGACGTTTGTCAGGAGTAGCCTCAAATATTCAATTTATTCTGTTTCTATACGTTATACGTCTCCTTTGTGGCAAAGCGAATATCTGGTGGAAAATTATTTATTGATTCATCACTGGAATCACTCATTTTTACTAATATTTTTCTTAAAAACTATAGAAATATTTTGACAAGTTATTTTGACGTTTCTATGAAATTGGAAAAAGATTAGTTGGCGGGTACTAAACGCAAATGCTGATTGGTGGATTTCATATACGTTCTAGGATGTATATGAAATCATATCCGTTCAGTTAACCGGAATGGCCTACATTTACATTCAGTAAATTATTGTGCAGAAAATGGATAATATACATGTGGGTGTAGAAAAATATGTTTTATTATTACATTTGATTTCTATTGCCTTTTGATTTACGTTTACTATATTATATTTATTGGTCAATTCTTTGTAAATAATATTTGTTCTAATTAAAATTGCAGTACCACCTCCTGATCTATCAGGCCTATCATCTCTCACTATATTATATCCACTAAAATTAATGTATTTATTTGATGGAAATCGTGTTTCCGAAAGGCATGCGATATCTACGTTCTGTTCATCTAGTAAATATATTATATTGTGTCTGTTTGAAATAGCTGATTTGCAATTCCACTGACACAGAGTTATATTTTTATACATTTGATTTAAATTGGTTGAAATTAAAATTAGTTTTTATCATTGCTTCAATGTCAGATTCTTGTATTTCAAAATTTTTATTTTTTATGGTATTAGCAACCGATAATATAATGTTTAATATTGTACTGAGAAAATCATTTGATTCCCTAGCATCGTCAGATTGATGAGTTTTATTATTGATGTTTGATTGATACTGATGATTTGTTAAAATTCCACCCTTTTGGGAGGGAATATTAGTAGGAGATAATATTTGATTACGTTGTTGTATGGTGGGATCCGGAGAGGTGGATCTTATTCTTTTATATCCTTGCTGAATTGTTTGTTGTGTTACCAATGATTTCTTCAGTGCCGTATTATAATTAGCTGGTATCAGTAATATAGTTGATTGAGAAGGGGGTAGAAAGTATGAGTTCTGGTATAGAGTTGACGAATTTAGTGGAGGAAAATTATGACTCGTTATATTTTGATTACTCATTGTTGTTAGGTTAGACACCGACGATGCGGGTCTTGGCGCTACTAAATCTGAATACCTTGTTTCTGGAATTTGGAGACTAGCATTTCATGTTTTTTAAAAAGATGTTTTACTTAATTTGTACAAACTCACTTTGCACGTAAGTTTAATTTATTTCAATAATATTGACTTGTATTAGAACTTGTTCACATTTTAGCCTTGAGAAAGGATTCAAATAAATCCGAAAGCTTGGAAGTAGTGAAAAAGAGTTTAATTCCTAACCAGCCCAAGTTGTGACGGAATCCCTAATATATAGACTAGATTGTTTTCTAACTAGCCGTCAAGACTACCTTTTGCTTCTATATATATATATATATATATATATATATATATATATATATATATATATATATATACATATATATATATACATATATATATATATATATATATATATATATATATATATATAATATATATATATATATATATATATATATATATATTTATAATATTTATAATAATCGCTTGATTTTTATTTCTTGGGTATGGTTAGGTATTTTAAATTTAATAAATTAAAAAGGTTTTTTCGACGTTTCGCTTTCGATTATTATAATAATGGTTAAATAATAGAAAATAATATATATATATATACATATATATTGACGGTAGATAATTCAATAGGTTTTATATATTTTAGGGATTCCGTCGCAAGGAGGGCTTAATGAAACTCTTATCTACTACCCAACGTTTCGAAAAATTTCATTTTCTTTCTCAAGACTGAAATATGAACATTTGTTTTGGATATCTTTTGTAGAATAATTTTAAAAAACTTACGTGTAAAGTGAGTTAATAATTTATGAAACTAAACTTCTTATTTAGAAAGTAAAACTTTTTTTTTGTATGTAAGAAATTTTATATCATACATTGAAGGCACTATTTTGATGTGGAATGTCAAAACTCAAGTGACATTTTTTAATATTTTTTTGGTTGAGTAATAACAGAGTTGTTTGTGACTAACTTTATAACTTAGAAGACAGTCTTGATTAATAGTACCATGACTTGTCACTTAATCATGATACTATTAAAGAAGGAAGTCATATATATATTACAGAAAAAAAAATAACTAATAGCGAATGTAATAATAGAATTTTTTATAATGTTTATTGTTATAATGTTACAAACGTAATCACACAGATAAAAGAACAAGAGACACATGTTTTTAAAAGTATTTATATAAGACTAATGTCTATGTAGCACTTTCTTCGTGAGAACGTTCACATTTCTCCTCCCTCCTTTGGATTGACCTTCTTGTACAATTTGGACTTGTTCAGGCGGTAATTTCGGTCCGAAAAGGAATTTGGAAATTCTATTTCTTTTCTTCATGAAAATGATTACTAAAAAGAATAAAACAAATATTATTAGTAAAAGTGCAGTAATGCTGAGGCCGGTTGGAATAGGCGGTAAAACTTCTGTTTCTTCTATCGGTTGTAGTTGACCATGGGTTTCGGGGATTTTCAGTTTTTCGGTGTCCAATCTATGGACGGGAATTTAATGGGAACAATATTTGGTAACGATATTTCGTGAATAGTCTTCTTGCCGTAAGTAATTCCTTCTATTGTTATTGGCTCGTCTGACATTAGGAGACTGCTAACTTCAATTTCTTGCTCTTGAATTTTTGTTGGGACGATACCTAACAAAATTGATATGCTAGTTTCTCTATAAATGTTTTCAGTTACAATGGTTTTTGTGCAATTTCGAATATTGGGTATTCGACATCGGGATTTGACAAATTTCGTACAGACTATGTATTCTGCTTCTCCTCTACATTCTTCGTACCATTTGTTCTTGGCGTAGATAGATGTGGGTGGAATAATCATAACGTGTTCATGATTAGGAATGGGGTAAATTCTATGGGTCAGAAAGGTATTGGTATGGAAAATTGGGATTTTTATTATTATGAGCATTGTGTTTAGAGTTACGCAGATCAATGTTTTAGAGGATTCTATCAGTTCGTAGGGGTGTTCGTCATTAATAAGGAGGGCGATTCTAGAATATATTTTAATAAGTTCATTTTTTAGTGTTTCAAGTTAATTTAGGGTAAATAGTTCAATATTTTAAAGATTTAAATGAGATAAGGTAATGGTTCGAATAAGTTTCATTAAGAATTCGTTAGTATTATCAAGATTTATGATTTCATTAGGAAGAATGACATATCCATCGAAATCAGCTGATAATGTATCAATAGCATCTGAGATTACAAGATTATTATTATTAATTTTGTCTAATAAGTTATTGAATCTCGTATCAAGAGATTCACCGAAGGATATTTTTTGATTATTGAATTTTCTTATTATTTCGTTTTGTTTCCATTCTATAGCGGTTATATGTGTTTTAAGTCGGTCTAGGTCAGTGTCGTCTGGATTACCAGTGACGTATTTTATTGAAATTCCTAAAAAGTTGAATAAACCTTTTTTCTGTTTACGTGTGATTTTGTGCAAATTATCTCTCGCTTCTCCAAGTGAATGAGAATATTGGGAAATTAATGTTGAAAGAGGGATATTTTTTAGGGGAATTTTCAAAAAGGTCTCAGGATTTACGGTTATTATTTCTTCTAATTTATCTAAGTCAATGTGTAAAATGTGTCGGTGATTGTGGGATATTTCTCTTGAAATTCCGATTTCTTCAGCATAGTAACCGTTATTCGGAATCTCGTGGATTTTGAGAGGATGTCCCAGGGATAGGATTGTCCTCCTGTAAAGAATTATATCCTTGAGAATTTTTATTCGTTATTTTACGTAATCATTTCACGTATTTTAAATGAGTACTAGTTTGGTTTTGTTTGTTTGTTTTACCTATAATTTTTTTTTTGTTCGAATCGGAGTATAGGGGTCCTGTAGTTTTGGTTTGTGTTTTTTCTTTGTAACGTATATGGTTTGTGTAGGATTAATTTCGGGTATAGGTTCGGCGTTTTGATTTTGTTTGTCTAATATTTTTTGCCTTTTTTCTTTTTGTTTTTGGTATAAGCTAGCTAAAAAGGGTTGCGGTGTGATTTTTTTTAACATATTCTATTTGTTTTCCTTTTTCTTCAATATCAGATGAAATTTTATTACAAAATATAGCTTTGGTAGTTGAATCAATATTTTCCCTAAAAAAATTGCAAATAAAAGGTCTAAAATCATGAGGTGATTTTATTGCGAATTTTTGGCTTGGTTTTAAAATTTGTTTGAAGGCATCTGTAATTTCCGATTTCCAATTATCTGTAACTGTTATAACGTACCTATGTTTATTAAATATTTTTTTGTAATTTATTTCATAAATTTGAGATTCTGGTGTTATAATTATTTGATTATTGGATAAATTAATTGGTTCTTCTGAAATTTGAATTCCGGTAATTGGGTGTTCAATGTCAGAATGTTGTGTATTATCAGTAGTTGTTATTCTGTCAAATTCGTCTAAAAATTTGTCTACGTCAAAATCAGTTTCATCTGGGGGTTCTGCTTGGTTTGAACTGATTGTGTCTAATGCTCTAATTTGTATGCGAGAAAGGGCGTCAGCTACTTGATTCTCTTTACCTTTTCTGTATTTTACTCCAAAGTTATAATCTTCAAGTTTTAGCCTCCAGCGTGCTAAGCGAGAAGTTGGGTCCTTGATTTTATGAATCCACACTAGGGGGTTGTGGTCAGTTTCTACTTTAAATTTTTGGAAATATAAGTGAGGGCGAAAATGCTTACATGAATCAATTATGGCTAATAATTCTTTTTCGACTGTTGAATAATTTTGTCCAGCGGAATTCAAAGTGCGTGAGTAATACGCGATAGGGTGATTGTTTTGTGACAAAACAGAACCAATAGCAATGTTTGATGCATCGGTAGTAAGGGTAAATGTTTTTGAGAAGTCGGGGTATTGAAGGACTGGGGCGTTGCTTAATAATTGTTAACACTTTTCAAAACATTCTAAGTATTGAGGGTTATTAATATCGATTACAGCTCCTTTGCGGGTACATCTGGGAAACGGGGACGTAATTTTTGCAAAGTTTGGGATAAATCGGCGATAATAGCCAATAAGTCCTAAAAAGGATTTGATTTCTTGAATTGTTTTTGGAAGCGGAAATTTTTGAACAGCTTCTAGTTTGACAGGGTTCGGTTTTATTCCTTGAGGAGTGACGATATGACCAAGAAAGGCAACTTCTTTAGTAAGAAATTCGGATTTATTCAATTGTACTTTGAGATTTGTTTTTCGGAATACTTCAAAAATTTTGGCAATATGTACGAGCTGCTCATGTAGTGATTTGGAAAGAATAATAACGTCATCCATGTAAACAAAACGGGATTTGTAAAGGTAGGGTCTGAGGATATTATCCATAAATTTTTCGAAAGTGGAGGGAGCATTCTTTAATCCAAATGGCATTCTTAAAAATTCAAAATGACCGTGAGGAACGGAAAAAGCTGTTTTTTCTATAGACTTCTGGTGGAGTTCAATTTGATGAAATCCCTGAGCGAGATCGAGGGTTGTAAAGTAAGTAGCTCTACCTAAATTGTCAAATATTTCGTCAATTTTTGGAAGGGGATACTTGTCATCTATAGTGTTTTCATTGAGTTTACGATAATCGATCACCATGCGAAATTTCTTTTCTCCGGATGCGTCCGCTTTTTTTGGTACTATCCGAAATGGGGCAGAGTAAGGAGATATGGAGGGTCTAATTATTTTGTTTTCTAATAGTTTATTTATTTGTTTCGTAATTTCTTCCTGCATCGTTTTGCATGTCTGAAACTTCTAACGTATATTGGATGTTCGTCTCGAGTTCTAATTTCATGCTTGATGGCAGAAGTAAAACTCAAGTCCGATTTTTCATCATAAAAAATGTCGTTAATTTTTTTACAAAGATTTAAAATTTTGTGTTTTTGTTCAAAATTTAAATGTTGAGTTCTTATTAATGTCGAGTCAAAGTTCATGGGACCGTTGGAAATTCCATAATTATCAAGATTTTCAACATGTACAGTATCAAGTTGCAATGGACTTGGTAATATGATTTCGTCTACGTAGCCGTCATTGACTGTGTGAATAGATTCAGGAATTTTTATGTCATTTTTTTTAATTTCCGGTAATATTATGTCACCGTGTGAAATGACTACCGAAATTTTATCGTATCAAGTTGCAATGGACTTGGTAATATGATTTCGTCTACGTAGCCGTCATTGACTGTGTGAATAGATTCAGGAATTTTTATGTCATTTTTTTTAATTTCCGGTAATATTATGTCACCGTGTGAAATATCTACCGAAATTTTATCGTATAAAGTAGAATAAGGAATTGTAATATCGAATTTTCTTAATGTCAGCGTTTTATTTTCATAGTCAATTGAGGCATTCAAACGTTCTAAGTCAAAATTTCCGAGTAAAATATCAAAATCTTTACTCCAATCGGCTATTCGAGCATCTATTGGTTCGTTAATGCCGAATTCATAGCAGTCAGTAAAAATGGTTTTTCATATTTATGTAATGGGTTAAAATAAGTAGAAGCTTTTGGTGAAATAATACTGTCTGATCCTCCTGAATCAATAAGTACTTTTAAACCAGTTTTTGGCATAATAAAATAGGGTAATTGGGGGCAGTTTTTAATATTATTTAAACTTATAGAGGAGGTGGATCGTTGGTTGAACCTATCTGAAAATCCAGACAATCTATCTTCTTAATTTTCAAAATTAATGGCATAAATGAAACTAACTGTTTCTAATTAATTCCACTATTTAATGAAAAAAAATTAATAAATAAATAAATAGTGAAATTAATTAGAAACAGTTAGTTTCATTTATAACATTAATATGAGTAGATTCCACAAAGTAAGGGTCCAAACAGTAAATTCAATTTTCAAAATCATTCATAGGAAATTCGGGTTGTTGTTCAGTGCTAGTACTTACATTAAAATGGTGAGTCCTTCTGGTAGAAGTACTCATAGGTTCATTTGTACATCACTCATCGGAGAATCGTACGAGTTGATTTGGGGATTCGTGGAGTTTCTATGAAGTGGAGAGCGATTAACAGATTGAAAATTATTAGGTTGAAAATTATTTTTAGGAACATTTGTATTGTTTCTAGGAAGATTTGTGTTATTTCTAGAAAAAAATGGAATTATTTGAAGGAGCATTTCGGAATGAATCGAAATTCGGTTGAGGATGACTGTTGAAATTTTGTTGAGTATTATTGCGTGAATAGTTAGGTCTCAAATTTGGTGGTGGAGCATAATTATTAGGCTTGTTCGTAGGCGAAAAATGTTTTTCATTTTGTTGACCTTCTAAAAAGTTCATGCACTGCTGTTGGTTTTTGTGGTTATCGTAAGCAATACATTTTTGAAGTGCTTCTTCTAAGGAAGCTATTTGGAAGTGCGATAGATATTCACAATATGGTTCGTTAATTCCTGTGCAAAAGGTTTTCAATGCAATATTTTTGAAATAGGGGGTTTCAAAATTAACAGTCTGTTCATTGTCATTTAATGTAATGAGCTGTAATAAATCTTTTAAATTATTGAATCATATTGTGATATTGGTCATAGTTTTCGTTAGTTTTGTGAACAGTCGTAGACAGTTGTGTCACTAGTATGTCTTCAGATCGTCTGTCACTGTATTTAGAAAGTAAAGCGGGTCTTATGTCAGACCAACTAGTTTTATTCGAGTAGTTTAGGAAATTTCTGGGTTCACCTTTGATGCGAGAAACAACGTTTGCATTTAAAATGAATTCTTGGGGTGCAGTTAAAGTTTGATTCATGAAAAACGCGATTAAATTATCAACAGATTTAATGAAAGTGGAAATATTATCGTCTTCTTTGGAACATTCTGGGAGAGTTGCACAAAGGCTAGCAATATCACTATTAGTTACAGGCATTTCTTTACAATTAATGTTTCGAGATTCTTCAGAAAATGATTCTTCGGTTAATTTTTGAAAAAATCGAGTACTATTTGTATTTTTAGAAGTGTCAATACTGTTTAAACTAATATCAGCTAATAATAAATGTAAATTTTCGTCAGTAATGTCGTTAAAAATGCTCATGAATAAAAGGAGAACTTAGGATAAGTACTTACAATAGGATGAACACGAATGTTGCCCTCTGCATGCGACTTTTCATTGAGTTCGACGAATCTTTTTTAAACAACTGAAGTTGACCAGGACACGTAGGGGTTTATGTACGAATATCCTGTTCGGGAAGCGCCAGAAATGTTATACACACGAAAATGTTACTTTTAAAAAAGCCTTAATTTCAGAAAAAATAACTATTAGCGAATGTAATAATAGAATTTTTTATAATGTTTATTGTTATAATGTTACAAACGTTATCACACAGATAAAAGAACAACACATGTTTTTAAAAGTATTTATATAAGAATAATGTCTATGTAGCACTTTCTTCGTGTGAACGTTCACATTTCTATATATATATATATAATAAATATATAATCGCTTGATTTTTATTTCTTGGGTATGGTTAGGTTTTTTATATTTAATAAATTAAAAATGTTTTTTCGACGTTTCGCTTTCGTTTGGAAATAGTTCGTTGCCGATACTAGTTAGGTCAAACTTTTATTGTGGGGGATGCGGCAATGTGAAAAAGTGAACTCTTTTTAGTTTGTTCTAAGCTTTCGGTAATTTATTAAAACCATTGTCAAAGAACTACAAAAGATAGGTACATTTATAGATATTTTAAAATAAAAATAAATTAGTTTAAAAGTAAAAAACATCAATTACTTACAACTAAGTGAGGTTATTCAGAATATCTATAAATCTGTATAAAATGGAGAAAAAACATGTTATATAATTTCCTTTTTCAAAGAAATTGAATGAAAAATAAAACTTTCAAAATTGACATTACGACATCGATGTTAATTTTTAGTAGTCATAGAAATGTCTTTAAGTATGTTTAGTATATTAGCAAGTGAAATAATAGTTGGTAAGTTAATTAAAAGTATCAGAATTCTCATTTTCAATATTTGAATTTTTTGTTTGTTTGTCAAAAGGTAATAAATAGCTATAAATTGCACTAAGTTTTTGAATATATGTTCTTTTATTTAAGCAATTATCTTCTTGAGATATGAATGCCATTTCCAGGAAAATCCTTTTAGAGTATTTGTTTTCTTTATGTAAAATTTCAAAGTTTTTATAATCTATTGTATGATTTGTAGAGAAAACATGTTCAGCTAATGCTGATCTTTCTGGATATAATCTTGCATCACTCTTATGTAGAGCTATACGTTTAGTTATTTTTTGTGATGTTTCACCTACATATACATATTTACATGTGGAGAAATTCAATTTATATATTACATTAGAAAGATCAGTAAGAGGATCAATTTCTTTCAACTTACTATAAACACAATTAAGTGAGAGAACATTTTTATTCGCAAGTTTTATATTAGTTACTTCTTTTAATATTTTGGAAATTTTAGGTGTAAGCTCTCTAAAGTAAGGTAAATATGCAAAAAAGATGTTAGTTGTAGTTGTGTTCGTTACATTTTCTGTTTTTCTGTGTTAGCAATAACTAAATTTGGTTCAATTGCAGTCTGTATGGGATGAGGGGTGTTAAACAGAATTTTTCTTACTAATGTTTTAGGATAACCATTATTAATAAATAGGTTAGATAGTATATGTAAGTTTTTATCATGCATCGTACAATCTGAGATAATAAGTACTCTATTTTTCATTTGTTTTATCAAATTTATTTTTGATGAAAATTTATGGTATGAAAAATAGTTGATATATCTACCAGAACTACAGGGTTTTCGATACCAGTCAACTGTAATAGTATCATTTTTTCTTATAAGTCTGGTATCTAAGAAAGGAACGGATTGTTCTGTATCTTCTGTTTCAATGGTAAACTGAATGTGAGGGTCATAACTATTGAATGTTTCTAATATCTCATTGATGCCTATGACAGGTAGTGCTACGATAATATCGTCTACATATTTTTTTATAAAATGAAGATTGAAAGAAAGTACAGGAACAACAATGTCTAACAAGTCATCCATAAAATATGCAGCTAATATGGGAGATATATTTGCTCCCATTGGGGTACCAAAAGTTTGTTTATAAAAGTTTTTATTAAATGTGAAAAAAGTATTATTAAACAAATAAGTGATAATTTCTAAAAAAGTATTTTTGTTTATATTACAATGTGAACGAATAGAATCCCAATGTTTATGTTTTTTACTTTTAAACTAATTTATTTTTATTTTAAAATATCTATAAATGTACCTATCTTTTGTAGTTCTTTGACAATGGTTTTAATAAATTACCGAAAGCTTAGAACAAACTAAAAAGAGTTCACTTTTTCACATTGCCGCATCCCCCACAATAAAAGTTTGACATATAAATACATATATATATATATATAAATATATATATATACATATATATATACATATATATATATATATATATATATATATATATATATATATTGAAATGATGTCATGGATTTTGAAACTAAGCTAACTTAACTCAGGATGTTGTATAAACAAAGGAATTCATATTGAAAACTTAGCTGTACACCTACTTGTTAAGTATTATAAGATACCCAGTTGTATCATCAATTGAATCATAAGAAAGGTTCAAAATAATATTTACTTACATTAAACATTGATGTAATGTAAACAAATTCACTTAATATAGTGTAACTTCCGTCATCATAGCGACATGCCATATTCATGTTTGGGATTGATTTGTAGTTGGTGTCTGAAAAGAAAACAATGTTATTATTGTGATTAGTAATTAATTATTATTGGAAGACTTGGATTTGATATATGTTTTAACCTATATATAATTGAATGTCAATAAGACATGAACGTCAAATTTATTTATTGACACATCGATATCGATGTTGAACACAGAATTCCGAATGATAGAAAGTAGGACCATAGAAATAAACATAGACGTGTCATTTGTTAGTAAAAACTTGATGAGCATTTTTAAAATTGCGAAATTAGAATTATTATGAATTAATATTTAGGAAGTAGATATTTAGAAATAAAAAAAAATAATAAAGTAGATTAATTACATATATGGTATTTAGTTATTTAGATTATACATTTTGTAAATAGTGTTTGAAATTATACCTTTTGAAAAGACTATAAATAAGAAAAAGGTATCAATAGTGTTAAAATTATTAATTATGGAATTTAGAACATTTATTCACATGACAATAGACTATTATAAAAATAAATAGTGTATTTAGTAACATGTGGATATCCAAGGAGAAAAAGTTTGTTTAAAAAACAAAAGAGGGTTGAGACGAGAGAAGTAAAAAGAAAAGTCAAAAAAAGGAAAGGTTTAGCAAATTTTGAAAAAATAATGGTTAAAATTTGAGAATTTAGTTAAAATAATTCATTAAATCTATAAAACAACTATAATCCAGAGAGAGAACAAGTTTCACGCTCCAGAAAATAGTGCCAACGGAAGAAAAAGTAGATAATTGACTTCATAGCAGTGTACAGGGAAAACGAGAAAGCCATTATTTTGAATTTCAACAAATTCATTGATCCAGGTCAGTGGAATTCTTTCTTTGGTACCAAAGCAATAACATTGAATAAAAATGATCATTCTTTCTAATTAAAATCTATAAAAAATAAAAGGCCACAATAATTTGAAAGAGTAAAATTACAATTTACAAGCATTTATCACAATTAAATTAATTAATAAGAATTTTTGCTTACCTATTTAAAAAAGTACTAGGATCCTTTAGTTTAGAATTAATTAAGAAACATTTTCTAATTGTTATCATCATGAATCCATATATTATGTAATTTATTGTAGAGTTTATACGTTTTAATAGTTCTTAAATAATTGTTATTAACTTGAATCCATATATGTAATTTAATGAGTTTATGCATTCATTTCAATGGTTCTTATCATTAAATCATTATTGTTATTTTGAATTCATACTTATAAGTAATTTGTCGAATCTATTCATTTATATTTCTTGTGATTAAATAATTTAAATATCGTATACAATATTTATTCTCACTTACACATTAACAAAATTTCTAACTGAATTGTTGATCTTTTTTTTTTTTTTTTTTTTTTCGGGCCGAGATGGGAAACTCATGTTCGAATGGGTCCAGGACCCAAACAGTGTTGGACTCATCCCCAAGGAGATGCCTACCAACCAAACCCACCTCAAACTCGCCGTTACCCCCGCCTCGGAATCACTACCCTAGCATACTTCGAGACAGGCGGCGGTCCCTCGCACACTCTCCGCTCACACTGTCATCTTCTCCCTCCTAGCACTCCTGCCTCTCATGCCATATCGAGTCCTTCTCTCCCCCTTACCATGCTCTCTACTACTCCACTCACCTCCATCCATTCCTCCTCCCCCCTCAACATTATCTCCACCATGTTTTCCCAGTACACCGCCTCCCCTAGTTTCCTCTCCAACTTCTTCAGCACTTCCTCGTTCCTCCAGCATCTAAACACATGCCCCACATCATCCTCCACTTCACACCTCTCGCACACACCAGTCTCTCGTTTCCCAATCTTGTGGAGGTACCCTACTCTCGACCCATGTCCAGTGAGCACTTGTGTCAAGAAGTAGTTCACCTCCCCGAATTTCCGGTCCATCCAATCTCTCCTATTCCCAATCGCTCCTTTTAGCGCGCCCTCATACTCCTCCCACCTTCTCTCCATTTCCTCCTCCATCCATTCCCGTACTTCTTCATTGGTCGCACCCCTCCAGCGTTTGCTCCTAGCTCTAGCCAACACGTCCATTGGGTAGGACCTTGCCAGCACCGCTGCTGCCAGTCCACCCACTGTCCTGTACCCCTGCACCACCCTCAGCAGTATCCCTCTCTGCACCCGCAGAAGTGGCCTAACCCTCGCATTCACCCCCGCTCTTTCACCCCACACCTCCGCACCGTACAGCATACTCTGCTCTACCGTCCTACCAATTACCCTCCTCTTCCACTCTCCCGGCCCTTTCACATTACACATCAATCTCCCCAGCCATGCTGCCCTCACTTTACCCTTCTCTGCCGCCTTTACCATATGTGTTTTGAAGGATAATTGGCTATCCAACCACACCCCTAGGTATTTCACAGACTCCTCCATGCGAATTATCCTTCCCTTAACCATCACCCCCACGTCCCTTGCCCTGCTCCGTCCCTTCACTAGCAACCCCACCGTCTTCTCTTCCGCCACTTCCAGTCCGCACCGCTCTATCTTCTCCACAATCTTCCTGCACATTCTCTCCGCCTTTCTTTCTATCTCCGCCTCTCCCTTTGCCGTACATACCAGACACACATCATCCGCATACACCGTAATCTCACATCCCTCTTCACATACTATCCCACAAACCTCATCAAACACACACTTCCAGAGCGTCGGTCCAAGAACCGAGCCCTGAGGCACTCCAGCCTCCATCTCATATCTCCTCCCTCTGGAGTCTACAATCACACGCCCCGTCAGGTAGTCCTCCACCAGGTTAACCAACCCCTGCTCCACTCCAAGCCTCAGCAACGCGCTCAACACTGCCCGTTTGCTGACACTGTTGAACGCGTTCCCGACGTCGAAGAACACGAGTAGGGCCAATTTCTTCTTCCTCCAGCTGCCCTCCCTAGCTCTTTCCACCAAACCCATCACCTTGCTCAGTGCCGAGATGCAAGATTTCCCCTTCGTGAACCCATGCTGGTTTACCCTAAAACCCCCATTCCTACCAACTTCCTCCTCAATCCTATCCCTTATTATCCCCTCCATCAATTTACCCATACCACACAGCAGGCTGATAGGCCTATAGTCCCCAGCCCGCTTCCCCTCTCTACCCGCCTTCTTCATCAGTATCACCCTGGCTACCTTCCATCCTTCCGGGAACTCCTCCTCCCTCAGCACCCTGTTGAATAGTTCCCAGAAGTACTCCCTATTGTCATCCAACAGCCTCTTCACCATATCACCCCTCAGGCCATCTATCCCTGGGGCTTTTCTCACTTTAATATTTCTCCCCCAATCTTCTACCTCCCACTTCTCTACCGGCCTTATCCCCCTCATTTTCACTACCCCCCTTGTATCTTGGATTTCCTGAATTCTGCCACCCACTCCTCCTTCTCCCCCTTTGAACAATTTCTCTATGATCTCCTTCTCCCAATCCTCCTCCAGAACCTCGTTTCTATTTCCACCCATCCTCTTCATCGCTATCTCATACGCCTTTCCCCATGGATTGTTTTCCAATTCCCCCAGTAACTCTTCCCACTTCCCTCTTTTTTCCCTCTCCACTCTACGCTCCAGTTCCTTCTTCTTCTCTTTATATCTCCCTCTTCCCTCTATCCTTCCTCTTCCTCTCAGCATCCGTCTTCGTTCTTTCTTACACTCCCTCCACAGCTCCTCAACTGAATTGTTGATCTGACACTTACAAAGTCACGTCAACTTTGCAGCTGTTGTGTGTACAAGCAGATTGTAAATGTCAGTGGCGTAACATAATTTTATAAAATAAATTTGAATACGGTAAAACAAACATTAATTCTAAAACAGATAAATATTATTTGGAACCATTTATTAAAACATACAGCACAGTATCAGATAATTTCTCATATACAATCATCGCCTGAACCCAAAGAGAAAAAGAGTTTTTTCATGCCCCGGCATGAGTATTGAGCAAGTTGAAGGTAAGTTGATCAAGGTATAAATATAAAATAATATTAAACTCAAAATCAATTGAAATAAAAATAAATAATTACAATATATATATATATATATATATATATATATACAAGGACAGGAATATTGGGGAAGCGGCAAAATTGTAAAATGAGTACTCTTTACACTATTTTCCAAGCTTTCGGAATATCTTTATTTCCATTCTCAAAGACAGCATTCGAGATTGTATTACAAGTTGTTTCAAATGGTAAATACATCTAATAATAATTTTGATTTGAATTTTTTAAAAAGTAAATGTCAAAATGATGTCAAACAAAATCGTTTGCTTATAGAATATAATATAATATTCCTGTCCTTGTACATTATTATTCGGCAAATATCTACTATAACTTTATATATATATATATATATATATATATATATATATATATATATATATATATATATATATATATATAATAGGTTTTATATATCTTAGGGATTCCGTCGTAAGGAGGGCTGAATTAAACTCTAATTTACTACCCAACGTTTCGAAAATTTTTATTTTCTTTTTCAAGGCTGAAATATGAACATTTTTTTGGTAGGTATATCTTTTGTAGAATAATTTTTTAAAAACTTACGTGTAAAGTGAGTCAATAATTTACAAAACTAAACTTCTTATTCAGCAAGTAAAACATTCTTTGTATGTAAGAAATTTCATATAATACATTGAAGGCACTATTTTGATGTGGAATGTCAAAACTCAAGTGACATTTTTTAATATTTTTCAAGATTGAGTAATAACAGAGTTGTTGTGACTAACTTAATAACTTAGAAGACAGTCTTCTCTCTTTTTTTTTAGTGAGGTAATTAGTGAGAGTAAATTGTCTCACAACTGTGTCTTTTTAACAATTGCGAATAGATAATATATATATGACTTCCTTCTTTAATAGGATCATGATTAAGTGACAAGTCATGGTACTATTAATCAAGACTGTCTTCTAAGTTATTAAGTTAGTCACAACAACTCTGTTATTACTCAATCTTGAAAAATATTAAAAAATGTCACTTGAGTTTTGACATTCCACATCAAAATAGTGCCTTCAATGTATTATATGAAATTTCTTACATACAAAGAATGTTTTACTTGCTGAATAAGAAGTTTAGTTTTGTAAATTATTGACTCACTTTACACGTAAGTTTTTAAAAAATTATTCTACAAAAGATATACCTACCAAAAAAATGTTCATATTTCAGCCTTGAAAAAGAAAATAAAATTTTTCGAAACGTTGGGTAGTAAATAAGAGTTTAATTCAGCCCTCCTTACGACGGAATCCCTAAGATATATAAAACCTATTGAATTATCTACCGTCAAGAATTCCCTTTTGTTTATATATATATATATATATATATATATATATATATATATTTATCTTTACGCCTTTGTGCGTCCGTACATTGTCCTTTTACATTTAATCGTGCGTCCGATGGTAGTTGTGCGTCCGATATACGGACGCACAAATATTTTTCAATTTAAACTACTTTTTCGATAGTTTTACATCATAACAAGCATTCTTGCAAATTTTTTGGTGGACCTCAAAATACGACAAAATGAGTGGAGTATATAATATGTGAGTTCCATAAATTTCCGCACTGGCGCACTTGTATATACACGATGTGAATATACTAAAGTGTTTTTTAGCCAAACCAAGCGACTTGTGCGTCCGCTGGTGGCAACACCGCAATTTTAAGAATTAAGTGACTATATTTCTGAATATTTCTTCGGTGGTAGTTTCATAGGAAACTTTTATAAACTTACATAATTTACTAGGACTCTGGGCCCATAGCAGCATAATTACATAATTTTGTTTTCTTGTTGATTGACGCAGTTTAATTCAGCTTATGTCGCTGGGAAGACAAAACACTGCAAATTTTACGATCCATAAAAGATAAAACGTTAATGTAAGTGAACTAATAACAATACAATGAATTAGTAACTAATGTCAAATATATAAAAATTTTACAGGTCACTATAGTGAAAAAAAATTCATTCTGATCTTTGATTTCAACACTAAGCGCTTACCCAATAATTCTCAAAATATACAGGAAGTGTCATTTGAAATTTTAAAGTTGAGACACGTGATAAAAAATTACGTCATTAAATTGAATATGTTTTTCGTGGTTGTATGGCTGGTCTAATTTTTCACCAACCCGCAGAGTCTGATTTTATTATTTCAGAGATCAGGATGCATGAACTTCGTGACCAGTGATTTTAAGGAAGCAATCGTTCAAATTAGACACCATGTATTACATCATTTTTTAATTGGTTATTTTTGTATAATTTAAAATTTTTAAATTGTACAGGTTGTATCTTTAAACGTTCGACAGTAACTGAAAACGTTGTAAACGCTATGGTCGGTACTTTATAGCCCCTCTCACCTCTTATGGCTCCTCAAAGTTTCAAGAAAGTATCTTTTACCGGAGATATAAACGGATTATCTTTCTGAATTAGACATGTTTTGTTGACGCCGCAACTTATAATTTTAACAAACATACATTTTCCCTTGAAATAGTTATTTTCCTTGTAACGGTTGAATTTGTCACTACGTCTATTGTATATATTAAGTATTTGTATATAGTAATTACCTGACCGATATTGTCTTTATGTTTCTAATATCATTTGATCACTACGAAAGAACTTCAGTAGTTAAATAGTTTCTGTCAGCCCAGAGTTTTAGGGACTACTCTGCCATCATCCTTCCGGTGAAGTGGTGCAGGCTGTAACCATACCTGTCTTCACATCTTGACAACAATTTTATATTTTGTCGCTAGGTAAGGTAAATAATAAAACTAGCGCCTACTTGGTAAATGTCCGTATAGATATATTCATGTTAGTTGTTTCTTCTTGTTCATTATATTATAATTCATAATTAAGGGTAGTAAGGGGTTTTCTCTCTTGTGGATTTTACTTTAGTTTTTAGTTACCGTGGGACTACTGATTTTGTTTCTGGCTTTGATTATATCACCTTTGGGGTGTAGCCACAGTAGTCCAAATACTTTGTCCGCTTCAGCTTGATAAACGCTAAAGTTTATTAGGGTTCAGTTATAAATTATTACTGACTGCTTGACTTGAAGTCTAAAACATTTAAAGTAGTAATTAGGTTTGTTACAAGTTACTGATCTATATAGACATACTTTACATTTGAGTTAAAGGTATATTTTCTTCATTTATCTACCATATTTTGGCTTAAGCAAATACATACTAGTTAGAAATCTTCTATGTAAGATGGCATTCGAATATTTTCGGAACATCTACTTATAATCTATATTAGCTGTTATCGCCATGTGTTTTGTATGTTAAATCTGAGTGTTTGATCTTGCTTTATTTACGTTGGTTTGGTATTGTGGTACTATGTTTACTCGAATTTATTAGAATAAGTTTTAATACATTGACTTTATCATTTATCTCCAATGTTTACAAGTGTTTATTTGTAGGATGACATTGACATTTGGACCGTGACAGCTGTGTCTTTGGATAAAAGCGTTCGTTCGTCATGACTTACATAGAAGTGTAGCACTTCATGACTTGATCTGTGCGGAACACGCTCGGTGTAGTGAGCAGTGTAGTTCGGATGTATGTTTCGGCTAGGTTTCTCTGTGGTAGTATTCTGTATTGAAGTTGAAGATGTGTCACTCACTTCTTCTTTCCGGTGTGTGCTCCTACTTGATCTTGATAGTTGGTTTCCAAAAGTGCATGGAACTTGAATCTGAATTTTATTAATGACTGGGTAGTCATCTCCTGCTGGGATTTATAGGTTCTCGTTCTGAATGAGTTGTGGAATATACGGCTAGTATTTTGGTTCTACGGGAGTTCGTATTGTTGAAGAATTCCGTCCTGTTCTGGAAGCCGTTTTCACAAACCCTTATAGGGGATATATTGCACTAAAACGATTGTAAGAATTTTCTCTACTTACTGTTTTCGCATCACTATGTATTTATCACTATTTAAAGGAAATCGCCAACGTTGAAGTTTTGAAATTGGAGGTGTGCCACCTGTTGTTGGTTCGTTATTTGTTGGTAGCCATCCAGTAAGGAATATTTTGAGTATTGGACCCTTTTTGGAAAAGGTATGTCTCATAGATTTGTAGTTTTTGTAGATAAAACAGTTGGTGGTAAAATACTACCTGTTGATTGTAAATTTTTGATTAAGACAGTCTATTCTGTTACCCTGTGTATATTTTGTTTTCTTTGTCCGCTCTAGTCTAACGAATACTATAATTCGTGGGTGGTTCTCCAAACTTACCCTGGTTACGACCAAAAACAGTTTATTTTAGATGCTTATCGCATTCTTATTATTTGATTTAAATTCAGTGTAGTATACTGTTACTGACACTGTTGATTGTAAGTAGACCTTATGACTACTTTGTGGGTTTGATTAAGTTAATTTGGGGTTAATTTTGATTTGTACGTTACTTCTGGCATAGGCCGAGACAAGCTTAACTTGTCGAGGTGTTTGATTGGTTCCTGTATAGGCTCAGTTTTTAGCTGATACCTGTTTTAATTTTTAAGGGTTCACCGGTGGGGTCAGGGTATACTTACCACCCTCAAGATACACACTTCACCTGTGGGGCCAGATTATACACACTTCACGTGTGGGGCCAGATACACACTTCGGGATGTTTGGAGTTTACCTGGTAGATCGATGGTGATGTCTTCTGCAGTTTGCTGCTACTCTTCAACAACTTCTTGAAGAAGACCACATTGAGGGTAACCTGGTATCGGGGGTTTTTCTGGTTTATTTACTTATTTTTACTTTAGGCTTCACGCCAATATGTATATACATTAGCTAGGTAGGTCCTACTGATTTATTTTATTATGCAATTGTAATGGTGGAAATTAATATTTTGCGGTGAATTTTCACAATTTAATTTTCATAATTTTATCCACTTGCGCATGCGTCTCTGCCTTGGTACCAACGCCTTGACTACGGTGTCGCCTTATATGGAATTGTTTTTTTTATAAACTTTACACTACTTTTCAGGTAACATATAATTGAAAGTTTGTATTGAATCTGTATTGGTACACTCGAACAGCCATATTAATTTCCCACTACGTAAGGTCAATTAACTGGGATATGTTGGAATTTAATTGTTAATCATTTGGTTTTTTTTTTATGTGTAACAGAGGTTTTCACTATTTTCTTTAAGTGGGGGGGGGCATTTACTAGGGTTCACATTAGCTATTAATTGTAAAATATCCCTTAAGGATATTAGGTATTTTATTTTAGTTATTATAAGGAACATAAGCTGAGGTTTGCCTTTTATTTTCATCCCTTGTTTTACTGGGTTATCGGGGGAAATTCGTCGTGCTAGGCCAAAGTGGAAAACTCAGTTGGCGCCCACACAAGTTGTCTACTATTTTGTCCGGAAAATCAATAAGAGGGATCCACCCCTACCTCCGTTCTGAGCGACGTCGAAGGCCTAAGGTTGTCACCGGAGCAACCGAAACTTATGTAACCAAGCAGACAAATTGATTCACAATCTTGCACTTTTTTTTTAGTTAATTAAATTTTATGACTTTATTCTTATTTGGGCTTGAGCTCAAATTTTTAAGGTTACATCCTAACGCTTAACGCATATGTTTGAAACAACATTTTTTCTACGAGCGGACGGATACAAACTAACACGTTTATTAGTTACCGTCTGGTTATTGATGTAATCAATAATAGTTATTAACTAAATCAAATTATTAGTTATTAACTTAATTAAATTTCAATGAAACGAGAAAAATAATTATAAAAGACAATAAATGATACCTTGCGTGCGGCAAAGTAGAATCGTGCGCCATAGTATACTCTTACGCGCGCTAGTAGAAAAAAATATTGGAATTTAAAAAGATTATGTAAATTGAAGTATATCCTGTACAATATCCGTTATACGTAACCAAACACAAACTTCACTTCTTCGTCATATTTGCACCACGTTACCAAATAGATAAAATAATCATAATGTAATAATGTAATATTTAAGTGAGAAACTAATTATCTATTAGAATTTCCATTTTTCACCTAGTAGGGGTAATATTATCGTGTTACCGTGAGATTACTAGTAACGTACATTGGGTTTTGTAGTGAATATATTTTTGTGTGAAATTGGAGTGTACTTAATTAATTAGTTTATTGAGAGGAAATTTACATATTGTTGAAAGATTGGTCCTCGGTGAAAGCAGATGCAAATTGTATACAGGGTAATTCATTAGTACCATAAAGTCCAATATATTGTAAATCCTCGAAGATTTTCGAATAAAAGTTTGACCGGTGCTCTCCACCCTGAAGGTTCATATTTTAAAATTGGTTTCAATTGTACAGTGTGTTCCAGAACGCCGTGCCAGATGAAAGCTACAGTTTTTTAAATGGGACACCCTGTATTCTACTTCTAATTTGAACTCTGCTTGATTTCTCTAATGCAATGATATAAGGTTGTACTTGCACTTGTTCCTGAAAATCGTAATGAGTTCAATGCCTATGTATACTTTAAACTGCTCATTTTGAAATTAATCAGTTACAGCCATACGTCTTTGATTTTCTTCTATAGTTTATTCCAACAAGTACATAAAGTATTGGAATTTAATAATCCCCTAACTAACAGGCGTTTATCGGAGTTTTTCTCAAAATTGACGAAATATGTTAGTTATATAAGCAGAAAGTTACTGGTCGTTATCGTTATCAGTGTCACTTGAACTTGATTCACTATCACTTGAGTTAGAACTATCTACATTAATAATTAAAGGATTTACTTTCACACTTTTAATAACATTATGATCCATATTCCACATCATTTTCAATTTTTTCAACGTGACTTAATAGTAATTTCTTTACATATTCTAATTTGTGTGTAATATTGTTTCTCGCACCGAACTGTTTAATTTCTGCCCAAACCAACTCTATTGGGTTTAACTCGCAGTGGTGAGGGGGGAGCCGTAAAACACTGACAAGTCCATCTATCACATATTTTTTATATTTTCACTTATGTTGCTTAGCAATCTCATAGAGACAGGCTTTGGTAACGCTGTTATTAAATGATATACCTTTATTTTGTCGCCATTTCATTAATTCAGCGTTTCTCCATGAGCAGGTTGGTCATTTTTCTTGCAGGGCACTATTATCAAGAGCTATGAGTGATGGTGGTATATTTTCCAAAAACGACTTAAACCAATTTTAACATTTGTGCGTTCATATCTTTATGATAGTCGCCGTCAGTTTTAAAGTAAATAGTAAAAAACCATTTTCAGTAAAACCAGATGCGGAACCAATATGTCCAATAATCAAACAGCGACCACAAGGACCTACAATGCCGGTTGACCATTATCCATAAACGCCTGTTTACCGCTGTTAATATTAGAATCCTGCCAAATCTTAGAAGGGGTATGTCCATCGTTAACCCAAGTTTCATCAAGATAAAAAATGTTTTTCCTCAACGTCTTGTTGCCATTATCTCGCGAAGATAATCTGTTTATACGTTTTCCAGTAAGACAACTATTCCTACTCCGTTGCTTACACTTAAAACCTATTTTATGCAAATGCAACAAAACGTTGTTTTACTTATAAGCGACAAATTCGCATCAGTTTTTAATAATTGGAATATTTTATTTAATGTTAGTACTTCATTTTTCATATAAAATGAATGGATGTATCTTCTGATTGCGTCGTTTATGAATTCATTGGTTTTCTTTACTTTTCGTCCTGGTTTCTCCTTAGGTTCGCTTAAAACCTGATTTGTTTTTTCTTCACATATTACTTTGTAAATAGTCGATATCCCCACTCCAGTAATTTGTGCACATTTTTCTATAGTGCTGTCAACACTGTTTTGCAAACAGTAAGCATTAGAAGAAGGTGTGTTTAAGAACATGCGATTTTCTTTCTGTATATACCGTTATACGTTTAAAATCATCGTTTGTTCGTTCAGTCCTAATGGTCCAAAATTTTACAAATAGGTACAACCCTTCTCAAAGACGGTTATTACAAAACTAAAACCATAATTAAAACTAATATGAAAATCTATAGGTCATAATGACGAAATTGTACAGGGTTATTCATTATAAATTACCCACCCCCTATCATCGTTATTATTGCTTTGAGAAAAAAAAGTCTTATATAAAATTTTTTTGATTACAAAAGTTCAGTAGCGTGCAAATTCAAGAGGATACAAGAAATAATAGTTTTTTTTAATGGGATACCCTGTATATTTTTACATTTTTGGAATGTTATTTTTTTTTTCTGATTTCAAAAATATATAATATGTTACCCCTACCTTGTACCGTTTTTGAGTTATTAAATGTCGAAAATCTTGGTTTTAGTAGTTAGGTAGTGTAAATATGAAAAAGATAACATTATTAAAGTAAGCTATGAAAATGACAAAATATATATACAAAATAGAAAACAAAGATTCATTTAAAAGAATTTATAAATAAATAATTTATAGAAGATGTTCGATGTGTCCACCATTATTGTCAATGCATAATTGATAACGCCTTCTTATATTTAAAATAACATTGCAGATGACTTCATTATTTCCATTTAGTTTGTTAATTTCAAGTTGAATGCTTTCTTTAATCACCTGTATAATATTATTATTAACAATATCTTTTAGAAATATCCAAAGAAATGGGAATTTTTTGCGGAAGTGCACCATCCTGCATCCAAATCATATCGACAATTATTGGGATAAGTATTTCCAATTAGGTAACTCCAGTTAAGGTATAATCATAATATATAGTCCCAACAATTTTATTTCTAAAAATTCCACACCAAACGCCAACAGTTTTTCTTCCTGATTTTTGTATTTGTTTCACTAATATTTTTCTGTTATGCTTATTTTCCCACGACCTTCGATTTTCCTGTTGAAAACTCCTGCCGCAGAAAAAGTTGATTCATCAGTCCATAATATTTTTGTAAAGTACTCGGGATCTTCATCCAACTTTTGAATCATCTGGCGGCAAAAGTCAAGCCTTTTCCTTTTATGAGCCTCTGTTAAAACTTGTACCGCTAAAATTTTATAGGGTTTATAGTTGTTATTTTTTAAAGTACGTTGAATTTTAGAATAACTCTTACCTAATTGATTAACCGCAGTATATATACTACATTGAGAATTTTCTAAAAAAGAATAGAATGTTTCAAAAAAGTCTACTCGGGGCAAATACTTATAATGGAAGAGTTTGCCTTCGAAATGAAGCAATATATCTAGCTGTTCTTCCTGGTTTGTTACCATTTAGTAAACATTCTTAAAAGTATTTTCTGATGGTGTTGGACGATTGGGATACAACACCCTATATGCTCTTCGTGCTGCACGCTTATTTTTGTTATTTTCTATAAAACATGTAGAAATTTGGATTTTTTCTTCCTTACTGTAAACCATTTTAATAACTTTATCAGAAAAATGCCAATTATCAAACATATTAGTTGTCATTTTCATAGCTTACTTTAATAATGTTATCTTTTTCATATTTACAGTAACTACTAAAACTAAGATTTTGAACATTTAATAACTCAAAAACGGTACAAGGTAGGGGTAACATCTTATATACTTTTGAAATCATAAATAAAGACCATTCCAAAAATGTAAAAATATACAGGCTGTCCCATTTAAAAAAAACCCTATTCTTTTTTGTATCCCCTTAAATTTGCACGCTACTGAACTTTTGATAGCATATTAACAAAATTCAGCTGTAACCAAAAACTTTTATATAAGACTTTTTTTTTAAACGCAATAATAACGATGATAGGGGGTGGGTAATTTATAATGAATAACCCTGTACATTAATATTTCTTAAAATACGTAACCAGTTTTTTGTTTTTCTACCTGTGAATTGGAGAACAATAGATAATCTTTCTGCGTTTATTCATAACATGTCAAATCGATAGTAAAAGTTTGTTTACAATGGGTACGGAAGCTATAATATTTTATAGTACATAATTTTTTATTCGAAGTGATCCACCTCAAGTTTTCTTTTATAAACTTAAAAATTGTGACGCCTAAAAGTATTTATTTTTCAATAGTACCTACCTAAGTTACCATTAAATTATTGCAAAATATTTCGTCAATTTTGAGTACAACTCTGTGATATCCGATAAACATCTGTTAGTTAGGGGAGTATTGCATTTCAATACTCTATCACCGTAGATAAACAACTATAATATCATAATTCACTAGACCTGCTTCAATATATATAGATATCCCTATACAGGGCGAGTTCAAACTGGAATACATCGGCTTCACAATTTTTTTATACGGATCACCTTGTAATTCATATCCGTAAATGAAAGTTACTTCACTATTCTTCAAATTTGATAAGTATTCCCTATACCCAAACTGAATGGTTTCTGTGATATTTCAATTTTATGATCAAAAATTTTATTTCCAACAAAAAATCAATGAAAAACAGCTATATAAAATTCATTCAGAACAATTAACGAGTTAGGATTTTAGAAAAATTTTTTAAAACATAGATAACAGTGCCATATAAGGGACAGATTTCTTGATGTAGTTCTTCCAAATAGTAAAATTAGATCCACACTATAATTGTCGCACTTAGTAATTAGGTAGGTTCCGAAATATCAACAAACATTTACATTTACCTAATTCGTTTGTTAACAAATGGGGTATCTACATAACGAAGCTCCTACTCATCATAATGCACTCATTTAGTCAATTGAATGATGTTTCCTGAAAGTTGGATTGGACGATAAGGACCAGTTTTCTGGGCACCAAGATCACCAGAATTGAATAAAGTGATTTGTTCTTTAGAGGATATGCTAAAGATCAGGGGTACAAAGTACACCAGAAGATAGGAAATTTAGAATAAGGCAGGCTTTCCGAAAAGTTAACGCGCAAATGCTTATTTTTTATCAACCTTGTCACTGTAGATCCACTTATATGAGGGCATTCTGGATTTAAATCGTTAAAAATATGAGTTGCTTCGTCATGGGAACTAACATTAAGATTTCGATTCGTTGTTTTTCCGATAAATGTGCCGTTATTCTTAATTTACATTTAAACTTTATGATAATTTGAAATTGGTATCAGCTTTCACAATTTGTACATAAATGTGGTTCACGTTTTTAATGACTACTATTGTTTTTTGTTTAATTTTAAAAACCTACAAAGTCATATCATCAGTACAGTACAATTCAATTTAGAAAAATAAAACTGATATTCTATAAGATATTTTGTATTAAAGCGATACATTGCTCCTATTTCTGGAAATAAAAAAATAAGCTTCTTTGTGATATGTCAAAAACATTTGACATTTGCTCTAAAATATGCAGAATAACGTCTCATTTAAATTTTGCCAAACAAATTAAACTTCTTAACAAAGCCGATTAACATGGTCTTAAATCATAATTAAATGATTGAAATTCGTGACAGTTGAAGCCGAACGGTTTTATCAAAAATGCATACCTGGTCCTGTCCTAAATTTTAAGCACTATATAATGATATAATATGAAACATAATACAAGGTAATCAAAAGTTTAGAGTTTTTGACCACTTTGAATTATGGTTTTTCTTATAGCATTAGATAGTGCTTGAAAAATTAATATAGGTCAATATAAGCCATTTTAATAGACTTAGAACAGTTTAGCTTCAGCTGTTACTTGAAGTTCAAAACATACGAATTTAAACTGTCTAAAGATCGTAAATTATTGACTATAAATATACCCTATGTGTTAATTTTTAAATCTTCTATTTATACCCTTCCAAATGGAGTGTTACTTACTTGACCCCTTTTGCTATTTAAAAACATTGAAGGGATGAATATTACCTGGAAAGGGTTCAACAAAATATCGAAACTTATAGTGACGGATATTTAAAGAAATTCGAAAGTCGACGATAAGATTTAATCTTATCACTGTCACATTTCTGCAATCCTTATCAAAACACTGTCTGCCACACAGTATCTCAAGAAAACCAACAAAAATTCGTGTTATTAATGTGACATGGTTACAAATTAAGAGAGGGATCTTAATTTGTAACCATGTCACATTAATAACACGAATTTTTGTTGGTTTTCTTGAGATACTGTGTGGCAGACAGTGTTTTGATAAGGATTGCAGAATTTTCTTTTACAACATTCAAAAATATTTTTAATAATTATAAAAAAGAGGATAGGTAATTAGCAACTACCTATTGTGTTTGAATCACTTGTTTGCAATTTTTGAGAGTTGACTTCAATTCGACAAACTGATGTTTCTTAAACCAAACTTCCATTTCACTTTGACAACTCATAGTTTCTGATGTGATAGGTTAGTGACTGTAAGTTGGTTGAGTGAAATTCCTAATTTTTCAATTTCTTTCCACTAGTAGGACTTTTGCAATTGGCAACTGTAAAAAGGGATTTATTAAATCAAATAAAAACAAAAGTAAGAAATGTTATGTAGATTTCAAATCCAACACTAACAGATATATAAATAATTTTAATTTTTTTTTCTATTTTCAAAGATACTGAATTAAAATAATATAAATTAAATCTTAAATTATTCAAAAATCGGTGCCTTGATTTCAGTTGGTACTAGTTTTGTTGGTAACAATGTATTTTTCTTAAAACAGGTATTTTATATTTTCGAGCTGATGACTTTTTTATTATTTCTACACTATGAAAAACTTGGTCAGTTACTTGTTTTGTGTAGTTTATAATGGAACCAAGATGACTGAATTTGTCATTTTTAACAATTTTAGTAGTTTTTTTTTTTTTTAAATATGTGTAAATTTTCAATAATAGTTTGTTAAGATTAGTTTCCATGTTTTACAAACGAATTTACATTCTCAAAGGAATTAACTCACTTGCTAGTAAGTTTGTTATAAAAAATATATTCTTTATCTAAATTGTAACAAATAATTTATAATTTTAGCCTTGAAAATGATAATAAACATTATCGAAAGCTTGGATTAGTAAGAAAGAGTCTTCTTTACCATCAACAAATCATTTTGGCTGTGCCCCATAAAAAAAAATTTATAGTTTATATATATATATATATATATATTGTAACCATAACCATAACAATTTGGCTACCAACGTGGGGCTTTTGAAAATCGAGGATAGGTAGCGATCAGAAAACAAGGATAAAAAGAATTGAAAAATTTATCAAACATTCGATAAATTTTGTAACAAGATTTGAATATCAAAATGGAAAATAGGTTAGGAAAATTATTAAAGGACTTAAAAATACAAGACATAAGAAGAGAACTGGAAAAAAGAAATATCGATAAGCAAGGAACCAAACAAATAATAATGAATAGATTAAAAAAGATAATGATCGAAGAAGAAAAAGATCCAGAAACCTACATTTTTGAAGACTTAGAAGATGTCAAAGCAGAAGAACATATAGAATCCATCATAATACAACAGGTAGATTATGACGAGGAAAGAAAAGATGACATTGGAAGACAAGCTGGAGGAGAACATAGAAGTAAGGAGACAGAGATGATGAATATGTTTGAAACACTCATGAAGAAATTAATGCAAGAACAAAGTACAGAAATCGGTGCAAAGATGAATAAATTGGAAAACTTAACTAATAGAATTGAACAGAAAATCGAGAAACAAAACAGAAACTTTGAAAAACATAGAGGATATGAAATCCAAACATGAAGCACTCACCAGAGAGGTAAATTCACAAGATAAAAAAATCAATATGATGAAAAAAAATATTGAATATGAAGTAAATACGTTTGGTAGCAAACTGGACGTAGTGGAAGGTAAATGTTTACAAGCAATGGATACTAAATATGGAAAATTGGATGCAGAAGTAACGAAAAATAGAGTAGGAATACGGGAAATTTGGAATGACATAAATAAACTAGATAAAAATATGGAAACAAAAATTCAAACGTCGTGACACAATTACCAATGTTTCGAATAGACAACACAATAAAATTTGAAGGGGACATCAGAAAACTACATCCAAGAGTGTTTTTGAGAACTTTGAGAAACAAAATTAAATACGCAGAAGATTTAGAGGATATTAAGGAAATAATAAGGTGTAATTTAGGAGAGCAAGCACAGCTTTGGTTCAATAGTAAAGAATCAATTACTAACAATTATGAACAATTCGAAGAAGAATTACTGAAACAGTATTGGAGTGAAATGAATCAAGGAATTTTGAGAGAAAAACTTTATTTTGGAAGATATACTTATAAAGGAGAACAAAGTATGAGCTACTATGCCTTACATTTGTACTCACAAACGCAATTTTTAGAACCATCTATTAGGGAGAAAGAAATAGTGATGTATATCTCAAGACATTATAAACCTGAAATAGCTGAAACAATAGCTATTCAAAATATAAAATCATTCGACCAATTGAATAGATATCTGAAAAGAGTTGAAAGAAATCTTGACAATAGAATGAGCGGACAATATAGAAATAACAATTACGACACCAGAAATACAGATAATAGAAATTATTATAAAAACAATTATAAAAGAAATCTTCACAACAATACAAATATTAACAGAAATTCTAATAGACCTAGATATGACAATAATTTCAATTCTAATAGTAATCCCAACGATGTAAATAATAGAATTACTAATTATCCCAATCAAAATAATTATGACAGACGTAATCAAAATAATCGTAACAATAATTTTCGAGATTATAATAATACAAATTATCGTCAAAGACATGGTTCTGATACAGAGTTAGATAGAGAAAGGAAAAATGATAATCGACGGGTGAATTATCACAGAAGAGAATATAGTTTAGAACGTAACAGTCATAATGAAGTAAATCAGGAAATTAAGGAGAATCCTTTAGCCCAAACTCCTGATGATTTTTCTAACAGACGGGATTTTCATTAGGTAATGGTGTTTCTGGAACTCTGTACAAATATTGTCATCCATGTGAATTTCTCATGACACATGATGATCTAAAAACAAAAGAAACAACATTAATAATAATTATCAAATTATTAAGATAATAATTGATACGGGTTCTGAAATATCATTAATAAATTATGCGCTTGTAAATAAATTAAATTTAAATAAAAATATTATACCGGTTAAAAAAATCAACTTAGTAGGAATAAATAAAAAGAAATTAGGAGAGGTCAATAAATCCTTAATTGTAGATATAGAAATTAACAATTATTTAATAAATACACAACATGGAGTAAACTCATATCAATTAATACATCCTACAACTAAGAAAATTCGGGAAATTTTCCATGTTTCTCAATTGTACAGATTTTCCCGCTCATTATCATAAAAAAAAAGATTAGATTTATTGTTGAATATTTATTGATAATAGTGTATAGTTATGCAAATGTTGTATGCCAAGAGTTAGGTAAAATGTTCTAAGATATTCTTGTTGAATATATTCAAAAGAATAGTTTTCGAAAATTTTGGGGAATGTTGTAATGAAATATGATGAATTTAAAAAAAAAAAGGCTAATCACAGCAAAGAAAAACTCAACTGAATGAATTATGGAGGTCGATAAGGGAAAATAAAGAAAATTTCTTCAAAATTTAAATTTCACTATTGTTGTTGTTGTTATTAGTATTATTATTATTCCAATAATTGACGATACAATAAAGTAAAAATGTTTATTTCAAATTGTTGTGAAAAATTATTAGATATAAGAAATTTATAAAAGGTATTTCAAGTGTAGTGCGCGAGATCCTTCATTTTAAACTGTAAAATAAAAAAATGTTTGATCTAGTAAGATACTAAGGATACCGACGGTTGCTAGGGAAAAAAAAAGGTGATAAGAAAATAATTTTAAAAAAGTCACGGAGAAAAAGTCAGTTTTGAAAAAAGTAAAGACCGAATTATTGGAGTGAATTCTCGGAAAAGAGTTGAGAATTGAAGTGTTAAATTGTAGGGGTTATACTCCTGTAAATGAATATTTCAAGTCTATTTGAAAAAAGAAAAGAAAAATTTATGCAGTGGATGGATCTGTCAGTTTGAAGGACAGAACCAGATCAACAGGACCAAGAAGGTATTTATTGTTTAAATTTATTCACGAAGGATTGACGAGAATCACATCAGAAGAAGAAGATAAGATTTTAAAGAAAATTCAAGGGTTAATTGTTTGACTCCATATCCTAGAGAGCTCTCTGAAAGACAATAAAAGTAAATGAAGGTATGAACATTTAATACCAATTGTATTTTTATAGTTGTTGGGTAGTTTCATCTATTTAGATTTAATTTTTTTTTAAATTCCATTTGTTTCTGTCTCAAATTTTATGGCCAATGTTATAACATAAATACAGGGACATATTGAGATTTGTTTATTTGTTACATTGTTACGTATATTATTGGAAGTAATAACTTCAGTGTTTGTTTGTTATTTGTTTATTATATTATACTTTGGATCATTTTGTGGTTTAAATTTAAAATATAAACATATCCTCACGCCACCATAATTCCTTGTGTATGATTAAGAGTTTCATTTCGAAGACTGAGATTAGCTGGTTTTATTTTTTTTGTTTCAAACAAGTATGTGTTTATTTGCATAATTTTAACCATTGTATAATGAACTATTATTAATAATTTATTTGGCGCCCAAGTAAAACTTAATAAATATTGAATTAGAACTAGAAACCATAACAATATATATATATATATATATATATATATATATATATATATATATATATATATATATATATATATATATATATATATATATATATATATATATATATATATATATATATATATATATATATATATATATATATATATATATAGGGCAGGCGTCAAGTTCGGCGTCCAGTATATCGTATACTAGTATATACTTATACTGGTATATACCGGTATATGTTTTGTGTAAAGTGGTGAGTTTGACTTCACTTTTTTTCAGCATATACTGTCAAGTTTGGCTACGTAGAACGTACGAACATTTAATTTCCTAAGGGGATAATATAATCGAAATTTGTATGATTAAACTATGGTAACAGAAGTTGCTTTATCGAGAGTTGACATTCCTATTGGTAGTTTGTAATATACCTTCGTAAAAAGGGTATATGTGGTATATTATTAGTTAATTATTAACAATAACCGCGGTAACTGATAATCACATTTTTCAGTGTTGCCTGCATGATAGGTAAAGACAATCTTGAACTCGTGAACTTTAAAAGAGAAGAAGAAGTTTATAATAAGTAACACTGGAAAACTAAAATTAAATTGCATAGTTTTTCGAGTATATTATATAAACAATAGAATTGAAAAATATTATCGTTAATAATTAAACGATATATGAGACAAGCAAAGGAAATCTATAATCTGAAAAATTCTAAGAAATGTACAAGGTAACTGAAAAATATCGTTTATGGATAAACCAAATAATATAAATGACTATATGGAGAAGAAAAATGAATAGAATGAACAGAGTGAAAAATGGATGAAGCATGTATACAAAAGGAGTAGATGCAGTTGCCATAGGAAATATTGGGCTAGTATTAAAAACATTAAATAGTGGTAGAAAATGAGTTGATGAAAGTGATGGGATCTAGGACAAACAACTTTTAAGACATATTAATTGATATTTTAACTGACATACCTCTCACGGATGGATATTTGCATTTAACAATAAAAAAGTACTAACAAATATAAATCAAGTTTAACTAGTGAAATTTCATAAGCGTTCTTAATTAGACCGCTGCAATGGTCATTACACATATTTACCAAAAGTTCAAGAGTTTCATTTTATTTGCAATCTGTTAGGGTCAGTAATGGGTTAATTGCTAGTAAACTATCTGGATGTTTTTCAATACCTAGTGAATGTAACTATAATATAATAAACCATTTGAATTATCAAAAAAATTCTTTTGAAAGGTGAATGCGATTATGAAAAAATAAATTTGAAAGAGTAGTAAGTAGGTAAGTATATACTAAAGGTATGAACATATATTATAGGCTGCTAATAATTTAGGTATTATTTTATCTGTTTTAGATTAACTTTACCTTATCAAAACATTATAATTTATAATAATAACTAATAATTAAAAAGCTAATTATTATTAAGTTTTTTTTAATAATTCCTGCAATGTGCAAATAAGTGTCCAATTTCAGACTTGGTACTTGCTACTTATCTATAGTAGAAGTTAAAAATATTCCTTTCAGTTTCGAAATAACACAACGAGTAATATCCTTCACTAGTGTATATTTAATTGTGTGATGTTCTGTGCAACCAATTCATCCTTCCTGGTACATAAATGAAATTTAATTTTTGTTTTATTTATTATATGGTAACAGTTAATATAGTGTAGTCATAAAAATAAGTAAATTACAATAAAACACAAAATATATAATGTCAACAACATCTAAAATAGAGTTTAAAGTCATTCTGGATCAGACAATTTATATATTTTAAATAAAAGTATTACTTGCTTTCATATAAGTAGGTACATGTAATAACATTTCATTGAGGTCCAAATATGGATATGTCTAATAATATAAATATTTACAGTTCTTTATTCATGATTTTTATCGTAGATAGTGAATAGGTACCCAATTGTTTGATATGTTGGGGGTATTAAAATATATATTTCATTATACAACAGCTACTTTACTAAAATGTAATCGCATTAAATACCTTTTCATTGATTTTGGTCAAAATGTAATAAAAAATCTTCACAATACAAAAGTTTTCAAACCAATTCTTCTAACCTATTACAGAGTGAATGTTGAAAGTACCCGATAGAGGAAAAAATTCTTATCTAGTTTTTAAATAGAAATAGGAACATCATATGTTTTAGCTTGTTCTTCTATAACATGAACTAAGTATTCATTTAATCCTCTTAGATTTACACTCAACTTTAACTATACAAATTGTAACTTTTGGGATACATTTTTAAAATGAATCATGCATCCCTTGGGACGAGATCTAATTTTTGGGAATAAATGAATTTATCATCAGCTAAAATACTGCCAGTTTCCCACTGTTGATTAGTTTTCATTTGCAATCAGCTAACTTTCATTTTGGTACCTACTGATGCTAATTGGTTTTTGTTGTAATTACGATACTTTTGGAATCAATCCTATCCTACATTTTCAATTATATTTAAAAAATTAAATATCTATTCTTAAGCATTATTTTCTTCGTTATTATTGACTTTCCATGAACAAAACATATCATTTCAGAGACGATACAATAATGGGAATGGAAGTAATAGTAGGTTGGTTTGGTGTACTTCGTCTAATATATGAAGATATTTCTTGTGTAAGTAAATAATACTTGATATAAATATAATTGTAACCTTAATTGATGATGTTTCATATGTAGCTATTTCACATGTGATTGGTAGATTAGTGCTAAATTGGATAACACCATGTAGGTACTTAAATAAATAAGAAAGTTTAAACAAACTGGAAGGCACTTTGCCACATTCAATTTTAATATGTAAATTGATAAAAAGTAAGTGGGTACTTATTATAAACTTTAAAATTATATAATAGGCCCTTTTTAATTGGAATACTTGAGGTATATTATATTATATAAAAATGCTTATTCCCAAAAAATTTTATTATCATACCTGTATATCTTTTTACCACAAAAACAAAACTGACATTTAATAAATAACAAAAACATGCATCAGTTTAGAAATATATGTTACCAAAGAATATACTGTACGCCCTTGAATAAATAGTCGTTTGAGTATTTTGTGAGTTTTATTGAGGATGAAACCCCATATTAGTTAACATGTATGTGACTTGATTAGATTAACTATTTTGCAATAGAGTAAATGTTCCGAATAGGTGAATAAAATAAAAAGTTCACTGGACATACAATTTTATTTGTTGCTTACAAATATAGGAATATAAATATTTCAATTACAATTTTGAAAAACTTTATTATTTATTGTCTAACACTAATTAAAAGTCTGCTGTTTATTAGGTACTTACATTAATAGAACGTTGGTGATTACTGAAAACAAAGTTTAAATTATATTATCAAACATACAAAAAATAACTTCAAATTCCACTATGCCTCTTCTGTCATGTCCATCCTGATGGAGACTGGCTCTATAAAACAATTATTGATTGAAGTTTAAATGTAGTGGAATGTACATTTTATTCTAATTATCATGGACATAGGTACATACTTCACTTATAAGGTTTGAGAAACAATCACCATTAATTTACCCAGATTTAAAAATCTGAGAAAAATTTTTAATGTTTGTGTAAGTTATTGTAAATTTTCAAACCTGTTAGTATTATAAAATAATCAAGATTTGGATTATAATATACTAAATGCCCACCATCTAAATATTGTAATTTCCATTTTATTAGACTTTTCACCTACCAACGAAATGTTATAAACTATATGAACCTTCCATAGCATAAATGAAGAGATAAAATACTTTCTGGATTCTTATGATAGTATCTCTACCCTTCATAGTTCTTGTTTAATGATATAAATAAGCAGCTTTTGGTTTTTTTATTGTTTTTATTTTTGATAGAAATAAAAATAAAAGCAAGACAATTGACAATTGACCAGTTTCTTCTTCTTGATTGCGATTATGACATCTAGTCAGTTTCTTATCTCTGGTCAGTTTGAAAACTAATTTTTATTTTGATCCTTGATTGAATTTTATATTTTTATAAAATTGATTGTTTATTGTTTAAGGCTCGGCATTGTAAACATATTTAGAAGTTAATTTTAACAGTCAAGTCAACTTTAGCATTAAAATATCTATCAGTTTATAAAAGTTCCATTTCTAAAATAAAAAAATAAAAAGAAGGCTAAAAGGATTAGACCAATAAAGTCTAAGCTAAAAGGTAACCTAGAATTTCTATTTTTTACAAACCATTAAACCAAGTTGGTGGTGTTTTGACTCCCCATTTCCCTAAACGACGTGAGTCCACTAACAAAATCTATTAAAGAAAAGAAGACTACCTCATGTGTTTGATAACTAATAACAAACAAAACAACAAACAACCCATAGATAAAGGATATTTTCAACAACCCTACATATAAAAAGCGAGGTACTTTTCAGGTTAGTTGTAACGAAAATGAAATACTCTCATGCAATTTGGAAGTTTTCTAAATATTTGCCATATAAAAAGTTTTTAAACCTGCTTATAGGCCGAGTCAGAATCTGAAGAAAATGGAAATCTGTAGAACAAGATATATTTATCTACCAAAAATGTACTGGGAGACGCTACAGATTCTTTAAGGACCTCATACACTGATGATGTGTATATTTTGTAAGTAAAATTTGTCAAATAGGAACAAGTACAGAATTTATAAATATTATTTGTTTTTAGATTGATTTTTAAAACAAACTTTAAATATTTATAGTTAATTTTTCAATTATATCATTTTTTATATATACACAAAATTGGCTGCTGAAATGAGAAGAATAAAGGATACAAGGAAAATAAATATAAAGCTTGAGAGATAATTTATTAATGTGGTCTCCAAAATAATTGACGAAGAGGAGGTAAATGAATATTACACGAGATGTTTATATGTAATGCTTTATCTACATTCATGTATGTTAATTATATAAATATATAGAATAATGATTTTTTTTAATTTTGTACAAAGTGAGAATAAAAAATTATATCCCTAGTAATAGTTTGTAAGACAAAATTTATTTAATAAATTAGGTAATACCTACAAGAGCAGTATGGTCAAAAATTATAAAATTTTCATAATACTTCACAAAAGTTGGAAACAGAAACGAAAGAAACAAACTATTTCAAGTATAATAAATAGTTAAACAATACATTTAATACAGGAGTAAAAGTGACATTACGTAAGTGTAGCAGAAGATTCTTAGTTTATCGAACATTTGAGTTCATAATGCAAATTATTAAAGTTAACAAGCATTTGTGGTAGATATTTGTTCCAACTAGATATAAGAACACAATGCAATGTTTATTTTTATAATTGTGGAATGCTGGACCATATTTTCTGGAAGGCAGTATGCTTTCCATCAATTATGCCCCCAATGCATTGGGAAAATTCCATTCTTTTTTTTATCTTTTGAAATATTTAACCAGTCTGCAGCAGTAAGTATGTGGAACCTAAAAGTTATATAATTTAAATATACTCAAAGGAGTCCTTCACTCTACAATTTACAAAATTTTTATAATCTTATGGTTTTTTGTTTATAAAAATATGTCAGTATTTATAGCATCAAATTAATCTGAGTATAAAAATCTTTAATAATAGTACTAAATAATAAAGAAATTATATAGTGAAATAAATTTAACACACATACCTACTTTTTAAATTTATTTCTCAAAAAACCCTTTTTCGATGCCTGTTAAAACTATCTGCCTTTATTACGATCAACTATATTGTAAACTTAATAAACATATAACCTGTAATGGACTGTAAAATTATTTTATTCTTACTTTTAAGTAGGTACTCTTCTTGAAGTACATTGTATAGGTATTACGTGGTAGATTCTAGGCACAAAAAGGAAAATTGTTGATTCATGCACATGAATTGTAAACATAAGGCTTCTAATATACTTTCCTTCTATTTCAGTGTCTCCTGGAATCCACAAAGTCGTTTATAGCAAAATATCTTAGGGCAATTGTCAGCTTTACCACGGGGAGATATTGACAATCGCGTATTAGTGATCTGTGTTTTTTATCTGATGAGTTACTAGGTTTAAGAGCTTATCAAATACCTTTTTACTCATTCTCAGAAACGTTTTAAATTGTTCAGGATCCTGTGCTGGAAATTCTTCTTGCACTAAATGTAGATTAGATACCCCTTTTTTTCGAGCCTTTTAAAATCAAAGTAAAGTAATAACGATAGCTTTTAATGCAGTTCGTTTTGTTTTTTATATTGGGCATAGAACGGGCAAGTGAGTTTACCTCTAACATTTCAAAACAATTATTCATAATTTAAACAAAATTTCCATTAGTATACTATTGGAGATATCTATATTTTAACACTCCATGACATTTTATTATGATCTAAAATTAATATCTTGTGTAGTTCCACTTCAACAATAGATTTACTCATTGTAATAACTACAACATAACTACATTTAACTGTTATATACTCTAGTAAATGAAACAAATATTAAATTTAATTTATGTACTAGCAAAAATTGGTTATACACATTACACAAAACGTAATTTCACACAATTACCTAGATTTTACTTAAGTGTAAATGTATATTGTGAAACTGAAAGGAATATTTTTAATTTGTAACAAAAAGTAGCAAATACAATCTGAAATTGGACCAATATTTTCACGCAGCAGAAAGAACCTTAATAAAGCTCAAGAAATAAACACAAATTGTCATAGGTACATAAAATAATCAGATACTTGGTTGCCAGTTATTTTTAAAATAATAATAATAAATTGTCTTGAGAATGTTTTTAGATGTTAGTTTTGATTGTAATGTTTTATTTATACATTACAGTTATACTAAAAGGATAAATTAGTACATTATTATCATGCTTTATATTGTTATACCTTTAGAATCTACCTACCCTTCCGTCTTTCAAATTTATTTGTTTCATACACATATACTCCTTTCCAGAAATATCTTGTAATAATTAAAATTGTTTATTACGTATAACTAGCACTACGTACCTAAGTACCTACCTATTGAAAAATATCCATACTTTACTAACCGCTAACTCATTGCTATCCACATGGCATATTTTTACAAAATTGTTACACTTTTGGTAAATATATAATTAAGAATAAAACACTATCTTAGTTTAATTAGGAATGATTTTTAAAATAAAATTTCAAAATTTGTACTTTTTTTGTTTAATACAAATGTCCAACAATCTCAGTTAATATATTAGGCACTTTATCATTATTTAATATTTAGTTAAGTATAGAAAAATGTTCTAGTTCACAATGCAAAAACCTCATTTTCCAACCATTTTCCCTTCTACTGCTTTTTTCCACCAGCCCAATATTTTCTATAACTAAATCCATCTATTTATACTTTGCCTGTTCTATTTTTACTCATTCCATCCATCATAGCTCCTTTTGTAAATTTAAAATGCACAATACCTATAATAATATGCACCATTTGTTTCTTGATAAACGTGGTCCCCAGGGTAATTTAACATATTCTAATTCCTTATCAATTCTTCTCCATATCCCTATTATTATTTAGTTCATTTCTCAAATTTTTTTGGGTACCTATAGTTTTTACGAAGATTGTTTATGTTATATTATATTTTCAAAAAACTAATCAATTTACTTTTGATTCTCAAATTATAAAAGTTTATATGCGGGCAGAAAAACCCGACTGGTCATCTGGTAAAACAAAAATTATAAATAAAATCATAGATAACCTTGATTAAAACTTGACAAAAACGTCATTCTTCTTTCTTAGTAAATCCTTCATAACCAAATAATTTACTGAAATCCGCGTCATCACTATGAAATGTTGATCCTTGGTTGAATTTTATATTTTTATAAGAATGATTGTTTATTGTTTAAGGGTCGGCATTATAATGGTTATTTGTGTATTTAGAGCATAAAATAACAGATTGCCGCTTGAGAAAGAATGTTGCCGCGGAGCGCGGTGATCTTTCGAAAGCGGCAATTTTACTTTACGCTCGAAAAACACACATACTTTTTTCTACAGTCGCACTTTTAATAATTAAAACAGTATTTTCTTCACTACTAGCCTCTAAACCTAACTTTATTGACTTTTGTTGAGGTAGTAAAGTTGTTCATTATTAACCAAGGTAGAAAAATACAGAGCCTACTTGATTATAACTAAATCTCAATCCATTTAATAGAATGTGAGGTTAACTTGTGCACAGATGTCATGTCATGTGAAACGGGAGTCGACAAACTAATGTTTTAAAAAATAAAATGCCAGTAGTGAAGTAGTAAAAAAAATGCTATATGAGCCACGGTAGAAAAGTGTATTAATGTCTCGGATCCATTAAAGACCTCGAAGCTTCGCTTCTCGGTCTTTAATGGACCTCGACAATAATACCTCACTTTTCTACCTTGGCCCATAATTACTATTTCGCTATTCATCATGAATAATCTTAAAAAGATCTACTGACTTGTCAGAATCCGATTCATATCAGTCAAAGTCGAAGTGAGAGGGAAGAACACATTCACGCGCTTGCCGATAGGAAGTTAGCAATGGCGGTTACATAAATATTCACCAATTGAGTTGATTCGGAGGGCGTGGTTTGAAGAAATAAGCGAGCGAAAAAGATTCCTTTTTTGCGCTAGAGCGTAAAGTAACTCAATCCTCGGCATTTGTCGACATTACGATTTCATTTGAATATAATAGTAATTAGTCATTTTACGCACGACTGTAAAAAACATCTTTAGAAGTTAATTTTAAGAGTCAAGTCAACTTTAGCATTAAAATAAAAAAAAGGCGAAAAGGTAACCTAGAATTTTTATTTTTTACAACCCATTAAACCAAGTTGGTGGGGTTTTGACTCCCTATTTCCCTAATCGACGTGAGTCCACTATAGCAATCTAACAAAGAGAAGAAGAAAACTACCTTATGTTTTTGATAACTGAAACTGATATAATATATGATATATGATAAACAAAACAACCCTACATTTGTCTATGACCCTACCTACCTAGTGAGGGTACTTTTCAGGTTAGTTGAAACGAAAATGAAATACTCTCATGCAATTTGGAAGTTATATATTTAATGTATGGTTTCTAAATATTTGCAATATCAAAAGTTTTTAAACCTGCTCATAGGCCGAGTCAGAATCTGAACTGAAATTTGGTGGCCTCTTAAGACAAACTGAGCCAAAGTAATTTTTTAATGAACAGCTCTAGTTTTCCCCTGTCGTACCCCAACAAACCCTGGACCAAGATCATCTAGATAATATAATTCCCCTTACCCTTAGCTTTCTATAGAGTCAGTTGATAGTCAGAAAAGAAAATGGAAATCTGTAGAACAAGATATATTTATCTACCAAAAATGTACTGGGAGACGCTACATATTCTTTAAGGACCTCATACACTGATGAAGTGTATATTTTGTAAGTAAAATTTGTCAAATAGGAACAAGTACAGAATTCATAAATATTATTTGTTTTTAGATTGATTTTTAAAACAAACTTTAAATATTTATAGTTAATTTTTCCAATATATCATTTTTTATATATACACAAAATTGGTTGCAGAAATGAGAAGAATAAAAGATACAAGAAAAGTAAATAAGCTTAAGAGATAATTTATTAATGTGGTCTCCAAAATAATTGACGAAATGGAGGTAAATGAATATTACACGAATGTTTGTGTAATGCTTTATCTACATTCATGTATGTTAATTATATAAATATATAGAATAATGATTTTTTTAAAATTTTGTACAAAGTGAGAATAAAAAATTATATCCCTAGTAATAGTTTGTAAGACAAAATTTATATAATAAATTAGGTAATACCTACAAGAGCAATATGGTCAAACACTATAAAATTTTCATAATACTTCACAAAAGTTTAAAAAAGAAACAAACGATTTCAAGTATAATAAATAGTTAAACAATACATTTAATACAAGAGTAAAAGTGACATTACGTAAGTGTAGCAGAAGATTCTTAGTTTATCGAACATTTGAGTTCATAATGCAAATTATTAAAGTTAACAAGCATTTGTGGTAGATATTTGTTCCAACTAGATATAAGAACACAATGCAATGTTTATTTTTATAATTGTGGAATGCAAGACCATATTTTCTGAAGGCAATATGCTTTCCATCAATTGCTCCCAATGCATAGGGAAAATTCCATTCTTTTTTTTAAATCTTTTGAAATATTTAACCAATCTGCAGCAGTAAGTATGTGGAACCTAAAAGTTATATAATTTAAATATACTCAAAGGAATCCCTCACTCTACAATTTACAAAATTTTTATAATCTTATGGTTTTTTGTTTATAAAAATATGTCAGTATCTATGCAGTCAGTATTCTAGGCACAAAAAGCAAAATTGTTGATTCATGCACATGAAATGTAAACATAAGGCTTTTAATATAATTTCCTTCTATTACAGTGTCTCCTGGAATCCACAAAGTCGTTTATAGCAAAATATCTTAGGGCAATTGTCAGCTTTACCACGGGGAGATATTGACAATCGCGTATTAGTGATCTGTGTTTTTTATCTGATGAGTTACTAGGTTTAAGAGCTTATCAAATACCTTTTTACTCATTCTCAGAAACGTTTTAAATTGTTCAGGATCCTGTGCTGGAAATTCTTCTTGCACTAAATGTAGATTAGGTACCCCTTTTTTTAGAGCCTTTTAAAATCAAAGCAAAGTAATAACGATAGATTTTAATGCAGTCCGTTTTTTTTATTAGGTATGGAACGGGCAAGTGAGTTTATCTACGAATATTAAAAATTTCCAAAAAAAAATAATATAAATTCGTACACATGTACTTACACCTAACCTCAAAATGCAACAGTTGGTAGTACAAAAAAAAACGAAATGTAAATAGTAACCAAATTATCCCTAATATTTATGAACAAATTGTATAATAAATTCACGATACATTTGGCACTTTACACGTTAAAAATGTAGGTAGGTAGATGAGCTGGTGTACCTAGATGAAATACGCCGAAAAAATCTACTGTAACTATAGCACAAAATGTCCATTGGACATTCAATGGATATCCTGTCTCCGTTAGTCCATTGGATATCCCATTTTGGATATCCATTGGAAACTCGTCAAATGTCCATGATTCATTTTGGATAAAAATTAACACAAATTTAACCTAAAACGTAAGTGGAATTATTTCCACATTTAGTGAAAAAACATTTTAGATTTTTCCGATCATGCGAAATTGTTAGGGTATGATGCAAACCAGAGATAAGATACACAGGATGCAAACTCTCTGTGTTATATCTTACAGCAGCAGCATGCATATAGACATTTTGCGAATTCGCAGGGTTTGCATACGTGAATTACTCATTCATTATAATATTTATTGTATAATCCTTCGTTTAATTTATAGTGCAGTGTAAAGTTATATGGAAATGTCGCTGAATAAAAAACTAGTACAAGGCCCCAAGTATTAGAAAGAAAAAGAAGAGAGAACTTTTCAATATGTCTTCTGTTTGTTTTTAGATAACTCTGTAAATAATTTTATACAAACTCAAAAGCATTGCTGTTGTGCAGAGATAAAAAAAATGATTGGTAAGTATATATATAACATAAAAATTCGTTATTATTCAACTATTTTCAGTCACTTATAATTAATCGCAAATTTTTGTGCTGATAGCCTAGAATTTTTTAATGTAATTTTGTGAGGGTTTTGCAACTTACTCTGACTTAAATTCCCTAGTCTTAATAATAGTTGTTTCGATTTTGTACCTGTTAATATATTTATGCTTTTTGTTGTTAGTTTATTACTATTATGACATATTATTTAGGTTGACTCTCTATTTTGAGGTTTTTAATTTTATTTGTACTGTACTAAAAGTGGGCAAGGCCCGTGAATAAATAAATAAATGGATGTGGCACTTAAATTTATATAAGGGTAATGTGAATGTTTTTTTAGGAATGTCCAATGGCATAATGAAAAAACCGAGCTCTATAAAAGCTGGTATTTTTCAATTGATAGAAGATGTAAGCAATCAAATTTCTGTTACATCTACAACTGCTGAGGAAACAGCTGAAAATTTCCACCTAAAATTTAATTGTCCTATTGAAAATGAGGCAACCTTTATCTAAAGGACCAAAATAATTTAAAACAAGCTGTAAGTTATATTTCCTTTTCTTTGGAGTAAGCATAATAAGGGACAATGTATTTCTTCTCTAGTTTTCGTCAGTAAGGTATTTATCTTTAGACAAAGCATACATTAGTAGAACATGTTATTTGTGTTACCAGAATAACCAAATTTTTTAGAATTGTTAATTTTTATATTGGTAATACTGTAGGGCACATTATTAAATTGTATTGTACTGAATAATTGTAACGATCATTCAACTGTTATACCTTGTTTTTAAACTAAGAGGAGCGATTTGAATTTAAGTTGGCATTTCTGCTGCCTAGTGATTGGTCAGATTGCAGCCCGTTTCACACAGCTCTTTTGATTCAACTGTCAACGACATTTGTCAGTTTTGTGTTTTTTGATAAGAAAATATTCATTACTTCAATCTAACTGTACATATTTTTTGCATTTGTTGTTTATTGTTTTATTTTTAACAAAGTATTATATTCCAACCAAGTAAAGTACTATTTTTATTATTTATTCAGTTTGATAAACAAAATCTACGCTTGTTTTATCTTGTTAATAATACAAGTTCTCAAGTAAAATCTTATTTTTCTAAATATTTTTATATCAAGTTTTACATCATTACAGTACAATATTATCGCATTTGTGCTATACCTTGAGCGTCAAACGTAAATTAATAATAATTTAAACATACAATTGCATTTTCTACACAATTATTTATCCTCAAAATATTAACAAATTTTACATAAACTACTTATTATAACCATACATTTTTTCCCAATTTTGCGACATTTGCTTACTACTTTTGACATGGCTTGTGGCCAATGATGATTTGATATTTAGACATACCTTGATCCCTTATTGGCCACGACAACTACCAGCAGTACAATACATATTTCACGTAATTGTCAATTAGTTCAAAAAGTCTGAACACGACCCTTTCGGAACACACTCCCAATCTAGTTACTTTTAGTGGTGTGTTTGAGGTTTCTTAAAATGCTCCTCCTAGTTTAAAAACAAGGTATAGTACACTATGACTGATATCTCGTAATAGGAAAGGATACACTGCACAGAGGTCTCACTGGCTCATTCGCAGAAGTTCAACGGCTTCTCTTTTCAAATTTTTCTATGGTGCACTGACCACACCCTGTCATGAGATATGAGTTGTACTGTATCTACTAGATTATCAAAATAATGTCACATGAATTTTTATAGGTTCATCAGATAAGAAAATTGGGTGGCAAAGATGCCTACATTATCAAAAGGTACTTCATCTCCACAATATCTGACAAAATTTCTAAGGAATTTACCTTTGATGGAACAAAACAAAAACAAGCATTCAAAGAATGTAACATCTGTGCTTTATTTATAGGTAAGTTGGCTGCTTGTATTACTTTTGATTAAAGGAATTCATTATTAATGAGGAATATGATTTCAACTATAATGATATTACTTGGGATTTGAAAATTTAATGTTTAAATGTCAACTTAAATTTAAAAATAAAAAAGAAGTGTTCTATTTAACACTTAAGTTTTTATGAAAAATGTGCTTTGTGTATACAGTACATAAGAATTTTTTAGTCCCATGGAATTGGACTAATGTGATAAAAAATAAGTTGTAAGTGAAACAATATATGTACTTGATGAACTTACACAGGTATTGTAATGTTGGTGGCCTGTATATACTGGAATAATTATTATACTAGTTATTACATTCCAATGTATTGTAACGCCCACATTATTTTCATCCTCATAGGACCAAATTATTCTCCTCGAGAAAGAAAAAAAATTAAATTGCATTGATCACACATCAAATATTTTGCATGAAATATGTGATCCAAGTCCAATTTTACACAAGATCGTTTACTACTAGAAGAAAATGAAATTTTTTTTTACAGCTGCTTCCAATTTGGATAACAAATCTGTAGGAAGGGCTATTAGAAAATGGTTGCGGCGAAGTTCGGAAAGGGATGCTTACAAAAGTAGAAATATGAATAAAACTGTTTAAAGATTTTTTAAATAAATACTTTTATTTTTAAAAAATTTGTTTTAATTTTGGGCATTGTACTTGGTGATATTAATATAATATAAAAAGTGTACATTCATAACCAAAAATTCATGTCCATAAGTAGTCCACGGGAAGTCCATGAAATGTCTATATATGGATGTTTCATGGTGTCCAAATGGACATCCATAATTGTATTTTTTGTGTAGTCCAAAGTACGTCCATAGGATGTCTAATGTACAAATGACGGACGTTGGACAGCCGTTGTGTCCATCAATGGATATTCCATGGATTGCCTAGTGTTATCTGGGATTTATTATTATCCCGCAACCCTGAACCTCCATTGTTGTTGAATGTTGAATATGAAATGAAAATGTTTTTGTTTATGAAGTCAATAAAAATCGACGAAAACAAATTTTATATTTTAAAGAATGTAGAAACGCTGAAGCTTTTCCATCACGTGACTGACTGTTACGTCAGCAATATTGTTCATATGAATTAAATCAAAACTTGTGTCAACTCAATAGGAATAATCGTTATGACTAATATTCCAAAGGTCGGCGTTTTACGAATTGGTAATTAAACAAGAAATTTAACTTTTTTAATTGTATTTATTTTATTTATATGGTTAACATCGACATATTTATTAAAACTATCGATATACTGGGCGAATAAGTTACAAAATCCAAAATTAATATTAACCATGCTGGCTTATTAGTGGAGAGCTGATTTTTTGTAGGATATCTTGTATTTTATATAAGTACATACAATTTATGAAGTTCATGAAACTGACGTAATTTTTAGTCTACTGACATGGTGTCCTCTAAAACTTTTAAAATAACACTTTCTAAACTGATTATATTAGAACAATTTTTTTGGATGGGCTATAGATTGTGAATAGAATAAGATTCCCACACAGCTTGAAGGTGGACGTTTCGATAAATATATTACCATCATCAGGGCAACACATCAAATGGAAACCCTCATATTAAAAGTAAAAAACAGAAATATCCGCAGAAGACATCAAAAATAAAATGTAAACACATATAGGTACTAGAAACGAAAAAACACATCAAATATGACAAATCTTGCTTTATAGTTCATCCATTTCGGAATCTGAGCTGTCTTCACCAGTATTTATTATCACTGGTTCAATATGTATGTTCACCAAATTTCGTTCTCGAGTAAACCAGTCTTTGATTATTTTTTCGGTATGCCTAACACAATTATCCCAAACATTTGCACTACAATTTTCCAATGCTTCTTTCCACATACAAAACACTATCACTATTTTCTCTATATTTTCGAAGGAAGCATGCTCTTTGGCTAGCAATATTTGTTCGTTCTATTAATGCTCTTCTGTTATCTTCCTTTTTATATTTAAATCCCAAATGTTTCAATAATACCAATAAAGAGGTATTTCCAACAGAAAGAATTTCCTTATTTTTTAGTTCATCATTTATGGTTTTAACAGTAACATGTTTCCCTGAAAAAATAAGAAAATTTAAATTATCATTATCTCAAACAAAAAAAAGATTTTTTTATATTTACTTCATACTAAACTTGAACACAAATTTTTGATATTCAGATTTTTTTATTATTTGTACCAAATAATGTATAGAACAACTCCATATGTGACATCAAAAAATTTAAATTAGAAAACTAAATTGTGAAACACAATCTACACTCAGAACATTCAAATTGGTAAACATTTATGGACAGTACTCAACTTAGAAATCAGCACATGTAGAAACACATTCAAATTAAAAATATGCACAACTTTCTGTATTCTAAATCTTTCATTACTCATAACTTCTATAATCGAACTTACGTTAAATTACCTACTAGTTTTCTAAGATTTTCATATACCACACTATAAGCTGCTGGTGAAAAATCTCACTGTATGGATAATACTACATGCACTATGATGTGTAATCTTAGTTATTAAGGTACTATCATTTCACTTCTCTTTTATTTAAAGTGTAAGCTGACTGTAATGTAAGGCTTAAGAACTCCCATGTTCTTGTATTATTGTTTCACATGTTTGTTTTACTTACTTTGTTCATACATATTATATAAGGTATTCCGTACTGCCATTTTGGTTCCCTCGGGTAAATCCTCTGTTTTTTGTTTTAATCGAGGTGTTTGACTGAGTGACGTTGGGAAAGTTGGAATATTTTCCTTACTTTTTTTAAGGGAACATACCGTTTTCACAGATATTTTCAATGCAGTTGCCACTCTCTGAAATATAATATTAAATAGAAATGTCCTTAAATAGATGTTAACTTTAGTATAATACCTCCTGAACAGATGAAATAGGTTGAAAGGGTCCGCCGTTCTTTTTTTCCATCTCAAAATATTCAATCAAGTTCATAACAAACTCCTGTGCTCCTGAATTAAGCCACTTTCCAGGCATTTTCTGAAAATAACTATTGGTTATTATACCATTACAAGTACAATCAGACACTTGATTCATGCAAATTTGAAAATTCTGCAGAGATTTACAAATTGTAGAGAATTATAAATACTATTTACCACCAATAAGTAGTAAAATAAGCATTGTAATATTCCCGTCTCACGGCATTTTAGATGTTATGAAATGTCAAAAGTTTACAAGTTGCTAATGTATTATATTCGTACTTACCAATGTTAAATGGAATAAAAAGTCAAATTAGTTCTTACAAGAACTGATTTCAACAATAAATACACTTTTAATCCAAAAATTCGCTGAAAACATGACAGTAAACAAAGCATACATAACCTCAAATATGGTAGTGTCAAATTCAACTTTTAGTACGATCAGTTATTCACGTTACGTCAATTATATCGTTGTCTCTTTTTACGATTACTATGGCAAATTTATAGAAACTATTACGTATGTCTTGTAGTTGGTCTTGTGTAGAAGACAATCGATCGAACGTTCTTATGTTTGATTTATATTGATAGAAGAAGATAGAATGTAGAAAATATGTGTTGCATGAATCGTAGATTGGATCACGTGATGGAAAAGCTTCAGCGTTTCTACTGTACCTACTTATGTATAAATATTTTATTTTTTGAAGAATATATTCAAATATGTAGGATTTATTTGGATTATATTGTTTTGCAATAAAAAACAATCGGCCCCATTAACAAAATCAAAGTTGGATAATTGCAAACAAACACCAACCAACAGTGGGGCACTCTAGCATGTTCTACTGAATTAGGTAGTCATATTTATGTATAGGGTAATCTTTAATTCTTAAGACAGCAGCAGGTGGTGTAGGGTAACACTTTTCACAATGAAATCTCGTCTTGAATACCCCCAACATTTCAAAACAATTATTCATCATTTAAACAAATTTTCCATCAGTACTATTGGAGATATCTATATTTGAACACTCCATTACATTTTATTATGATCTAAAATTAATATCTTGTGTAGTTCCACTTTAACAATAGATTTACTCATTGTAATAACTAGGTACATAACTACATTTACGGCCCTATTCTGTGTCGCAAAGTTGTTACTGAGCAAGTGGTTTAGAACAAGGTCAGTGGTTAGGTTGCCACTTGTCTTCAATTGGTATTCTGTAGAGGCAACCAGTGGTTACGAAAGTTAATTTATAGTTGTTTCTGAGCAACCACAATATTTGTGGTTGTTAACGTTAGCGACTGTCAGAGAAAGGTAGAAGTGTGCTGGTAGGAAGATGGATCCGTGGATTATGAACATTTTGTTAGGTCAAGAAAATAAATAAAATACACAATGAGTATGTATAAAAATATACTAAAAATTGTAAATATAGTATAAAATCTTTTATCTTCCTAGTGATCGAGTCAGAATTATTCAAAGAAATTTAAGGGATCGGAGCAATCCATTTCACATGGCTGAAGATCAATTTATTTTCAAGAGACTGGAGAGGCTGAGAAGTTTCTGTTTCTAGTTCTAATAAGCCTCCTTCTGGAATATCACTATCACCCAAAACTGATACCTTTCCACATACTCCTATAAGTCTCAATTCCATATCTGTTAGCTCTGGAAGCCCTCCTGGTCCTCCTCCAGTTTTGGTCTGAGAAATGGAAATGTCTCTTGCCTTTTTTTGTTTTCGATTCCCATTCTATGAACGACTGCAAAAGAAAACCTCACTTCTCATACTTGTTAGTGGAAAAGTAAGGTCGATTTACACTATAAAAGTGAATAATCATCATTCTTAACCACTAGTAGTCTCCAGAATAGCAATTTTATTGAAAGTGGTTAAAAAGTTACTATCTAGAGTTGCTTGTCAGTCAGTTGCTATAAAGTTGCTCGACTGCCACTTAGATACAGAATAGGCCCGTTAAATGTTACTGTAGTAAGTGAAACAAAAATATTAAATTTAATTTATGTACTAGCAAAAATTGGTTATACATTACACAAAACATAATTTCACACAATTACTTAGATTTTACTAAAGTGTGTTGTTCAAATGTATATTGTAAAACTGAAAAGAATTTTTTTAATTTGTAATAAAAAGTAGAAAATACAATCTGAAATTGGACCAATATTTTCACGCAGCGGAAAGAACCTTAATAAAGCTTAAGAAATAAACACAAATTATCATAGGTACATAAAATAATCAGATCCTTGGTTGCCAGTTATTTTTGAGATGATAATAATTGTCTTGAGAATGTTTTTAGATGTTAGTTTTGATTGTAATGTTTTATTTATACATTACAGTTATACTAAAACCGATAAATTGGTACATTATTATCATGCTTTATATGTTTATACCTTTAGAATCTACCTACCCTACCTTCTTTCAAATGTATTTGTTTCATACACATATACTCCTTTCCAGAGATATCTTGTAATAATTAGAATTGTTTATTACATATATAACTAGCACTACGTACCTAAGTACCTACCTATTGAAAAATATCCATATACTTTACTAACCGCTAACTCATTGCTATCCACATGGCATATTTTTACAAAATGGTTACACTTTTGGTAAATATAATTAAGAATAAAACACTATATTAGTTTAATTAAGAATGATTTTTAAAATAAACTTTCAAAATTTGTACTTTTTTGTTTAATACAAATGTCCAACAATCTCAGTTAATATATTATGTCTTAAAAGCTTACACAATTCTCACCAACATTTGCACAAAATGTCTAACTTGAGCATAATGTACGTACCTATTTATATCATTATTTAATACTTAGTTAAGAATAGAAAAATGTTCTAGTTCACAACACAAAAAACTCATTTTCCAACCATTCTATCTTCTACTGCTTTTTTTTCCACCTGCCCAATATTTTTTATAACTTAATCCATCTATGTATCCTTTGCCTGTTCTATTTTTTCTCATTCCAATCCATCATAGCTCCTTTTGTAAATTTAAAATGCACAATACCTAATAATATGCAATATTTGTCTCTTGATAAACGTGGCCCCTAGGGTAATTTAACATATTCTAATTCCTTATCAATTCTTCTCCATATCGCTATATATTATTTGGTTCATTTCTCAATTTTTTTTAGATACCTACCCACATTATAGGTACCTACATTCCTTTCAATTTTTTAGTTTTTATGAAGGTTATAATTCATTTAATAACGTTATGTATATATACCAGAAATCCCGACTGATCACTGATTATTGATTATAACTTGACAAAAACGTCATTCTTCTTTTTTAAAGTGTTAATCCTTCATAATCAAATAACTTACTGAAATCCGCGTCATCGCCATGAAATGAGAAGATTTCAAAAATGTTGACCCCTATTTTTTTCTTAATTACTCCCTCTGATATATTTTCTATACATCTTTTACCCCACAACCCATATTTTGAATTGTAAAAATATTGGGGTAGTTTTACAATCTTACTAATTTAAAATCAGTTTAAAAAATACGCTCTGCAATCTGAACTCTATTTATCTTAATTCAATACCTCACAGCTATTTTTAGGTCTTAAAATTTTGGGGTTGTAGCACCCCCAATTTAAAAAGCTAGAAATTTCCACTTAAATTTCAACAACTCACCAAAGTTTCAAAGCAATCGCGCAATCGCGCAATGGTATGCTTCACAACCTATATTTTCACTGTTTAAGATAATAAAATATAAGGGTTGATTCAACCCCTTTGTAAACAAACCAGAAACCTTCCCTAAGGTGTCAGCAACAACTTACAAAAGTCTCCTAGCAATCGTATCAACGGTATACATATAAACAAACATTCATTTTTATAGATACCCCATTACCCACCCACACCTCCGTCCTAAAACTGTAACTTCGGCGTCAGTGGATATATAAATTTTATATGCCCGTGTAGTCAAACTTGCGTAGCCGAACTTCACACTTTATTGAGTGAATATATGTGTAACTTCGGCTACGTAGCCAAACTTGACGTTCGGATCCCGAACTTTACGTCTTATAAAAAAATTTGAGGCCGAACTTGACGCCTGCCCTATATATATATATATATATATATATATATATATATATATATATATATATATATATATATATATATATATATATATATATATATATATATATATATATATATATATATATATATATATATATATATATATATATATATATTACGCGGTCAGTTTGGGGAAACAAATGAGCAAAATGCGGTCACTTTGGGGAAAATAGGTCATTTTGAGGTAGTACCTCAAAGTGTCTTAAGAAGCAAATGGTCATTTTGAGGACTGAATAACAAAATCGTTCATTTTTTTGTGGTTACTTTGAGAACATTTCCCTAAATGCCGTATAGCTTTTTGCAACAGGGGATTTTGAGAAAGAGGATATTTCAAGAAATTTTAAGAATATTTCTATCTGATATTTTTCTTTCTACTCGAGAAACATATATTCCATTAGGTTGAATGTTGGTCGAGCTTTATATCGACGATCTACCCACCAATTTATATTTGTACGATCTACAAACTATACACTTAATGAATAGGTTTCTCTTGACTTCTGGGTGCTGGCTAAGCAAGAATTTTAAGGATTTCAATCCATTAAGTTGTGGAAATGGGGTTCTAATATGATATGGTAATATCAAAATAATCAAAAGGGATGGAGTGGAAAGTGTACAGCGTTTGTGGTAAAAATGTGATGCGTTCGAAAACACTATGAAATGTTAATGTTATGTCATTTTAAGGTTGACTATTGCTGGTATTTCTGTTCTGTGATTGCCAGTTGAAATTCTTCATACTGGCAGTTCAAATTTCTATAACATTAAAACTCTGTAATGGCAAGCTTTTGTGTAACCCAAAGCTTAAATAACCAATGTGGTCTTTGATTTCCTCAACTCAGATTTATCATTTGTCTAAGAAAGAACATTTTATATTGACTAAAAAAATAATATTGTCTTTATAACATTTATCGTTAATTGAAACGCTTTCATGCTTTACCGGGTACCTATTCATTAATTAAAGTTATCTAGAAGGTTGTGGAATTTTGTGAAGGGTTAAAAACAGTTTGTGTACCCTTGTTTTTAATGCGAACTTGAGTTATGACGCTACAAAAATGTAAAATGGCAGCCGACTATTGTCTCAACCATGGAGACTAGATATAAGGAGCACAAACTTGTATAGGAAAAATGTCGAAAAAGTGTCCAGCGGTATTCTATACGGACCGTTCAAAGGCGGCAGTTTGAACGTCTTGAAAACGCCAAGTGACTGGGGACTCGGTAAGGAATATGGAGTGTCTATCTATACGGGCTTTTTCACGGCCTTGTTTGGACGCGTCAACAGAGCGGTGGGCTGGGTGGGCAGTCTCAACGCTTTTTTCTGGCCAACAGTACATGAAATAATTTTTATAAAATAGAAGTAACTATTTTTTACTTCTATATACTATTTTCTTAATAAATCAACACGTTAACCTTAATATTGAAAGCAAATGATTATATTTGTCACACTCATTGTAAAGAGGAAGATGGTCGTATAATAATATATGAACAGACTCACATTAAAGGAGAGCTCACGATATTTCCTACAGGAAGAAAATTACTAATAAATGAAGTTTCGCCAACGATCGACTATCAATTTATTTCCATTCCAGCAAGTATCACTGATGAACAGTGAACGGCAAATGCCAAACTCATGCTGCAATCCCTCTAAAAATGAACAGTATCAAGTACAACAGATCTACATCTAGCAACAGGAATCATTAGATCAGGAAGTTGCTAATAATTTAATTGATCAGAAAAACAAAGCAACTACACAATCCCTAGAGTTTTACAGATAATTTTTTTTTAATTTTCACAGATACCGCTGTTTTGGCTATATATGTAACTAAAAAGTTATCTTCTTAAATGTACCACTTGTGTTTTTTTTAATGTTTCATATTTTATTTGTTGAACATGTGTATGTTCATTGATATATTTTAGGTACTAAAAACAAATATGTTTATGTTTTGAATATGGAGACTTCCAGTTTGTATTTGTAATTTTTTTTAACCAATAAATGTTTCCAAAAATATGTACCTACAAATTTTTCATTAACAAAAATTTTTTTCCTTCTATTTTTGGTGGACTTCAAGAAAAAAAGTTGTGTATTTCAATTCTTATTTGTAATAAGTGGTACATACATTATGTCATACCATTGTTGCAATGTAATGTAATGAAGTTTATTAAATCAACAGTTTTACAATGAACATTATTCGATATTTTTAACATTTTAAATAGATGTCTTCAAATCTACCTTTTGATACAAATTCTTCAACTCGCTTAATATTGAAAGTTGTTATCTCGAGACATTATATTTTATAATAAGGACATCTAGATAATTAAAAGTCAAAGACTAATATACTTATTTCTCAACCATGGAGATAAAACAACAGATTAAACAGCATTATGCTGATACATGTAACAACAATTATAAATTATAATCAGCCATCACATATAATGTTGGGTATAGAAAAATCAACATATGCTTTTATTAGACTTTTCAACAACTTACTAAGTAATATCAAAATATAATATTATAAAAAGAAGTTCAATAAGACTGATTCAGATTTAGCCCTAAATTTAGAATCTTTCACAGTTGACAAATGTCTTCAGGTGACCTGTAGGAAGAAGAAAATCTACTTTTGCTTTTCAATTTTCAATATATTCATAGTTTTCAATGCTTTTATTCCACATGCATGAGTACTCACTGTGATGAGGCTATACTTTTTATTTATAATTGATTTCATGAATCCTGCTGATAAAACTCTTTCTATTTTTTATTTTTATATGTAGGTACCATTAGTCATACATTCATTTTACAGAACATATAATAATTGTAATATTGTATAGCAAAACAGTTCTTATATTATGACAGGACACCACACTCTCTTCTTATTGTTTTGGATCTTTTCTGCATTCCACTTTTAGCACAACGAGCACATCTCCTTTGAGTTTGATATAGACTGTATAGTTTGTTTTAGTGATGATAGCCAATCAATACTTGTAACTATTTGATGATCTGAGAATAGGTAGTCTCAATTACTACTGCACAGTGACACATTAACCTTCTCTGAATTCTTTGTGGATTTCAATGATTCAATTATACTTATAACCATTTTTGAGGCATTATCTGTAACAATAATCAGTTATTTATGGATGGGTACATATTTGTGAAATTATAGACAAAACAATATGTAGAAATCTGTGGAATATTTTTTATTGTTTTCATTACTATTTTGCAACACAATTACATATATATAATGATATTGAAGAAACTTACCATTAACCAAACATAGCACCAGCTACGCGAAAGACTTATTTTTTCCTTGAAATTTGCTAAAACCAAGCATAAAAGGTAACCCAATGAAAATAAAGAAACCCTCCATCCACAGATCACCCATCTACATAACCTAAAATTTACCTCGTTGTTCAGCACAACATGAGGCAAATTTTTTTTTATGATCTGTGCAGTGCACCAGTATTTTTATTTTCTTGCCTTTTACAGACGAATTTACGGATTTAAACCTAAATTAACTTTGTGTTTTGTGTATTTTTATTTACAATCAAAAAGATTTGCAATGGAAAGCGGATAGTTCCAATTTGCCAATGATAGATGCTATTATGGTGGCAGGCTTTTTTGCAAGCAATAATGATTTTTGTGCTGCTGAATTTAGAAATGTTAAAACTTCAGTGTAAGTATTTACTATTTACTTGATAAGTTGTTTTTTATTTATTTACATTAACGTTATTATAATTGGGTTACTTAGGTTAAGTTTACCTATATATTTTCACGAACATTTCATTCCATTATTTTAATAATAATTAAGATTTGTGATTTTTAACTTAAGTTTTGTTTTTTTATTCAATGAATATGTACTATCAGTATATTAAATTAAATACCCACCTATTTTTTATTAGAATTTAAAAACAAAAAAGTGCATTTTTAAAATTCACTTAGTTAACATAATTATCTTCCTGTTTAAATAATTTTTGCTTTTTAATTGTGATATCTCTTTATAACAAATTCACTTAAATTAATAAAACATATTGGTCATATTAATTAAATTATGATGCACTGTCCTGCTTCATTATGCATTATTAGCAATATTTAATTTTAATTTTTGCCTTATGCCATATTATTTATGTATACTAAACGGTTTATCTTTGTTTTTTATATGTCTGTGGTTTATCTTTTTACTTGTAGGTCCTCAAGACAATCATATGGTGATGATGACATAGGTTATGTCGAGGGTTATGTGCAGTTAAAGCGAGAGGGAAATATATGCATAGTTGAATGCAGGATCTGCCCTGAACATAAAGTTCATGCTAAAACTTATTCAGTCGCCATGATCATTAATGAAGAAGAAGGCAAAATAAAAAGTGTAGAATGTCATGATTGTGCTGCATCTCAAGGTGGTTGCAAGCATGCAGTGGCATTCCTTATGTCGGTACACTGTAGGAGTGAGGAACCCTCATGTACATCCGTAGAATGTTATTGGAAAAAATCACAATTGGCGAAGGTAGGAAACTACATTAAAATTTATAACTACCACAGAGCTGTCCAGAGGAAGACCTAAAAGCTCATCATTGTCAGACAGTCGAGTGCTCTTTAAGTTTCTAGAAGAGGGTAAGAAACGGAAGCTTGATACATGTCAGTTAATGAAGTATCAAGAAAATACAGAGATAAGGGATGTAGAAATGCTTTCATTACACCAACTTTCTTTTAAATACCCTGAAAAATGTGCTGAAGTATTTCTTCAGAAGGTTGCACAAACATTTTCTGACAACATTTTAAAAAAAAATTGAAAATGAGACCAGAAACCAGTCTAAGAACTCTTTATGGTATGAGTTGAGGTACGGAAGAATTACTGCATCCAAAACGTATGAGGTGAGCAGATGTAAAACATCAGACGAGACTTTATATGCTACGATTATGGGTGGAAAAATTCCTGATACATTTGCCATGAAACGTGGAAGAACAATGGAAGATGCAGTCCGAAAACTATTAGAAGAAAAATTTAAGAAAAATATTGTAAAGTGTGGTCTTTTTATATCAAAACAGTATCCAATGATAGCAGGTTCGCCGGATGGTATTTGTAGAGAGTCAGTAATTGAGATTAAGTGTCCCCTTATCTTGAAAACTTATCACAATTACATAAAAGAAGGAAGAATTGACAAAAAGTTTTGTGCTCTAATACAACTTCAGATGTATTTAATAAAGTTAAAGACAGGTTTTTTTTTGTGTAACTGATCCTGATTTTACAAATAATCAAAATGTTGAAATAATTGGTGTAAATTTTGATAAAGAGTATGTAGATAACCTGTTGGATATTTTATCAACATTCTGGAAGAACAATATTTATCCACTTCTGTATAAAAACAATTTATAAAATATATATTTTTGCATGCTTAATCTCTTTCATTATTCCTTTCATTTTTTGTACTTACTTAGATGGTTTTATTTTTTTTAAAGTGAACTATTCATACTGTGTGTACTAGAAGTTGTATACATGAAAACTTTTTTTATTATTAATTTTACGAAAAAAGCATGGTCCTAAATCTAAGATGCAGCCATCAAAAGACAAATTGTATCGGTCATATAAGAAGTTTGTCAAAAAACATGTTTTTCACTCAAGAGTAAAGTAGGTACCTTTAATTTTAACAAATTACAAAATAATTGTTAAGAAAAGTTGATTTGGAAACTATGTTCCAATAACAAATTACACATCTTTACGATAAAAATCAGGTCTTGTTTTTTTACAATTTCTTTATGCATATGGAAAACTTTTATTACTAATTTTACAAAAACAAGTTAATTTCCTAATGAAAGGTACTAAAATAATTAAGCAAAATTAATAATGAAAAATATTTCCGATTCCTAAGCTTAAAAAAATTGTAAAAAATAACAAAACTTAATTTTTATCGTAAAGATTTGTAATTTGTTAATGGAACGTATTTTTCTAATTCTAATCAACTTTTCTTAATAATAATTTAGTATTTTATCTTTAGCGAAAATCGTTTTTTCACAAACCTCCTATATGACTAATAAAATTTATCATATGATGATTGCATTTTAGATTTAGGTCTATGCAGAAGTTTTTATGAATAGCTAATCTTTCATAAAATTAATAATAAGAAAAATTTTAATATGTAGGTATACAACATCTGGGAACACATTGTATATTAATACTAATTTATTATTATAAAAAATTATTAGAAATATAAAAATAAAATGCCATATGAGTTTTTTAAATTATTTATTTAATAATAGAATCTTGTAAATTAATTAAACCACATGATACAGTAAGCAAGCTCAGAAAATTTTGTATCCAGCCTAATTTTTTTTAAACATAATAATATATGCTATTCAGGAATATTGGTATGTTCTTTTATAATATTGATTAAGAAATAACAATTTTTTGGAACACAGTATAGAATCGTGGTTTCTTTGTTATTTTGCCGATTGTACTTTGAAGAAGCAGTTCAGATTGTCTGTCATTTTTTGTTTTTAATTCTTGCTCAGTTGCACTACTACTATTAGAAGAAATTTTGTCTTGAAGAGAATGTAAAGATGATGACGAGTCTGTTAGCAACAGAGAATTCACAGATGAAGTGTACGAATTTGATGAAATTTCACTATCAGATTTTTCTTTAGCAATGAATATTTTTCTAACTTCATTTCCAACAGTGGACCTTGATGGTTTTGCTATGCACACTAAACTTTTGAATAATGGAGATGGAAATGATGACATAGTTGATATTCTCAGGGGTGATACAGACTTATTCTGTTAGAATTTTAGTTTGGGTCGCTTTGCTTCTATATATGTTTCTTATAACCACCTGCACTGCTTTATCAGATGTAATAGACTATTACTTTCTACTTTTTCAACTTGAGGTAAGCCTAAAAATAATATTAAGTATAAATTTTGTTGTTTTAAGTTTAATGACTACTATTATATGTTTTTTAAAAATTAATAGGTTTCTTGGTAATAGGAATGAAAGAAAACCAATTTTCTATCTAGCCAACATTTTGATTTAATTCAAATCTTCATCAGTGCAACTAGTATAGAGGTTTTCCGTGTCCGTACATTATAGCACATGGAGACATATGGTAAGGTAGAATTATTTAAAATTATCATTAAAAGTAAACTTATTTTGGACGATAGTACACATTAAAATATAAGAATAAAACAGTTGTATTCATATATTTTAATGTGTAGTATCATCCAGAATAAGTTAAGTTTTAATCATAATTTTAAATAATTCTACCTTATCATACGTCTCCATGTGCTATAATTTATGGACACGGAAATCCTCTATACTAGTTGCCCCGATGAAGATTTGCATTAAATCGAAACGTTGGCTAGTTAGTTTCGTTTCATGGCTATACAATTATTAGTAAATAGAGCTGTCATAGCTTGAAATTTGACATTCCTTGGGAGACCTGATTTATTTTGTAATAATAACTACAACTGTAACAATGAAGTCATTGTTATGTTATATCAGGTAAGGAAATGGAATTGAAGACATACATTGATCTATCAAGAACAGTTAAGATAGAGCAGTTTTGTGTTATAGCTGTAAAAACTTTTATTACTGTAACATATTGTTTATACACACTTACTTGTACTTGGATAATCAGTCACAGAAGCAATTATCGGTTCTTGCTGCATAGCAACAGCTTCTGCTTGCAGTTCTCTTTCACTACCTTTAATAAGTTCCATTTTTAGTCTTTTGATAGCAAGAGGTCTAGTTATTGTACTGGTAGAGGTTCGCCTTCTTCTGTCTGGTTGACATTCATATTTTGTATGTAAAACTCCTGGTTTCATTCTTATCCTGGATACTGAACCCATTAAATGGTACTCCACATAGTTTTCCATGTCATTGGGCAACTAAAATATAATAACGTAAATTATTAAATTGATTTATATAAAACAAATATAGAAATTACATATTTTATAAATATAACCTTAAAATGCCACCTTTTTATACAAATTTTGGGCACAAAATATTTATTATAATGTTGAAAAAATTAATATAAACAAGTTATACTCACATCAAAGTGATCTTCACACATCTAAATTGAAGTTGTAGTCGATAAGGTCCCTGAATCTCTTCGAGCAAGTTGTAACCACTTTTTTCGTTCCTTTATTGCTGTAGGCACGTGAATAAATAGTTTTTCAGGTGTTTTTATGGAAGTATTAGTACACTGAGGCACTATACACCACTTATAAGTTTTAAAAGACATTTTATAACGTGTTTTTAACACAAAAACAAATAAACACTAAATAATCCCATAAACTGTTTACAAGGTTACTATTGTATGTACTGACCTAGGGATGGCGATATGAAATCGATTAATCGAAGAATCGATTCCTCGGACCATATAAATCGATTTTTTAAATCGATATGTTGTACTGAATCGATTCAGTGAATCGATATTTCACCCTTGAAAATCGACATACGATTTTTTCTGGTTTGGTTTTGGGAACTATAAGCTATATTATCTATTTTCTTAACTTTTTAATGTAACAAATACATTTAGAAAATAAATGACTTCTTTTATATCTGATCTGATACTTTGATATGGTAATAAAAATAATTGTTATTATCGAATTCCCTGAACTAAAAAATCCCTGATTTCACTGATAAGGGATCACAGAGATTGTTTATTAGGGTATCTTTCTTGTTTTTCATAAAATGGATTTATATTTAATACAAACTTGAAAAAAATCGATTTTTTAGAAATCGATCTTTTAGACATCGATTTTTTTATGAATCGATTCATCAGGTTACGATTCGAATCGATTCATCAGGTTACGATTCGAATCGATTCAAAAATCGATCTTTTTTGGAAAGAATCGCCATCCCTAAACTGACCTCAGGGGTGCGTTCAGATGCTTTGTCTGGTAAAGAAAAAACGCACGGTAGGATTCTTCTTGGTTGTAGTCGTTGACACGAGATTCATCTGAACGACTTGGTGTAATATTGATGTCAAATTTCAACTACACTTTTAACAGAAATAAACATTTGTGATAATTTGTTAATGTTTGTGAGTGCAAAAATGAATACACAGGTAGTTAGAGAATTATCAAATATTATATTTCAAGATAGTGAATCGTCATCATCTGACGATGATATTGAAACTAGCACATTGGCATTAGTTGGGGAGGTTGGGAGAGAAAATATTGTTCGAACTCATGAATTTTTAAAGACGATAGAAAAAATGAGTGACGCAGAATTCCAACAACATTTTCGTTTAACGAGGTCTGCCTATAATTATTTATTTAGCCAAATTGCCCATTTGCTGAAAAGCACCAGCACATTTAAAGAAAACATCGATCCTAGTTTACAGCTACTGTCCACTCTTTGGATTTTAAGCACTCCAGATAGCTATAGGTAGAGTAGAAAAAATAAATAAATAATGAAATATTTCAATTGATTTTATTTTGCAGAAGCATTGCAAGCAGGTTTGATATGGCCAAATCCTCTCTGTTTGTGTCAATGGAGAGAGTGATCAACGCAATTATTTCGATTACTGACAAAGTTTTGAAATGGCCAACACTGGAAGAAAGAATTCAAAGTGAAGAACACTTTTATTCTATGTGTCAATTTCATGGTTGTATTGGAGCAATTGATGGAACATACATTCCCATAAAAGCACCTCATGAAAATCCAGAGACCTACATAAATAGAAAATGTTTTTATGGTGTAACTTTACAAGCCATTTGTGATAGCAAAAGAAAGTTTTTAGACATTTTCTGTGGTTATCCCAGCAGTGTTAGTGATATTCGAGTTTTTAGGAATTCAACCATATTTAAAAACATCATAAGAGAGAAATCTGTTTATTTTCAACCATGCTCTTTCATAATCGGAGACAAAGCATATCCAGTATATGATTGGTGTATATCACCTTATAGAGATAGGGGAAATCTCCATCTTTATCAAGTTAGATTCAATACACAACTTGCTAAAGCAAGACAGGTGATTGAAAGGGCCTTTTGTCTGTTATTTGGAAGATTCAGAAGATTAAAATATTTAGATATGAATCGTACAAATTTGATTCCCCACTTTGTTCAAGCTGCTTGTGTTCTACACAACATATGTTTAATGTTTAACGATGATGAGGGAAATTATGAAAAAGAGGGAGGAGTATTTTTGCATGAAGTCAATGCAGAAGTAAACAACATCCAAAATATTGAAGAAATGGAGAATGAAGGAACTAGACTTAGAGAAGAATTAGCAGAGAATTTTAATTAATTTAGTTTGTTTTGTAGTTTTTTGATAAGTTAGTTATACCTATTTGTTTTATTTTGAACCCAGTAAAAAAACTGCAACAATTCATTTATATAATATAAAATATTTGTTTATTTTTTCTCGGACTTTTATTTCCCTGATCTTAGTATGAGATTGTGTTTCTATTGAATGCATATTCCATAATAAGTTACATCTACATGACAAATAAATTCCTGAAATATTTGCTGTGTATTTAAGAAAATTAAGTTAGAAATGAAAGCAGTAAAAAATATATATATTTCAACAACAAAACATTTATTTCCTATGAACTAAGTAACTAAACAGTTTCGGTTAGATAATTGTAAAACAAAACACAAATAAATATCAAATTCCTACGTAATAAAAAAATAACTACGTATATACCTAAGTATCTATATAAAAAAATAATAAATAATTTTAATATTAGATCCACATAAGTATTATATCTTGAAAATACCTATTTATTCACTATCACTACTACTTCTTTTTCTTTTGTTGTTCATGATATATTCCAAATATCTATTTAAAGACTCTATTGCTCTTTCCCTTTGTTCATAGTTTTCCTTGTGCCTCCTCTCCCTTTCCTTATCTCTTTCTTTCATTTGATTTTGGAGACTACTCAAGTGTTTACCAATAGAACCAGTTTTATTTTTTTTCTCTTCTTTGTCATTATTTTGTTTAGGCTTTAAATTACAGTCACTATTATTATCATCTGCAGAGACATTTTTTGATGAACTAGCAATTGCTATAGGTGTAACATTGGGGTCATCCCCAAACAACTCCTCAAATTCATCAAAATACTCAAAACGTATTCTTTTACCTCCTGTATTTCTATCACTCATGTTATCCTTTTTTTTTAAATATTGAGACTTCAAATATTTAAACTTATTTTTACACTGTTCGGTAGAAAAGTCCCTGATTTCCTTGGATATGTCTGCCCAAACTTTTTCATTGCGGATAGTGGTTGATTTAAATTTGTCAATGTTTTTTTTATACACATCAATCAATCTTAATATATCATTTCTCGACCATTTACTAAATCTTTCCTCTGCTTGAGTGGAATCCTACAATAACACAAATGAAAAATGCTCATAATCAATAGCAACATTTCGAAAAAAAATTGTGGATGCTCACATCTAAATTATTTGAAGGAGATTCTATATCACATGATATAAGAGAATCTGCATCATTATGTAAAATGCCAAACACCTTTGATACTTCTGCTGCCTCTGCATACAATAAGGATCCATCTAAAAATAAAGATTAAATCATTCAACTAATTTCACAATGCACTAAAAAGTTTCTTGTGCTTACCGGTAACTTTCGATAAAAGGACTTGACCATTCTCATTGTAAATCAATTTATTTTGCTCATCAACCACAAGATTGTAAGAATGTGTAGACAAACTATTCATATTTTTACTCTTTGCACTCTGATATCTTGATCAATATATTATTCTCACTTATTTATGTAGATCAATTTCAATTATTATATTATTTGTAATTGTTTGTAATTTTGTAAACATAACCTCTAAACTCCTCAATCCTGTCATTATAAATTGCAAAGCGCATGCGGGTCAATTTCTACCGATATGTCTACTGGGTTAAATGGTTGGACGAACGGTGAAATTTACTGCTAGCATCTGAACGACCAGGGTGTCAATTCTCGAGATCGTTCGTTCGTTAAACGGATACGCTCGTGAACGAATAAAGTTGAACGTATAGTACGAGCGACGTCAATTCTCGAGCATATCTCCAGCTACTCGTTCCAACGAAAGTATTCGCTCATTTCTAAGCAAGAATAAACTTGGCATCGTGGCAAAATGTATCATTCTGTCAAAGAATACTTGGTTCTGTGTTGTTTGATCGAATTTGTTTTGAATATTTTCTAACCTCCAAGATTCTTCAGATTTTTTGTAGTTGAGTTGTGAATATGTCGAACACAAATAAAAGAAATAAGCCAATGTCGGTGGAACAAAAGAATATTTTAATTGAGTTTATGCGCTCCCATCCTCAATTGATAAAACAAAAATTCTCAGCAAATTACACTAAACAAGACTCCATAAGAACGTGGAATGAACTAACAAGTATTTTAAATGCAACCCCGGGTGCAAACAAAGAGTGGAAAGAGTGGAGGAAGGTATATAAAACAAAACATTTGATGTATATTTCATAAACTTATAATGTATTTTTTATTCAGAGTTGGCATGACATTCAGTCAAGAACGAAGACTAAGAAGGCGCAGATGAATGCCCATTCTTCGAAAACAGGAGGTGGCCCTGCAATACAGGATCTTTCTCCAGCAGAAGAGATAATCGCTGAAATAATTGGCGATACTGCCATAAGAGGCTTAGAAATAGTAGAATCACAGGTTCAAGAGATTGAGGTAGAGAATGAAAATACCTCAAAATCAGATTTCCCAAGTAACCAACTGGATGAAACCAACCCTCTGGAAAATATTGTGATAGAGCACAGCTATCAAAATAACATATCACATGATAAACAATCTCGAGAACAATCTAATTCATCAGGAAACAAAAAATCTAAATTAAGGAATGTTGCTACGCAGCGCTTGGATAAGGCTGTGGAGCAAAATAATAAATCTATAGAACTTTTATATGAGAAAGTTCAAATAAAAAAAGACTATTATAGGAAAAAACTGATTCTTATGGAAAGAAATGTGGCAGCAAATGAGAATATTGCTTCTGATATTAAAGATATCAAAGAGTTACTCGGGGAGGGGTACTTCTGAAAAAATTCAATAGTGTTTAGTGTTATATAGTATATTTATCAGTATTAGCTTGTTTTTGTTTTATATATATGTTTTTTAGGAAATGTATTTATTTTGTTATTATTTATTGATTTTGTTTGCAAATTGCAAAACTTTTTGGGTTGTTCAATGAGTAAAGTAGATGTGATATGTTTTTTATATTTTAGTTTTTTTAGGAAATGTATTCTGTTGTTATATATTTATTTTGGTTGGAAGCTGCAAAACTTTTTGGTTTCTTCGTAGTAAAGTATGTGGTATAATGTTTTTGTTTTTTTTTAGACAATTTATTTATTTTGTTGCTATTATTTATTGATTTTGTTTGCAAAACTGGGTAATGTTTAGGATGGCCTCTCTGTGACAATATTTATGTTTTCTTTAAAAATAAAAAACAAAAAGAAAGTGTTAAGTATATTTATAATAATATTAACAAATAATTCAATTCTGAAAATGATTCATGACTAAATTTCTAATTCTTCTTCCCTCCACTAATTCAGGGTTGACTCTTGCCATAGCTCCTCCCATATTTTCATTACCAATAACATACATTCCATAATCTAGATCTTCACCTAACTCTGGTTCTGGTTCAGGCATATTGTTTTCAACACATATGTTGTGAAGCACAATGCAAGCATTTATTATTTTTCCTGCTTTTTCTGGTGTGTAATGTAGCACCCTATGTTTCAATAAGCATCTGAAGCGCATCTTTAGTAGCCCATTACACCTCTCAATCAAACAACGGGTGTGCTTCAGGTGTTGGTTAAACTCAAATTGAGGTGTACCTGGTTCTGGATTACCATCAAATGGGGTTAAAAGCCAGGGTCTCAGTTGATATCCGGAGTCACCTAAAATACAATTTTGAATATAAATAGACAAAAAAAACATTTCACTAAAGGATTACATTACTATGACATGTGTTTCGCTGATGAGTTCATTTCCAACCGACTCCCAAGGTTGTAGCGAAACATGTCATTTTCTTCACTCTATCAATTTGTACAACCAACCTACATATTTTTACCTAGTAAGTAGAAAGATCTTCTTGTTCTTAAATAAAGGTTACGAAGGACATCTTGGCATCTAGATTGATTCCAAATGAATGCATCGTGAGTTGCTCCTGGAAAACGAGCATTCACATTCATGATCCTAAAATTACTATTACATATCTGAAATATATAATACATATATATAAAAAAATCAGAGAATATATAGGAGGTAAATTATTACCAGTTGTACATTTAATGAGTGGTATTTTTTTCTGTTGACATACAGATGTTCTTCTCTATCTTCAGACGGGGGTACAATGGCTACATGGGTACAATCAATTACGCCTATAACCCCAGGAAATCCAAATTTCTGATTGAAACTGAAAATATATAAAAGTATCTTATGATGGAGTTGGATCTTTGAACATTATATACAGTGCCATAATATGGAAAATTCTATCAATTAGCCATTTGAGTAGAATTTGACTGCCAATAATTTTTTTCTTGAAAAATAATACATATAAAATTATTGCAGTAATTTGCAATTAAAATCTCTAAAGAATCAATAATTCAAAAAATACTGCATAGGTACCTATGACACTATGGATAGTATATGATTATAAAATCATTTAAATCAACCAATAAATGAACTTACTTTTCACGTAGAAATTCACATTCTCTAATTGTTGAAGGAAATTTGACATGTTCATTGAAAATTTCATCGGAATTGAGAGCAGCAGAAACCTCTTCAATGCACCTACTCACAGAAGATTGACTGACTCCTACCCAAACATTTGCACCAATACCCACTTGATAACATCCAGATGCAAAAAATTTCAGTGCCACCAGTACCTATATAATATTGATAAAAAAAATCAGATCCCCAATATTATTACTTCTGGGAAGCTCAGTGTCTCACCTTCGTTTCCTCATCCAAATCATGAAGTCTCCTAGGAGGAGTGAGAAAAGGATTCAACTGTTCTATCAAATTTCGAACCAATTGTTTATTTAATCGAAACAAACGGATGAACATATTTTCTGATAAATGATCAAATGGATTTAGCCTAAATGTCTCATAAAATTGTCTCTCATTACGTTCTTGCACTAAAATTTCAGCTTCGCCCACAATATTATTCATATTATCTAACAAGAGATCTTCTACGTTCATTCTCAACACAATGCACAATTAAACAACTATAAATTTCAATACACACATACACATAACCCAAAAAAAAGACAGTATCTCTGGTCAAAACTATTCGCGTAATTCCACGAGCGGATGATATAAAGCACTCGTTGTCGATCGAACATTTGAGCGACGATTAGGAACGATTAGTTCATGGATTCGTTCCCCGAGAATTGCAATTTCTAGAAATCTACGCTCATGACGTCACGAACGTATACGTTTAACGAACGAACGATGTCGAGAATTGACCCCCTGACTATTTACCAGACGTAAGCATCTGAACGCATAAAACGCGCCCGACGTAGGATCTGAACGCACCCCTGTGCATCGCTATATTCGTAATGAGCGTTTTAGCGGGAAGTTTAAACCGAAAATTTAAAAACTTGATTTCAAATGTAATAATAATAGAAAAAAGTTATTGTAATAATTTTGCATATCAAATTAGAGGTATATATATATCATTTAAAACACTTTTTCAAAATTTGTCAAATACCCTATTGTGTTGCAAAATAGTAAAGAAAACAATAATAGTATATTCTGTAACAAGGTTAGAATGAAAATTCGATGCGAGTGGAAAGTTCCGAGCGCGAGCCGAAGGCGAGCGTGAGGAACCACGAGCATCACGAATTTTCATTCTAACCGAGAAGCAGACTATACTTTCTCCACGATCAAAGATTTAAAAATATATATTTTTAAGTGGAAATGAACAAAAGTTAATTTATATTACAAAACTGAATCACAAATATTATATTAGGTAAACACTCAATAATCCAAGAAACATTCTACTGTGTATTAATTGTTATATTTGTACAGTTCTCGAAATAAAAAACTGGTGCATTTTTTGGGGTATTTTCAACAATTGTGTGGTTATGTTAGGTTACGCGACAACAATAATTTTGACTTTTGACACTACAATGACAGTCAACTGCGTCAAGGCTAATGTTATTATTGCTAACCAGTGTGAGAATATTACAGAATATTATTCTATCACTAGAGAGAGAATGTAAATACATTTAAATTGCATGGGGGCAGATGTGTTGCAGAATTTCTTCAATCTCAAGAGAGAGAATTCCAGCATTCTGTAATCAAATTTGATTTCAGAATTGTCAAATTCTGTGAGGATCGTGGAGTCGTGGAGAATTAATAAAATATTCCACACATTTCTACATATTGTTTTGTCTATAATTGCACAAATATGTACCCATCCATAAATAATTGATTATTGTTGTTACAGAAATGATTATAAGTATAATTAACATCCACAAAGAATTCAGAGGGGATTATGTGTCACTGTGCAGTAATAATTGAGACTAAGTACCTATTCTCAGATCATCAAAGTTACAAATTATTGATTGAAAGTGAATCCAATGAAGAAGATACTTCTCTTAAACAATTCCAATTATATGGTCAGATCCAACACCAATTTTTTTTCCAAGAGAGACATATTCAAGATAGTGATGGTGAAATATATAAATTGTGATTGGCCCAGTTTTCATCATGTCCTATAACTTGCTATCATCACTTAACAAACTATACAGAAGACTATTTCAAACTCAAAGCAGATGTGCTCATTGTGCTATAAGTGGAATGCAGAAAAGGACCAAAACAATTTGCAGAGTGTGGTGTCCTGTCATATAAGAACTGTTTTGCTATACATCACAATTATTATATGTTCTGTGAAATGAATGTATGACTAATGTTACATATAAAAATAAAAAAATAGTAAGTTTTATTAGCAGGATTCATAAAATCAATTATAAATAAAAAGTATAGCCTCGTCACAGTGAGTACTCATGCAAGTGGAATAAAATCATTAAAAAAATATGAATATATAAGAAATTAAAAAGTAAAAGTAGATTTTCTTCAGCCTACAGGTCCACCTGAAGATGTTCGTCAACTGTGAAAAATTCTAAATTTAGGGCTAAATCTGAAACAATTTTATTGAACTTCTTTTTATATTATTCTATTTTGATATTACTTGGTAAGTCTAATAAAGCATAATCTATTGATTTTTCTGTACCCAACATTCTATGTGATGGCTGATTATAATTTATAATTGTTGTTACATGTATCAGCATAATGCAGTTGAATAGGTACGTTGTTTTGAAGATGAACTTCATATAAGTAAGTACATTATATTGCAATCATGGTATGACATATATGTACCACTTATTTCAAATAAGAATTAAAATACACAGCTTTTTTTCTTGAAGTCCATCAATAATTAGAAGCCAGTGAGTTTAAGTGTGTGGTGGAAAAGTATTTGATTAAGAAGTGTTTTTATTCTGCAAAGAGTTTTTAGAATGTTGTTATATCAGAGATTTTAAAATTTAAATTTTCAACCTTACATTTAACCCTTAACTACTATCGTGGGGTCAAATTTGACCCAATCACTTGAACTTCAGTATGCCCTTGGTAGACCGTTTAGCACACGACCTTCGTATTCCATGTATTCTCCCACTTAAGTACATACTTTATAATGCTTCTTAGTAGTAAACAATCGGTCTGATAGTTCACACATGATGTTGATTTTGGGTCTGAGTTGACCCCACTTATCATTATTATCTAAGAGCTAGGAATCAGTCTTATAAATGAACATGTAAACGTAAGAGAATTGCGCTCGATAATTATTGCCAAAACATTAGGAACTTAAAATCCTCATAAAGATCAGACTAGACGAGAAAGGACGGTTGTAAGACAAAAATGCTACTTGTGTCCCAGAGGTAATGATAACAACCACTACACATTTTGTTCAAAATGTCATAGAACCATCTGCAAAACACATCTACTTCAGAAAGTTATGTGTACTATGTGCCAAGAATAGATAACCCTTATAATACATACAAATTATTATTGTTACAATATTCTCACATTAGGCAAATAACATAACTGTTATTTTTCTTATATGCTATACTATTATGATTTTCTTCTGTAATAGGTTAAGATGTTCCTATAATCAACTACTTTCCAGAGAATCAACATTGCTCAACTAATGTGTTATGTTTTTGATCATAAAATATTTGGAAGTTCTATAGTTTTTATTTCAGCATCTTTATTTTCCTGAAATAAAATTCAAGTTTCCAAAATATCTGTTTTTTATGTACACATACATTGATCAAAAATACAAAAAAAACAATAAAAATATTTTTATGTAATTTTTAAAGCTTATTAAAATTTGGGTCTTCTATGACCCCACGATAGTAGTTATGTGATTATAGATATACGATAGTAGTTGAGGATTAATATAATTGTTGATTAATTTCACTGTACCAATGTAAGTATATTTTATTGATGTGTGTAATCACTTATAAATTATTTTATTTGTACAAATTGAGTTAGTTACTCCAACAGAGCTCTGCTTATAGATGAAATCTATATATCGCTTAAAAGTTTATTTTGAATTAGAACTTAAAATCAGTTAAGTTCTCACATCGGTTATTGTTGAATGGTAATTATATTAATGTTATAAATGCAACTAACTTTTTCTAATTAATTCCACTATTTAATTAAAAATATGAAAATTATGAAAGGATATTGATAATTATTTCGATATTGACATATCATCATTCTGTAAACAAGTTTGTTGTCCAAGGTGAAGTATGACAAGTATCTTATTATAAAAATGGCGATTTTCAGACATGCGCATACAAAAAATGATCGGAAGCGTGGTGTATTCTTTGCGGAGGTCGAGAACTATCGATAGCCGTATAGTTATCGATAGTTTTTTCTAAACCATCGATAATTATCGATAGTCTGCAAGACTAGTAATTTTAAATAATTTACGAGTTCCTACAGGTTATATGTAATGTTAGGCTAACTCTATAACAGTAAAAGTAAAGTTCACTTCATTAAAAAACAAGTGAGGTGACATGTGACAGGACAGACAGGTGACGGTTGATGAGAGGACAGAAAATATGCCACGAAACGACAAAGTCAGAGATAAAACACGAAAACAGATACTTCGTCTTTTTTTTTTCGCTGTCGATAGTTCTCGACCTCTGCTTTGGTAGAGTGGTAAGTAAGGCGCCAAGAATACGCAACAAGTAGATAAACGCAGTACGGCGTTGTCAGTGTGTGAGGAATTCCTCAGTAAAATTGAGGAATAAAGAATAATCAACAAAATGACAAGACTGAGTCTGCAAACCAAATAAAAGATAGTCTGGTCACTGTTTTTTAAAAATTCTGTGACGTGAGTAATTTTGGGGAATTGCGAGGAATTTTGATAACTGGAGTGAGGATTTTTTCTGTGGCGGTTCTGTAATTATTCTAGGGAGTTGGCAACACTGGCCGTAAACGGTTATTTAGAATTTAGTTAGGTTAGATGTTTTGTGGAGGGAAAAGTGGCAATTGATAACAAGATTTCTTGTAGTAACGAATTTTTCCATTTAAAATATACTAAAGAAATACTTAAGATGTATTCGAGGATGTATTCCATAGTAAAATATGGAGATAGTTTTGTTGAAGCTATAGAATCATCGTGTATAAAACGTAGAAAAGGTTACAGTGTAGTTCGAAATTACGAAGTGGAGGTTTTGTACTCAAATAAAAACTTGGAATTATGCAGAAATTTGGCCGCAAATATAAAATCTTGTATACCATTTGGGAAGTTGGAAAAATGTGATGTTCATTTACATAAAGCTCTAAAAGAGGATGGCAATGATGAGCCTATGTATAGAAGTAGTGATGGTATGGAACTAAGTGACTCCATTTCTGAGGCTACTGATGAATTACATGATCCTACATATGAGATTAGTGACGATTACAGAGCTTTTAATAACGGTGAAATGATTGAGAATGTATCCATGGAAGTTGATACAATGCAAAAGCTGACACATAATAAAGAAAGGGAACTAAGTGACTCCATTTCTGAGGCTACTGATGAATTAAATGATCCTACATATGATATTAGTGACGATTACAGAGCTTTTAATAACGGTGAAATGATTGAGAATGTATCCATGGAAGTTGATACAATGCAAGAGCTGACACATAATAAAGAAATAGCAGAAGATTCTCCTAAAATTAGGAATATTGGAAAAAATGGTAATATTGTTTTTATGTATACAATTATATAATTCACATTAAGTACTTATTTATATAAAAATATATTTTTTTAGAAGCCGGACCATCCATGCCCTATTATAGGATCAACGATCACATTGAACGCGAATGTGGAGAAAAACAAGAAATCAGTTCCCACATCAGTTTGCAGACAATCAAAAAAATATTGTTGTCCTTACTGCAATACATTGTTTACAAAACTTGTGGTGCATTTGGAAAATAAGCATAAAACTGAATCTGATGTAGCCAAATTTATGAAATTGTCTAAAGGTAGGTCATTATATATTTTTAAAATACCGGGTTAGCTATCTTAATATTTATATTAATGGCTCTTACTTTCACCATAACTTCATTTTGTTATCATGAATAATTTCAGAGTACTTACCGTTCAAAAACAAAATTACTCAATTTTTTTGGCATAGTTTAATATAGATACTTACATATTTTTATTTCAATCTGTAATTGCCATCATATATCATTAAATATAATTTATATTTAATTATATTTAACAGGTACTTCAGAAAGAAAAAAAATTATTGATTCTATCAGAAAAAATGGTTGTTTTAAATTTAATACTAAAGCAAGTGTCAATAATGGACATTTAATAGTATCAAGAAGACCAAAAAAATCTACAAAAACTCTTCATGATTATGCTGTTTGTCCTCATTGTAAAGGTTTTTTCTCAAAGTTAACTATTCGAAAGCACTATCCAAAATGTCTTCCTGGTTTTACTGGAGGCGATAAGTCCGCTCATATAATGGGTAAACTAATAAGTAACAGAATTCATGAAGTTGCTTCACCCATGTTAAAGAAAGTATTAGCGGTTTTAAGAGATGATGAAGTATCAAGAGTTATACGATATGATGAACTAGTTATAATATATGGAAATATGCTTTGTGAAAAATATCGTTTAGGTCATCTACATAAAATGATAAGAGCAAGGTTGAGGCTAATAGGACGATTTCTATTAGAAGTAAAAAAAATTGATAGCACTATTTGTAGTTACTCAGATATATTTTTTCCTAACAAATTTGATGCTTGTTTAGAGGCAGTGAAAATTGTTGCTGGGCTAAATCTTCATTCAGGAGAGTTTAAATCACCTGCAACAGCATCAGAAATAGGAGGTCTTTTAAAAAAATGCGCTAAACGTTTGATTACCATGTGTATTAAAAGTAATGATTCTGAAAAAAAGAGAAATGTTAAAGATTTCTTACAAGTTCTTGAACAAGATTTTCCAATATTCATTAACAAGTCAGTTATGGAATGTCAGTTAACACGGAAACGCCTTAAAAACAAAACCTTGCCTACTTCATCAAGTATCACTTCATTTTATAATTATGTTGAAACAAAAATGAAAACATTCTATTTGAAATTAAAACAGAAATTTACTTATGAAACTTGGAAAGAACTAGCTGCTTACACATTGATAACAATTCAGGTGTTTAACCGAAAGCGAGCAGGAGAACTTGAAAATTCACAGAGAACATTATAAAATTCCTGTTGCATCTAGGGAAATATCAAGAGTCTCTAAATTATTAGAATTAGGAATTGGCGCTCGATGTAAGAATGTTAATAATATATTTAATATCCCTGCACTAGTAAATTTTGCATATTGCATGTTATTTTACGCTATAATATTGTATTTTACTAGTTAACAATAGTACCTTTCACTCAGATGCCCTCTGCTTTTTAACCTATCAGAGTAAAAACATCTACTTGAAGTTATACATGCAAACTAACTACATTGCTTCAAGAAATTAACACATCTCATAAAAATCACTGGAAGCTTAATGCTATTTGTCTGAAATGCATAACCGATTTCAATAATTTTTTTGTATACTGTGGGTTGTTTTTTTTAGGTCAGTATAATTTTGCCTTTTCATGGAAATTAATTTTTTATTAATACAGGGTACATCAATTAGTATGTAGTTTTTCCATTAATTTTGCAATGCCTTGTGGAGTTTTACACTTAAAACAGAATGTTAAAACTCATATCGTAGTTAAGTCTCAACTTTTATTTATTGTGTATCTTCGGTACTAATAAAGATACCTACCAAAATAAATAAAAAACAAAATGATAATAAAAGATCAGACTTGACTATGAAATGAATGTTAACATACAGTTTGTTGTAAGTGTAGAACTCCACAGGGTGTTGCAAAATTAACTGAAAAAAATGCATACCAGTTGATACACCTTGTATTAATAAATAGAATAGAATCTTTATTTAATATAGGAAGTCCTAATACATAGTAGTTTAAAAAAAAATCACATATTGTAGTCAGTACGCACAAATTCAGTTGAATAAATAAAATAAAATCTTGATAAAATTAGTAATAAAAGTAAGAAGTTTTAGTATTAAAATTGAAATAACTACATAATAGAATAAACATACAAAATTACAAAGTTAATTTACGGATTGTAAATAAATTGTAGCAAATATTTTTCAAACTGAGGTAGAGAGGTACAATTTCTATGAAAAGGCAAAATCATACAGACTCTAAAAAACGGCCCATTGTATAAAAAAATCGGATATGTAGTCTAAACAAAATTTAGCATTGAACTTCTGCTGACTTTTTGGTGGTGCATTAATTTCTTATTAATTAATTTAATTAATTTATTTCAGCTTCAACTGCATACTCTAAGGTGCAGAAAGAAAATTACCAGAGAAACAGCTCATTACAAAACAATGAAACTACAAAATCTGATGAAATGGGGTCTGATACTTCATGTGTCAATGAACACCATATGACAGAAAATAATAATATAACAAGTAAGAACAAAGTAGCATTATTGCTATATTGATAAGTATTGCGCATCAAAGAATTGCTAAGAACCTTTTTTTTCAGTATCGCTTGTATAAAAATTCAATTTTTCCCTTTTTCCGAACACTTTCACTTAACACCCTGAATTTTCAAAAAGCCTTTTGATAAATAATGGGTAATTACGTAACAGGTACACACAAATAACCTTGACTAATATGTTATGTAACTCCAAGAGCTCATCCATATCTCAAATGTGGTTTATTCGAATCCAAACAAGCGGGTTCAATAAAACTCCAAGTCCAAACCACAATAATTTAATTTGTCCACCAAAAAGGACAATCAATCTGCTACTAGTTTCGGTACATTAATTACCATCATCAGGCTATAATAGAAATGGTAGACTTAATATAAAGATCTTATGAAATTCTGTTATAAAATTGAAACAAAACAATCAATGTAAAATTGTGATACAAACTGATGCTCTAAATTGAGAATACAAAATCAGAATATTAAACTTATTAAATTACATTTAAATATTGCTGCAATACAAATAAGAAATGAAATTAATTGTCAAAATACAAAATTTGATTATCTAAAATAATATTAATAGGATCATAAAATAAGTTTAGTTACCTTCATAAAACATATACAACTGGAAGAATCATAGGTTGCTGTCACCAAAATTTATCGTTATATAATACTAAAGTAGGATTATATATCGTGCATTGGTTAACAATTAAAACTGTAATGTTTGTAATGAACAGTTTGTTCACAATCTTAGTGACTGAAAAGTGCCAATTTTGTGATCTTAAATTTGCAATTGGCCGAGGTCCCATAGAGGAGGCTAATTGCAATTTCTCCAAATTCCCCCAAACTACTTGTATGTTTGATGGATCTTTTAAAGTGAATATTCCATTTATACCACACTATTTGTTTTTACTGAAACTTTATGATTCAGAACCTACTTACTTGCTTTCTGGTTGTTTGTTCTGTTTTTAAAAAAAGAAACAATCCCTTGGGTTTAACCCAATAATACTTGGTGTAGTTAGTATGTTTCCATTTAGATAATTACCTAGTTTTCTCATGAGAAAACTTTTAGTATCAACTTCATATTGTCTTTCTCCAATTTCTTCTTTTCTTATCTTTCCATACCACATTTGATTAGTGTTTTAATTGAATTAATATTAATATAATCCTACTTTAGTATCATAAGGATAAATTTTGGTGACAGCAACCTATGATTCTTCCAGTTGTAAATGTTTCATGAAGGTAACTAAACTTATTTTATGATCCTATTAATATTATTTTAGATAATCAAATTTTATATTTTGACAATTACTTTCATTTCTTATTTGTATTGCAGCAATATTTAAATGTAATTTAATAAGTTTAATATTCTCATTTTGTATTTTCAATTTAAAGCATCAGTTTGTATCACAATTTTACATTGATTGTTTTGTTTCAATTTTATAACAGAATTTCATAAGATCTTTATATTAAGTCTACCATTTCTATTATAGCCTGACGCACCGAAACTAGTAGCAGATTGATTGTCCTTTTTGGTGGACAAATTAAATTATTGTTGTTTGGACTTTGAGTTTTATTGAACCCTCTTGTTTGAATATGTTTTGTAGTTCTGGGGCGGTATTCATTCTCATCAACATTTTGTAATACTTCAATGTTTATTGGATGGTTTCTATATATTTTCTTTTAAAATTTTGTGCAATCATTGTGAATATTGTTTATTGTAAGACTACTAAATTGTAGACATCTTATCTGTCTCATAGCCAAAATCAATCCTGATAAAATCAATTACACTTTACTTTTTCTATACATTGACATGACTGTTGCAGTGAAAAATATTCAGTAAAGTATGGAATTTCTCTTGAGATTACTCTAGAAAATTGATGAAGTAGTGCTTGCCTTGTTATTTGATGTGAAATTGAGCTCAATATTTCTGTTTTTAATATCCATGTCTCTACATAATTTAGAAATTTTATGAGTTGTATGTTACATAGTTACAATAATGCATGATGATGTCGAATACCATAATTAAAAATAGTGTGTTGCCATGTGCTTTTTTCTTTTAGTTGATCCTTCTGGTAAAGATTTACAACGTGATTCATGGAACACTAGTTCTGGAGAAACTATGACAGAATTTGGCAGGGAACGTTATGGTGAGACTATTTAATTCAATGAGGGGAATTGTGGCTAAGGCATCTTTATACCGATCGGGTTTGAAATTTTGACTAAGTACTTTCAATAATACGCCCTCTCCCGACAGCTGAGTATTGTACCGTATCGGTCGCAGGCACTTTCCTTAGTGTGATGTACAGGGTTATTCATTATATATTGCACACCCCCTATCATCGTTATTATTGCTTTTAGAAAAAAAACTTATATAAAAGTTGATTGGCTGCAGCTGAATTGTGTTAATATGCTATCAAAAGTTCAGTAGCGTGCAAATTTAAGGGGACACAAAAAATAATCGTTTTTTTTTAAAGGGATACCACGTATATTTTTACATTTTTGGAATAGCATTTTTTCTGATTTCAAAAATATATAATATGTTACCCCTACCTTGTACCGTTTTTGAGTTATTAAATGTTGAAAATCTTAGTTTTATTAGTTATTGTAAATATGGAAAAAATTACATTGTTAATTATGAAGAAGTCATCTGCAATGTTATTAAAAATATAAGAAGGCGTTATCAATTATGCATTGACAATAATGGTGGACAAACATCTTTTATGAGTTATTTATTTATAAATTTTTTTTAATAAATCTTTGTTTTCTATTTTGCATATATATTTTGACTTTTTCTTTTTTACTGTGAACCATTTTAATTACTTTATCAGAAAAATGTCAATTATCAAACATATTAGTTGTCATTTTCATAGCTTACTTTAATAATGTTGTCTTTTTCATATTTACAGTAACTACTAAAACTGAGATTTTCAACATTTAATAACTCAAAAACGGTACAAGGTAGGGGTGACATATTATACATATATGTATTTTTGAAATCAGAAAAAAAGACCATTCCAAAAATGTAAAAATATACAGGGTATCGCATTAAAAAACTATTATTTTTTGTATCCCCTCAAATTTGCACGCTACTGAACTTTTTATAGCATATTAACAAAATTCAGCTGTAACCAAACAACTTTTATACAAGACTTTTTTTTTTAAGAAATAATAAGGATGATAGGCGGTGGGTAATTTATAATGAATAACCCTGTACCTCTGTCGAGTCTTGATAAAAGATGGCTGCTTTTACAATCATGTTGGTGATAGGGTTGATTGGTGAGATTAGAAAGGGAATATATGTTGTAGGTAGTACTGGTCAAGACTTTACATCCAATCTGTATAACTTGAATTTCTTGCCCAATCAAATGATGAAGTCGTAAAAGTAGTCTGTGATAATTAATTTTCCTTTTAGTTTCACCCATGGGTACAGTAAAAAGGAGAACCTGGAGTTTAGGAGAAGTAACATGTTCCACAGATATTTTTAGTGATAATATAAAAAATAAAAATCTACCAAGTCTAGCTGAGTGTGCAATTGCTATTGAAAATAATGTTGAGTTAAAGGATCGTTCACCTGCTCAGTTAAAAGCATGGGTGAATAATGAAATTGGAAGAAAAAAACGAGTATTTCAAGGTACTGTACTGTGTGTGATAGAAAACTTCGTTTACAACAAACCATATTTTTAAATTTGTATTCAAACTGCATAGAATTGATCTTACATCTAATATTTACCTGTGTTTTTTTATTATTTTAGGACGTACATGGAGCATTGAAGAAAAAACAATTATGATGAAGGTGTTTCAAAGAAATTTAGAGAATGAAGTTTTACCTGGTCTTAAACTTTGCTCTGAAGTAAGGGAGAAGTATCCTATTTTAGCGAGTAGACAACCTGCTACAATAAAGGCATGGGTGAATAACGCCATAAGAAGAACAAGGAAAGACAAGAAATAACATTGTAATCTTTCTTTGAAATTTGAATTATTTGCTTGATATCTGCTCCTGTGGGTTCACTTATCTTGTTCCTGTATTGCTTGTCTTCCTTTTTTTTATCGTTCTCTTCTTCATTTTCTTCATCACGATGCTAAATGGCCTCATTTGTTTTTAGTAGCTCCTCAAAATGGTGCTTCCATCTGAAGACTATTTATTTTTTCCTCCTGATAAGTTCCCCGGTTCATGTCCTCATCCTTGATATAGATTCGTTTTGCTGCGTGTTCTTATTTTTATTTATTTCTCATCTTTATAAAAGTTCCTGATCTCTTGTCTATTGTACCTTTCCTCAATTATTTTTATCTTGTTTTCTTCGTGTTGCCGTTTCTTGTCTCTCCATCTTTTCTTTATGCTTCTTTTCTATCATGATTTGTTTTTTATTGCGGCACATCTAACAAATCTATATATTTTGTAAAATGTAAGAGCTAATATTATATTTTTCAATAAAGCTCATTTTTAGAAGAACGTGTTATTTGATTATTGATTGGAAGGCGTTAACATAAAAAGTAATCACCTTTTTTGAAAGTTCCGTGATGTGCAACATGCACACAAAAACATTAGAAAATAATCAGAATAAACGTTACCAATAATCATTTTGCCTTTATAGAGGGCTGCTGATGAGTTGAGAATCTTCACTAACTTCCTAAGGGAATTAATTCGTCGACTCAAGCACATCATACTGATGAGCAAATTAGACCAAGTTACTGTGATGAGCGATTGTATGATCACTAAGAAATTGTAAGTAAACCAAATGAGAATAAGTTGGAATAAAAGAAATAATTTTAATGGAAAACATAATTAATTATATTGGTCTAATTTCCTATTATATATACATATTAGTCACATTTGAGTGAACAGATTGGTAATTTTTAAAAATGTGAAAACCGAAACACCGCTGTACAATAATTTAACCGTATTATGAGTTATTGATCGCGAAATAAAATACTGTTTTACAAATTTGGAACATTTTTGTTGGATTTAATTTAATTCTAAATGATGTGATAATATGTATGTAAATGTTTTTTGATTTTAGAAAATAAATAAATTGAAGAAAACGGATAACTAAACCAAAAATATCAAATGATAAGCAAAATATATGTTTCATAAGTTTTAAATTTTATTTATGTAATGGTGTAAGTTATATTAACGCAATGTGTGCAAACCTTACAGTTTTTGAAAAACAAATATTGAAAAATGACCTAAAATACATTAATGACCCCCTATTAATGCATGATTTTCATTAATCAACGGTTTTCTGCAGGCAACCCAACGCACATCTTATAAGTACATTATATTTATATTAACAGTTACCTGTGGTGTAGGCAACCAAACATACAATAACACATTTAAAATGATTACTAGTATAGAATACTTCTAGTTCTTGACTTACCTATCGTTTTATTTTATTATTCTACAAAATTATAATAATTATTAGTGTTAAGACATCCAAAGAAGCATTTAAGAAAAACGAGAGCAATGACATTTGAACCGGCGACCTCTGTGACATTTCAATGTCATGATTTATTTTTGACAGAACTTATCTATGAAACAAATAAATATTTTTAGTTTTTAAATATTGAGAAACACGATTACAACTTGTACCTACAGTCGACGGAAAAGTTTAGTAACTGACACGAGTATTAAAGGGGCAATTAACAATCTCGAACATTATCTCGATTGTTAATCGCCCTTATTAATACTCTTGTTGGTTAAATAACTATAAGTAATTTACATTCCCACAACGCCGTAAACCATAAAATGGCATACAACGACGTAGGAATTTGTATAGGTACTATTGTGTCGTTATGTAAGCGTAAACTGCGTAATCATGTCAAATAAGCAAGCATACTTTAAAAAACTTCACCTAATTTTCGTTTATTTAAGTATTGCTGGTTGCATGATAACATTTACGTTTGCATTGGGAGCTTACATTAGTAAATGCATACAATTAAAAAAAGGTATGATAAACCCAAGGATACTAAAGTGTTCTTGTAATGAACCTATGACTACAAAGAGTTTTGTAATGTTTATAGCGCAACCAACAATACATAAATGGAGTGATAATTCTGGAATTTCCCTGGGTATTTCACATGCTTGCAAATTATCAATTTGTGTACAAATAAGATTAATCTTTTAGAGAATCAGAACAAAGAATTGCTCCAGTTAGGAGAAATAACTGGAATATTTCAACATGAATCATTAAGTTTATATATTTTAATTGTATAGTATGTCTGGAAAAGTTGGCAATATATATGGGAAACTTTTTTATTTGTAATGTTACGAAAAAAAGTTATACTTTATGAAAAGTTCTGCATGGCCCATAAAGTGAAACGCAAATGTCAGATGTCAATTTTTTAAATCGTATACGAGGTTTGTCAAAAAATATGAATTTGATACAAGAGTAAAGTACCTTTATTTTTTACAATATCGAAAACTTCAATTATGAGAAGTTGTTCGAAATAAAGAACTTTGTTTTAATATGCAATTAGATCATACTACTGAAAAAATTATCTTATTTTTAGAAATTGTTCTCAAAATATTAAATGTATAGTTTTAAGGTGTCGATAGGAATTGAAAATCACATTTAAGTACAATTAGGTACTGATAACTTCACTCATATCTTTGACTTTGTAACGTGCTTCCCTTCTTACACGTGGCTCCTGCCACAAGAACACGTCACTAAGGACACCCTTGATGCAAAATTCGGGTTTTTAAATCTCGGGCGCCAGATTATTAACGTGGTTTGCTCCACGGCCCCTTGACCCTTAGCGTCAAGAGTTCCAGATAGCCTCAGATGGAGGTTACGGAAAATTCCAGGGGTCTTGTTGAATTAAATTTAACTAACTAGTGAAAATCGGGAAAAGCCAAATCTTGGTTCTCCAATCAATAAATTGCGGTTAAAAATGAAAATAATAGAAATTCAAAACTTTGATCTATTAATACTCTGTGGTCTATTTTACGAATAATTCTTTTTAGTGACAAACAAATTAACCGGGAAAAGAAAATGAGGTATGTATTACCTATATCTGGGATTTTAACGGACTTAACGGTCAGGTTATCAAATACGGTTCAAATCTACCGGGTTTAACGGGGTCCCTAATGCACGATTTAGATCTGCCGGGTAATCAGACAAATTGTGGCTAAGCCTCTTCCAAGTCTGATTAACCCTTGAATCTACTAAGCCGGAAACTATTATTCCGAAAAAAAAAAATTTAAGAACGAATTAGATCTGCCGGGAAATCAAACAAATTGTGGCTAAGCCTCTTCCAAGTCTGATTAACCCTTGAATCTAACTAAAGCCGGTAACAATTATTCCAAAAAAAAAATATTTTCCCACGAGTTAAACGGTACCCAACTATCGACACACAGAGTAAAAATATTCGTACTAGCATAAACTTTAAAATATTATACCTAATCCACTTGGATATCAATTTAATTTAAAACTACTGACAACCAAAAGCATAAAATAATTCGAGAATCCACTAATAATTCATATCAGTTAATTAATATATAATAAACGCAGTAAATAAAAATTCGAAATCAAATTACGGTTGACAAATCTTTATTTCCAGATAAGAGAAACAAAATAAAAAAACAAATTTCAGTTCAACAACAAAAGAAAAAAAATAGCCGGTCGGAAAATTTTCAAAACCATACATTCAACAATTTAATAATAAGCGGCGATACGGAAAGTTTAGAATACACAGTTTATTTGTTAAAATTGATTTACCTTAATAAATACAGCCTACACACACAATCTTGGTGCACTCAATTTTCACAATACGGTTTATCGGTTTTTCGGAGGAAAGTTGAACGGAGAATACTTAGAACCGGAAGCAATCAGAGCGCGAATGAATTGATTCTTCAGAGCCGAAAAATGAATTGATTCTTGAGAGCCAAACTGAATGCTAGACGGAATGAATCGGAGACGAAATAAAAATCGGAGCGCGAATAAAAATCAGAGCGAAAAATGAATTGATTCTTGAGAGCCCTGAATGATGCGCGACAGCCAATTTATATCCAAAATTTTAGTTACAGTTTTCGGCCGTCGTCCAGGTGTCGGAATTAAAACGTGAAATTTATCTAGTTTCGACAAAAACTTGTAAGTATACTAGACGGCTCTCGATTAAATTAAAATGTTGTATATACCGGGCGTCCTTTCAGTTGAAAAATTTAAATATCGGAAATGAATAAATTGTGTATGGTAGAAGTTGGATTTGCGTAACTCGGACTTATACTAAAATATACACCGGTAATAGCAAAAAAAATAAATCACTGCGGTAGTCGAAAGGGTTGTAAAGTAACGAGTTATATACACCCTAGTGGTAAAATAAAATATATTACGGAATAATAAAAAAAAATAAAAAATTAAACTTGCAAAAAGCAGAAAAAAAAATAACTCGTTACACACCCCCTTTACTTCGGTAAAAAAAATGAATGAGCGAAAGTGCAACTTTCGGACATTACATTTTTTTTAAACAACAACTTACACCTAATAATAAAAAAGGTGAGAAAACAAAACGGTGATCCAGGGTGTAGCGTCTCACAGCCTGGAACGTCGGCGTAGGGTCGCTTGGTGTGGATGGGGCGGTCCTCTTCCACGGGACGCCTGTCTTCAGTATGACCTGGAACAGCGCCCGGCTGTTTCCAGAGCGGGGTGGGGTCGTTCGGGGCCGATGCTACACTGGCTGGAAGCATCCTGTATTCGTCGGGGTTCGTCGCTACGGGAGACCAGGTGCGCTTGTACTGCCACCGATCGGGTACGGGGGCCGCGTCGATCACACGGGCATTCTCGGGACATCCGTCCCACTTGTCCACATCGGGAACAAAACAGAATAGACGGCCTGCTGCAGTTCTCTCGGCGGTGTCCGGAGATTCCACATCTCCAACAGAGATCATCCGTCAGGGTGATGAACCTGCCGGCTACCATTCGTTGTCGTGGCAGGTGGGTCTCTGCTGGTGTTTGCTGTGACGGTTTGTACTGTTGACATCGCAGACACCTCTTTACGTACTTGGTGATGTCCCTGAACATTCCTGGCCAATAGTACAATTTTGCAGTCCGGGTGATGGTTTTAGCAATTCCCAGATGACCAGCATTCGGATTATCATGGTTTTCTTGCAACACCCGGATTCGGTCGGGCTTTGCTATACACAGTTTCCATGGATCGGACATTTCTGGCTCTCGGAAATCATTGTTATCCCAGAAATGACGGTATAGACAGTCTTCTTTTATGCAGTAGTCCGGAAACTTCTCTGGATCCTTCAGGACCTCTTCCTTCCTGTTCCGGTACCACGAACATTCGGCGGTTACATCGGTCAAACAGAGTGCAGACGGTGAATCGGTCTCGGCGGTCATTGGTAGCGGATTTCTGGACAAAGCGTCGGCCACACGATTTAGAGCACCTTTACGGTACTGTATTTCGAAATCATACTGTTGTAGAAAAATACTCCACCTGGCTAAACGTCCGGACGGACTAGATATGGAATGCAGCCATCTAAGAGATTGATGATCGGTGACAACCGTGAAATGGTAGCCCTCTAAATAAGGCCGCATCTTTTCAATCCCCCAAACAATGGCAAGACATTCTTTTTCGGTTACGGAGTAATTTTTCTCGGTAGGACTCAGGGTGCGACTTGCATACGCTACCACGTGTTCATGACCATCCTTCTGCTGGGTAAGGGCTATTCCCAAACCATATTCGGAGGCATCGGTCTGCAGAGTGAACGGTACGGTGAAATCAGGACAACTTAAGACGGGTGCTTCTGACAGACAGGTTTTGATTCTAGCGAACGCGGCTTCTTGTTCCTCGGCCCACTTCCATCGCTGAGATTTGCGTAGTAATTTCGTTAACGGAGCTACCTTTTCTGAAAACGATGGCACGAATCTCCTATACCAGGAGGCAACTCCCAAAAACCTTCTCAGCTCTCGGAGATTTCTCGGTGCTGTATTACTATCTCCCAACTCTACGAGAGACGATGAACAGACTTCGGTAACAGATTGCTCCTTGTCAACCCCTAACACCAGGGAAGACTCAGAGACTTCGGAAACAGATTGCTCCTTGTCCACCCCTAACTCCAGGGAGGATGCAGAGACTTCGGAAATAATTTGCTCCTCGCCAACCCCTAACACCAGGGAAGACGCAGAGACTTCGGAAACAGCTTGCTCTTTGTCAACCCCTAACACCAGGGAAGACGCAGAGACTTCGGAAACAGATTGCTCCTTATCAACCCCTAACAACACCGGGGAAGACGCAGAGACTTCGGAACTAGTTTGCTCCTTGTCCACCCCTAACACCAGGGAAGACTCAGAGACTTCGGAAATAGATTGCTCCTTGTCAACCCCTAACTCCAGGGAAGACGCAGAGACTTCGGAAACAGCTTGCTCCTTGTCAACCCCTAACACCAGGGAAGACGTAGAGACTTCGGAAACAGATTGCTCCTCGCCAACCCCTAAAACCAGGGAGGGCGAAGAGACTTCGGAAATAGATTGCTCCTTGTCAACCCCTAACACCAGGGAAGACGCAGAGACTTCGGAAACAATTTGCTCCTTGTCGACCCCTAACTCCAGGGAGGACGCAGAGACTTCGGAACTAGTTTGCTCCTTGTCAACCCCTAACTCCAGGGAAGACGCAGAGACTTCGGAAACAGACTGATTTACAGAACGGCGGTCTTTCCTAAGACGGTGGGTGGTTTCTTCTCTACATATTATCGGTACAGCGGAATTGACTTCTTTCATAGGCCGGTTCACGGCCTCCAATATTCCAACAGGACTGGCCACTTGTGAACGCCTCACTAACTCATCATTCACGTATATTTCTCCGGTTCCTAACTCCAGCCGGAAATTATACTTGCGGAGGACATCATGTCCTAATACAATGTCGGTTATTAGACCAGGGAAATGCTCCAACGAACCCTCCATTGTGACGTCATCGATTTTCCATTTCAGCTCATATATGTCGGTGATGGAGACTAGATTTCCATTAGCTAAACGGGCCTTCGTAGCTTGACGAGAGGTAGTTTGCTTTCTTTGGGAAAAAGTCTTAGCTACTTGATCACCAATATACGACTTTGCTGCTCCGGTATCCAATAATGCTCTAAACATATGATTTTCTATTTCGACGTCTATGTGCGGTCGGGGGTCGTTCATTTCTGCTGGCGGTTCGGTATGAGAGGCAAAGATTTGCGGAAGCTGTGTCGGCCTCTCCTCGGTACAGCTTCGTTTTAGTTTTCCTGCCTCCTGCAGGAACAGTCTCGGGAAAATACTCCTTCCTTCTGGCAACGAGAACAGAATATTTTTGGCGGGTTTTGACAGTTATTCCTATAATGTCCAGACTCACCACAACGGAAACAGATGAGCTGACGGGAATATTGTCCTGAAGGTTGACGAGTAGTATCAGGCGGCGGCGGAGTATCGGTCGGTGACGGTTGGCTGGGACCGGCGATGGGATCTCTGGATGGCCCAGGCATCGTGTTGTGGGAAGGTCCATATCTCGGCGAACTCATTGACTGCGGACGGGGATTTGGTCCCCGGTTCGGTCCAGTGTGGTTGGGTATAGACTGGAGTTCCTTCCTGAGGAGCTCATATTCCCTGACCACCTGACAAAAGGAGGAAAAATCGTCAAAGTCCCCCTTTCGGACTTGTAGACGGTATTCCGGCAACAGGTTGCGGTACAGCCATGCTAACTGCTGTTCGGGAGTTAGCTTTCCATGCCTTCGCATCAAAGTCTGAAGTTCGGTGATGTATATGGCGGCGGATTCATTCCTTCGTTGTAGACGACGGCCTATCTCAGCTTCTAAGTCAACTTCGTAGTTAACGGGATAGAAGAAAATTCGGAAGTCTGCCTCAAATTCATCCCAGGTCGTGTACCTACTCCGGTTATTGCGGTACCAAAATGCCGGTTCACCTGACAGTAATTCGGGTAGTACCGGAAGCAAATTATCTTTTCTAATATTCTTTGCGGTGCAGATTTCTTCAAGTCTTTCGATGAATGCAGCAGGATCTCCCCGGTTTCCAAAAGACACCTTCCAATCGTGTACATTTATCGGTGGAGTTGCCATAGCGGTCGGATATTCCTCTTGGTCTATGGCGGATCGCGGAGCAATATTTCTTCTTCTCAAAATAAAAAAGCAACAAAGGCGGAAAAAAACAGAAAAATCTAGCACCGGCAAAACGGTCGCTATTGAAATTTACAATACGGAAAAAAATAGTATATTATACTAAAATAACGGTCCCTGTTCAAATCAACAATGGGCAAAAAAACCCGTAAAACAGTATAAACGGTCCAGCAACAATACGCTAAAAAAAATATCCACAGCTGTATTTCAGTTCCTGCTATAATCAGGTCTCTTTAACAATACGGTAAAATAACGGAAACGGAATAACGGTTCCAGCTCTAACAAATAATCAACTCTCTGCAATAATACGGTAAACAAACAGTCAACACAGACTTAACCGGTCCAAGCGAAAAAAAACGCTTAAAAAAAATTAAAATTTAAAACGGTATTAAACTGATCCTATTGTAATCAACAATCAGGTCCCTGCTCGGGCGCCATTTTGTAACGTGCCTCCCTTCTTACACGTGGCTCCTGCCACAAGAACACGTCACTATGGACACCCTTGATGCAAAATTCGGGTTTTTAAATCTCGGGCGCCAGATTATTAACGTGGTTTGCTCCACGGCCCCTTGACCCTTAGCGTCAAGAGTTCCAGATAGCCTCAGATGGAGGTTACGGAAAATTCCAGGGGTCTTGTTAAATTAAATTTAACTAACTAGTGAAAATCCGGAAAAGCCAAATCTTGGTTCTCCAATCAATAAATTGCGGCTAAAAATGAAAATAATAGGAATTCAAAACTTTGATCTATTAATACTCTGTGGTCTATTTTACGAATAATTCTTTTAAGTGACAAACAAATTAACCGGGAAAAGAAAATGAGGTATGTATTACCTATATCTGGGATTTTAACGGACTTAACGGTCAGGTTATCAAATACGGTTCAAATCTACCGGGTTTAACGGGGTCCCTAATGCACGATTTAGATCTGCCGGGTAATCAGACAAATTGTGGCTAAGCCTCTTCCAAGTCTGATTAACCCTTGAATCTACTAAGCCGGTAACTATTATTCCGAAAAAAAAATAAAATTTAAGAACGAATTAGATCTGCCGGGAAATCAAACAAATTGTGGCTAAGCCTCTTCCAAGTCTGATTAACCCTTGAATCTAACTAAAGCCGGTAACAATTATTCCAAAAAAAAATATTTTCCCACGAGTTAAACGGTACCCAACTATCGACACACAGAGTAAAAATATTCGTACTAGCATAAACTTTAAAATATTATACCTAATCCACTTGGATATCAATTTAATTTAAAACTACTGACAACCAAAAGCATAAAATAATTCGAGAATCCACTAATAATTCATATCAGTTAATTAATATATAATAAACGCAGTAAATAAAAATTCGAAATCAAATTACGGTTGACAAATCTTTATTTCCAGATAAGAGAAACAAAATAAAAAAACAAATTTCAGTTCAACAACAAAAGAAAAAAAATAGCCGGTCGGAAAATTTTCAAAACCATACATTCAACAATTTAATAATAAGCGGCGATACGGAAAGTTTAGAATACACAGTTTATTTGTTAAAATTGATTTACCTTAATAAATACAGCCTACACACACAATCTTGGTGCACTCAATTTTCACAATACGGTTTATCGGTTTTTCGGAGGAAAGTTGAACGGAGAATACTTAGATCCGGAAGCAATCAGAGCGCGAATGAATTGATTCTTCAGAGCCGAAAAATGAATTGATTCTTGAGAGCCAAACTGAATGCTAGACGGAATGAATCGGAGACGGAATAAAAATCGGAGCGCGAATAAAAATCAGAGCGAAAAATGAATTGATTCTTGAGAGCCCTGAATGATGCGCGAAAGCCAATTTATATCCAAAATTTTAGTTACAGTTTTCGGCCGTCGTCCAGGTGTCGGAATTAAAACGTGAAATTTTTCTAGTTTCGACAAAAACTTGTAAGTATACTAGACGGCTCTCGATTAAATTAAAATGTTGTATATACCGGGCGTCCTTTCAGTTGAAAAATTTAAATATCGGAAATGAATAAATTGTGTATGGTAGAAGTTGGATTTGCGTAACTCGGACTAAAATATACACCGGTAATAGCAAAAAAAATAAATCACTGCGGTAGTCGAAAGGGTTGTAAAGTAACGAGTTATATACACCCTAGTGGTAAAATAAAATATATTACGGAATAATAAAAAAAAATAAAAAATTAAACTTGCAAAAAGCAGAAAAAAAAATAACTTGTTACAATATTCCTGCGATGGTATGTTGTTCAGAATTCTACTATTAACGAGTATTACCTTATTAATGTCATTGCTTTGCAATACCTCCGTATGCAATATGACAATGACAATGACAATTATGGACTTCACACTTCCTCTTTTTTGTGCATTTCTTGATTCCATGATTGAAACTTAGGCAAGAAATGCAAAGATGATTCTTTTTTATGAAATTCCATCGTTCCCCTATATTTATTTTTTATTTGAGCAAACGTATTACATTTACTCAAATGATGATTTTCCTTTTCACAGCGCACCTTTTTCGTTGATGTTGTTGTATACGTATATTCAAATTTCCTACCTTGTTTGGATTCATTCTTCCCTGAATTGGATGAGAACGAATTCTGTAAATGGCATACATCATCAGCTAATTCTTCCAGCTAATCTTGAAACTTAACGAGTTTTGGTATATTTCCACTGTTTGTCTTCTTTTTTCTTGTCCATTCCTATTTCAGTATATTGGGCAACTTTCCGACTAAATCCTGTAATAATAGTGGATTACGCAGATGGTCTTCTTGTTCAATGGTTAGCATAGTGCCAACCAAATTCCTTACATTATCTGAAAACTCGACAATACTATTAAATGTATCCTCTCTTAAGCAAGGACTGTTCTTTATTTTTTCTATGACACTATTTATGATATATTCTGGTCGTCCAAATCGTCTATTTAATAAATCTATGATCTTATCGACATTTTTAGGTAAAATCAACAAATTCACGAGCCTCACCTTTTAGACATTTTTGAAGTCTTGTTTGATTCTCCTCATTAGAGTAACCACACATTTTAGTTGTATTGGAAAACTGACTCACAAAATTTGGCCATTCTAAAGGATTCCCATCGAATATAGGTAGATCTTTTGGTAAAGATTGTCGGATTAACATTCTCTCAAGATAATTATCACTGGCATGGACTCTATTATCTCTGACATTATTCGCATGAACTCGATTTTTCTTCCAATTCAGACTTGTCAATATGAATCGATTAATCATTTTCTGCATCAGTTTTATATTGCTAATCGTTTACCCATTCTTGAATTCGACACGCTCACTTAAAGGATATTCCTCCTCCGGATGATTTGAAATATGACTACTGACGCTATGATTTTCTTCTAACTGTGCAATTTTTAGTGCCAATTCCAAGTCTAGGAGTTCTTTTTCTCTTTCTTCCCTTTCTTCCTCAATAGCGTTTCTCTTCTTGGCCATATCTAACTTTTCTTGCAGAATTTGGCGATGTATACTACCAGCTACTGATCTTACATTGCCTTTAGATGTTGTTTGTTGACTTTTTCTATTAGTACCTTGATCATCTTCGTTTGTAGACTTGTCTGGCATAATTTCTTTTCTAGTTATGGATTTGTGTTCTGAACCTTGATTCATCCAACCCTCTGTTGACTGTAACTGATTATTTCTCAAACGTTCACTCCTTCTTATAGACATAACTATCCAAGAACTGTTCGTAACGCACCGAAGGGCCAAATGTTGTAGATTTTACCTGTAAATATATGTGTTATCCGGCTAGAAGTATCAAATATTGAAGTCTGTAAATAAAATATACAAAATTACTATTTCTTTCAAAAATGTTTATGACAAATCTTGACAACGGTCTGATTATACATATTACTTGATCACATGACATAACAAAATATCAATATACAAGGTGAAATAACAATATTAAAAAACAACCGTAACAACCACGTTTGGTGGAATATTTTATTTACATATTTTTTTCACTTTTTTCCAAGATTAACTTCAACTTCCGTTTCACACTGTGGAAGGATAGGCCTCCAAAAACCACATATTTTGAAAAAAAATTCAATACGATCATTGGAAGCTGCACTGACAGAATACTATAAATAATTCTAAGTTCGTAATGGATTCGTTAGGTTATTGAACCCCACCATCCTAATCACCGCCTAATCGCTTGCGCGCACTGAAATAATTGCCCCTTTTGTACACATTCAGTGGTACAACGAAAATTGAAAAAATTAAATTATCCACAGATTGGATTCAATAAATAAATCACAAACTTGAAATTTTAAGTAATTTTATAGTAGTCAGTACCTGGCGAACTTTTACTTTCATTTTCTCGGCTTCTAATGATCGTATTAAAAAATATTATTCTTCAAAATGTGTGGTTTTTGGAAGCCCATATTTTCATAATTCGAAACGGAAGTTGAAGTTAATTTTCCAACAATAAATTTAAAAAAAAGTAGAAATTTTTTTTTTAGTAAGCGTTAAAAAATATGTGAATGAAAGTTTGAAAATTATGGTCTATTAAACTACAACTTTTACTCTAACTATTACAGCATAGTGCATCTTATAATTGTTGATGTTCATGAAATGAACAGAGATTTTCTGAAAAAATTCATATAAAGCAAATTTGCGCAGCCGCCATTTAGAATTTTCAAAATTTGAAAACGCCAACTTTATTAGAAAGATTTACTATATGTTCACTCATATTATCACCTTGATTTTGTAATTTTCATTATACTTGCTGCTTAAATGAACAAAATATCAAATTGCTTGACAATTTTTGAAAAATTGAGGTTTTTTCAAATCCACTCTTATCATATTATAGGGCATGATATTTCCTACAAATTAGTGTCTTCAACTTTTTTGTTTCAACTGTTAATTTGAATAACTCCGATTATCATTTCTATTTTGTTATAGGGTTTGGTATGCTTGAATCAGGATGCGTCTCTATTAAAAATGAGGTCAATATTATGATGAAAAACGTAGTTGATATTGTTCTTGGAGGTAAGTGAACCCATAGATACGGGGACTTTTGAAACGTTCCAAATATTTCAATGAACTGAAAATTATAACTATTTGAACCTTTTGTCACTATTGATATGATACTGAATTTTGAATTAAAAGGCTGGATAAATTGTGCAATTCAATATAAAATCTTATAAACATTGACAACTTCCATCAATCCATATATCAAGTCTCCTTATATATACTCCTCTTACTTACTAATATCACAATCAAATTAACATGACAAACGAATTGTACAGGGAAACTTATCCTAAAAACAAAAACACCAATTTACTTTGTCTGGGAGATGTCCAAAAAATGTCAAAAGTAGCACAGTTTATAGTATAATTGTTGTAGATACCAAAAACTGGACAGTTTCTTAGTAAATTAGTACGTAGAGTTGGTGAATGAAGGGACTGATTTACTCTTGTAACAATTCTGGATACATGAAAGTATACTTTTCCTACTATTTACTGACATGTTGGGATCTCATTAAGAAGGATTATGGAAAAGAATATTCTCCTATTTGCTAGACTAAAATGAATATCTAGCCAAAATATTTCTATGAGAATTTCCTATCACGGGGTAGGTAGAGTTTGTCTAGTGCCCAGTTTTATAAGCTCGGGTTACCCCTGCCCCCCGGTGACCGGTGGGTGATACAGCGTTTTATAAAGCAGGGTTAGAGTTAACCCTGCCCCATCATTTGGCGCAAAATGTAAAATTATGAAGCAATGGAAGGTTATGTCAAAAACATAGATAAAATATATGTACATATTATATCCGATATACACTGTGTTCATTTGAAAAGGACCCAACCTTAATATTTCAAAAATGGGACATATTAGAAAGAAATGACGGAACACGTCAACTCTGATTTATTCCGGCTCTAAAATAGTATTTGGTGATTCTTCGCTCAACCTCCTTCCGAAAACCGATAAACCGTATTGTGAAAATTTAGTGCATTAAGATTGTGTGTTCAGCTGTATTTTATAAGGTAAATCATTTTTACAATTAAACTGTGTATTCGAAACTTTCCGTATCGCCGCTTAATATTAAATTGTTAAATGTATGGTTTTGAGAATTTTCCGACCGGCTATTTTTTCTTTTTGTTGTTGAACTGAAATTGGGTTTTTTTTATTTGTTTCTTTAATATGGAAATAAAGATTTGTCAACTGTAATTTGATTTCGAATTTTATTCACAGCGTTTATTATATATTAATTAACTGATATGAATTATTAGTGGATTCTCGAATTATTTTATTCTTTTGGTTCTCAGTAGTTTTATATTAAATTGATATCCAAGTGGATTATAATATTTTAATTTTATGCTAGTACAAATATTTTTACTCTGTGTGTCGATAGTTGGGTACCGTTTAACTCGTGGGAAAATATTTTTTTTTGGGATAATTGTTACCGGCTTTAGTTAGATTCAAGGGTTAATCAGACTTGGAAGAGGCTTAGCCACAATTTGTTTGATTTCCCGGCAGATCTAATTCGTTCATAAATTTTATTTTTCTCGGAATAATAGTTACCGGCTTTAGTTAGATTCAAGGGTTAATCAGACTTGGAAGAGGCCTAGCCACAATTTGTTTAATTTCCCGGCAGATCTATTTAGTTCTTAATTTTTTTTTTCTTCGGAATAATAGTTACCGGCTTTAGTTAGATTCAAGGGTTAATCAGACTTGGAAGAGGCTTAGCCACAATTTGTTTGATTTCCCGGCAGATCTAATTCGTTCTTAAATTTTTTTTTTCGGAATAATAGTTACCGGCTTTAGTTAGATTCAAGGGTTAATCAGACTTGGAAGAGGCTTAGCCACAATTTGTTTGATTTCCCGGCAGATCTAATTCGTTCATAAATTTTATTTTTCTCGGAATAATAGTTACCGGCTTTAGTTAGATTCAAGGGTTAATCAGACTTGGAAGAGGCCTAGCCACAATTTGTTTAATTTCCCGGCAGATCTATTTAGTTCTTAATTTTTTTTTTTTTCGGAATAATAGTTACCGGCTTTAGTTAGATTCAAGGGTTAATCAGACTTGGAAGAGGCTTAGCCACAATTTGTTTGATTTCCCGGCAGATCTAATTCGTTCTTTAATTTTTATTTTTTTCGGAATAATAGTTACCGGTTTCCTTTAGATTCAAGGGTTAATCAGACTTGGAAGAGGCTTAGCCACAATTTTTTTGATTTCCCGGCAGATCTAAATCGTTCTTTCCCCGTTTCGTAGAATCATTATTTATATTTTGTTTTTTTTTCTAATTGTCGGAATAATAGATGCCGGTTTCATTTGGATTCAAGGGTTAATCAGACTTGGAAGAGGCTTAGCCACAATTTGTCTGATTACGCGGCAGATCCAAATCGTGCATTAGGGACCTCGTTAAATCCGGTAGATTTGAACCGTATTTGATAACCTGACCGTTAGGTCCGTTAAAATCCCAGATATAGGTAATACATACCTCATTTTCTTTTCCCTGTTAATTTGTTTGTCACTAAAGAATTATTCGTAAAATAGACCACAGAGTATTAATAGATCAAAGTTTTGAATTCCTATTATTTTCATTATTGATCGCAATTTATTGATTGGAGAACCAAGATTTGGCTTTTCCGTGTCAAAGTACCAAGTATATGGTAAAGATAGCTTATTTTCTTTTCCCTGTTAATTTGCTTGTCACAAAAGAATTATTCGTAAAATAGACCACAAAGTATTAATAGACTAAAAGTTTCTTTTTGATTATTTTGTTATATACCGACCTATTGTGTGATCGTAGGTATACCCTAAATCGTAGGTAGTATACAATTCTGCTAAACCCCTGTTTCCTTCATTAACCCGTGATTTATGAATCGGAGAATCCATATTTGATTGTAATTAGGTAAATAAAGTTAGTTCAACAAGACCCCTGGAATTTTCCGTAACCTCCATCTGAGGCTATCTGGAACTCTTGACGCTAAGGGTCAAGGGGCCGTGGAGCAAACCACGTTAATAATCTGGCGCCCGAGATTTAAAACCCGAATTTTGCTTCAGGGGTGTCATAGTGACGTGTTCTTGTGGCGGGAGCCACGTGTAAGAAGGGAAGCACGTTACAAAGGATCGGAGAGTAAGTAACGAGTTATATAAAAATAAAATATGCTACAGTGAAAACTAAAAATGAACTCCAAATCGGTGCCCCACAAAATAACTCGTTACAAACCCCCTTTACTTCGGTAAAAAAAAATTAATGAACGAAAGTGCAACTTTCGGACATTACATTTTTCTTCCACAACCACATTACTATCTATAAATTATACTTATCAACTAAATAATAAAAAACATCAGCTGGACGTTTCAGAATCTGGCAATTCGGCGCCGGGTGGTTGACGAGTGGGTCGCAGGTTGAGGTCCTCTTCCACGGTGTGACTGGCGGCGATACGACCGGAAGTGAAGTCGAACGGCTTTCTGGGCTGGTCTTGGGTGTTCGGAGTCTAGGTTGCACTGAATACCGGCATCTTGCATCGTACGAGGTTGGTGGGAAACAGCTGCGAAGTGGCTTTGGACGGCCACCGATCGGGTACGAGGGCTGGTTTCAGGCACCAGTCCGACAGGGCGTGGGCTGGGTCCCTCACACGGACAGTTTCGGGACATCTGGCCAATTTCTCCACATCGGGAACAAAACAAGATGGAGGGTCCATTGCAACTCTCTCGGCGGTGGCCTGCTGTGCCGCATCTCCAACACAGATCCCGCGTTACGGAGATGAAGGAACGTACTTCTCCCTGGCGGAAATGATCGGCTGGGGCCTTGGGCTGGAGACGGTCTCGGACTTCGGCTGCGTACTGGATCAATTCTGGGATGCTCATTCTCATCAACTCCTGGAATCTCTCGTTCGGTCTGCCTTTCTGCTCCTCGAACATCGATGATGAATTCATCCTACGGAAACTTAAATACATTATACATTTACGGACTTTAAATCTTTTATGTGCACTCGATTATAGCGTTTACCATTTTGGTCTTGCAAATCGTACACTACCGGAGAGATGACTCGCACGACTTTATACGGCCCGGAAAATTTCGGGGCTAGCTTAGCAGCTACGTGATCAGCGGCAGATGACAAAGTATGTTCTTTCTTCATAACTTTGTCTCCTATGGTACATTTCCAGTCTCGACGGCGTAAATTATAATAGCGGCTTTGACTGGTAAATGCTTTCGACAAATTCAAACGGACCAGATCAAAACAGTCTTGCAACTTTTCCATTCGCAAGAGATGCGGTTTAGAATCCTCTTCGCCAGGGTCGTCCTCCCCAGCATCTTCTTTCGGATTTTCCTCGGACGCATCTTCAGCTTCTCTCCGGAAAGATTTCGGTATTTCCGGATCTCTTCCAAAATTTAGGAAGGCAGGTGAGAATCCAGTCGAGACGTGTCTGGAGTTATTCATCGCAAATTTTAAGTCCGGCAACCTTATATCCCAGTCTCGGTGATCCTCTTCGCAATATTGTGCAATCATTGTTTTCAAGGTGCGGTTTGCACGTTCTACTGGATTTGCTTGCGGTGTATACGGCGGAGTAAAACGATGTCGGATTCCCAATCCACTCAGCATCCCCTTGAAAAGCTTACTGTCGTACTGAGTTCCATTGTCGGTCAGTACGGTACGGGGGCATCCAAATATTGTCAATATTTCTTCATAAAAGGCCGAACTTATGCTACTGGCAGTAGCATTCCTTAACGGTTTACACTGTACCCATTCAGTGAATCGGTCTTGAAACATTATGATATAGCAGTTCCCTTTCTTACTCCTTGGTAACGGTCCAATAATATCGGAACTAATGGTTTGCCATGGTTGCTTATTCGATGATGGTTGCATCTTCCCTGGGAGCTTTTGTTGCGACGGCTTGTACTTTTGACATTGCAGACATCTCCTCACATATTTAGTGATGTCCCTAAACATTCCTGGTCAATAGTACAGTCTTGCAATACGGGTGATGGTTTTCGCGATTCCCATATGACCAGCGCTCGGAGCATCATGGTTTTCTTGAAGTTGTAACGTGTCTACCTTCTTACACGTGGCTCCTGCCACAAGAACACGTCACTATGGCCACCCTTGATGCAAAATTCGGGTTTTTAAATCTCGGGCGCCAGATTATTAACGTGGTTTGCTCCACGGCCTCTTGACCCTTAGCGTCTAGAGTTCCAGATAGCCTCAGATGGAGGTTACGGAAAATTCCAGGGGTCTTGTTGAATTAAATTTAACTAACTAGTGAAAATCCGGAAAAGCCAAATCTTGGTTCTCCAATCAATAAATTGCGGTTAATAATGAAAATAATAGGAATTCAAAACTTTGATCTATTAATACTCTGTGGTCTATTTTACGAATAATTCTTTAGTGACAAACAAATTAACAGGGAAAAGAAAATGAGGTATGTATTACCTATATCTGGGATTTTAACGGACTTAACGGTCAGGTTATCAAATAGGTTCAAATCTACCGGGTTTAACGGGGTCCCTAATGCACGATTTAGATCTGCCGGGTAATCAGACAAATTGTGGCCAAGCCTCTTCCAAGTCTGATTAACCCTTGAATCTAAATAAAGCCGGTAACTATTATTCCGACAATAAGAAAAAAAACAAAATATAAATAATGATTTTACGAAACGGGAAAAGAACGATTTAGATCTGCCGGGAAATCAAACAAATTGTGGCCAAGCCTCTTCCAAGTCTGATTAACCCTTGAATCTAAAGGAAACCGGTAACTATTATTCCGAAAAAAAAAAATTCAAGAACGAATTAGATCTGCCGGGAAATCAAACAAATTGTGGCCAAGCCTCTTCCAAGTCTGATTAACCCTTGAATCTAGAGGAAACCGGTAACTATTATTCCGAAAAAAATAAAATTTAAGAACTAAATAGATCTGCCGGGAAATCAAACAAATTGTGGCTAGGCCTCTTCCAAGTCTGATTAACCCTTGAATCTACTAAAGCCGGTAACTATTATTCCGAAAAAAAAAAAAAATTTAAGAACGAATTAGATCTGCCGGGAAATCAAACAAATTGTGGCTAAGCCTCTTCCAAGTCTGATTAACCCTTGAATCTAACTAAAGCCGGTAACAATTATTCCAAAAAAAAATATTTTCCCACGAGTTAAAAGGTACCCAACTATCGACACACAGAGTAAAAATATTTGTACTAGCATAAAATTAAAATATTATAATCCACTTGGATATCAATTTAATATAAAACTACTGATAACCAAAAGCATAAAATAATTCGAGAATCCACTAATAACTGATATCAGTTAATTAATATATAATAAACGCAGTCAATAAAATTCGAAATCAAATTACGGTCGACAAATCTTTATTTCCAGATAAGAGAAACAAAAAAAAAACCCAATTTCAGTTCAACAACAAAAAGAAAAAATAGCCGGTCGGAAAATTTTCAAAACCATACATTTAACAATTTAATATTAAGCGGCGATACGGAAAGTTTCGAATACACAGTTTAATTGTAAAAGTGATTTACCTTATAAAATACAGTTGAACACACAATCTTGGTGCACTAAATTTTCACAATACGGTTTATCGGTTTTTCGGAAGAAAGTTGAGCGAAGAATCACGAAATACTATTGTAGAGCCGGAATAAATCAGAGCGCGAATGAAAATCACCCGAAAAATGAATTGTTTGAGAATTTATATCCAAAATTTTTAGTTACATTCTTCGGCCGTAATTGTGGTGTGGGAATTAAACGTGAAATTTATCTAGTTTCGACAAAAACTTGTATCTATACTAGACGGCTTTCGTTTTAATTAAAATGTTGTATATACCGGGCGTCCCTTCAGTTGAAAAATTTAAATATCGGAAATGAATAAACTGTGTATGGTAGAATTTGGATTTGCGTAACTCGGACTTATACTAAAATATACAACGGTAATAACAACAACATAAAAAAATAAATCAATGCGGTAGTAGAAAGGGTTGTAAAGTAACGAGTTATATATACCCTAGTGGTAAAATAAAATATATTACGGAACAAAATAAAAATTAACCTTGCAAAAAGCAAAAAAAAATAACTCGTTACAAAGTATTCGATTTCGGTCAGGCTCAGCTACACATAACTTCCAGGGATCACTCATCTCGGGCTCCCTGAAATCGTTTATGTCCCAGAAGTGACGGTACAGACGGTCTTCCCGAATGCAGTAGTCCGGAAATTTACCTTGGTCCTTTAGAACCTCTTCCTTCTTGCTCTGGTACCATGAACATTCGGTGGTTACATCGGTCAAACAGAGAGCAGACGGTGGATTGGTCTCGGTGGTCATTGGTAGCGGATTTCTGGACAAGGCATTGGCTACACGGTTTAGCGCACCTTTACGGTATTGTATTTCGAAATCATATTGCTGCAGAAAAATACTCCCCCTAGCTAAACGTCCGGACGCACTGGATATGGAATGC